>CM056052.1:236861558-237461558 GCA_029574335.1 Rana kukunoris | reverse complement strand
GTAAACTGGAGATCCTGAGTTCAGATCTCAGCAGTGCCTGCCGTGGCGTCCTTCCAAACAATTCTAGCAGCTTGGAGCAAGGGAGCAAAGGCCTTGGAGTTTCCTGTGACGCCGTCATTAAAGGTCCGGCAGAGTCTATGCTGGTGGTTAAACCCTCAGAACCTTCTGAAGGGGAGTCTTTCTGCCCAGTGGTCTGGAAGGCTAGAGAGCGGTCTTGAACGAGTTCACTCGCCAAGGAACTTGGGCAGAGGCGGAGAGGCAGCTGCCCATCAATATCTGGGAGATCGGAGCGGCTCGGCTAGCCCTCCTGGCATAGACATCCAGATTACAGGGGTCCTCAGTGAGAATTCATTCAGACAATGCCACAGCGGTGGCATATATGTGAACCACCAAGGGGGAACCAAGAGTCAAGCCACTCAGAGAGAGATGAGCTTGGTTTTTCGGTGGGCAGAGGTTTATGTACCCTGCATATCGGCGATATTCATTCCCGGGATGGACAACCTGCAGGCGTACTTCCTAAGTCGCCAAACCCTGTCGCCGGGGGAGTGGTCTCTGCATCCACAGGTCTTTCAGACAATCTGCCAGAAAGGGGGAGTGCCAGACGTGGACGTCATGGCATCAGGATTCAACAAGAAGCTAGACAGGTTCATGTCTCGAACGAGGGACCCTATGGCCTGCGGAACCGATGCGTTGGTTTGCCCTTGGCATCAATCATAACTTCTATATGCATTTCCCCCGCTGCAGTTACTACCCCGCCTGTTGCGCAGGATCATAGCACAGGCCGGTTATCCTGGTAGCCCCAGCTTGGTACCGGAGGGCATGGTACTCACTAGTCCTGAAATTGGCAGCGGAAGGCCCTTGGACTCTTCCTCTATGGCCAGACCTACTCTCACAAGGCCCGATCCTCCACCCTGCATTACGGCGTCTAAATTTGACGGCCTGGCGGCTGAATCCCTGATTCTCGGGGGTAGAGGTCTGTCTAGGCAGGTAATCCCTACCCTCATTAAGGCTAGAAAGCCGGCCTCCAGGGTAATTTGTTACAGGGTTTGGAGGGCCTACGTAGGCTGGTGTGAGGCTAAGAGATGGTTTTCCCGCAAGTATACCATTGATAGAGTATTACGTTTTCTCCAGCTAGGAGTGGATAAAGGCCTGGCATTAAGCACGATCTAGGGACAGATTTCAGCCTTATCAGTGTGGTTTCAGAGGCCGCTGGCCGCCCACTCGCTGGTTAAGACCTTCATACAGGGAGTCTTACGTGTTAATCCTCCAGTCAAATCACCACTTTGTCCATGGGACTTAAATCTTGTTCTGTCAACTCTACAGAAACAACCCTTTGAGCCGTTGGCTGAGGTACCTTTGGTTTTACTGACTAGAAAGTCGGTATTTCTGATCGCCATAGTTTCGGCCAGGAGAGTATCGGAATTGGCATCCTTATCTTGTAAGGAACCATATCTCATTTTTATAGGGCGGTTTTCCGTCCTCATCCTTCCTTTCTACCAAAGGTTATATCCAGTTCCACCTGAACCAGGATGTGGTACTTCCATCCTTCTTTCCAAAACACCTCTAGAAAGGAGGGGTTGCTGCATACGTTGGATATTGTCAGGGCCATAAAGGCCTATCTTAAAGCTACAGAGAAGGTTCGGAAAACAGATGTGGTGTTCGTTTTACCGGAAGGGCCCAAGATGGGTCAGGCAGCTGCTTGATCCACCATCGCAAGATGGATTAAACAATTAATCGTTCAGGCCTGCGGTTTGAAGAGGTTGCCTCCTCCTTTGTCGGTAAAGGCCCATTCTACCAGGGCCATGGGCACCTCCTGGGCAGCACATCATCAGATCTCTATGGCTCGAATATGCAAGGCAGCAACGTGGTCGTCAGTCCACACGTTTACAAAATTTTTATCAATTGGACGTAAGAAGGAATGCGGATACAGCCTTTGGGCAGGCAGTACTACAGGCCGCGATTCAAGCTCCTCAGGATCTGAGGGGGCTACCTTGATTTAGATTTGAGATTTACATTTCTTGTCTAAGTTGGATTTACTAGTATTTGAGTATACCTCTAAATTAAATCCTTTTTTGGAAGATGTCTCCCTCCCCTCATTAAAGCATTGCTTTCGGACATCCCATATAGTAATGAATATGCTGCTCTGTGTCCCGTGATGTACGAGAAAGAAAAAGAGATTTTTTAATACAGCTTACCTGTAAAATCTTTTTCTTGGAGTACATCACGGGACACAGAGCTCCCACCCCTCTTTTGGGGAACATTTTTGGGAGGCATACTGCTTGCTACAAAACTGAGGTACTTCCTCTATGGGAGGGGGTTATATAGGGAGGGGACTTCCTGTTTGAGATTGCCAGTGTCCACACCTGAAGGTACTCCATATAACCCATATAGTAATGAATATGCTGCTCTGTGTCCCGTGATGTACTCCAAGAAAAAGATTTTACAGGTAAGCTGTATTAAAAAATCTCTTTTTTCTCAGTTGTAGAATTGTCGCTGTCATTACTTTCAGTGTTTGATGATGAATTTCGCCACAAATCACTATCGCTCAATTCTGCAAGTGATTCTAATTTATTATTGCTGTTTTTTAGCTGGTCTAAAACCACTTTTGACATAAAGGGACACTTTTTGGTTGCTATGGACAATCTCCAGTTTCCAGGCAGAAAAAAATGTATTTATAATATAAAACTGCATACAGGGCACTGGACAGACCACTAGGGACAAAGGGTGTGTGTAATTATTTTTAACAGTACTGTAATCTGTATGTGTATTGTGTTTTAACTTTTTAGAATATGGCGCCAATCTCCACCCCCATGCGTCGTAACGTCGCAGGGAACGGAGCTCGGGGGAGCTCGGGCACTGTGAATCGAGCAGAGGAGACAGCTCGCTCACACAGCGGGGAGACATCGCAGGATCCAAGGGACAAGGTAAGTATCCATGCCTGGATACTGCGATGCGATCCCAAGTCTGGCTCGGGGATACCGCTAAAGATACTGGAATTTCACCCCGAGCCAGACTCGGGATTACCGCCAGGGAGGTTAATGGCTTACTAAAGACACTGTAGTAAAAGTTTTTAACCACTTTCCCACCGCGCCATAAGCATTTTACTGCTACGGCACGGCGGGGTTATCTTGGGACGATGTCCCTGGGACGTCGTCCTTCACTTTCGCGATTGCGTGTCCCCTGGGACGCGCTCGCGAAAGTGTTCGTGCTCGCCGGGTCTAGAAGACCCTGCGCATCACGGATCACGGTAAATTGCCGCTGATCGCGGCCGTTTACCACGTGATCGCGCCGTCATTTGACGGCGCGATCACTTGTAAACAAACCGGCGTCATTTGATGACGCCGGTTCCTCCCTCTCCTCCCTCTCCTCTCTGTACAGTGTGCGAGGAGAGGGGGGAGCGGGGTGTCAGCAGCTGAGCTGTGGCTGGATCTGTGACAAATGCAGTCACAGATCCAGCCATCCCTCAAAACATCCCAGCTCTGCAATCCCCCCAGTACCCAGCAATCCCCCCAGTACCCAGCAACCCCCCCAGTACCCAGCAACCCCCCAGTACCCAGCAATCCCCCCAGTACCCAGCAATCCCCCCAGTACCCAACAATACCCCAGTACCCAACAATACCCCAGTACTCAACAATACCCCAGTACCCAACAATACCCCAGTACTCAACAATACCCCAGTACTCAACAATACCCCAATACTCCAGTACTCAACAATACCCCAATACTCGGCAATACCCCAATACTCGGCAATACCCCAGTACTCGGCAATACCCCAATACTCCAGTACTCAACAATACCCCAGTACTCGGCAATACCCCAATACTCGGCAATACCCCAATACTCTGCAATACCCCAGTACTCGGCAATACCCCAATACTCGGCAATACCCCAATACTCGGCAATACCCCAATACTCGGCAATACCCCAGTACTCGGCAATACCCCAGTACTCGGCAATACCCCAATACTCGGCAATACCCCAATACTCGGCAATACCCCAATACTCGGCAATACCCCAGTACTCGGCAATACCCCAGTACTCGGCAATACCCCAATACCCTGCATGATACTTTGCAATACCCCAATACTCTGCAATACCGCCTATGGGGATTTTTAAGTAGCGAAGTTTGGCGCCATTCCACGAGTGTGCGCAATTTTGAAGTGTGACATGTTGGGTATCTATTTACTCGGCGTAACTTCATCTTTCACATTATGAAAAAAAATTGGGCTAACTTTACTGTTTTGTTTTGTTTTAAGCACAAAACAGTTTTTTAAAAAACACGCGTTCAATAAATTTCTGCGAAAATACCGTGCGAGATAAAAAGTTGTAACGGCCGCCATTGTATTCTCTAGGGTCTTTGCTAAAAAAGCATATATAATGTTTTGGGGTTCTATGTAATTTTCTAGCAAATAAATGATGATTTATCCATGTAGGAGAGGAATGTCAGAATTGGTCTGGGTGTTCCAGAACGCCTGATGGCGTTCCCTGCATGTTGGGCCTCTGTATGTGGTCACGCTGTGTAAAAGTCCCACACATGGGGTATCGCCATACTCGGGAGGAATAGCAGAATGTGTTTTGGGGTGTAATTTGTGGTATGCATATGCTGTGTGTGAGAAATAACCTGCTAATATGACAGAAACAATTTTTTTTTTTACAGAATTTTCAGTCGTTTTTCTTTTATAGCGCAAAAAATAAAAAACCCAGAGGTGATCAAATACCACCAAAAGAAAGCTCTATTTGTGTGAAAAAAAGGACAAAAATTTCAAATGGGTAGAATGTTGTATGACTGAGTAATTGTCATTCAAATTGTGAAAGCACCGAAAGCTGAAAATTGGTCTGGTTAGGAAGGGGGTTTAAGTGCCCAGTGGTCAAGTGGTTAAGGACCGTTTTAGGTATAATCCAAAACTTCTACTTTTGTTGATGGCTAACTTGGTTCAGTTCTCTACTGCTAATTGGGACCAGACAACAAATAGAGGGTGCTGCCCAAGGCTCCAGCTAGGTCCTCTTCTGTAATACACCATTGGGGGTGCTGGCAAGGACAGAGCTCATTTTAGCTCCAATGATACAACCGACAAAAAAAGTTCCTATTCGCCGCACATCACTGCAAGAACCTGTGGATATGTGAAATGATAACCTCAACCTGGGCACTAGCCAAGCCACACCCCCAATGTGTTTCACTTTACCCCAAAACGTAATCACAATTAAGCTCCAGGGGTGAAACAAAACGGATTAGGGAAATGCTTTCCTGGAGCCCGGACTGAGGCTGTCATTTCACATATCCACAGGATCTTGCAGTGATGTGTGGTGCATGGGCCTTTTTTTGTCTAGGCACAGGAAAGCATCTGGAGATGTAGAAAACACATATGATTTTTTATTTTTTTTTGTATATTTATTTGTTTTTTTTTATCTCCAGATACTTTCCTGTGTCTCTCCTTAAGAAGTGAGATTTTTCCTTGTGAAACACACCGAGAACAGTAGCACAGCTATCTTAGATTGTACCAGGTATGTACTGGCCACCGGAACTACCGGGAGTTTCCCGGTGGGCTGATAGCTCAGTGAGCCGGTTTCAGTGACAGCGGACCACCCCCCCCCCCCCCACGCAGCACTCACCTCCTCTCCCTGCCTAGTTATGCAGCGCGTCTGAATACAGACAAGATGCTCAGGAGTCACACTGAGACGCACATGGCAGACAAGAGCAGCATGTGGGGGACCAACAGAGCATGTAGGGGACCAGCAGAGCACATGGGGGACCAGAGCATCATGCGGGGGACCAGTGGAGCATGCGGGTGGCCAGCAGAAGATCAGAGGAGCACATGGGGGACCAGAGCAGGATTCGGGGGACCAACAGAGCATGCAGGGGACCAGAACAGCACAGGGGAACTAGAGCAGCACAGGGGGGGGTAGAGGAGCATGGAGGGTAGAGGAGCATGGTGGGGGGACCAGAGGAGCACGCGGGGGACCAGAGGAGCACACGGGGGACCAGAGGAGCACATGGGGACCAGAGCAGCATGGGGGGAAATAGAGAAGCATGGTGGGAAACAGAGGAGCATGGGGTGGACCAGAGGAGCACAGGGGGACCAGAGGAGCATGTGGGAGACCAGAAATGCAGGGGAAGTCCCAGAGCTGCACGGAAATCCTGACAACAAATGTCCGATGGGGCCTACACACATTCGGAATTTCCAACCAAAAGCTCCCATCGAACATTTGTTGTTGGAAATTCTGAGCGCGTGTACGCGGCATAAGTGTTTACAACAACTTTAATTAATTTACATACAAAGTACATAAATAGCAGAAACGGTCACTTCAAATAATCTTTGGACACTTTGGCCCGGATTCACAAAGCACTTACGCCGATGTAACTCACCTTTTCCCGGCGTAGCACAGTGATCCGGCGTATCTTAGGCAGTTGTTCCGACGTGGTTGTGCGCATGTGCACGGGGATACCTCCACTTCTCAAAGCATGCGCAGTTCGTTTCAAGTACTTGTCTGGCGCCCGGCCCATCATTTGCATTGGATCACGCTTCATTAGCATGGATCACGCCCAACTTCCAGACCACTTCCACCTACTTCCACTTACGCTGCCTGCGCCTTCGAAATGTACGCTACGCCGGAGCAGAATTGGGAGCAATAGCTTGCTTGATTCAGTGCATGTCTCTCCATGCTGCGTGTGTGTGCGCTACGCCGGCGTAAATATGCACCTATCTCTGTGAATCCGGGCCTTTAGCTTTAAAGGGGTTTTATACACAAATTTTACACTTTTCCCTACAGGTAAGCCTATAGCAAGGTTTACCTGTAGGTAAAATTAATATCTCCTAAACCTGTACGGTTTAGGAGATATTCCCTATGCATGCAGCCTCTGACGTCAGCGGTGCATGCACTCTGAATGCTTAAGGTCCCGCAGCGCTGCCGGATTTTGCTGGGATAAAAACTCCCGCGCGCATGCCACTCACATCGCCGGAGCCGTGAACCTAGAAGACACGCAGAGGGCAAGATGTTAGCTCCCTCGGCATAGACCAGGCTCTGATACGGGGGCTTCGTTCTGAGGTAAGTTTAGGCTGTTTAGTGGTGGATAGGGATATTGATTTGCGTTCTCTCTTTTAGCCGTGTATGGCTAGCAGAAGGCTCCTTTAAATCTTCTCTAGTGATTGAAACAATTTAGATCAATATTATTATTATTATTATACAGGATTTATATAGTGCCAACAGTTTGCACAGTGCTTTACAACATCAGGGAAGACAGTACAGTTACAATACAATTCAATACAGGAGGGATCAGAGGGCACTGCTCGTTAGGCCGCGTACACACGATCAGACATGTACGATGAAACTTGTCCGACGGACCGTTTTCATCGGACCACACTGAAGTGGTCTGTTGGTCTGATGTGCATACACACCATCGGACCAAAATCCCATCGGACCAGAACGCGGTGACGTAGAACATAACGACGTGATGAGAAAAGTTCAATGCTTCCAAGCATGCGTCGACTTGATTCTGAGCATGCGCAGGTTTTTGGTCCGATGATTTTGTGTACTAACCATCGAACCTGTCCGACGGACAGGTTTCCATCGGACATGTTTTAACTACTTGAGATCCGCGCTATAGCTGAATGACGGCTTTAGCGGGGATCTAAATTACCAACAAGCCGTCAATTGACGGCTTGTCACTAGCATAGGGTGACCAGACATCCCCAGTTTCAGGGGACAGTCCCCTGATTGAGGACACTGTCCCCGGACCAAGTCTGTCCCTGGTTTTGTCCCCAGATTGGATTTAATAGGGGGCGGGGGCAATTTCCAAGACAGTCAGTGCAGAATTAAAATAAAAAAAATTGAATTGCACACCCGTGCTCTGCCGTGCCTACTAGCATAGGGGGGTTGTATTTTTTTCCCATTACCTGTGTCCCTTTATGATGATTATGCTGGTCGGAGCGGAGGAAATATTTCTTCAGTTTCGGGTGTATGTCCATTCAGCTCCGCTCGCATGTTCTTCTGCCTTGGCTCAAATCCTGGCCAGACGCCTGCCTATCTCCTTGCCTTCCCTGGCGGAGTGATTTTCCTCCGCTCCCCAACCAGTAGTACCCAGGGTCTGAAGAGTAAGACTTGAGAGGCTGTGATGCGGGCGGCGACGGGCAGAGAGTCGCTGATTGTTGCCATTACTAGTAAAGAAAAAATATGTCCCCGGATTTCATTTTAAAAATCTGGTCACCTTACACTAGCAGCTTCCCTGCGCGTGCTCCAGAGCGCGCTGCGGGAAAACACTGTGTTGGCCGTGTCCCTTGGACACAGCCAATCACAGATCGCCGCGAACGGCCAATCAGAGTATATGTAAACATATGAGATCATCTCTCATTGCCGTTTTACACAGAGACAGCGTCCTGTCTCTGGAGAGGAGGAGACCGATCTGTGTCTCTTGTACATAGGGACACAGATCGGTCACCCCCCCAGTCACCCCCCCTCCCCCCACAGTTAGAACACTATGCAGGGAATACATTTAACCCCTTCCTCACCCCCTAGTGTTAACCCCTTCAATGTCAATCACATTTATACAGTAATTAGTGCATTTTTATAGCACTGATCGCAGTATAAATGTGAATGAGGCCAAAAATGTGTCAAAAGTGTCCGATGTGTCCACCATAACGTCGCAGTCCCAATAAAAATCGCAGATCGCTGCCATTTCTAGTAAAAAAATAAATAAAAAATTATAACTTTGTCCCCTATTTTGTAGGCACTATACATTTTGCGCAAACCAGGCGCTTATTGCGATTATTTTTTTTTTACCAACAATATGTAGAAGAATACGTATCGCCCTAAACTGAGAAAAAAAAGTTTTTTTTTTTTTTTAAATTGGGATATTTATTATAGCAACAAGTAAAAAATATTGTATTTTTTTTCAAAATTGTCGCACTTTTTTGTTTATAGCGCAAAAAATAAAAACAGCAGAGGTGACCAAATACCACCAAAAGAAAGCTCTACTTGTGGGGAAAAAAGGACATAAATTTTGTTTGGGAGCCACGTCGCATGACCGCGCAATTGTCAGTTAAAGCGACGCAGTGTCGGAAGCTGAAATATCACCTGGGAAGGAGGGGGTATAAGTGCCCAGTAAGCAAGTGGTTAAAGCATGTTTTGAAACTTTGGTCCGCTGGAAAACGGTCCGATAGGCCGTACACACGATCGATCTGCGGACCAGTTTCAGCGGACATGTTCGATCGTGTGTATGCGGCCTTAGAGCTTACAGTCTAGATGTAAACTGATTTAAAAGCCACCCCATTTCTTCTATTCACTGTTTCAGAAAGTTCATTACTATTAATGTGAATGTGTTTGATCCACCCATGACAAAATAAATGTGCTCCTGAAAATATTGATATCTTGTATTTGTACACCTGGATATAATATTATTATTATAAACATAAAAGACAGCTGTTTTACCAACATTCACTAGTATGACTGCATCCTTTTCAGGATGACACATGCCTTGATAGAGGTATCATTTTTCTTCAAATGGTCTGAACTACCTAATGAACAAAAGCTACAGAGGAGCCCTAACAAGAACAGAACAAGTCTAGACTGCCCCAATCATTGTTTGGAAACAGAACGGAATTATACAGTCTGTTTTGTACACTTCCATGAATAATACAAAGTACCCATATACACTAATAACACAAAATAATAGTAATAACTGGTTGCCACATCCATAACACTCCTGCTTTAACACATTATGTTATGTATCATACCACATGTAGACTTAAAAGCTATGACAAAAAAGAAAAAATTTAATGGCTGAAAAAACATACTTTGTGAACTGACTAATAAAAAATAATGCCCTTCCTTATATACTAGTCTTACTGACCACAACAGAAATAAATGACTGTTTACCTGTATGCTCAGCATCTCAAACCCCTTTATGAAATATAGGGGTTGATTTACTGAAGGCAAATAGACTGTGCACTTTGCAAATTACAGTTGCACTCTGCAAGAGCAGTTGCTCCATGGCTTAGTAAATGAGCAGAAATTCTGCTGACTTCCATCATCCAATCACATGGAAGCATAAATGCAGTTTTTTTTATTTTGCTTGCATGTGACTGGGTAGTCTTTGCAAAGTGAAGCGTTAACCTCATTTACTAATCTCTGGTAGTGATATACGAACATCTGAAGGGACGGTTGGCGAATGCTAACAGTGAACTTTCGCAAATGTCCGCGAACCGCAAGTTCGCGGCGGGCCCCATTGACCTTAATGGCAGGCGAATATTAAAAACCTGCAGGTCATATTTGCAGACACAAAATACTTACTAGCTGTGCACAAATAGTCCCACAACATGGACACTGACCTACCAGAAGTATTAAGTGAAAAACCGGATACATAACCAAGCTCCCAGAACCTGTCCTGCCGCAGAGTTCATACAGGTAGTCGTTACCGGCCATTACAGGCCCCAAAAATTAGCCGACAGGCGTTCACCTGACAGCAAACAACTTTGTATTCTGTGGCTAGAGGTACATTAAGCTTTTCACCGGATACAGAAGTAAGTGTCGGCCATTACAGGCCTCAAAAATTAGCCCACAGGCGTTCACCTGACAGCAAACAACTTTGTATTCCGTGGCTGGTGGTACATTAGGCATTCACCGTATATAGAAGTAAGTGTCGGCCGTTACAGGCCCCAAAAATTAGCCCACGGCCACAGGCGTTCACCTGACAGCAAACAACTTTGTATTCCTTGGCTGGTGGTACATTAGGCATTCACCGGATACAGAAGTAAGTGCCGACCAGTACATGCCCTAAAAATTATCCCACAGACGTTCACCTGAATTTGAATGAAACTTGGTCTACTGGTCACATGTGTTGAATTCCTCCGAGATCCATGCCTCATTCATTTTTATAAATGTGAGGTAGTCAACACTGTTGTGAGCTAGGCATTATCGGTCACGACCCCCCCTGCTGCGCTGAACGTCCTTTCGGACAGGACACTGGACGAGGGGCAAGCCAACAGTTCCATTGCAAATTGTGCAAGCTCTGCCCAGAGGTCAAGCCTGCCCACCCAGTAGTTCAGGGGTTCATCACTTCTCAGTGCGTCCACATCGGCCGTTAACCCGATGTAGTCGGACACCTGTTGGTCTAGGCATTCCCTGATGCTGGATCCGGAGGACAGCTGTCGATGGGTCGGCTGAAAGAATGATCTCATATCATTAGTGACCAACACATCTTCAAACCACCCTCTTCTTGCAGGCGCTGTTGGATTGGTAGCCAAAACTGTTTCTCTGTGAGTGGAAATTCCTCTACCAGTGCACGCAAAAGCAAAATGCAGCATTTCTCAAAGCAAGGCCTGGAAGTGCTGCATTCTGATAGCCCTCTGTGATGGTGGTAACATTTCCGCCATGTTTTGTTTGTACCGGGGGTCTAAGTACCTTGTCACCCAGTACTGGTCCTTGCCCTTTATGCTTTTTATATGGAGGTCCCTCTTAAAACACCGGAGAATGAAGGCCCCCTTTTGCACTAAACTGGAAGCGCTGTACTGGCCTGGCTCCTGCTCATCATCCAGGATAATGTCACCCTCGTTCTCCTCCCCCTATCCACGGACAACACCAGGGATCCCAGAAAGGTTTAAAGCATGCTCTTCTTTCTCCTCCTCCTCCGCCCCGGCACCATCCTCCTCTGACTCCTCTTCAGGCTCCCGTTGTTGACTTGTCTCAGGTGGAGTAGCTTTGTGGGTTCTGATGGTGTTGCTCCCACTGGGCTCAGTGATGGGAGGCCAGGTGTCTTCTTAAGGCGGTCATCCCTAGGTGAGTGTTGGGCTTACCGCAACTTATACGTTGACTGCAAAGGCTGCAGATGGCAACACTATTGTCTGCAGTGGACACGTTAAAAAAAGGCCACACTGCGGAGCCATGGGCCTGCGTCCTGGGAGAGCCAGATGTGACCGTACATGGTTGATGG
Organism: Rana kukunoris; assembly: GCA_029574335.1. NCBI lineage: Eukaryota > Metazoa > Chordata > Amphibia > Anura > Ranidae > Rana > Rana kukunoris. Next base: position 237,449,635 of record CM056052.1, on the reverse strand, counting down.
CTCGCTCCTGATAAATTAGTCTGGTTTGTCCCTCCTGTGCAATGTAAGTTCGGCCTGCTTCCCCTCTCTATCTGCTGGTCTATATCTCCCTCTGAACTCCCCTCCTCTTCCTCTCTTGTGGGCACCCATGTTACATCTGTAGACACGTCATCATCGACGTCACCTTCCTCATCACTAACAATAGAGATCTCGGAGTAGGCAGCAACAGCGGGCACCAACCTCCTTTGGCTGATCTGGTTACTGTGGTCAGAATGCTGAGTGCCGGCTGTTGCTACCTCCTCTTCCTAAACCAATGCCAAGAATGGCTGTGCATCCGAAATGTCTTCTGATGGATCAGAAAATAATTCCTGTGACTCAAGTGGAGGGTATATGGTGGTGGTGTTGATGCTGAGCCACTCAAGCAAGTCTGGTGCGTCCCTTGACGTAATCGAACGAACATTGTGCCACTTCCCACTTTGGCTCCGGCCTGGTGCTCCTGCCCTACCCTTACCACCCCTGCGGAAGGGCCTGCCTCTTCCTCTGACTGTCATTTTTTAAATGACCCTGTGACAAAAGTCTCTAGAGAAGCGCAGTATTTGTGGAAGAAGGTATATAACACCCCGCTTCAATCTGTCGTTTTGGGGGGCCACTGATTTATCGCACCAGTTACAAAACTTTTTTTCAGGAAATGTTGTCACCGTGTGCAGCAGAGGTAACGCAGCAAAAGCGCCAAAAATTCTGCAGTTCCCAAATACACTATTATGAAAGTATATTTTTAGATAACACCCCGCTTCAATCTGTCGTTTTGGGGGGCCGATGGTTTATTGCATCAGTTTAACTGAGTTATGAAACTTTATTTTAAGGAAATTTTGTGAATGTGTGTAGCAGAGGTAACGCAGCGAAAGAGGCAAAAATTCATCAGTAACCAAATACACCACCAGTCATAATGCTGCACAATACAAATCCACTATAATATGCTTTCTATATTAGAAAGTATATTATAAGTGTGTTACACCCCTATATACTGCACACAAAAAATAGTACACCTATACCAGTCCTTGAAAGGACTTTTGTGGACCTGTTAGGTAACGATTTGTGTCACTACAGTCTGTCCCTGCTCCGCACACACCAACCTATCCCTACACTGACAAAAAGTATATTAATGTGTTACACCTGTATACTGCACAGCAAGTAGTACACCTATACCAGTAATTTAAAGGACTTAGGTGGATCTTTTAGACAGCTACAGTGTTTCATTCAATACAGCCTGCCCCTGCTCCAAACAGCAACCTCTCCCTACACTAATAAAAAGCAGAATGTAAGATGGCTGCCAGATCAGGTCTATTTATAAGGTAGGGGGTATGTCCATGTGCTGAAATGTCTCAATTGGCTGTCCTGCACCACCTGATGGATGTGTCATGGGTTAAAGTTCTTCTCAATGTAAAATGGCGGACTGTGGCGAATATCGCCAGATGTCCGCCTGTTTGGCGGACAGCGAACGAGCAAAGTTTGCCGCTAAACGACCGCCAGACAATCTCTAAGCTCTGAAACAACAGCACCTGCAGAGTGCAACTGCACTTTGCAAACTACACATTCTATTTGCCTTTAGTAAATCAACCCCCTGTTCTCTACCTCATTTAGCAGCAAAAAAAAAATAAAAAAGGAATTATGAGGTTCTTTTGGGAATGGGGAACACGTGATTCTTTACTCTTCCTACTTTTGGGTGACAGCACTGGTGTTTGATGATTTGAAGTCATCCAGCATTGTTGCATAAGCTCAGGGAGAGAGTATATAACCCTGTATAGGTTCCATTAGCTCTTCATTAGCTCTTCACTCGAAATGGTTAAATGAAGCAGTGGGTGAGCAAATGAAAGGTATGTGGAGCTGGTGAGAACCTCAGTTAAACAGACGTAGCACTCTCCTATATAGTTTGCTAGGATGTTATGTAAATGTAGTTCTATTTGGTTCCTCTGTAATCAGTGGAATGGAGCAGCTGTTGATTGCTTTGGGCTGTTCTGGATCTCACAGGTAGCAGGTCTGATTCTTTCTCCTGCATTTTAAAGGCTTCTGGAACTTAGTGGGCATAAATGCACAGCCTGAATATTTATTGTGCTTTAGGGGAGGCGTGCTCAGTAGGTGACTGGAGAGAGTTATAAACAAACTGAGCTTTAGAACAGCAGGGTCTTCCTGCTTGAGGGATTCCACCTGGTTGGGTGGGGTTGGCTACCCTTAACCCTGCAGCAATTCTACTGATTCATCGAGATCCCAGCTGTTACATAGCTGGGCAGTCAATTTCTAAATCTTCTTGGGGCTAAGGATCTGATCTAGAGAGCTCACTGAAGAGTGCCCAGTGGAGGTTAGAAATGGTCCAGCTGTCCCATAGAATTGTGGGCAATAACTTCTATTTACTAAAGAGTATATGGTGGATACTGAAAGGAGACACCTGGCTATCCAGTGAAATTGTGAGTATGGACCTGAGTAGACATGACCTGGCGGTTCACCTGGCGGTCGTTTCGCGGCGAACTTTGCTTGTTCGCGGTTCGCCAAACAGGCGGACATCTGGCGATATTCGCGGTGGTCCGCAATTTTACATCGAGAAGAACTTTGACCCAAGGCACATCCATCAGGTGGTACATGGCAGCCAATTGAGACATTTCAGCACATGGACATAACCCCTACCCTATAAATAAACCTGATCTGCTGGCCATTTTACATTCTGCTGTTTGTCAGAGTAGGAAGAGGTTGCTGCGCTGTGTGGAGCAGGGACAGGCTGTAGTACTAGTGACATAAATCGTTAGCTAACAGGTCCACAAAAGTCCTTTTACGGACTGGTATAGGTGTACTATTTGATAGACATGTGCACACTGATATATTTTGTTTCAGAATTTCGTTTTCGTCCGAAAAAACAAATGTATTTAGTTACTCTCGAAATTCGTTTTTATTTATTTTGTTTTTCGTAAATTAAAATGCATTCATCCGAAAATCCAAATTAATTAAGGTTGAATCTGTCATTGAAGGCTTATGGTGTCTGTCAAATGTTTTAAAAGATTCAACGGAATCTTTAAAAAAAAAAAAAAAGATTTGACGGATTCTCTAAAAAAAAAAAAAAAAAAAAAATGAAAGATTCTACAGAATCTTAAAAAATAAATAAAAAGATTTGATGGAGCAACGAAACTGTACGATGCCGCAATCGTACATTTCCGGTTGAATATTCCGCCTACAAGCTATAGAAGAATTCTAATGTTGTATGACTAATAATAATTATATTTATTAATTATTATTACAAGTCAACCAACATTAGAATTCTTCTATAGCCTATGGGCAGAGCATTTCACCATAAATGTCTGCTTGCTGCAAACGTATGTTTTTAGCTGCTTCGTCGAATCTTCATGTCACTCTATGTTGAATATTTTCTCTCTATGTCAAATCTTCTTCATGTCTCTATAATGTTGAATCTTTTCTCTCAATGTCAAATCTTTTCTCTTTATGTAGAATAATATTGGACTAATAGAGTTAAGGTTAGGCACATTCGACCGCAACGAAAAAGAAAATAAAGCATTTGTTTATGTCGGATCTTTCAGGTTTCGTTTTCTGTGCTTTCGTTATCGTTTGTTAAAACGATAACGAAAATACCTGAAATTCGGACGAAAATGCATTCGGACAAAACGAATGCACACTATTTGGTGTGCAGTATATAGGGGTGTAATACACTTATATACTTTTTGTCAGTGTAGGGATAGGTTGCTGTGTGGGGAGCAGGGACAGATTGTAGTGACACAAATCGTTACCTAACAGGTCCACAAAAGTCCTTTTAAGGACTGATATAGGTGTACTATTTGGTGTGCAGTATATAGGGGTGTAATACACTTATATACTTTTTGTCAGTGTAGGGACAGGTTGCTGTGTGGAGCAGGGACAGACTGTAGTGACACAAATCGTTACATAACAGGTCCACAAAAGTCCTTTTAAGGACTGGTATATGTGTACTATTTGGTGTGCAGTATATAGGGGTGTAATGCACTTACCATATTTATCGGCGTATACCGTGCACTTTTTTCCCCTTAAAATCAGGGGGAAATCGTGGGTGCACGATATACGCCGATACTGTTTCAGTGGTGTTTGTTTTTTTGAATTGGGCACCGAACGCCGCAGCCTAGAGCCGAGCCGAGCACTCGGCTGGGCTGGGCTCGGCTAGGCTCGGCTACGCCCGCAGCCACGCGAGAGGAGCCGAGAGAAGCCAAACAAACAGGAAATCTGGCTCCTCTCGGCTCGGTGCCTAATTCAAACACGAACACCGCCGCAAACCCAGGCAAACGTGCGGATGGAGGACTGGACGGACCCCGCAGACACCCCGGGAGGAAGCCGCAGACTGATGCCGCGAGGAAGCCACAGACAGACACCTGGACCCGCGAGGAAGGCTGGACGGACCCCGTGCACGACTGCAAACGGACGCCGGGCAAGACACCAAAACTGTAACTAAAAAAAAAAAAAATCCAGGAATTTCCCTGCTAGATTAGGGGTGCGCGCTATATGCCGGTGCGCGCTATAGGCAGATAAATACGGTATATACTTTTTGTCAGTGTAGGGACAGGTTGCTGTGTGCGGAGCAGGGACAGACTGTAGTGACACAAATCGTTACCTGACAGGTCCACAAAAGTCCTTTTAAGGACTGGTATAGGTGTACTATTGTTTGGTGTGCAGTATATAGGGGTGTAATACACTTATAATATACTGTCTAATATAGAAAGCATATTATAGTGGATTTGTAATGGGGTCAATTCACTCACGTTTACTGCATGCAATAAGGAAATCATGTTACTCGTTTGCATAAATTATTGCATGCAGTAAATTATGTTAAATTCATATATAATTGTGACAATTATGAATTGTGACATCATTGTGACTGGTGGTGTATTTGTGTACTGTATAATTTGTGACGCTTTCGCTGCGTTACCTCTGCTACACACATTGACAAAATTTCCTGAAACAAAAGTGTTGTAACTGGTGCGATAACCCAGTGGCCCCTCAAAACGACAGATTGAAGCGGGGTGTTATATACCTTCTTCCACAGATACTGTGCTTCTCTAGAGACTTTTGTCACAGGCTCATCCAATAAATGACAGGCAGAGGAAGAGGCAGGCCCTTCCGCAGGGGTGGTAGGGGTAGGGCAGGAGCACCAGGCTGGAGCCAAAGGGGAAAGTGGCCCAAGGTGCGTTCGATTACGTCAAATGATGCCCCAGACTTGGTGCTCACCACCAACACTACCACCACCACCATATACCCTCCGCTTGAGTCACAGGAATTATTTTCCGATCCATCAGAAGACATTTCCGATGCACAGCAATTCTTGGTATTGGATCAGGAAGAGGAGGTAGCAACAGCCGCCAGCAGTCTGACGACAGTACCCAGATCAGCCCAAGGAGGTTGGTGCCCGCTGTTGCTGCCTACTCCGAGATCTCTACTGTTAGTGGTGACGTAGATGATGACGTGTCTACAGACGTCATGTGGATGCCCACAAGAGAGGAAGAGGAGGGGAGTTCAGAGGGAGAGATGGACCAGCAGAAAGGGAGGAGAAGCAGGCCGAATTTACATTGCACAGGAGGGACAAACCTGACTGCTAATGTATCAAGAGCGAGCCATCAACCAATGTACGGTCCCATCTGGAGCTCCCAGAACACCGGCCCACGGCTCTGCAGGGTTGGCTTTTTTTAACATGCCCGCTGCTGACAATAGTGTTGCCATCTGCAGCCTTTGCAGTCAAAGCATAAGTCGCAGTAAGCCCAACAGTCACCTAGGGACGACCGCCTTAAGAAGGCACCTGGCCTCCCATCACCGAGCCCAGTGGGAGCAACGCCATCAGAACCCACAAAGCCACACTCCAGGCTCTCACCGTCCATCCTCTTCTCCTCTATCCTCACAATTGTCCTCCACTCCACCTTCCATCATGCTGTCCTCAGGTTTTTCTGCAAAAAGGCAGGCTTCTGTGGCCCAAATGTTCGATTATAAAAAACTATGATGCTGGATAACCCTCTTGCCCAGTGGTTGACCGCTGGCTTGTCGGAACTGATAGCCCGCCAAATACTGCCATATAAACTGGTGGAGTCGGAGGTCTTTTCGAAAATTTGTGGCCATTGCAACACCACAATGGAAGGTCCCAGGAAGGAAATATTTCTCACAGAAGGACATCCCAGAGCTATATGGTCATGTTCAGCGGCAAGTAAATGTATCTCTGGCACACAGTGTCAGTGCCAAGATACATCTAACCACAGACACGTGGTCTAGCAAACACGGGCAGGGAAGGTATATAACTTTTACTGCCCACTGGGTGAACCTTCTGACGGCCGTCAAGCATTTAACCCGTGGCACCCATGTAGATTTGGTTTAACCGCCACGGATTGCATGCAGGCCCGCCTCTTCTTCTCCTCCTCCTACTTCATCCTCCCTCTCCTCCTCGGCTGACTTATTCTTTTCCGATGCTACCGTCTCTTCCATTGCACCGCCCAAGATCCCCAGAACCTATTCGACATGCCAGGTGAGACGTTGCCATGCTGAGCTGAGTCTGTTGTGCCTGGATGACAAGAGCCATACTGGTCCTGCACTCCTTTCAGCTTTGAGTTCACTGGCAGATCAGTGGCTAACACTGCTCAATTTGACAGTTGGTAAAGTGGAGTGTGACAACTGTGCCAATCTGCTGAACGCGCTAAAACAGGGCAAAATTACACACGTGCCATGCATGGCACACGTCCTGAACTTGGTCGTGCAGCAATTCATTGCCAAATACCCTGGGGTTCAGGACGTCTTGCAGCAGGCCAGGAAAATCTCAGCCCATTTCAGAAGATCTTACACGGCCATGGCTCGCCTTGCTGACATTCAGCGGCGACACAACCTGCCCGTCAGACATCTTATTTGTGACTGCCCGACGCAATGGAACTCAACCTTATATATGCTTGATAGGCTGCTCCAGCAGAAACGTGCAGTTAACGACTACCTGTATGAACTCTGCGGCAGGACAGGTTCTGGGGGGGTTGTTTTTTTTTTTCACTGCGCCAGTGGCTGCTCATGCATGACTCATGCAGACTTCTGCGGCTTTTTGATGAGATCACCAAACTGGTTAGTCGAAGCCAGGGCACCATCAGTGAAATCGTACCTATCGTCTTCTTTCTGGATCGTGCATTGCGTCGTGTCATTGATCAAGCCGTCGAGGAGCAGGAAGATGAGGAAATCGCAATGCTGGATGAATTCCCAGGGGGGGGCTACTCCATCTGAGACAAGTCAACAACGGGAGTCTGAAGAGGAGGAGGAGGAGGATGGTGCCGGGGCAGAGGAGGAGGAGCAAGAAGAGCATGCTTTAAACCTTTCTGGGATCTCTGGTGTTGTCAGTGGATGGGGGAGGAGAACGAGGATGACATTATCCCGGATGATGAGCAGGAGCCAGGCCACTACACCGCTTCTAGTTTAGTGCAAATGGGGGCCTTCATGCTCCATTGTTTTAAGAGGGACCCCCGTATAAAAAGCATAAAGGTCAAGGACCAGTACTGGGTGGCAAGTTACTTAGACCCCCGGTACAAACAAAACATGGCGGAAATGTTACCACCATCACAGACGGCTATAAGAATGCAGCACTTCCAGGCCTTGCTTCGAGAAATGCTGCATTCTGCTTTTGCGTGCGCTGGCAGAGGAATTTCACAGAGAAACAGTTGCGGGTACCAATCCAACAGCGCCTGCAAGAAGAGGGCGGTTTGAAGATGTGTTGGTCACTAATGATATGAGATCATTCTTTCAGCCGACCCATCGACAGCTGTCCTCCGGATCCAGCATCAGGGAACGCCTAGACCAGTGATGGCGAACCTTGGCACCCCAGATGTTTTGCAACTACATTTCCCATGATGCTCATCTACACTGCAGAGTGCATGAACATCATTGGAAATGTAGTTCCAAAGCATCTGGGATGCCAAGGTTCGCCATTACTGGCCTAGACCGACAGGTGTCCGACTACATCGGGCTAACGGCCGATGTGGACGCACTGAGAAGTGATGAACCCCTGGACTACTGGGTGGGCAGGCTTGACCTCTGGCCAGAGCTTGCACAATTTGCAATGGAACTGTTGACTTGCCCCTCGTCCAGTGTCCTGTCCGTAAGGACGTTCAGAGCAGCAGGGGGCGTCGTGACCGATAAGCGCACTCGCCTAGCTCACAACAGTGTTGATTACCTCACATTTCTAAAAATGAAGAAGGCATGGATTTCAGAGGAATTCAACACATGTGGCCAGTAGACCATGTTTGATTCAAATTCAGGTGAACGCCTTTGGGCTAATTTTTGGGGCCTGTAATGGGCGGCTGAAACAGACCCACCCAAGTACTAGGTGGGGGTCCCCTGAAGGCAGACCCCATGAGAGCAGGCAAACTAAGCCAGAAGGCCATGTCCACCCACTCCCAAGACGTTCAGTGCAAACCCGAGGACCTATACCCTACTAATCACACTGTGACAAACGTGCTACACCAAACAAAAAAATACATAAAAGTGACAACACAGGGGTAAATAAAAAGAGAGTGGGGAGAAGTAAGATGAGGGAGAGTGAAAGTGACCATTGTGCAATGCAATGGCCGACACTTACTTCTGTATCCGGTGAATAGCTTAATGTACCTCCAGCCACAGAATACAAAGTTGTTTGCTGTCAGGTGAACGCCTGTGGGCTAATTTTCGGGGCCTGTAATGGCCAGCACTTACTTCTGTATCCGGTGAATGCCTAATGTACCACCAGCCACAGAATACAAAGTTGTTTGCTGTCAGGTGAACGCATGTGGGCTAATTTTTGGGGCCTGTACTGACCGACACTTACTTCTGTATCCGGTCAATAGCTTAACCACTTAAGGACCGCCTACTGCACATTTACGTCGGCAGAATGGCACGGCTGGGCACATCAACGTATATATACATTGATTTTAGTACCCAGCTGTAGGTCACAGGCGCGCGCCCGCGGCGCGCTCCCAGTGACCCGGTCCGGAGCTCCAGGACCGGGACCACTTGATTCGCGGACCCAATCGCCGCTGCAGTGCGGCGATCCATCCCTGGAGCTGAAGAACGGGGAGAGCCGTGTGTAAACACGGCTTCCCCGTGCTTCTCTGTGGCCGCAGCATCGATCGCGTCATCCCTGTAATAGGGGGACGCGATCGATGACGTCACACCTACAGCCACACCCCCCTACAGTTGTAAACACACACACAGGGAACACTGAAAGTCACAGCCCCCCTGTGGTTAACTTCCAAACTGCAACTGTCATTTCCACAATAAACAATGCAATTTAAATGCATATTTTTTGCTGTGAAAATGACAATTGTCCCAAAAATTGTCCGAAGTGTCCGCCATAATGTCGCAGTCACGATAAAAATCGCTGATCGCCGATATTAGTAGTAAAAAAAAAAAAATTGATAAAAATGCAATAAAACTATCCCTTATTTTGTAAGCGCTATAAATTTTGCGAAAACCAACCGATAAACGCTTATTGCAAATTTTTTTTACCAAAAATACGTAGAAGAATACGTATCGGCCTAAACTGAGGAAAAAAAAAAAATGTTATATATTTTTGGGGGATATTTATTATAGCAAAAAGTAAAAAATATTGAATTTTTTTTAAAATTGTCGCTCTATTTTTGTTTATAGCGCAAAAAATAAAAACCGCAGAGGTGATCAAATACCACCAAAAGAAAGCTCTATTTGTGGGGATAAAAGGACGCCAATTTTGTTTGGGAGCCACGTCGCACGACCGCGCAATTGTCAGTTAAAACGACGCACTGCCGAATCACAAAAAGGGGCAAGGTCCTTTACCTGCATTTTGGTCCGGGTCTTAAGTGGTTAATGTACCTCCAGCCACAGAATACAAAGTTGTTTGCTGTCAGGTAAATGCCTGTGGGCTATTTTTTGGGACCTGTAATGGCCGACACTTACTTATGTATCCGGTTTTTCGCTTAATACTTGGTAGGTCAGTGTCCATGTTGTGGGTTTATTTGTGCACACCTGGGGCCAGATTCTCAGCGGCGATACGACGGAGTATCTCAGATACCCCGTCGTATCGCCTTTTTTTTTGCCTCGTATCTATGCGCGTGATCAGGGCAGGACTTAGGGTGGTGGGGGCCCCTGGGCTGGAGTGTTGAAGGGGCCCCCTGGAGCGAGGGGGGGATCATAGTTGTTGAGCGGGGGGGGGGGGCGCATTAAAGTTGTTGAGCGGGGGGGGCGAATTTAAGTTGTTGAGCGGGGGTGCGCATTAAAGTTGTAGAGCGGGGGGGGGGGGGGCGAATTGAAGTTGTTGAGCGGGGGGGCATTTAAGTTGTTGTGCGGGGGGGGTGACTCATCTGTGCACGGGATAAAAATAAAGAAATAATTATATATATATACTAGGGCTGTGCAAATTAACTTTTAATTAATCGATTAATCTTTAATTTTTTTGATCGATCAAAATCTTTTTGATCGAATAAAATTATTTTGATTGGTACTCACCTCTCCACCGGCTTCTGGGCCTTCAGGGAGTTCCGTCGGAGATCCGGTAGCGTCATGGACACCGGCGGGTCTTGCCGTGTCCATCTGAAGGGCTCCTTTGCTGTGCCTTCATATCTGCATGCCGGTGGGACTTTACTATCTGCCACACACAAGGGCTGTTACACTTCCCTCTATCAACCTGGGATTCTACAGCCATCCAATGGGAGTTGTGATAATTCCCTTAATGGGACATCTACATGCTGACGGACTGATGTTAACCACTTAAGGACCGCCTACTGCACATTTACATCGGCAGAATGGCACGGCTGGGCACAACGTATATATACGTTGATTTTAGTACCCAGCCGTGGGTCGCGGGCGCGCGCCCGCGACCCGGTCCGAAGCTCCGGGACTGCGGGATTCGCGAACCCGATCGCCGCTGCAGTGCGGCGATCCGTCCCTGGAGCGGAAGAACGGGGAGAGCCGTGTGTACACACGGCTTCCCCGTGCTTCTCTGTGGCCGTAGCATCGATCGCGTCATCCCTGTAATAGGGGGACGTGATCGATGACGTCACACCTACAGCCACACCCCCCTACAGTTGTAAAAACAACACATAGGTCACACATCCCCTACAGCGCCACCTGTGGTTAACTCCCAAACTGCAACTGTCATTTCCACAGTAAACAATGCAATTTAAATGCATTTTTTGCTGTGAAAATGACAATTGTCCCAAAAATGTGTCAAAATTGTCCGAAGTGTCCGCCATATTGTCGCAGTCACAAAAAAAAATCGTTGATCGCCGCTATTAGTAGTAAAAAATTTTTTTTTTATAAAGATGCAATAAAACTATCACTTTTTTTTGTAAACGCTATAAATTTTGCGAAAACCAACCGATAAACGCTTATTGCGATTTTTTTTTTACCAAAAATACGTAGAAGAATACGTATCGGCCTAAACTGAGGAAAAAAAATGTTTTTTTATATATTTTTGGGGGATTTTTATTATAGCAAAAAGTAAAAAATATTGCATTTTTTTTTAAATTGTCGCTCTATTTTTGTTTATAGCGCAAAAAATAAAAACGGCAGAGGTGATCAAATACCACCAAAAGAAAGCTCTATTTGTGGGGAAAAAAGGACGCCAATTTTGTTTGGGAGCCACGTCGCACGACCGCGCAATTGTCAGTTAAAGCGACGCAGTGCCGAATCGCAAAAAGGGGCAGGGTCCTTTACCTGCATTTTGGTCCGGGTCTTAAGTGGTTAACCTCTCATCTGGATTCAGCAGTGGTATCGTTGTACACATTTTTTTACCAGTATCATACTTGGCTACATGTTTTTATGTTTTTATGACTTGGTACCGTTTGGTATTACTCTCACCATTTTTACAGTTTATGTAGCTACGTCGATTTTATCTCCAGTGCAATATTTATTTGGTTACCTACTTGAAGACTATAAAAGTTTTAATGCTATTCCCATCGAGCGCTGGCTTTGTGTGTTTTTTGTATCCTGCTCTCCATTTTTCCACTGACCTGCAAGGAGATCAGCTAAAAGTAGTTGGATTTGTATGTGCGTTGTTATTAATCGAAATTAGTCGATTAATCGATTAAAAAAACAAACGATTAATCGAACACAAAAATTTTGATCAGTAACATCCCTAATATATACACATACATATATATATATATATACACACATATATATATAAAAAAAAGGGGGGTAGCCATCCGGGGCCCTGGGGATCTCTGGGCCCTTTAATAAAAAGGAAAAAGAAACCTCTGGGCCCTTTAATAAAAAAATAAAAATGAACATTTAAAAAAAATATAAAGAAAATGTAAATATTTTTATTAAAAAAAAAGGGATTTTTAATAACAGCTTACCTGTAAAATCCTTTTCTTGGAGTACATCACGGGACACAGAGCGCATAGTCATTACATATGGGTTATATGGAGTACCTTCAGGTGTGGACACTGGTGTAATCAACTTCACAGGAAGTTCCTCCCTATATAACCCCCTCCCACTGAGAGTGCTTTAGTTTTGTAGCAAGCAATTTCTCTGAGGTTACACAATGTTCCCACAAAGAGGGGTGGGAGCTCTGTGTCCCGTGATGTACTCCAAGAAAAGGATTTTACAGGTAAGCTGTTATTAAAAATCCCTTTTTCTTGATCGTACATCACGGGACACAGAGCGCATAGTCATTACATATGGGATGTCCCAAAGCAATGCTCCATGAAGGGAGGGAGACCGTAAGGCCAAAAATAGCCAAACAGAAACTATATCAGGAGGTAAAATAGCTCCACCAACAGAAAAAGGGGGCGTGAACCGGGCCAGAGGATTCTATACTGCTGCCCGTAGGACCGCCTGCCCAAATGCTGCGTCCGCAGCCTTTGTGACGTCCAACTTATAAAATTTAGTAAACGTATGTACGGAAGACCAGGTTGCCGCTTTGCAAACCTGTGCCATAGAGATCTGATGGTGTGCCGCCCAAGAGGCACTCATGGCCCTCGTAGAATGGGCCTTAACTGATAAGGGCGGTGGAACGCGCTTCAGACCATAGGCCTGAAAAATCAGCTGCTTAATCCACCTAGCCAAGGAAGACTTGGCAGCCGGCTGACCCTTCTTGGGGCCCTCCGGAAGAATGAAAAGCACATCTGTTTTCCTAATCTTTTCTGTAGCCTTGAGATAAACTCTCATGGCTCGGACCACATCCAAAGTATGAAGCAATCTTTCCTCTCTGGACTGGGGAGTAGGAAAGAAGGATGGTAGGACTAGGTCCTGATTCAAGTGAAAACTGGATATGACCTTAGGAAGGAAAGAAGGCTGAGGCCGCAGAACCACTCTGTCCTTATGCAGAATAAGGTACGGTTCCCTGCAAGACAAGGCTGCCAGCTCGGAGACCCTTCTGGCCGAAGCCATAGCCACCAAGAAAACCAACTTTCGGGTTAGCAACACAAGAGGGATTTCTGCCAGAGGTTCAAACGGCTGCTTTTGTAAAGCTGACAAGACCAGATTTAAATTCCAGGGGCAGAGGGGAGCTCTAATAGGGGGATTTACATGCAAGACCCCCTGCAAAAAGGTTTTTACAAGCGAATGTGTGGTCAAAGGCCTTTGAAACCATATCGATAAGGCCGACACCTGCCCCTTTAGAGTACTAAGAGCCAACCCCTTGTCAACGCCAACCTGGAGGAATCGCAAGATCCTGTCAATAAAAAACTTGCGAGGATGCCCTCCTTGAGACTCGCACCACTCCACATAGGTTCTCCAGACTCTGTAATAGATATTTCTAGAGACTGGCTTTCTAGCTTGAATTAACGTAGATATGACTTGGGCAGAGAGGCCTCTGCCCTTAAGAATTAGAGATTCAGCCGCCAAGCCATCAAATTTAGCTGCTGTGAAGCAGGGTGGTAGATCGGGCCCTGAGACAGCAGATCTGGGCGCAGGGGGAGTGGCCACGGTGCCCTTACTGACATCCTCACGATGAGTGCGTACCAAGCCCTTCTGGGCCAGGCTGGGGCCACCAGGATCACCGGCCTGCGCTCCACCCTGATCCTTCGTAGAAGGCGGGGAATCATCTGTAGTGGAGGGAACGCATACAGGAGAGAAAACTGGTGCCAGGGGCAAACCAACGCATCGGTCCCGTAGGCCGAGGGGTCCCTGGCTCGGGATACAAATTTGTCCAATTTCTTGTTGAATCTTGTTGCCATGATGTCCACATCGGGAACTCCGAATCTTTGGCAAATCTCTTGGAATACCTGGGGGTGAAGAGACCACTCTCCCGGGAGTAACTGTTGACGACTCAAAAAATCTGCTTGAGAATTGTCTATCCCTGGGATGAACACTGCTGAGATGCAGGGTACATGGGCTTCGGCCCATGCAAAAATTAGGTTTACTTCCCTTTGAGCCGCCAGGCTCTTTGTGCCCCCTGGTGGTTTATGTATGCCACCGCCGTGGCATTGTCGGACTGTATCCTTACTGGCAGACCCTGCAGGGGGAGAGTCCAGGCGACCAGGGCCAACCGAACAGCTCTGATCTCTAGGACATTGATGGGAAGCAGACTTTCTGCCTCTGACCACTGTCCCTGCTGGGTCCGTTTTCCTAAGATTGCCCCCCAACCTGTTAGGCTGGCATCTGTGGTTACTATTTTCCACGAGATGGGGCAAAAGGTTTTCCCTTTTGATAATTTTTGAGGGATCAGCCACCAGTACAGGCTGTGCCTGACTTCTGGAGAAAGAACTAATGGACGGTCTAATGCCTGTATGGACTTGTTCCAAGCAGAGAGAATAGCTGCTTGCAGAATTCTGGTATGGATCTGGGCGTAGGGCGCTGCTTCGAAGGCGGCCACCATCTTCCCCAGCAGTCGCATGCATAGGCGAATAGTCGGCTTCTTTTTGCCTAAGACTATTTGAATCGTTTGAATCAACGACCTGATCTTCTCTTGAGGTAAAAATACCCTCTGGCATTCTGTATCTAACCGAAAGCCTAGATATTCCAACTGTCTTGTGGGTTGTAACCTTGATTTTTCTTGGTTCACAATCCACCCGAACTCTTCTAGATGCCGCACTGTGCGGACTACTGCATGATTGAGGTTGGAAGCTGAACTGTCGATAACCAGGAGATCGTCCAGGTATGCTAGGACCAAGATGCCTTCTGTCCTTAGGACGGCTAGTACCGGGGCTAACACCTTTGTGAATACCCGTGGAGCTGTTGCCAACCCGAAAGGGAGGGCTACGAACTGGTAATGACTTTGGTTTATCGTAAAACGAAGAAACTTGTGATGTGCTGGGTAAATCGGCACATGCAGATATGCATCCTTTATGTCTATAGATGCTAGGAAGTCGCCCTGATGCAGGCTGGTTGTCACTGAACGTATGGAGTCCATACGGAAGGTCTGAATCCTTAGAAAGCAATTTAGGCGTTTGAGGTCTAATATAGGCCTGACGTCGCCATTGGGTTTTGGTATAACAAAAAGGTTGGAGTAGAATCCCAGACCCCTTTCTTGGGTTGGTACTTCTACAATTACTCCTTGGAGCAAGAGGCGATCCAACGCCTTTACGAGAGAGGCCCTCTTTAACGGGTCGCTTGGAAGACTTGACCCCTGAAAATGAGGAGGGGGGATTTCTCGAAACTCTAGTTTGTAGCCTGAGGCTACTACGGACCGAACCCAAGAGTCGGGAATTCTGGCCTTCCAGACTTCGGAGAAAAACTGAAGTCTTCCCCCCACCCAAGAGAGTGGGGGCGCCCCTTCATGAATCTGATTTGATGACTGGTTTAGCCGGCTTGCGAGACCAGGGCCTCTTGTTTGCCGCGGCTTGTCCCTGTGGGCGGCTATTAACTGCTGAACGCCCGGGAGGCCGTCGATACTGACGGGAAGTCGAAGGGGCCGAGCCTGCAATGGCCTGTCGTTTAAACGTGGGCCCACGCGGTCTTTTCTTGACCGGTAAGGAAGTACTTTTTCCACTTGATATGGTGTGGATATATTTATCTAGGTCTTCCCCGAATAGTCTTCCCCCATGAAAGGGAAACCCTGCTAGAAGCTTTTTGCAGGGTGCCTCTGCTGACCAGTTCTTTAGCCACAAAAGACGACGCATGTGAACCATCAGTAGAGATGAACGGGATGCCTGTTGGATGGAGTCCTTAATAGCATCTATTGCAAAGCAGAGAGCCCTAGGGAATTCTGCTAATTCATGAGTATGCTGAGCCGGCATGTCCTTCAATATATGCTTTGCCTGATCCTTCAAGGCCTGACAAACACCAATGGCTGCTACTGCTGGCTGAACCATGGCACCTACTGAGGTAAAAGCTGCTTTCAGTAGGGTCTCGAATTTCTTGTCGACCGGATCCTTGAACATATGGACATTTTCAACCGGACAAGTCAGGGATTTATTCACGCAGGAAATGGCTGCGTCCACTGTAGGGAGAGCCCATTTCTTTACATATTCCTCTTCCATAGGATAGAGAATAGAGAATCTTTTAGGAGGGACAAAGATTCTATCAGGTCGAGCCCAATCTTGGTAAATCACGTTCCGCAGAAGGGGGTGCATTGGAAAAGATGCACCAGTTAATGGGGCCTTTAAAGAACCCAATGAGGATACCTCCGGGGCTACTAGTTCTGGCACTGGAAGTTTAAAGGCAGTGCGAACCATATCTGTCAAAGACTGGATCCACAGGCCCTCCGCTTGAGAGGCCGAAAAATATTCATCTATAGTGGAATTTTCCCTGTCTGAACCGTCGGGACTTGGGTCTGCCTGATCCCCTTGTGGGTCCCGTTCCTCTGAAGAGGACACCTCCGCATCTGAAAACCCCACACTGGGTGAGGGGGATCTAGCCCGCTTGCTACTTGGGCAAGGACGGGAAAACAACGCAGTTAACCTTTTCTCTAGCCCACACATGGTGGCTGCTAGCATTTCTTCCGTCACGTAAACGGGAATGGGTGGATCGGGGGCCGCCTCTGCCCCCAGCACCCCCAATGGCTCTTGTACTATGCCACTCGGTGTCCTGACTGGCGAGGGTGGGGCCGTAGAAGCCTGGCCCAAATCCTCTGACCCCGATGGAGACCCCTTTTGCTTTTTGGCACCTTTAGCAGCCTTGGCTGGTCCAGATCCCTTTGGAGCCATTGTACAACCTTGGGTCACCCCTATAGCCAACACCTGACTGTTGTAGCTAGGAATAACCAATATGAGGGCAGGTATGAGAAAAATGAAAAAGAACTAATTTCTCTCTTTTTCTTTTATATTTCTCTTTTTTTTTTTTTCAAAAAATTTTCTTTTTTTTTTTTTTTTTTTTTACCCGCCTGGGAGGTGGCAATACCGAGGAAGCCTGTGAGTATTGACACACCAATGCCCGTTAGCCGGAGTCCAAGGTAGACTCAGATACTGCTGGATCTAAGGCTGAGTCCCTTTAAGCAAAAAAACTTTTTTTTTTTTTTTTTTTCTGGTCAATAGTGGACCTAAGTCCTAGACCTGAAGATCCACAAAACCGCCACTAGGTGTCCCTGTGTGGCCAAAAGACCCAGCTGCACGCTCTGTATCCTTTCTTCCTCTGCCTCCAGGAGGGAAAGACCAGCCAGAGAAAAGTTTTTCCTTTATACAGACCCTGACGCTGCTGGCCCGCCCCCCCGACGCACGCCGACGCTATAAAAGGCGGCGTGCACCCGCGCGCGCGTGTATGCGCAGCGCACACACGCGCGCACACACGCGCGCACCACGCCGAACCCACATGGAGGAAGCAGAGCAGAGGAACAACATGGACCAGCGTTATGCAGCACCAACAGACACCAGGTAAGCACTAATCTTATTGTAGTGCACACACAGCGAGGAAGCTGTCCCCATGGGCTTCCTAAGAAACAGGAGTTTTTTACCAGCAATTTCCTCTTTAAAACATGTGGGGTTGCAGTATCAGTGTTAACAGGCAGACCTGGGGTGAGTAGCAAATATATAACTTACACAAGTATACATATATTTACATATTATCTGGGTAAACATTATAATCCCATCCTGCCTCAACAGACATAGTGGAGATAGTGGCTGATGCACCAGCATACTGTTAGCCAACCCAGAACCCCCAGGGGGATACCTACTGTCGAACCAAGTCCCGCAGGTTCCCTCTTACCTGCTCCACGCCGCAGGGTATTGCAAAATGCAAGAGGCCCAGCCTTCCCCCATCTCCGTGGGTATTGTCTTGGACCTTCAGGGACCGGGGTCCTGTGTTAAGGAACCCACACCCCTGGACCTATATAGCATCCTGGCATCAGTAGCGTTTAGTTCTTGGAAGAGACTAAGGCACTGGAGCCCAGAATCCAGCCCTCCAAGGAGAGGCATTATAGGCACAACCCCACTCCAGCAGGGCCCGGGTACCGTACATCTTGGCTCTGAAGCACTTCGGACGGATCCGGCTAGCTATCCTGGGTCCCGAGACCTCCGAGGGACAGCTAGACGTGACCAACACCTAAGACACTGGCGAAAAAACTAAAGCACTCTCAGTGGGAGGGGGTTATATAGGGAGGAACTTCCTGTGAAGTTGATTACACCAGTGTCCACACCTGAAGGTACTCCATATAACCCATATGTAATGACTATGCGCTCTGTGTCCCGTGATGTACGATCAAGAAAAGGGGGGTTGCCATCCGGGGGCCCTGGAGACCTCTGGGCCCTTTAATAATAATAATAAATAAATATATATATATATATATATCAAAGTGAATTTGCGCAAAAAAACACACAATCAGACACTATAAAACATATGTAATCAATAGTGCAAAGTAGATGAAGTAAAATTAAAGTGAAAACAAATAAAGTCCATAGGTGTCAAAAAAGTTCATAAAGTGCAAACGTGCAGTGCACAAAAATTCTTTCAGTGAAATTGCCAAGCTTGCAGTAAAGTGCTAGTGCTCCTTCGTGCGTTCAGCCTCACAGGCCTCTCACCTTAGTGACATACATCAATGGCGTGATATTAGATAGCTATTCTGTGCCACTCCAAATCACACAGCCTCACAGGCCTCTCACCTCTCGATAGATAAAAAACGCATCCAAATAAATCCTCTAGATAGAACCAATGATCCAGTAATAATGGACAACACCAGGAGTATTCACTCTTCTCTATGTCTTGAATCAACCCTTCGCTGAGATACTCAGGGAAACATAAAGAAAAATAGGCCTCCAATGGTGTAGTATGTAACAACTTAAACATTTATTAAAACAAAGTATTCTCCTTACATCAGTAAAAAACACAGCAAGCATCAAATAATAAACAAGGCGGCATCTGCCATAGGTCTCACGTCACTTCCAGGTGTACGTCCAAATCCCTACGCGTTACGGCTCTTTGCCTTCATCTGGGGAACCTGATTGACTGTGGCAGCATTCATTTTATATGTCAGCCGGCGGATGTATCCCAATCCGTCATGATTGCATGGTCCGGCGGAAATTGTCTATCCGCCATTTTGTCGGAGTCCAGTGGATATTCACGTCGGACGGACGTGTACATTCCATAATACGTCGCTCCATTGGAGCGTCGTGCGTCCGATCGTTAGGCGGACGTTATCCGCCATTAAATTGACGTTTAATGCCCGCGATCTTAGACCGGAAGTAAACAACCACGTCGTCACCGGACTCAAGACACGGACGTTCATCCGCCATTTTCTCGAAGTCCTGCTTGCGATCTATCATCACTCAGACGGAAGCCCTTCTTACTTAGTCGGGTTATCCCTAGTGATGCTCAGATGTGAAGTATTCACAACAACATATGATCAGACATAGTCTGCATCTATTACTATGTATAAAAATATATTGTAAACCTGTCACTATATATTATCTGATGCATATCAGTATCATAGTAAAAATATATAAAAAATATATAGAATTAAAATTAAATTAAAATAGTCAAAGTACATATCAGTAGATATTCATGGCGGATAATGTTACCAACATATGGAATAGATATTAAATCTCAAAAGGGGGCTACCCGTATATCCTCTAGTATATTATTGCCTAGGGTAACGGACGTACACCTCGATTGAGCGGACCCCATCTCCATGGTACAGTTCCATTAGCATTCTATAGTTTAAAATTAAAATAAAAATACAAATAAAACAGCGAATATGGAATCTATAAATCTATTCTTATATGGAAATTAAAATTAAAAATTACTCAAGAAACAGTTTAAGTCGAATTCTACATTGAGGCCTCTCGGTGTCAGAGTGTTCATACTATGCATCCATTTAGATTCTAATTGACTGATAGTCCTCACCAAATGGCTCCCTCTCCATGATTTATTGTATTTCTCTATGCCCCAGAACTGTAAATGTTTGGGGTCTTTGTTGTGGACCCTTTCAAAGTGTCTCGATACATTATGTTTTGTGCACCCTTTGATGATCTTTTGGACATGCTCCTTCACTCTAACCTTCAGTGCTCGTTTGGTTCTTCCCACATACTGTAGTTTACAGCTACATTGAAGGACATATACTACTCCTTCTGTGTGACACCCGATAAACTCTCTGATGTCATATTTCTCTCCTGTATTTGTGGAAATGAATTCTGTCTTTTTTCCTTGGAACCTCTGTGCATGTTTTTAGCGCAAAGGATTACATATTTATTTATATATATATATATATATTAGAGCTGCACGATTAATCGTCAAGAATCGTTATCGCCATCTTTTTCCCGTTGCGATTCTTGATACAGGGTTTCACAATCTTTCACATGAAAATAATTTTCTCTCTGCACTTTGGTATGCAAAGAATTTCCTGTCTGCTCTCAGCCAAAAGTCAGTCTGGGCAGCCTGCCAAGTTTTGGAAACATTCTTTATCAGTGGAAAGTTAAAGCAGAGTTCCACCCTTAAAATCACTTTTTTTCATTACATCCAGCATACTGGCGTCAGCGCCAGTATGCTGTTTTTTTTTTTTTTTTATGCTCGTACTTACTGTATATCACAACATTGAATTCCAGGCGCACCGCAGAGTGTCGCCGCTATAAGGCGTCACGCCTTCCGGAAACAGCCGATTAGCATTCGGCACCTGCGCATAGACCCAGGAGCTGACTGCGCAGGCGCCGAAAATAGCCGGTCCTAGTTCGGGTTTTTTCGGAGGGTGTGACGCGCTATATACGGCGCCTGCGCAGTCAGCTCCTGAGTCTGTGCGCAGGCGCCGAGTAAAAGCCGAATGCTTATAGGCTGTTTCCGGAAGGCGTGACGCCTTATAGCGGCGACACTCCGCGGTGCGCCTGGAATTCAATGTTGTGATATAAAGTAAGTACGAGCATTAAAAAAAAAAAAAAAAAAAAGCATACTGGCGCTGACGCCAGTATGCTGGATGTAATGAAAAAAGTGATTTTAAGGGTGGAACTCCGCTTTAAGTCTATACATTGTATCTCTTCAAAGGAATTAACTTCTTCTGTATGTAAATTAGGAATTTTTAACCACTTATAAACACCAAACCTTTTTCTGACAGCTCTTTTCAAGTTAAAATCATTATTTTTTTTTGCTAGAAAATTACTTAGAACCCCCAAAGATTATATAATTTTTTAGTAAAGACCTTGGCCTAGAGAATAAAATGGCGGTTGTTGCAATATTTTATGTTGCACTGTATTTGCGCAGCAGTCTTTTTAAATGCATTTTTTTTTAAAAAAGGCAGTAAAGTTAGCCCATTTCTTATTTTTTTTTGTATAAATGTAAAAGATTTTACGCCGTGAGAATCGTGAGAGAATCGTGATCTTCATTCTAGGCAAAAAAATTGTGATTCTCATTTTGGCCAGAATCGTGCAGCTCTAGTATAAACATATTTTTTTTATAAAAAAATAAATAAAAACAGTGGGGGTTGCTGTCCAGGGCCCTGGGGGCCTCCGGGGCCCCTGGGGACCTCCAGACCCCTAAAAAAAAATAAAAAAAATAAACATTTATAAAAAATACATAAAAAAGGGAGGCTGCCATCCGGGGGCCCTGGGGACCTCTGGGCCTTTTAATAAAAAATAAAAAAATATAAACAAAAATAAAAAAATAAACATTTATAAAAAAAAAGAAAAAAAAGGGGGGGTTGCCACATGGGGCCCTGGGGACCTCTGAGCCATTTAATAAAAATAAAAAAATATATATATATATAAAAAAAATGTAAATTGTTTTATAAAAAAAGGGGGGGTTGCCATCCAGGGGCCCTGGAGACCTCTGGGCCCTTTAATAATAATAATAATGATAATATATATATATATATATATATATATATATATATATATATATATATATATATATATATATAAATAAATATATATATATATAAAAACATTTTTTTATAAAAATAAATAAAAAAAGGAAGGGTTGCTGTCCGGGGCCCTGGGGACCTCCGGACCCCTAAAAAAAAAAAAAAAAAAAAAAAAATTTTTTTTTTTTTTTGAGGGGCCCCCTATTGAGCGGGGCCCATGGGCTTGAGCCCAGTCAAGCCCAATGGTAAGTCCGGCCCTGCGCGTGATGCTTAGCATCACTTTTGCATAGATACGCTGCAACATCCGACAAGTGTAAAACCATTACACTTGCGGATCGTAGGTGTAATGACAACTCCGGCCACTAGGTGGCCTTTACGTTGTTTTCTCATTTGCCTATGCAAATGAGGCTAGTACGCCGATTCCCGATTGCTTTTACGCCGCCCCGTCATCGCGTACGTCGTTTTCGTCCGCGTAAGGTTACCCCAGCTTCTATGTGGAGTAACCTTACGAAGTTCCGTCGTATGGCGTCGGGTCAGCGACGGCTTTTTTCGTCGCGTACGTCGTTTTACTAACTCGTTCGCGAATAGGGAGTTGCGTAAATGACGCTCACGTCGTTTTGACGTCGGTTTCAACAACGCTTTCCGACGTGAGCTGGAGCATGCGCACTGGGCTTTTTCCCCTGCCGGCGCATGCGCAGTTCGTTCGCTGGGTCATTTTCGCTACGCCAACGCAAACGACGGAGCAAATGCTTAGGGAATACGGCACTTGCTCTAGTACGATGCGGAGGCGTAGTGTAAATGGCTTACGCTACGCCGGCGAATTTCTTAGAGAATCTGGCCCCTAGTAAGTATTTTGTGGCTGCAAATATGACCTGCAGGTTTTTAACCACTTCAATACCCGGCCATAGACAATTGACGGCCTGAGATGGGATCTACCATCCTAAGTGGCATCATCCAGATATCCTCTTCTTCAGCCGGCGATTCTGCACGACGTAAGAACGATCATAGCGGCGGTTCTGCCGCTTGATCGTTCTTGCAGGCCACGGGAGGGGACATCCCCCCCTCCCGCCGCCATCCGGTGCTTCTCCGGGCTCTCCCGTGGCTTCGGGGGCCCGGAGAATGAATCGTTGGCGTCGGCAGGAAGCATAGAGATGACTGGTGACCGGATGGTCACCAGTCATCTCTATGACCGTCGGAGGACTCGGGCGCGATGTGATGACGTCACGCCCGGGTCCCCGTAAGTAAACATAGCCGCAATTGCGGCTGTAAGCCACCATTCATGAGAACGTTGGATTTTTTTTTACCGATCTCATGGTTTCCAGCCTGGAGGAGAGATGTGAGGTCTTATTGACCCCGCATCTCTCCTTAAAGAGGACCTGTCACACACATTTCCTATTACAAGGGATGTTTACATTCCTTGTAATAGGAATAAAAGTGTAAAAAAAAAAAGTGTAAAAAATAATAAAAAATAAGTCAAAAAAATAAATAAAAGATAAAAAAAAATTAAAACGCCCCTGTCCCCAATAGCTCGCGTGCAGAAGCGAACGCACACGCAAGTCCCGCCGACATATGTACACGCCGTTTAAACCACATAAGTGAGGTATCGCCGCGTGCGTTAGAGTGCCAGCAACTAATCTAGCACTAGATCTCCTCTGTAAATCTAAACTGTAACCTGTAAAAAATAAATAAAGCGTTGCCTATGGAGATTTTTAAGTACCGAAGTTTGGCACCATTCCATGAGTGTGCGCATAATTAAAGTGTGACATGTTGGGTATCTATTTACTCGGTGTAGCCTAATCTTTCACATAATACAAAAAAATTGGGCTAACTTTACTGTTTTGTTATTTTTTTAATTCATGAAACAATTTTTTTTACAAAAAAAAGGCGTTTGAAAAATGATTGCGTAAATACCGTGCGAGATAAAACGTTGCAATGACCGCCATTTTATTCCCTAGGGTGTCTGCTAAAAAAACATATATAATGTTTGGGGATACTGTGTAATTTTCTAGCAAAAGAATGATGATTATTACATGTAGGAGAGAAGTGTCAGAATAGGCCCAGTATGGAGGTGGTATAAAAGCCGTGTATTGAAGTGGTTAATGTTCCCCCGCCATTAAAGTCAATGGAACTTGCGGTTCAAGAACATTTGCCAAAGTTTGCGGTTAGCTTTCGCGAACCATCCCGTCAGATGTTCGTCTATCACTAGACCTGAGCTCCAGGCCCTAGTGACTGAGTGCTGGTGTCCTTTAGGTGAAAGTGCCAGTGGTGATTCTGGGTAAAACAGTCCTCCCAAGGTCTCAGTACTGGCTATCTTACTTTAACACTGGTGTAAAGGCTGTCTGGAGAAGCTTAGCACAGCGTAGTGTGTCCTTCTGTTCCTACATAGTGCTCTTGAATTATTCCATCCCTACCCTATACCCTTTCTAAGTTTATTTGGCAATAAAAAGCAAGACATCTCCTAGACTTTATATTGAGCTAGAGTGTATGGACTGTTCTTGTGTGTCTGCTTGTCTCTGCACTGTTTTGGGAAAGAACTTGTTACACTCAGCGGCCCCTGCGGGAATGGCGTTACACAAACATTTTTTTTTCTCCTGTATAGGAAATGCACAGGTTTACTGCTGTGGGTCTTGGGAATAGCAGTTGCCAAGACTGGGAAATAGGAAATAAGGTACTGTCAACCCAGGCCTTTGTAGGCTCTATGTTGCTTCTCATAAAGACAGAAAGGCAAAATGCACAGCAAATGTAGCACAGAAATGCACATTACTGTAGCAAAAGTCATTCCAAAAGGCACAAGTGAAAGCTCGAGCCATTACTGGAGTGGACTGAAAATCCTGGGAGCAACTGCACTTCACCGATTCATTTTAATTGTTACCTTTTACCATCTGCTGTTTAAAGCTGAAGTTTAGTGAATTAAAAAAAAAAAAAAACAGCTTCAGGGATGGAACTTACCATGCATGAAAAGTGTCCTGTATGCTGGTGGCTGCTGTGCTTGGTTAAAATCAGAGGTCCTCTGTCCCCGGATTCCCCTGCAGAATGACCTTCTGGTGCTTCTGATAAGAGGAAACCACTGGTCCTTCTATAGGGGTCCGGGCACAAAGGAGGGCCCGGACAGCAGGGGCAATCAGATGTGAGCAGGACAAGGAGGACGTTTGGTATGGCAGGGGAGGGGCAATTATAGGAATGATACCCTGTGTGATTCTCTACTGCAGCTGAAAGGCAGTTTTTCCCCCTCTCCTTCCCATCAGTTTTCTGCTGCTGCAGGGAGAGACACACAGGGCATTGTCCTGTAATTGACCAGCCCCTTCCTTTAGTAAATTAACACAGTGAATGATCGGTACCAATCGTGCCTATGTCCATGCATAACCAAAGCAGTCTACTATTTCTTTGGGGTCCCAGCTGTGGCATAACTGGGTGGTCTATTTCTT
Source organism: Rana kukunoris (assembly GCA_029574335.1). Taxonomy (NCBI): domain Eukaryota; kingdom Metazoa; phylum Chordata; class Amphibia; order Anura; family Ranidae; genus Rana; species Rana kukunoris. The sequence goes on along the minus strand of CM056052.1, from coordinate 237,424,081 downwards.
AAAATTTCTGTATGGGGCCCCATGATTTCTAACAGCAGTCCTTGCTGTGGTGGTTAACCACTTGACCTCTGGAAGGTTTACCCCCTTCATGACCAGACCATTTTTTGCGATACGGCACTGCGTTAATTTAACTGACAATTGCGTGCTCATGCGACACTGTAGTCAAATAATATTTATGTCCATTTTTTCCCCCAGCTTTATTTTTGGTGGTATTTGATCACCTCTGCTATTTTTATTTATTGCGCCATAAACAAAAAAATACCCCAAATTTTCAAAAATAAAAACATTATTTTTTAATTTTTCTATAAAAATAGCCAATAAAATTTTTTTTCATACATTTAGGCCAATATGTATTCTAATACATAACTTTGGTAAACAAAATACCAAAAAGCATATATTGATTGGTTTGTACAAAAGTGATAGGGCCAGATTCACAGAGCCATTACTCCAGTCTATCTCCTGTTAGACCAGAGTAATTTCAAATTACCCGCGTCGTATTATTAGTTTGAATCCTCAAACCATGATACGATGGCTTCGGGCTTCGATCCGACAGGCTTAAGTCTTCGTACGCCGTTGGATCTACGCTGCAATCTTTTTCCGCCCACTGGGTGGAGTTTGCGTCGTTTTCAGCGTCGGGGTATGCAAATTAGCTTTTTCCGGCGATCCACGAAGTTACGATCGTCCGTCGCATTCTCTTACGGCATCTGTAGTCATCTTTTTGCTGCGTAAAGTTAGGGAAGCAAAAATCTGGTCTAACGTTAGACAGCCCATGTTAAGTATGGCTGTCGTTCCCGCGTCAAATTTCAAAAATGTTTTTGTTTTTGCGTAAGTCGTCCGGGAATACAAATGTACGTAAACTACGCTACTCAAAAAAAAAGACGTGACAACGTTATTTCGCCCAATGCACGGCGGAGCATGCGCAGTTCACGCCCCCTAATTGCGTATTTCGATTCCGCCGCGAGAAATACCTTACGCCGCCATACCTGACGGGCCGAAATCTACCTGAATTCGTCTTAGAGCCAGGTAAAATACGGCGGCGTAGTGAATCTCTGATACTCTGCGCCAGGGCAATTGTACCTGAATCTGGCCCATAGCGTCTACAAATTATAGGATATTTGTATTTATTTATTACTATTAATGGTGGCGACCATATATATCATGGGACTGCGATATTACAGCAGATATTCTGACACTGACACTAGGAACTATTAACACTAATGCAGTTATCAGTGCTAAAAATATGCACTGTCACTGTACTAATGACACTAGATAGGAAGGGGATAAATATCAGGGGCGATCAAAGGGTTAACTGTATGCCTAACCAGTGTTTTACTATACTGCATGAGGTGCTTTTACTAGGGGAAGAGATGGAATGTATTATCTGCTTTGCAGGGACACAAACCCCAACTTTTCTCCCTTGTCAGAACGGCGTTTAGCTTTGTTTACATAGGCAGATCGCAGCTCTGTCTCTCTTTCTCTACGACGATCGGCGGGTGCCGGCAGACACTGAGTACCCGACACCCACCAATCAGCTTCTGCTGTGTATAATGACCATGGTCTGGTGTACAGGTGCCGCCCTGTAGCAGTAAAACTGCAATAGGGCAGTCCGGAAAAGGTTAATTTGAACTGCACATGTGACAGGCACTTATCAAGTGCCAACTATGTCCACTTTTTCCCTCACCTTGCTCAATTTAAAGAAGTTGCACTATCAGTTCCCCAATGAGAAGCACTCTGTGAATGGAGGACAGGTGGACGAATGAAAGGTCTGTCTCCTTTAGTCACAGAATGCTTTTCATTGTGGGAACCGATAATATGGTTTCTCTGAATGGAGTAAGAGGGTGGAAAAGGTTTACATATTTGGCACTTGACGAGTGCCTGTCACAGGTGCAGCCACTCATATTAACCCCTGCAGCACCAGACGATCACTGCTGCAGGGGTATCCACGGTAGAGAACTTTGAATCTCATTTGAACACAGCAGCCACTGGCACAGGGAACTGATCCTGACTGACCATAGGGTACACCGGGCATTTTACCAGAGGGCCGGAGCTGCATAACAAGAGCTGACAAATGCAGGGGTCCCAATTCTCAAGCCACAGACCGGTAGTGCCTGTTGATGACCATAGTGGGAGCTAAGGGACGATACTTACCTCCCGCTATGTGACAATGCCTGTGTCTCCTCTCCCAACTCTCCACTGCCAACGATGGCAGAACGGGGGGCGGAAAGAGCAGGAGATCCACACAGTAGTCTTTTCATATTAACAAGTGGGTAATCATCAGTTGGGTGGGAGATCCTGGAGAAGACACACAGGCTTAATCCTGCCTCTGACCTGCTGAAGGTAGGACTGTGCAGGGGAGTGTAAAAGGGGCACTGTAATTAGAGCGAAAAGGGGGGAAGGGCAACATGACTGCAAGGGGCACTGTGATGGGGGGCTGTAATTGCTAAGGGCATTGTAATGTAAAAGAGCAGTGATATAATGGAGACTGCTCTGTAAAAGGCCACTATAATCATTATAGTGCAGTCCCCTTTATATCACAGTGCTCCCTTTACATTACAGTGCAGAGGACCAACTCTGTGACTATCCCATCGCCCTTAAGAACATCGGCCCTTTGTTTTTGTCCCAGTCCGGGCCTGCAGGGGACACTCATTTATGATAAATATAGGCCCAGGTGCTATTCCACCAAAGAAAGAAATTTCACTAAACTTCAGCTTTGATATTTCTGGCTTGGTTGAATCGAGTTTGACTGTTGCCACTTTCCCACTGGTTTATGCTCATACTGTGCTATAGGAAAGCGTTCCCAGGCATGCTTACGTCATTGCCTCTGCCAGACTGACCACAGTGATCCCTGCTTCTGTGCTCAGTGATCTATGAAGATTTCTGGGCTCAGGCACAATTTGCACTGAAGCCAACTGTGAACTGTGCCCCTTACAACCTCTTCTAAGTTTTCCCAGACATGCACTCAAACTACACAAAGGAACCGGACCAAGGGGGTGAACCATGCCCAGGTACAGTTAAAACTGCCAGTGTGGGCAAACCCCCGACAGATAGGAGAGGCAGGCATACATTCAGGTCTCTAATGTGGGTTCTCGCAAAAGGAAAATGTTTTCCCTTAAGAAGAAAGATGTTAACCTCACTGTAAATAGATGTACTCTGGTAAAGAATTCATATAAAATGAAATTTGTATACATTTCCTTGCATTCTGTGCTGTAATGTTTGTCTGTGTTAAGTACGGGTCAATGGAATGTTAAGCCTTGAATGGTTTTTCTGTAGTCCTTTCCAGGAGGCCTTTCCAAAGCACACCGATTAAAAAAAAAAACAATAATAAAAAAGGTCCAATGTTGAAGGCATTTAAGAAACACTCCCTGCTAACCCCTTCAGGCTATGTGTGGCTGGGTTGATCTAACTTGCTATGCCTTTGTCCTCGGAGAGCAGGGAATGGGTGTCACTCTGTGCTCTGGGTAAAACAGATGAGATTGAGAGATAAAGGACAGGAAGGAAATTAGGAATTGATTCTTTTATCTGATGGGATTCTTACGCATGAAAAGAGATTTTACTACAGAGACGCAGAAGTTGCAAAATTCATGGTTGAGTTGTAAACGCGCAGTCTAAACAGACCTTAAAAACATGATTTCAAATACCAACTAATGGTGTGACAACGGGAGCTGCAGAAAAAGCACCCACTGCTAGGCCCCAGGGGCCTGGAAGCCCATTTGTGACTCTGGTTCAAAATATTTCCTTCCTGCCTTTGTCCCAAGAGAAACTTTATTGTGTTGTCTAAATCATTGAAAAAAGGGGGGACCATACGATTAAAGACACAAGCTGCTTGACACTATGCGTCTGAAATACATTGGTCAAAAATTGATTGATTGGGATTTTCAAGGCACTGATGAGAAGGCATGTATCAGATAAAAAAGTATTTATTACATATAAAACAATACAAATATAAAAACAATGGGACATGCCCCACAATTCGGACACAGTATCAGGTATTTGTTAGAACAAAACCGTATGGGTCTAATGCGTGGAGCCGATCTGCGACCTCGACCGGTTTTGCGGTATTGCACCGTTTCTTCAGGAGGATCTATACAAATATGCATAATTTGTAGAAAAAAACAAGCATGATTTAAACAATTGTAAAAAAAAGACATTCAAAAGAACAGTAAGCATGGTGCTATCTTGGAGGCAAAGACACACTCACCTATGGCGGCAGATGGCCTGGAATGAACCACTATCGATCACAGCCCACCCAACAAAATGGCTCACGCAGGGGAAGCTGACATAAGCTCTGATGGATAGAAATATTCAAAACAAGAAAAGGACAATTTAAATGTACTAATATATGGAACTAGTGGAGGACACCGAAGGGAAGAACAGATGTGAAAGAATGGCTGGGGCACATGAAAAGGGGGGGGGGGGGGAGGAATGACGGGGCTTGATGGGGAAGGAAGGAGTAGGAAGACAAGAGGAAGGAGGGGAGGAGGGGGAATGGAAAAGAAGGGGGAAAAGGAAAGAAGGGGAAAAGGAGGGTAGAGATAAGGAGGTAAAGGAATGAGGGAGGAAGGAAAAAAGGAAGGAGAAAATAAAAGAGAATAAGGAGAAAGAGGAGAGCAGTTAGACAAAAAACAAGGAAACAAGGAGAAAGGGAAATGAAAAAGGAGAAGGAGCTAGTAGAGATGAGAGGGGGAAGGGAGGCAAAATCCGGAGGGACAGGAGAGGGAGGGAAGGTGGAAGGGGGAGAAAGAAAAATGGGAAAAAGGGGGGGGGGGAAAGGGGTGCAAACCAGGGAGAGGAGGAATAAGTGGAAGAAACCGGGGAATAAAGGAAAAGGGAAGGTGTGTGAATGGTGGAACATGGAAGAGGCGGTGATGTGGGTGCCCAAGGAGGGGATGAGGAGTGAAGGTATGGAGACCCAGGATTCACCAAACATGAGGGAAAGGAAATTGACTGCTAGTTCTTACCACAATAATAAAAGTCTATTGTATATACTGGGGCAAAAAAAGACAGCAGCATCACAGGGTAATAGGCACGGGTAGAGGCCTATTTTGGTATGAGAACAGCAGGTAACGCTGGCAAGCAATCGGTTGTGTAAATCATGTACAGTCTGTAGAACTTTTTTTTTACCTCAGAACATTATTTTTTTACGTCATCAGAACATTATTTTTTGACGTCATCAGAACATTATTTTTTGATGTCATCAGAACATTATTTTTTGATGTCATCAGAACATTATTTTTTGATGTCATCAGAACATTATTTTTTGACGTCATCAGAACATTATTTTTTGACATCATTGAGTTGAGACTGCAAACACTAGATTTATTCTCACTGGAGAAAAGAAGCTTGCGGGGGGCATGATAGCGATTTCCAAATACAGGGGGTCCCCGACTTACGAACGTGTTGGGGACTTTCCTCTTATTTGTAATCTGGAAATGTTCATAAGTCGGGCCATGACTATTATCATCACATTTATCATAGCCTTCCCAGGAAGGTGTTAATCTGTTTTGCGTTATTTTGCAGTGTATGCATGCTCCTTGTCATCATGATCCTGTTTTGCATTACTGCTTCTAACTTTAATGCCTCATACACACGATCACTTTTTGTGATGAAAAAAAATGTAATTTTTCATCATGAAAAAAAACAACATTTTTCAAACTTCATTTTCAAAAATGGCGTTGCGTACACACCATCATTTTGGGAAAATGATGAACAAAGTGATGGCACTCTAAAGGGGAAGTTCTATTTGCCTTGAGGCTGCTTTTAGCTGGTTACTTGTTAGTAAAAGACGATTCCTGCTTTTTTGTCTGTTACAGCGTGATGAATGTGCTTACTCCATTATGAATGGTAGTTTTACCTCCCATCTCCTAACTTGCTTCTGGGCATGTGCGGGTTTTAAACGTAATTTTTTACGTAGTTTTGCCCACACACGATCATTTTTTATGACACAAAAAATTACATTTTGAAAAATGACATAAAAAATTCGAGCATGTTCGAATTTTTTTTTGGTCGTTTTTCAGAAGACATAAAATGACATTTTGCCCACACACAATCATTTTAAATGACATTTTAAAAAATGTCATTTTTTTTCATCACAAAAAGTGATCGTGTGTACGCAGCATAAGGCTGGGTTCACACTTGTGCGGTGCGTATTTCAGCTCTTTTATCTCTGCAGATGAATTTGGAGACCTGGGAGAAGTTCCGAGTGAGAGGAGAGTGGGGGAGAAATGTATTGAGCTGAATGAGAGAAATTCCTGAAGAGAAATGAACACAGCTGCGAATCAGCTGCGTACCCATAGAAGATAATGGGACTGAATTCGCACCTGAGCCGCACCGCAAGGCCTCCACAACGCATACGGATTTCCGGCAATGCGCAGTGCGAATGCATCGCACATATGTGAACCAGCCTCATTGAAAACAATGTATTTAGAAATGTTCTGCATTTTGGATGCGGTTGAAACCGCAACCAATTCGCATAGGTGTGAACCCAGCCTGAACCTGTTTAGTAAACTCCAAGTTACAGGTACTCCTTGTCTGGTCATTTGGACGATTACTTATTCTGTTAAACATACACAGAGGAGATGTGTGAGGCATTTCATATTGCTTGTGAATAATACAGAGTGCACTGCCAGCTTTGGAATACAACCATTGCTGCATGAGCAAATGAATACTTATACTGTATGAACGAACCCTGGCAAAAGTTGCATGCTAAAATAGAATACCTACATAGTAATCCGTGCTAATTTTATCCAGTAAATATCCATGCTCCATGTTACCTCATGTCCTGTGTGTTTAATCATTTGTTATGGCTTTCTAACAAACGACCCTGTTTAACTGAATCCACCCTTCCTCTGCTCTCAGTTCAGGGTCCTGTAGATCCTGCAGCGTACTAAAATAGCAAGATTGATTCCATAGTACACCAATCCAGCCATTCACCACTTTCCAAATTCTCTTCTATGCTCTTTACGTAATAAGTCCTCAAGTACTTTAGGCCTATAGCTGAGAATGTTGATTCCCACAACTCCTTATATCTATTTGTGATCCTTTCCATGAAAAGTTTAAGGATCGCAGTACTGAAAAATATGTTTTCCCTCTCCCTAGACCTGAACAAGTATTGAACCCTTGCAGTGCCAGCCTCCCTGCAAGCGAGGATTTACACTTCTTTAAAAAACAATTGTATCAAAGCTCCAGTTGTCCTTTAAATGTAGATAAGAACGTCTGACATTACTGATATGCATGTTTGTACCGGGTCAATATTTCTGTAATAAAGCCAGAGAGCTAAATTAATAATCTAGACTCTAGACTAGAGCATTGAATGGGCTACCCTAAATATTAGGTATGTTGAAGAGGAAATAAAAGCAGCAATACTTATTTTATGCTGGGTACATACTAGCATTTTAGTTCTTTTTTGTTCAACCCAGCAGGCTGAACATTAAAAAACGGAGAGACTGCCATACTAAGTGATGTTAGTGTAGTGATCCCCCCGATGTGCCTTTGTGTTCTGAGAGGGGGACTGCCTGTCCACCAGAACATACTGATCAGTCATTGGCTGCCAGCATTGATCGGATGTTGGTTTTTCAGCATGTCCCTACCAGGGCTCAAAATGTCAAGTCCTGATCCACTAGCCAGGCCTTAAAAGTTACTCGCCACCAGTTACCATACCCAACCTCTACCCTGCCCCACCCTTAAGTCCACTTCTAAACACGCCCCTTGTAAATTATCTCATGAAAGTACACTGTTAAAAGTTTTATACAGAATTTAGTTACAAAATAAATATTAACAACTTTAAAAAATATTAACATAAAGCTTATTAGTACCCATCAGTGCAGCCTCATGTGCAGGAATCGGTAATACACAGAGTGTAGGGGGTCAGAAGTGGGTAATGCAAAGAATACAGGGGTCAGGAGCAGGCACTGTACATAGTGCAAGGTTCAGGGATGGGAAATGCACAGTGCGTAGGGATTAAGAGTGGGTAATGAACAGATTGCAGGGGTCAGGAGTGGGTAATGTACAGAGTGCATTAATATATAACGCAAAGAGTGCAGGGGTCAGGAGTGGGTAACATATAGAGTGCAGGAATGGGTAATGCACAGAGTACAGGGGTCAGGAGTGGGTAACATATAGAGTGCGGGAATGGGTAATGCACAGAGTACAGGGGTCAGGAGTGGGTAACATATAGAGTGCGGGAATGGGTAATGCACAGAGTACAGGGGTCAGGAGTGGGTAACATATAGAGTGCAGGAATGGGTAATGCACAGAGTACAGGGGTCAGGAGTGGGTAACATATAGAGTGCGGGAATGGGTAATGCACAGAGTACAGGGGTCAGGAGTGGGTAACATATAGAGTGCAGGAATGGGTAATGCACAGAGTACAGGGGTCAGGAGTGGGTAACATATAGAGTGCGGGAATGGGTAATGCACAGAGTACAGGGGTCAGGAGTGGGTAACATATAGAGTGCAGGAATGGGTAATGCACAGAGTACAGGGGTCAGGAGTGGGTAACATATAGAGTGCAGGAATGGGTAATGCACAGAGTACAGGGGTCAGGAGTGGGTAACATATAGAGTGCGGGAATGGGTAATGCACAGAGTACAGGGGTCAGGAGTGAGTAACATATAGAGTGCAGGAATGGGTAATGCACAGAGTACAGGGGTCAGGAGTGGGTAACATATAGAGTGCAGGAATGGGTAATGCACAGAGTACAGGGGTCAGGAGTGAGTAACATATAGAGTGCAGGAATGGGTAATGCACAGAGTACAGGGGTCAGGAGTGGGTAACATATAGAGTGCGGGAATGGGTAATGCACAGAGTACAGGGGTCAGGAGTGGGTAACATATAGAGTGCGGGAATGGGTAATGCACAGAGTACAGGGGTCAGGAGTGGGTAACATATAGAGTGCGGGAATGGGTAATGCACAGAGTACAGGGGTCAGGAGTGGGTAACATATAGAGTGCGGGAATGGGTAACGCACAGAGTACAGGGGTCAGGAGTGGGTAACATATAGAGTGCAGGAATGGGTAATGCACAGAGTACAGGGGTCAGGAGTGGGTAACATATAGAGTGCAGGAATGGGTAATGCACAGAGTACAGGGGTCAGGAGTGGGTGACATATAGAGTGCAGGAATGGGTAATGCACAGAGTACAGGGGTCAGGAGTGGGTGACAGGAGTGTAGGACATATAAAGTGCAGTAGTCGTGAGTGTGTGACAAAGAGAGTGAAGGTTTTGGGAGTGTGTGACACATAGTGCAGGTGTCGGGAGTGTGTGACACAGAGAGTGGAGGGTTTGGGAGTGTGTGACACAGAGTGCAGGGTGGGGGAGGGGGTGTGACACAGAGTGCAGGTGTCGTGAGTGTGTGACAAAGAGAGTGAAAGTTTTGGGAGTGTGTGACACACAGAGTGCAGGTGTCGGGAGTGTGTGACACAGAGAGTGAAGTGTTTGAGAGTGTGTGACACAGAGTGCAGGTGTCGGGAGTGTGTTACACAGAGAGTGAAGGGTTTGGGAGTGTGTGACACAGAGTGCAGGGTGGGGGGTGTGTGACACAGAGTGTAGGGTTCGGGAATTGGTAGTGTCTCTTCCCAGGTTGAAGTGTGGGTGTCCCTCGTTCCCCTGAAGTTGCTGTGTGTAGATGTAGCGTGGAGTGGTGCCGGTGTATACATAGCTCTTCCCAGCAGGGGGCACCACGGAGGAGAGCAGGGCTCGGTGTACACCGTCCATAGAAGTTTCTCGGTGTAGAGCAGTGTGTGAGTATAGAAGGAGATAGAAGGGAAACAGGACACCTCAGCTCCGTCCAATGTCATCCTAGCCCCCCTCCTCCTCCTCCAGGATCTGTTTACATGTCCTCGTTTCATGACCTCCTTTTTGTTTCTCCACAGATCGCCATCTTCCCGGACATAGCATGTAGTAGATGAGGTGAGTGCTGAGCTCTGACCCCCCGGCAATGACGTCACGCGGGTCCCCCCATTCCATGCATTGTTCTTGTATGTCCTGCTCTGTTATCATGTTCTCATTTCTCCTCCTCTCCTCTCCCCCTCCCCCTCCTCTCCTAGCTCGCCCCTCCTCCCCAGGACGGTGATGATTACTTCCAAGAGAAGTGGAGTGAGCGGAGAAGTAGGTCTCTGGTTTCCAGGATGGAGTTACTGCTGTGCCCTGTATAAAGTGTAACAGTGCTGTGTGTCTCCTTGGCCTGCACCTCACCATTCCTCCCTGTACACAGGCCAGCCTGGGAGCCTTCACCATGTGGAAGATGAACAAGAGCAAAGTTCTCATTGAGGATATACCTGATGAGGAGAACCACACTCAGCCTGAGCTTCAGGTAATCACCTCCTCATACCTCTTCACACCTCTACAACCTTTCCTACCATCCTCTCTGCCCTCTGCTACTACTACTACCCCAAATAAGGGAGGTGGGGCAATCGCAATACAATACAGGAGCGTACAATCTAATGCCACTTTCAGTACAGGAGTGTCCTGCTCTTAGGAGTTTACAATCTAATGCCACTTTCAGTACAGGAGTGTCCTGCTCTTAGGAGCTTACAATCTAATGCCACTTTCAGTACAGGAGCGTCCTGCTCCTAGGAACTTACAGTTTAATGCCACTTTCAGTACTGGAGTGTCCTGCTCCTAGGAACTTACAATCTAATGCCACTTTCAGTACAGGAGTGTTCTGCTCCTAGGAGCTTACAATCTAATGCCACTTTCAGTACAGGTGGGTCCTGCTCCTGGCAGCTTACAATCTAAAGCCAGTTTCAATACAGCAAGGTTCTGATCCCTAGGAGCTTGCAATCTAAAGTTTCAATACAGGAGCGTCCTTCTCTAAGGAGCACACACAATCTAATGCCAGTTTCAATACAGAAGGGTCCTGCTCATGGGAGCTTACAATCTAAAGCAACCTTGTTATCCCAGAGGAACCCTTGGAGGTATCAGGTCTCAGAGAGCCCAACCCCCCCCCCCCCCCCGCTAGAAACAATTGAATAGGGATCAGTGGGGAAAATGCCCCTCACGTTGGTAGCTAATAAGGAGCAATACCCTTCCTTCCAGTGGTGCTCAGAATGGCACCTTACAGGTCATCGGTGTCATGCTGCTGGCTCTGGGTGGAGTTGACAGGAGGTCAGTCAGCCACAGCTGAGGCTGCATTGGACCGTGTTTTGTGAACGTGCACAAAAATGTCACCATTTTTTTTGCGCTACACGCATGAAAATCAACAGGCTTGCCTTTTCACGACAAACATGACAAAGTAGCTTGTGCAACTTTTTTTATGCACATCTTGTTGCGTGACAAACGTGTCCTTTTTGTTGTGTTTGGGGTGCCACTAACAATGAATGATAATGCGATACAACAGGTGATTTTTTTTTTTTTTTTTGCAGGTTTCGTGAATGTAAAGTCCAACAATTTTACACACATTCACAAAAGTCTAAATGCAGCCCTAAAGCGGCATTAACAAAAACATCCTTCAGATCCATTCTGGTTGCATTTCTACATGCGTGTTTTAAATTGCACTTTTGATGCGTTCCGGGTGCATGTTTGATGCATTTTTTTTTTTTTTTACAGTTCTGTGCAGGATATTTTTTTTTTTTTAATGGAACACACTAAACTGATGTGAACTATGCCATTTGAACCCATAAAACCTACTTTGCATGTGTTTTGGATGCAGAAATAAAAACCCTGCATGTGATGTGAATAGGCCCCTAAACCCAAAAGCAACCTTTTTATTATATTGCAGCTTACAAATTCCTAGATGTGATGGTCTCATTGGCTGTCCTTCTTTTTTTTTTTTTTTTTTTTTTTAACAAGTTCTCCTGCAGATGAATTGGACAAACCATTAAAAACTGTCAGGGGTGCTTACAATTATTATTTTTTCTTTATGTAAAGCCTTTATTGTAAGAGGGGAAAAAAAAAACTGCTGTCAGGGTGGATTCACACCTATGCAGTTTTAGTGCTTTTTGCAGATTTGCACTACAGAACGTGTTCCATAGGAAACCATGTTAAATGGACTGTAGTGCAAATCTGCAAAAAGCACTAAAACTGCATAGGTGTGAATCCAGCCTGATTATAACGTTTGAACTGGAGTTCAGCTACAATGTTAGTGTAGTTAAATCTGCTAGTACATGTAACACTACCCTCCACCCAGTCTATCAATGCTGCTGTGCCTCCTTTGCTCGTTCCTCAGCATTGTCTTGCTAATACAGAAGGTGTTACTGGCCAGGTGAAAACAGCAATGAATGCAGCCATCCTGTCTGATTTGTAAGCTGCAATATATTACATTTATGGTTTTGGGTTTAAGGCCTGATTCACACTTATGCATTTTTAGTGCATTTTGCACTACAGAACGTGTTCCATAGCAAACCATGTTAAAATGGACTGTAGTACAAATCTGCAAAATGCACTAAAATTGCATAGGTGTGAATCCAGCCCAATACCGCTTCAAGGAAAACCAAGCAAATTCTAGGGCAGTGTTTCTCAACTCCAGTCCCCAAGGCGCCCCAACAGGTCATGTTGTTAGGGTTTCCATTATTTTGCACAGGTGATTTGATCAGTTTCAATGCCTTAGTAATTACCACAGGTGTTTCATCTGAGGAAAATCCTGAAAACATGACCTGTTGGTGCACCTTAGGACTGGAGTTGAAAAACACTGCCCTAGGGGAATCCTGGTTGAGAGAATGGCTGATGTAAAGAGTGTTGGTATTTTGCAAAGCTGTCACCTGATCTACCCCAATGGTGGTCATACAGATGCCAATATTCAGCTATTTCTTCTAGTATTTCATTACAAATGACCTAAAAAAATTGGGAGGAATTTATTAAAACTCTAACCGTCAGGATCTGGAGCAGCTGTTCATTGCAACCAATCCGCTCCTAGTGTTAGCCGTGACAATGAACGCTAGAAGCTGATTGGTTGCCAGGCACAGCTGCTCTTGATTCTACCTTCTCCAGTTTAAGGCCAGGTTCACACTGCTGCGAATTCTATTGCCAATTTGAGCCGTTGCGATTTCTCAAATTCGCAAGTCATTAAAATAACATTGTTTTCCATCAGTGCAGTTCACATCAGTGCGGTGCGAATCTAAGCTGCGGGGAAAAAGGGTCCTGTGTGAGTTTGAGACGTGTGCGATGCTAATTCACCTCTATAGACTGGCATTCCCTGAAATCGCGGTGATTTTTGAATTCGCAGCAGTGTGAACCTATCCTGGGTTCATATATGTGGGCTGAAGGTTTGTGCCTGAGGTCCGGTGTGTGTCTGTCTGTTCTTTGGTTCGGGGGCCTGAATTCTCACCTGAACCAGACACACACCGGACCCTTTTTCAGTCCGGGCTCCTGCCACCCCGGGCATGTGTGACTCAACTCCGTTAAGAGCCATTCGCACTTGCATGTTATGTGAATTGGATGCAGGGAAACCCCCTATCCCATTCACATATATGAACCTGGCCTTAGGGTCCATTATTACTAAGAACTGCACATCTACTGTGCATTTTTTCCCCTCGCAATTATACATGCATTTGATGTGTGTATGTGCATCTACATGCAGTTGACCTTTATTGTTCTATCTGCATTTGTCCTGTGAGTTCACTTCTTTCTTTTCTTAGGCTTCTATGTGAACTGTGATGTGTTACAGTGCGTTTCTGTGCGCTTGTGGTGCAGAAAAATACAACATTCTCTACTTCTTTTTGACTGCAATGATGTGAAGTGAACTATCCCCAAAGGATGCCCTTTATTTTGGACTGTCTATGCAGTTGAAGTGCACTCAGGAATGCATCCCACTGCATTACATATGAATGGGCCTTAAGTAATTTCCCCCTATAATGTCTCTATGCCAGGGATATTGGAAGGTTGCGTGATGCATGCGTTTTTAATAAAGCAAAAGTTAAATTAGTCCTATGAGCACACTAGGACCAATCGCAAGGTTTTTCAATGTGCAGTGCATTTATTGAAGTTATCTCAGTACACTTTGGTTGGGGTGTAACAAGTTAAATACTGTACATTCATATCAGTCTTTGCCCTGAAGGAACTTACATTCTAAGGTACCTAGCTCACATTTATACATACAATTTAGACAGGAGCCAGCTAACCTATCAGCATGTCTTTGGTTTGTGGGAAGAAACAAGTGTACCCACACAAGCATAGGGAGAAAATGCAAACTCTGTGCAGGTGTCGTGGTTGGGATTTGGTCAGAGGACCCCAGTGCTGCAAGACCGACATGGTGACCACTAAGCCACTGTGCTGTCTGCAAGTTGGGGCCAAAAAAAAGCACATTTTTTTTTGCATTGAAAATGTCCTTGACCCTTTCCAAATACGCAGCGGCTAAAAAAAGCCTAGATGTGAACGTGTCCCATAGGAAACCATGATAAATGAACTATAGTGTGTTTCCGCAAAAAGCGCCAACAAAACAGGCCTAAGACGTTTAGCAGCAGTGGCATGCTTTTTGTTTGTATCACCTGTCATCACGGGGTTAAAAAAAAAAAAAAGTTAAAATAAGCCCTTTGTACAAAAAGAGCAGATAATCATTTATACTGTGAAAGTAATACAGTATCTCACAAGTGAGTACACCCCTCACATTTTTGTAAATATTGTATTATATCTTTATGTGACAACACTAAGGGCCCTTTCACACGTACGGACAAACGGTCCGTTTTTTACAAGTCCGTTTACGGACTTGTAATGCATACCTATGGGATTGTGGACATTAGCGGATGATGCATCCGCAAAGATCCGCGTCCGCAAAGATCCGTTTTTTTCGGACGGAAGAAAACCCTATTTTTCTTCTGTCTGGCGGATCAGATGAATACGGACCGACGGTCCGTATTCATTCAATTCCCCATAGGGGAGAGCGGAGGAAAGACAGGGCGGTCTCTGCACAGTGTGCGGGGACCGCCCTTTCCGCCGACAGCTCAGTGGGGATTTACAGATGATCCCTGCTGAGCCGACGGACACACACGGGGCGGATCAAAAACGGTCCGCTCCGTGTGAAAGAGCTCTAAAGAAATGCCACTTTGCTACAAAGTAAAGTAGTGAGTGTACAGCTTGTATAACAGTGTAAATTTGCTGTCACCTGAAAATAACTCAACACGCAGCCATTGATGTCTAAACCGCTGGCAACAAAAGTCAGTACACCTCTAAGTGAAAATGTCCAAATTAGGAATTTTCCCTCCCTTGTGTCATGCGATTAATTAGTGTTACGAGGTCTCGGTGTGAATGGGGAGCAGATGTGTTAAATTTATTGTTATCGCCTTCTCTCTCTCATACTGGTCAATGGAAGTTCAACATGGCACCTCCATAGCAAAGAACTCTCTGTGGATCTGAAAGACATTTGAGTGCTCCCAGCATTGCTGCAGAGGTTGAAGGGGTGGAGGGTCAGCCTGTCAGTGCTCAGACCATATGCCGCACACTGCACCAAATTGGTCTGCATGGCTGTCGTCCCAGAAGGAATCCTCTTCTAAAGATGATGCACAAGAAAGCCTGCAAACAGTTTGCTGAAGACAAGCAAACTAAGAACATGGATTACTGGAGCCATGTCCTGTGGTCTAATGAGACCAAGATGAACCCTTTTTGGTTCAAATGGTGTCAAGCATTTGTGGCGGCAACCAAGAGCAGAGTACAAAGACAAGTGTGTCTTGCCTACAATCAAGCATGGTGGTGGGAGTGTCATGGTCTGGGGCTGCATGAGTGCTGCCGGCACTGGGGAGCTACAGTTCATTGAGGGAACCATGAATGCCAACATGTACTGTGACATACTGAAGAAGAGCATGATCCCCCCCCCCCTCCCTTCGGAGACTGGGACGCAGGGCAGTATTCCAACATAACGACCCCAAACACACCTCCCAAGAGGACCACTGCCTTGCTAAAGAAGCTGAGGGTAAGGGTGATGGACTAGCAAAGCATGTCTCCAAACCTAAACCTTATTGAGCATCTGTGGGGCATCCTCAAACGGAAGGTGGAAGAGCGCAAGATCTCTAACATCCACCAGCTGTGATGTCGTCATGGAGGAGCGGAAGAGGACTCCAGGGACAACATGTGAAGCTCTGGTGAACTCAATGCCCAAGAGGGTGAAGGCAGAATAATGGTGGTCACACAAAATATTGACACTTTGGCCCCAATTTGGACATTTTTTCATTTGGTTGGGGGGACGACTACTCTTTGCCAGCGGTTTAGACATTAATGGCTGTGTTGTGTTATTTTGAGGGGCCCGCAAATGTACACTGTTCTACAAGCTGTACACTCACAACTTTACATTGTAGCAATGTCATTTCTTCAGTGTTGTCACATGAAAAGATATATAATATACTTTAGAAAAATGTTAGGGGTGTACTCACTGTTGAGATACTGTGTGTAAAATATATTATATTTTTACCCCCCCCCCCCCAATGATTAGCATTTTGTATATATAATGCACAATACTGGTCAACCTTTTCTTTTCTTTTGAATGTAATTGTAATGCCTTCTGTTACCTCCAGTCACTTCTCTGGGTTCAGATGCTGATCTTCCCTGCACAGTCTTTTTACTGCGGCAGGTCGGCTCTCCTGGGCTAGAGCCCGTAGCTCTAAGTCGGCTGTTTTTTGCGGCCAATAGGGGGCGCGCCGCCGGCGGCCCGTGCGCTCGCCCCCGAGTCCTGCGCGCGTGCCCGGCGGGTACGATCGCCGCCGGGCACCCGCGATCGCTCGGTACAGAGCGAGGACCGGGAGCTATGCGTGTAAACACACAGCTCCCGGTCCTGTCAGCGGGGGAAACGCTGATCTTCTGTTCATACAATGTATGAACAGAAGATTAGTGATTTCCCTCAGTGAGTCCACCCCCCCCATACAGTTAGAACACACCCAGGAACATACTTAACCCCTTCCCCGCCCCCTAGTGTTAACCCCTTCACTGCCAATGGCATTTTTATAGTAATCCAATGCATTTTTATAGCACTGATCGCTATAAAAATGCCAATGGTCCCAAAAATGTGTCAAAAGTGTCCGAAGTGTCCGCCATAAGGTCGCAGTACTGAAAAAAAACGCTGATCGCCGCCATTACTAGTAAAAAAAAATAAAAAAATATATATTAATAAAAATGCCATAAAACGATCCCTATTTTGGTTTGCGCAAAAGTTATAGCGTTTACAATCAATAAACACTAATTGCGATTTAATTTTTTTAATTTATTTTTTTACGAAAAATATGTAGAAGAATACGTATCGGCCTAAACTGAGGAAAAAAAATGTGTTTTTATATATTTTTTGGGGATATTTATTATAGCAAAATGTAAAAAATATTGCATTTCTTTCAAAATAGTCGCTCTTTTTGTTTATAGCGCAAAAAATAAACAGAGCAGAGATGATCAAATACCACCAAAAGAAAGCTCTATTTGTGGAGGAAAAAAAGGATGCTGATTTTGTTTGGGAGCCACGTCGCACGACCACGCAATTGTCAGTTAACGCAGTGCCGAATCACAAAAAGTGCTCTGGTCATCAGGCAGCAATATGGTCCGGGGGTTAAGTGGTTAAAGTGATACTTAGCTGCTCTCTGTAATAGTTTTGCACAGAGCAGCCCTGGTTCTCCTTTTCTGGGGTCCCCCACTGACACTTCTGGCTCCTCCTGCCTTCAGTGTGCCCCAATAATGATCTGTAAACTATAGTATAGAGTGCCCCTTTAGCAAGGCAAAAAAACTTTTGACTTTGGAACCACTCACTTTCTGCCCAGGACTACATGTCCCATGAGGCATTTCTCCTCACACATTCACAAGTTCTCAGGCACTAACTGACCTGTATGGATAGTGTACTGAGCTGTATGTGTGCTGCGCTGTATTTCCTGATATGTGAACAAATAATGCATTCTTTCTGCATGTAGGCTTATTAATCAGCTGGCCAATTTAATCGATAATGCACCATGTTGAGAACTAATTTCATAATCTATTATTGGATTGGTTGTTTCAGCCCTAGATACAAGGGTTTATGAGTACCACCTGGTAATTGGAAACCAGCAGAGAATCAAATTGATGACAATTGTGGGCAAAGGGCTGAACACCGCTCTCCATGGTTAGAACTTAAGTCTGAGCATTCAAGGACAGCCAGTATAGAACTACAAGTACCAACATTGCAATAT
Organism: Rana kukunoris; assembly: GCA_029574335.1. Taxonomy (NCBI): domain Eukaryota; kingdom Metazoa; phylum Chordata; class Amphibia; order Anura; family Ranidae; genus Rana; species Rana kukunoris. Next base: position 237,406,021 of record CM056052.1, on the reverse strand, counting down.
CCGAACACAGCAAGTAACGAACCACAAGTTTCAACCAACCAATAAAAGCACACAGCATATATAGAGCTAAAAGTATTTGTTCTCCTATAGCTGCACACAGAAAATATTGGGCTACATGCACAGCTGTGACACTACTGACCTCTTCGCAGAAAGATGCTGCATTAAAAAGGCGCATGAAATGTTCTGTAAAGTGCTTGTATGTAAACATCTGTACGGCGCTTAGATGTGTAAAATTCTTGCTTCCATTGCAATTAATTTACATAATACATACTTCTATGAATATATGTGTATTATACTGACAAAGCATGCAGATTTTACCATTATGATTGATTGCAATTTATTGTTCTTCAGGCGCCTATAGACAACTGCGTTTAGGTACTGTTAAAAGCGCTTTATTTTTGTGGCCATGTGCATGAGCCCCTAAACTACAACTCCCAGCCTTTTTTATATATTTTTTGTCTGGGAATTCCAGGGGTGCTGCAGAGTTCAGATGCGGTCCCAAACGGAGCTGCTGCTTTAGGTTGGGTTCACACTATTGCCAATTGGAAGTTTTTTCTCTTTTTTTTTTTTTTTTTCCCCACAGCATTCTGAGGACATCCCAAATCCTAGAGGTCGGCAAGGTTCTAAATTAATATCCACTTTTGACTTGGACTATCACACGCAGGAGAATATCGTTGTTTGGCTTTTTTTTCAGTACCTGGGACTTGCAGGTGGTACATAAGGCTCGCTGGCAGAAGAATGTCAACATAGTTGACGGGCTGAAATAAGCAGTGGCTGTGTTCATATCCGAGCAGTACTGGTGTACAGAGATGTATGCTTGAATGAGAAGTTTCTGCGTTTGGTGCTTATGACTAGGGTTGTCCCGATACCGATACTAGTATCGGTATCGGGTCCGATACCGAGTATTTGCGGGAGTACTTGTACTCCCGCAAATACCCCCGATGCCTAATCCGGATACTTTTTTTTTTTTTTTTTCCGGAGTGGGGGCGGAATGGGGGCGGAGAGAGGGCAGAGAGTGGGCGGAAAGGGGGCGGGAACCGATCGCAGAGGAGACTGAGGGGGCAGCGAGGAAGGCGGACTGGAGGCGGAGAGGAGGCGGAGAGGAAGCGAAGAAGAAAGCGGAGAGCAGAGCAGTCCCCAGGTATGTATAAAATCACTGGAGAGCTGCTTCTGCTGCCGCTGCCGCCGCCGTCTAGCTGTTCGGCGCTTAAGCCAGGGAACATAACAGCTTTCATTGGAATAGCTGCTGTTCCCTGCCGCGCGTCGTCATGGCCCCTCCCCCTTGTCGGGCGCTTTTCCCAGGATTGGACAGGTGATCTGTCTATCAAAGTGCCCGGACAAGGGGGAGGGGCCATGACGACGCGCGGCAGGGAACAGCAGCTATTCAAATGAAAGCTGTTATGTTCTGCTGAGCGCCGAACAACTAGACGGCAAGGGAGACATAACTGCATATGAGGGGGGAGACATGGCTTCATATGGGGGGAGACATGGCTGCATTTGGGGGGGAGACATGGCTGCATATGGGGGGAGTCATGGCTGCATATGAGGGGGAGACATGGCTTCATATGGGGGGGAGTTATGGCTGCATTTGGGGGGGAGACATGGCTGCATATGGGGGGGAGACATGGCTGCATATGGGGGGGAGACATGGCTGCATATGGGGGGGAGACATGGCTGCATATGGGGGGAGTCATGGCTGCATATGAGGGGGAGACATGGCTTCATATGGGGGGGAGTTATGGCTGCATATGGGGGGGAGACATGGCTGCATATGGGGGGGAGACATGGCTGCATATGGGGGGAGTCATGGCTGCATATGAGGGGGAGACATGGCTTCATATGGGGGGGAGTTATGGCTGCATTTGGGGGGGAGACATGGCTGCATATGGGGGGGAGACATGGCTGCATATGGGGGGGAGACATGGCTGCATATGGGGGGGAGACATGGCTGCATATGGGGGGGGAGTCATGACTGCATATGAGGGGGAGACATGGCTTCATATGGGGGGGAGACATGACTGCATATGAGGGGGGAGTTATGGCTGCATTTGGGGGGGAGACATGGCTGAATATGAGGGGGAGTCATGACTGCATATGAGGGGGAGACATGGCTTCATATGGGGGGGAGACATGACTGCATATGAGAGGGGAGTTATGGCTGCATTTGGGGGGAGACATGGCTGCATATGGGGGGGACACAAGGCTGCATTTGGGGCGCATTGCTGCATTTAAAAAAAAGTATCGGTATTCGGAATCGGCGAGTACATAAAAAAAAGTATCGGTACTTGTACTCGGTCCTAAAAAAGAGGCATCGGGACAACCCTACTTATGACCTGTCATTGCTTTTGTCAGATTGCTGGCTGTGTGCTGTATGCACTACTCATGACTTCGGAGTGCCTTAAAGTGGAGTTTCCGTCCCAATTTTTTTTTTTTTTCATTATTGTGCTCATTAGACCTAAAAAAAGAAAAAAAAAATCATTTTTTTTTTTTTACTCATCTGGAAATGCCTGTTGCTATGCGGTCCCACAAAATCTGCCTAAGGAATCACCTAGGATTCTGCCATCTCCCTCTAATGCTCCTGGGAAATGTCGTCATTTCCCAGGATGCAGTGCGCTGTCCAATCATCACTCCCCATCCAAGACTTCCAGGAAGTAAGTGCTTGTTGGCTTCACAATGCCCACAAGCAAAATGACAATGGTGTGGACATAGTTTATAAAACTATCTTTTTTGAATAACTATGCAGAGCAGTGACAGATTGTAAAATAGTAAGTGACCATATTTATATTATAAAAATGCAGGATGAAAGGACATATATTTAAAAAATGCTAATTGTGGTTGGAACCCCGCTTTAATATATATATAAATATATATATATATATATATATATATATATATATATATGTGTGTGTATGTGTTTGTTTTTTAATACTGTGCAGTCAAGTGAAACATGGACTTTGGTGTGGTACTTTTGACACTATATTGGATAAGATTACTTAGTTGTCTTAAAGCGGAGGTTCACCCTAAATTTGGACTTTATCTCAATCAAACTGCTAGGCATTAACAGTAACTAATACGTTTTTTTTTTTTCTTCATCCTTACCCCTTTTCTGCTTCAGTTTATGCCCTGTCAATCGCAATCCACCGCGGGGAGTGGGCGTGTATGTGTATTCTCCCCCGACAGCGTTATGTCTCCTGGGAGTCAGTCCTGTCAATCCCAGGAGACACGCTGTGCTCAAATCGCGCAAGATCTCGCCGGTCACGTGACTCGCAACGGCTGGCGTCATAATGACCCGCCCCGTTGTGACGAGTTACAACATGTTTCCTCACGCTTGCCGAGTCACGTGACCGGCGAGATCTTGTGCGATTTGAGCACAGCACTTCTCCTGGGATTGTCAGGACTGACTCCCAGGAGACATAACGCTGTCGGGGGAGAATACACATTGATTGGGCACAGCGATTGGCACACGCGATTGGGCAGAGCGTGTACATCCCCGGAAGTATACAGTGGTGGGCTTCAGGAGTGCCCACACACAAGATGGAAACGTCCATCTCTCCGTTTTATAAAACATCCTTTTTCTGAAAATCGGGACAATCGTGGCAGCAAAAACAGGACTGGTGAGTGTAACATTAGGTATATTAACAGAGCCCGAATCACCGTTAAAAAAAAAAAAAATTCCTGCAGAACTACCGCTTTAAGGTTGGTACACACTGACTGAATTTTGGCTGGTATTGGCCAGATTAACAGAAACCAGCCGACATTTGGCCTGTGTGTGCAACAGCCCATTGGACAGAAGCCTAACACCCAGCTTCTGTCAAACAGGCATGCTGGAAAACCAGCAGCTGATCAGCGCTTGCAGCCAATGGCTGCAAGCGCAAACCAGTGTGTACCAAGCATTTCAATAGCTTGGCTCATGAATTACTTAGTTGCCCCTGCTTAACTCGCTGGTAGTGTTCCTGGAAATTGATATGTTGCCAGTGACAACTAAGATATTCTTCTAGTACAGTTTCCCAAGGTTTGTCACGCATTCTAATTTAGTATGTTTGGCCTTAGTGGTTTCGTGCCATAATTGTTTTGATGTCGCATAAAGATGGCCAGCTGTGCAGCAGCTAACCTACTTGTCACGCAGAAGGCAAAGCTCTTTGAATGATCTTGTTGTTGCACAGTTTACAGTGTAAGCAGACTTTTGTGTTTAGTTATCTCTGAGTACAACACAGAACATGCTTTGGTGCCCCAGGCAGCGAGGGACATGACTTTCCCAGCGTCCCTTATCTTGGGCTGGTAGCTAATGTGTTATCGCTTGTGTATCAGTCTCAGCAATACTCAGGAGATCCACACCACATGGCTGTATTGCTATACAAGCTATTGTTGTGGAGATAATCTTTTGTAAACACACCCAGCTAGTTTAGCAGTCATATTTTTCTTCTGGAAAACGCATTTAGAAATATTGGTGTTTTTTGTAGGGGCGCTGTATCTTTTTTTTCTCTCTCTATTTTTACACTTTTTTTTCTATTTTGCTTTATTTATTTTGATCACTTTGATTCCTAATACAAGGAATGCAATAGTAATAGTGCATGCCAGGTCCTCTTCACACTGAGATCTGGGTTCAATAAGTCCCCGCATCTCATCTCTAGGCTGGGAAGCCTGAAAAACAAAAAAATGATCCTGGCTTCCCAGCTAAGGAGACTGCATTTTTTTTTTTTTTAACATCGTGCCAGCCCTCCGAAAAGATCATAATAGATGTCCGGGGGCCATTCGGCCCACTGGATTCTCTATCGTAAGCTTTGGGCACCCGGTCGATTCCTTCAACCTCTCACCGATCATGCGGCCGAGTGTCCGATCCTAAGAGCAGAGAGGATTACTTTTTCTTATTAACCACCCTGCCCAACGTCGTCATATGACATTGGGCAGGGTGGTTAATAAGAAAAAGTAATCCTCTCTGCTTCTTAGGATCGGACAAGTCAGAAATGATTTCTTATAGATGGCAACGATGATGATAATAATAGTAATAATGGTATGTGTGCAAAAAGATATCTGAAACCGTCCTTGGTAATGGAGGGGAAGCAACTCAAGGACTAATGCAGCTGAAGAGTCAGATGCAGCTGAAAGGTCAGGAATTCAGCTGGATGGAACAAGCTTTGTTGTAATAACCAGCAGCCTTATCAACCAGGAGAGCAAGATGGGTAGAAAGGGGAGTCAGAGCTTGAATTTCAGTGCAGCAGTGTTCATCAGATCCTGGAAGATCCTCTCGGGTATGCAGACTACATAAAGTAACCACAGCACACATGTTAATAAAAGCATGTATACATTAAGAGGGCTTTCACAGCGAAAGCGACTGGACATCGGCGGTAAAGCGATGCTATTTTTAGCGTGGCTTTCCCATCGTTTTTGCAGCGCTTTTCAGCTGCTAGCAGGACGCTTTAAACCCCCGGTTAAAAGGGCCCGCAAAGTGCCGCTTTGCTGGCAGTTTGGCGGCACTGCCCATTGATGTCCCGCTGAGCTGGCGGAGGCCACTGAGCGGATCTGCCTTGTGTAAATGAGGCCTAATTTAAACAAATGCCCAGAATTTTAAAACTGTCAAACTGCAGAAAAAAACAAAACGGATGTCACCAAAGTTGTACTCTGATCCAGCAGGGGATATCTGTTTACAGATCCCCCCTGCTGAACAGACAGGGCTTGTGTAAAAGGACCTATACAGGAGAGGCTTATCTTGCTAGTGATAACACCATCACTGTGATAGCCAATTGCAGTTATCAGTTCCTAGGGCTCCTCATCCCTACTCCTGAGACCAAGGGCTGTCAGAGAAAGCTTGGTCTTCATGCTGGGGGCATGCGATTGAGCCTGGTGCCAGCAGAAAGGTATGCATATATGTGGCAGCACAACATAAGGCTTATGCCCTGTAAACACGATCGTAATTTCCTATGGTATAAAATCTGATGGAATTTTCCATCGGAATTGCGTTCAAGCTGTCTTGCATACATGCTGTCAGACCAAATTTCAACTCTGCCAAAACGCGGTGACGTAAAAGACTAAGACGAGCCATGAAAAATGAAGTTCAATGCTTCCGAGCATGCGTCAACTTGATTCTGAGCATGCGTGGGTCTTTTCTCCGTCAGAGTTCCACACAGACAATAGGAAATTTTTTCCATCGTAAAAATTAACACATGTGCTATTTCTAAACTCTGATGAAAAAAATCTGTCTGACTTTTTTCATCGGAAATTCTGTTCGTGTGTACAGTGCATTAGGCTCCATTCACACTAGCTGCTTTTTCTGCTCCAAGAAGCTAAATTGTGTTATCCTTTGTGTCCATGCACACTACTTTAGGCTATTGGTGTTTTTTGAGCTTCAGCATCTAGCAGCAGAAAAAAATATATATTTTTGTAGCATTTCTACTAATGGTTTGTGTGTGTGTTTTTTTTTTTTTTTTTTTGCCTTTTACTGCAAAAATGCTCCAAGCCATTACTACAAAAATCTATCACCGGCGTTTTTTTTTTTCCCCAACTTTTTTTAGCTTAAGCAAATTGCTAGTGTGCATGAAGCCTCAGTCTGTGCTGCCAAATATATTTGAGAGTAGGGGGTTAATGCAACATTTTACAATTAAAGCCTCATCCCTCCCAGAATCTGACTTTAACTAGTTGCTGACCATTCCCGCAGTTATACTGCGGCAGGTTGACTCGGCTGCGCAAATCGTATACCGTTACGTGGGCCGTTTAATTGCTATAGCAGGCACGATGTCCGCTGGCCACCTGGGATCGCTCCACAGAGAGCCAGAACCAGGATTTGTAAACAAACAGATCCTCATTCTGTCAGGAGAGTAGAGAGCGATCGTCTGTTTCTAGTGATCAGGAACAGCAATCTCTCAGTCAGTACATTTCCCCCAGTTAGAAACACCTCCCTAGGGAACACCTAACCCCTTGATTACCCCTAGTGATTTTTCCCCTTCCCTGCCAATTTCATTTTTACAGTGATCTATGGCTATTTTTAGCTCTGATCACTGTAGAAATGTCACTGGTCCCAAAAAAAGTGTCGGATCTGTTCGCTGCAATTGAGCAGTCCCCCCTAAAAATCGCTGATCACCGCCATTGCTAGTAAAAAAAAAAGAAAATGGCATAAATATATCACCTATTTTGTAGACGCTATAAAATTTGTGCAAATGTGCGTGGGGGGTGTGTGTTTGTTTTTGTTTTTTTTTTGTTTGTTTTTTTACAAAAATATATAGAATACATATTGGCCTAAACTGATGAAAAGTGTGTTTTTAAAAAGGGATATTTCTTATAGCAAAAAGTGAAATATTGTGTTTTTTTTTTTGTTTTGTTTTGTTTATAAACAAAAAAATAAAAACTGCAGAGGTGATCAAATACCACCGAAGTAAAGCTCTATTTGTGGGGAAAAAAGAAGCATAAATGTTATTTGGGTACAATGTCGCACAACCGTGCAATTGTCAGTTAAAGCAGCGCAGTGTCGTATTGCAAGAAAATGTCCTTGGCTTTAGGGGGTAAAACCTTCAGAGCTGAAGTGTTTAGAGGAGCTTCAGTCTAGGCAAAAAAGTCAGCAGCTACAAATACTGGAGCTGTTGACTTTTTTTAATATAATGACCCTTACCAAGGCACACCGAACCAATTCTTCAATCGGCTTTGGGTGCAGGCGCCAGGATCTTCACTAAGTGTCGCACTGTGCTTTCTGAATGGTCCTGCCATCTTCTGGAACCTGTTTGTGTTTCAGAAGGCTGTAGGGGGAAGGAGGAGGGGCTGAACATACTCTGTGATCACTGCAGCGATCTTACCTGGAAGTAGGAGCAAATACCTATCAAAACCAGGTACCTGCTCTCCCCTCACCTCCCCTCCAAAAGTGTCTAATGGAAAAAACTGTCTTGGTTTGTTTTTCGCTTTATGGCAACAATTTGTATTCTCGAAATAAAAGATTTCCCAGCACGCTTACTAGCCAGCCTGCAAAACAACCAAATTGGTCCTGTATAACAGGACTGTTATGCATGATTTTTTTTTGGTACACCAATTTGAATTGTGGCTTTTGCAATGTGGCAGACGGAAAGGCAGAATTTATTGGATGCTGCATGACATCACATTTCTGTGGAAATGCTTACTTCATCAGAACGAAACTGCTTGTGACTAATGACTTGGTGCCCACAGCAGTTTGGTGTCACTAAACAAAATCTCCATGAGAAACCTCCACTGGAAGCTGTCTGTAACCAGTCCAAGTACAGTGTGAGTGACACTTTGCAAAGTGAACATATTCTAGTAATACTACAACCCCACTGTATTCTGTATCCTCATTTAGTACCTGTTACACTTTTTTTTTCTCTCCAGCTACAAGACAGTTCCGATGTTACATAGCGTTATCTTCCAGTTATAAGCTGTCAATGTGATCCTATGCTTTCTAGGCACTGGAAGGGCAACAGACAATTTAAAATATAACACTTCTTTGAATGTTAGAAGACCATCCTCTGAGCCTGAGGCTCTGCCAGCTATACATATTTTTATACATTCAATAATTCCAGCATTTCTGCATGACCTGTGTATAATAAACAGATTTTGAGGTGTCTTTGCAGGAATACTTTTCCTCTTCAGTTCCAGATGTGCATATTGGGTAGCTTTTGTTTCAGCATTTCGCTCCCTTTCTAATTACACATGTTACGCCTTATTGGCTCTGATTTGTTTTGACATTCTCTGATAAGCTAGTAAAAAGCAGAAATGTGAAACGGTGCTACCATTTATAGGTGAAACCCATGAATTTAAATTCAAGCTTTTAAAACGCCTTTATGTTATTTTTGACAGGTGTGATGAGTTGGGAAGGCCATAAACACCCTAAGGGCCAGTTCACACAAGACGCAGTTTCGTGAGCATTTTTTCTGCACAAAATGCATGCACAGTGTTTTCCATGTATTCCAATGGCTCTAGTTCACACCATGCAGTCAGTTTCCAGTCAGTTTCTGCACCGGAAACTGACTGCATGGTGTGAACTAGAGCCATTGGAATACATGGAAAACACTGTGCATGCATTTTGTGCAGAAAAAAGGCACACAGAACTGTGCCTGGTGTAAACTGGCCCTAAAAGAATAAGCTAAGCCACAACAATCTGATTTTGTGGGGATTAAATAGAGGAAGATAACATGCACCTATGGTGGCACAAATGTTGTTTTTTTTTTTTTTTTATCCACAACTGGCCACTCGTGGAAATCCAGTTTGCCTCTCCCTTATTTATTTTGCTTGCCAAAATACAACACAACCTTTTGGCTAGGCATTCATGATTTGGGGCCATTCCATTTTAATATATTCTTTAGCCCTAGGCAACAGAGTGCTTGATAAGCATAATAAAGCCACTTGAAGTATAGCCAAAGCTCATTTGGCTGTACTTCTCCTGTGTACCACAAGAGTGCAGTTCGTTTTGCACTCCTGTGGCCCTTTTTCAGCAGAGAGCAGGGGCGAACTGACCACTCATGGGGCCCCCGGGCAATAGAAGATTATGGGGCCCCCGGGCTTACAGATGGCCACCACGCCAGGAGGCAGTACAGAGGCGGGGCAGCTAAAATCTCTGGATTTTCACATCAAAAGCATGTCAGTTTTGGACATATTAGGAACAGATGTAAAAAAACACAGATTTTTACATACTGTCCCTGGTTTTACTGAGCCTGGCAACCCTGATGGGGGCCCCCTAGTGGCATAGGGTCCTCGGGCAGTGCCCGAGTGACTCAATGGTCAGTCCGCCCCTGGCAGAGAGCGAGCTGAAGTCCGCTCTGACGTCACAGAAGTCAGTCTAGGCACCGCATCATCACAACCACTGAGTAAGGATCCACCAGATCCTTGGCCTCTCAGTGAGCTGATGAGAGCCTGAGCCCACCCCCTCCACAGCCCAGCGCTCCAATGAAGTGAGGCGGAAGCAGAGCAAAGAGCTGTGACTGACAGCAGCTCTCTGCTCATGGAGCTGTGCGAACCGAGTGATCGGCAGTGTTCGGACTGATACTGCATCCACCTAGGTAAGTATGATTCAGGAAAAAAAGATCAAAACCATACTTTTAAGATTCTAAAGCTGGCAGGGACCGGCCAAGATTCAAACCAAGTATGGGCAGGCTGAAATTGATCATCTTGGGCACAGTTAACCTGTCTGATTTGTGCATGCAATTAATTGCACATGGCTATCGTAGCCTCTAACCAGTAATCTCTATGTTCTCCTCGTCAAGACTGCTCCCCCCCCCTTCCAGGAGAACACAATGGGGTTAATTTATAAAAACCGTAGTTGGGGAAAATATGGTGCAGCTGAGGTCTCTCTTAGTTGACCTTATTACTGACTTACCATGCCTCACTCTGTAAGGCAGAACTTTTATCTGGATACACAGTGGTAGCAAAGATGCTGTATATACAGTTTTACTAACACATACCTACATTACAAAACTGGGTTCAGCTGTTAAGGTTTTGTTTTACATTCTTCCATTGAGGGGTTGAGCTTTGTGAGTTAAGTCTTATTGTGTGTGGCGTGCAATGTGGATCGAAGGGACTCCAGTGATATCAATTGTGATATTGCATGATTTTTGAGGATTATCATGGGACCGCAGGCCACACTACCCACCCCCTCAAACCCAACACTCCCAATAAACAAAAGACCAAACAACTTGTGGCATTGCAAAGGCCGTGGCACCTTTATTGGTTTAACAAAATGTATATATATCATACCATCTTTATTTAATCAAAATATCGTATTGATAATAAACCTTTAATAATGCAAAAAATTCCCTGCTCAGTCTTGGGACTCAAGCAGCTAAACTTGAACAAACTGTAAAGTCACGCCACATAATTGTGCCAACGACAGGGAGGGGGGTGGGGAGCAAAGTCCAGTACCCAGCCAACAGCCTTTATATAGGGTCCATCTGGTTCCAGAACCTTCCAGCCAGTCACCTGCTCTACCTGGACCAGTCAGAGCACACCTTTCACAAGGTACCTGAAACAATACTCAAAGGGGGAAATACATGCACCAGGTGTTTTAAATGACGCACATACATTTATTTTTTTTTTAACAGAAGGTTAAGCACAAGGGGGGAGGGGGCAGCCGCAGGACCCATGTGCATGGCATTGGCCCAAATGAATTGCGCCCTATTATGCCATTCTGTTGGATCAGTACTTGTGGTCCAGAATTGATCCTTAGGGCCCTTTCACACGTGCGGACGAACTATCTGTAAACTGACTTAGAATGGGGCCCTATGGGAGCGGATCCGTTAGCGGATGATACATCTGCTAACGTTCGCCTACGATCCGCGTCCGTCTGGATCCGTTTTGCGGACGGAAGAAAACCCTATTTTTCTTCCCTCCGGTGGATCGGATCGGATGCAAACGGACAGACTGTCTGTTTCCATCCGATTCCACATAGGGGATAGCGGAGGAGAGACAGGGCGGTCCCGGTACAGTGTGTGGGGTCCGCCGACAGCTGAGCGGGACCCCCCGCTGAGCCGACGGACACACACGGAGCGGACCGAAAAACGGTCCGCACCGTGTGAAAGGGCCCTTATAGTAGTGAGGTGTTAAAATATGTTTATAGTGCCGTTTTTCTTGCTGCCTGTGCTGCTGGACTCTCTTTGTCCTGTTTACTATGCTCATCGATGGTGAAAGAAAATGCCAAATTTTGGCTTGTCCCCAGAACAGCAAACGTGGGGCTAATTTTTCAACGGATACAGTAGTTCTTGTGACAACCAGGGATTTCTGCACTTTATAGGGAATACCTCTCTATTCCTGGACAGGAAAATCTCCCCAATGGGGCATAGATGAGGGGGGGGGGACCTAATGGGTTTTAACCCACCCCTTTATCCAAAAAAAAAATACGTTTTGCATTCAGTTCTACTTTCATTTAGGTACAGCTATGGGCCATCAGGGTGCCCAAAGTTTCCCTCCCCCATTACATAAGTGTACATTCTTGGCAACTAGAGGCAAGCTAAGAGGTGGTCAGGAGGAGAATGTTCCATCCTCCTACTCAATGATGGGGCTGCAGGTAACCCATAATTGGTTTCTAAAATGTCAGGCAGTCCTAGCAGCCAATTACTAAAGATGTGGGCAGTAGTGATGGGTGGAAACTGTGTTGAAGAAATCGCAGGCTATACCACCCACTGCCCTATTTTCACAGGCAGTTCTCCCGCCTACTGACTTAAATGGACAGGACAAATTAGTGTGTGTGTGTTTTTTGTTTGTTATTTAAACAAGCTGTCCATGAAAATGGAGGGTGACAGTTGTTCAGATGTTAGCCTAGGCTCCTAGTAACAAAGTGAAAATAAATTTAGAGCGCCACACAGAGGAGGCATTTTCTTATTTATAAAGGTAGATACAAATCCCAGTGTATCTCTTTTTGACAGGACTTTTACTATTTCAATTTTTTTTTTAAATGGCATACACATTCAGTTTAAATTTAATATGATAAAAAGTGCAGCGGATAAACATTTTGTTTAAACTTTTAGCTTCTCAGTGTAAAATTGTGCAAACCTTTTTAAGCCGCCTACATTGTGACCTGGCTGAATCTGCCCAAAACTTATAACTCAGATTTGCAAGTACATTAATTGGAAAAAAATCAAGATCATGCTGGAACCTCTGATTATCCTGCATCGCCAGCAACCACATCATAGTAACTACAAAACCAGACACCATTGCTGTTACAACCCCCTTTACAGATCAGTGCTTTTTCTAAATAGCTGTCCATACTTGTTTCCCACAGCTTGATACATTTTTAAAGACCAGAGAAAATGTTACATTAAATTGATACTAAACACACACTGTTTAATTTACATCATCCCTTCTATTTATGTATGTGGATAATGCACTATAATTGTTTTTAATGAAAAAATGCTTAGCATAGAAACCTCGCTGAAAACTGAGCATGTGCAGAGTTGCCACCATTTTGGTAGTGCCTAGACTGCCAAGCCACTGTTTTTCTAGTGCACATAAAGTGCCTTGAAAAAGTATTCATACCACTTCCAGCAGGGTAACGACCCTAAACATATAGCCAGAGCTACAATGGAATAGTTTAGAACAAAGCATATTCATGTGTTAGCATTGCCCAGCCAAAGTCCAGACCTAAATCCAATTGAGAATCTGTGGCAAGACCTGAAAAATTTGCTGTTTACAGACGCTCTCCATCCAATCTGACAGAGCTTGAGCTATTTTGCAAAGAATGAGCAAAAATGTCACTCTCTAGATGTGCGAAGCTGGTAGAGACATGCCCAAAAAGAATTTACAGCTTTAATTGCAGCGAAAGGTGGTTCTACAAAGTATTGACTGAAAACCATTTATCATTTTCCTTCCACTTTACAGTTATGTGCCATTTTGTGATGGTCTGCACATAAAATCCCAATAAAATACATTTAAATTTTTGGTTGTCGCATGATAAAATGTGTCAAATTTCAAGTGGTCTGAATACTTTTTCAAGGCACTGTGTGGTACTACAGAGTATACATTCTCTCACATCCTCACTTGTGTGAGATCCAGAGAAAATCCCCATGTCACCAATTTCATGGTGTAGAGTTAAAGTCCAAGATCCCTTCTCATACTGTTCCAGGTCATGATCAGAACTGGGTAAGCTCTTGGGCAAGAAGAACACTTACTAGTGACTGCTGGGGCTTGAGAGCCACACAGTATGTACTAAAAGGTCCTGAGGTTGGGCACCAAAGCTTTGTTGTATCCGTCACAACACTAATGAGCATTACATGGAAGAACCTGCACCACTGAACGTGTAGAAGGTAAAAGGGACAGATCCATCTAAAAGCAAACCGCAACCGTTTTCTTCTGTACTAAAAAAAAAACTGCTGCAACCCGGAACACTAGCTCAAATGCTGTATTGACAAAAAATATTCTATATTTTGTTGAAATAATAAATATTCCAAAGAGCAGATAAATATCCAAATGGCACGTCTCACTACTGATGAGGCCATGATACTCATGGAGTTTTTACTCCATTAGTCTTGCTGTATTGTATGACATGCTACCCAGCAAGGTGCTATATTATACTCCGACTCGAGGCTTTCAGCATATCATTTATTTAGTGTTCTGGCCAATTGTTCATATAGCACCTTGTTCTGTAGTTTGTCATATGTTATCATCACACTTAATGCTTGGTGACCTGGGTCAGCGTAGCACTTTTGAGTCTTTCAGAAGCTGGTCTCTTTACCTTATTTTGCAGACTGATGGATATATTCCTTTTGGATACTGTGTGTGTATGTATGTGTGTAATATATATATATATATATATATATATATATATATATATATATATATATATATATATATATATATATATATATATATATATATATATATATATATATATATATATATATATATATAATTTCCATAGAGTTGTGAAGGGGGAGAAGTTCTGTTGAGGTATATTTTTTTTTTGCTTTTATTAATGATGGTGATCATTGAGACAGGAAGTTGGTAGGATTGTAGATGGAGCTTTGAAAACAACATCCTAAAATAAACAAACTGACTAAGGGTCCTTTCACACGGAGCGGACCGTTTTTCGGTCAGCTCCGTGTGTGTCCGTCGGCTCAGCGGGGATCCCCGCTCAGCTGTCGGCGGACAGGGCGGTCCCCGCACACTGTGCAGGGACCGCCCTGTCTCTCCTCCGCTCTCCCCTATGGGGAATCGTTTGTCCGTATTCATCCGATCCGATCAACGGAAGAAAAATAGTGTTACCACATTACACATTGGAGACTTGTAGTGGAGATCTTTTCACTGGACTTTGTGGGCCTTGTTGTCCTAACATAGAACATATTCAGGATTGCATGATTATGGGTTCATTTTATTATACGTATATGTAAGGCTACATACAGATGGATGACTAATCCCAGTGTGAATGACAGTGGCAGGAATCTGCTGATTCCCGAAGATTTTTATTTTTCTACCTGTGAGCAACCTCAAAGCCCTGTACAATTCAATGACAGGATGGCCATGGCCAGGCCCGGACTGGCCATAGGGCAGACCAGGCATATGGCCGTTGGGCTGGCATGGCCAGTGCCGCCCCCTCTCCGTAGCCTGTTGCTGTTAAGGCCGTGGTCGGCGCTTACCTCCTGCTGTGCTGCCTAAACATGGTTAATGCAGGACATGGCCGCTGCCGCTATGCGGCCGTGCTTGTGTCTTCTTGTGTCTTCTTACGGCTGCATGGGCTGAGCTGTGTGTGTCTCTCTCGCACAGCTCAGCCTCAGAGCCGATACGAACAGTTCCGCGCTCTGCTCCTAGGGACTGCTCCCTCCTCCAGCCAAGGTGTCCAAGTGCATTTCATAGAAAGTCAAGTTCTTCCACCACAAACCGGCTCATCCATGTCTTTATCGACCTTGCTTTGTGCACTGGTCCATTTGGTGGGGGTGGGGGGGGGGGTTTCAGGGTTTTGGCTTGGCCCCTTAGTTCCAGTGAAGGGAACTTGTAATGCATCAGCATACCAAGACATTTTGTTCATTTTTATGCTCTCAACTTTGTGGGAACAGTTTGGGGGTGACCCTTTCCTGTTCCCACATGACTGAGCACCAGTGCACAAAGCCAGATCCTTAAAGACATGGATGGGGTGGAGAAACTTGACTGGCCTGCTCAGAGTCCTGACCTCAACCCAATAGAACACCTTTGAATTAGACTGGAGACTGCAAGCCAGGCCTTCTCTTCCATTATCAGTGCCTGACCTGACAAATGCACTTCTGGAAGAATGGTCAAACTTTCCTATAGACACACCTTGTGGACAGCCTTCCCAGAAGAGTTGAAGCGGTTGTAGCTGCAAAGGGTGGGCCAACTCAATATTGAACCCTACGAATTAAGACGGGGATGCCATTAAAGTTTGTGTGTGTAAAGGCAGACGCCCCAATACTTTTGGTAATATGGTGTAAGCACACCCCTTAATTTAACAGCTATAATAAGTCTACTGTATGCTAGTTCTTTTTTTTTTTTTTTTTTTTTTCGCCTAAGCATATTACTATTCTAAATAAGACGCACACATTTTTGTTGAAGCGTGAAGCTAAAAATCTAATAATCAAAATCAACAGACTAGAGAACTGGAATTTATAATACCAGTGGGCACTGAGCTCATCGTGGCTTTACTGAAGTAAAATGATGTCATACATGACATGTCACATGCACATTAGTGAATGTGTATGCAAGGAGTTGAATAACTGTCCAGACTATACCTCATTTTCCCCATAGGACATGCATTAGCATGAGCTCCTTACAAACATTACCAAACAGTAACATTCTTCCAGGAGAAGCTCAATAATTCAGTTTGATGTATACCTCTTCTTAGGAAGCCTATGGAGTATGAGCATGGGTTTACTTATTAACAGTTCTGTTTAATATGTATTTAGTGATGCCAAAGGCGTCTTTAGATTTATTTCGCTGAGGAGTTGCCATTTTGTTCTTTTAAAAACAAAATTAGGAGTATGGAATCGGACCTCCCAATTTCCTGCAATAGTAGAGGAGGACACATTTTAGTGTCCAAATGAAGGCAGCAAGAAATTTTCCTACAACCCTGTTTTTTCTAAATTCCCATAGACCATCAATCAAAAATCACTTACAGTGATTGATTGTAAAGCTTATTCAAAAAATAAAAATGTTATACTTGCCTTTGCTGCATCTGTCCCCGGTGCCTCTGCACTGAAAACTGAATGATTGAATATCGCCGATTGCTTGGTTTTGACAGCTCAACGGTCATTTACAGCTGTCCACTATGCTCCCTCCTCACTCATTGGAGGGGGCTGGGGGGTGGCCGGCTCAGTCTCTCAGCGGCTTGCTGAGCCATGTGTCAGATCCAGACTCCCATGTGCCTGGACCGACTTCTGTGACATCAGCAGTGAGTAGGTTGAAGTTCGCTCTCTGCTCAAAACGGGTCACAGAAGTGCAAAATAAATTGCACTTCTGTGATCCATAGAAGTACAACCAAACAAGCTTTGGCTGTACTTCTTCTTTTTAAAGAACACCTGTCATATGAGCGAATTATAGAGATTGCCAGGATGAGCTAACTTAACCACTTGCCAACCGTCGCATGCCTATTTACGTCGACAGAATGGCAGGCAGATTGGCGTACAGGTACGTCCATTAGAATCTGTCGCCCAGCGGGGGCACGTGTGCCCGCCGCGTGTCTCCTGAGTGCAGTCACGGGTCCCGGGAACTCTGTTTCTGGGAGGCCCGCGATTGTGGTCGGCAAGAGCAGAACAGGGGAATGCCTTTGTAAACAAAGCATTCCCCTATTCTGCCTAGTGACACTATCGCTGATGGCTGTTCCCCGTGATCGGGAGCAGGCCTGTCGGAACAAGACAGGCAAAACAAGCAACTGCTTGGGGCCCAGAGCTTGCCTGGGGCCCCCAAGCAGGGCCCTTGCCTTGCTGCGCTGTCTCCACTAATCCTCCAGTCCAGTGCGCGTGGAACGGCCGCAGAGTCCCGCCCTCCTAGCAACTGGAGATGTCATGTATGGCCGACCCCCTGCAACATGCTTCTGCTCCCAGGGACTTATTGGACAGGTACAGCTCTAATGATCTTGGGACACCTGCTGTGGGGGTGCTCTGATGGGGACACCTGCTGTGGGGGTAAAGAGGGGGGGCTGGAGTTGGGACTTTTAATGAGACAAGATAAAGGGAAAACCACTGTTCCAGACGACACTCTTCAGTGGTGAGTAAAGTTCAAAAACCCAAATGGGTGCAGGCAATGCGTGGTGCAATATAAGGAAAGAAAAATTTCAGCGTGTGGTGTGCTGCAAGAGGGAAAGAGGGGGGAAAAGGAGAGGATTGGTAGTTGCTGGTTGAACCGATGTAAATGTGTAGAGTTTCACATCATATGAGATGGAAACAATATTGAAAGATCAAGTGACCAAAGTATATACGTTAGGTGTCCTCAAAACAGCAGAAAAGCATGAAAGCAAGAAATAGGGTAAAAGTTGCTAGGTTAAAAATAAATGTATGCTACCCTTTCCCCGTAAGGAGATTAAATGTCTTCAGTGTTTAATCCAAATCCCTAACGGCCATAGTGTGGAAGGGACATATACATGGGTAAAGTGAATGGAGATAGAAATAAATGTGACAACAAGATGTGTGAATGTACCATTTAAATAAACGGGATGGAATAATAGGGGCCGTGTACAATAAGCACAGAGCATACAAGATATGAAGTGAAGGAAAAGTAAGATCAAACAATAAGAATAAAAAATTCTGGTTATTGTTACTAATATATAGAAAGGAATGATTATTTTCGCCCTGTATATTTGACGGGTGCATAGTTAATGTAGGAAACCTCCCTGTAGCTGATTACACTGGATTTATCATATAATCTGAGATAGAGGTGTCCCTTAATAAAGGGAAAAACACTTCTACCATAATCAACTGTAGAACAGGTCCAACCTATAAAAGTTGTTTGAAACATTAAAATCTTGTTTTTAGAGATATTTTTTCAATATGTTAAAAATAGAACCCATGGGTAAAAAAGAAGAAACAAAAAAGTTTTATAATGGCTCATACTGCGTAATAAAGGAGACCTCAAGCTCAGTGCATGGATCACGCCCGGACAGTGAAATACTATCCATACATGATGCACGCACAGAACCCTGGACATGGAGGGGACATATACATGTGTATACGTGTGTCCGCATGTAAAAAGGACACCAGCTACAAAAATAGACCAATCCATGAGGCTCGCGGGATATCTGAAGTGGAGAGCGAACATATAGATTAATGTAACAAACCCATTAACATAGGTAGAGGGCCTGCCTGTATGGATTTGAATCATTAGAGACATTAGTGTTGTTATGATCTTTTTTGATATCGTACAGGTGATCGGACAAACGATCCTTTAGTCTACGAATGGTTCGTCCTACGTACTGGAGGTGACATATGTCACAACTGATAACATAAATGAGGTACTTAGTGTTACAATTACTAAAATGCTTAATCTCAAAGCTTTTATCGCAGGAATGTGAGTGAACCTGTTGGCCAGTTTTAATGTGTCTGCAGTACCTGCAATCCTTGGTGCCACATTTATATGTGCCCTGAAACTGTAACCAATTCACGTTCGTGCGTTTACTCTGATATAGACTAGGTGACAGTCTGCCTCCCAGTGTAGGTGCCCGCCGGGACACTGTTTTGACACCTTTATGTAGAATTTGTTGATAAATCTCGTCGTTATATAGAATGGGTAAGTATTTATCAATTGTATGTTTAATTTTATCAAACTCCAAACTATAGGGGGTAGAAAAAACCGGAGTGTCCCTAAAAAAGGTGTCCAAGGGTTTGCGTGCAGAGGTGCCTACGGCACCTAATAGCTCAGTCCTTGGAACACCGCTAGCCTTGGAGAGAGCTTTTTTAATGGTTTTAAAAGGATAGCCTCTATCCAAAAATCTATGGGACATTTCACCAGCCTCTCTAGAAAAATCATCAGGCGAGCTGCAAAGGCGTTTTAACCTCAAAAATTGTCCGTACGGTACACCCCGGATGGTATGATTAGGGTGTGCGGAATCCGCCCTGAGGAGGGCATTGCCTGCTGTCTCTTTCCTATAGATACTGGTTGTGATGCAACCATGCTTAGCCGTTAATTTGACATCCAGATAATTCATCTCCACCCTCTGTAAATTCCCTGTAAACTTAAGGTTAAGATCATTATCATTAAGATAAAGGAGCCATGAGTCTAGGCTAATGTCATCACTAGAAACAATAAACAGCAGGTCATCAATGAACCGACAATAAAATGATGTATCCATACGGCGGGGGCTATCGCATGCAAAGATGCGGGACCTCTCCCACCAACCCATGTAGAGGTTGGCAAAGGAAGGGGAGAACTTAGCTCCCATAGAGGCCCCGTATCTCTGCAGGTAATAGTCCCCGTCGAATGGGTTATACATTTTAATAACTATTTACACATCCGGCGTAACATGATTCACACGCTTTGGCTGGGTTTTTATTTTTATATCTTCTCATCCCACACACATCTACACTTGTTTATCAGTGTTGTAGAATATGTAATGTCATACTTCCATTGGGATAAAAATAAGGTTTCTTTACATTGTAACACATATGTTCTCAACACACATCCACTGTATATATTTTCCTAGGGGTTGAAACTAGGTTTGCTGCTATTAGACTGGTGTAACCAATTTTAATCGGCTGATGTATATATTATGTTCCCATCTAGTTATGATGAACTGTGTTTTTTCCTTGTTGCATTCTTTCAACAGGTGTGCACGATTACCGGCATTAGCCAGGCCCCACCAGGAGACTAATTAATGAATCATCAGATGGTTTCTGGGACTTTTTTCTTTCTATAAATGAGATTTCTTTTATCATTATGTTTAGCTATGACTAAGCATCGGTTGTCGATGTGAAACGCGTCAGCTTTTGTTACCCCGCTGTTTGCTGTTTTTGCTGTTTTAGTTTTTTGACTGGAATAAACAGGCACTATTTTTAAGTCTTTTTATCCATTGGAGTGCGGCTGTCCATTTTTCTTTCCTTTTAATGAGACAGTTGACAGGTATGGGTTGTATGAAAGAACGGGGTCAGTTTATTACATGTATTTATTACTGAAGCCTCACAATGTGAGTGGTAGCATGAGCCAGTGTACATGACATACCTACATAATATATGTACATAACAGTCAGCATAATAAACATGACAAAATATGGAAATAACAAATAAACATTGTGTGGACTAAACATTACATAGCAACAGGATATAAAAGTATATAAAATTAAACATGCTTCATAAAATAGAGTAAAGTCAAGTCCTAATAGCAAGTAGCTACATCCTTAGTGCCTGACGCGCTTCTGTGAAAACCACTTCATCAGGGGCGGATGTTGTAGGACATCTGGAATAACAGAGTATGATAACATAAGGATTGAGTAATGCAACCAGCGGACACAACGTGTCTAATCTGGGTACTTATACTATATCAAGTTGCGGTGTGAGTGGGGGATACAGCTCTTAGGACCCATCCCCCACTCACACCGCAACTTGGTATAGTATAAGTACCCAGATTAGACACGTTGTGTCCGCTGGTTGCATGACTTTATTCTGGCAAATAGCATTGTTTTCATTTTGGACACACAGAATTCCATTGAAAAATCTTGATTGTGCAGTCTGAGGCACAGATAGCAAAGAGGTGATATCATCTCACTTGTAAAAACACTGTGCTGATCCCTTATGAGCTTATCTCATTCATAATGTTACATTTGCTCAATTCCATTAATCCATTATTTATGACACGTTCGTTTAAATTATTAATAAAATACACAAAAAGCTACTATGCAAACTTAATTTGGAGAATTCTTGTTGAATCCGCTCTGCATTCATGAATAATTGATTATCTCCCTGTTAACTAGCATACCAGTCGCCTAAAAATGCCTCAATTTTTTTGCTGTCCCATGTATGTGTGCAGCACTTGTGCAGTGAAAGTCCTGGTAAAATGGATTTCATGCGGGTGTCCTTCTACTAAATGTTACATTTAGGAAATGACTCCTACACAGTCCAATCTTGTCCAGTTCCATGGTCAGATGTGGTGTTTTCAAAGCTTGGATTATGCATGAGTGTGCTAAAAATTGTCATTTTGGCTACAATAAATCTAAACCTTTTAAAAACTTGGTGGCTCTGTGGGTTGTACGTGATGATTGATGCCCCTTACCTTCAGCATCTCTTGAATCTGAGATAATGGCAGAATTTAAAATGATTTATTGAACCTGCACAAAGGTGTAATGGCCAACAGGGAAAAAGCCTGCAAGCTGGATATTGCTCTACAGTAGCTCCAGGTATTTAAGGTGGTTATTTTCAATCTCAAATCAAATTGTCCAGTTACATACTGTAAAACTGGTGTGCTTACTATATTCTGAAGCAGGTGCCTGGAAAGACCATTTGAACACTAAAGGAAAGCCTTGACGGTTACTGTGGGCTTTTTTTTTTTTTTTTTTTTTTTTTTTTTTAAATACGTTGTAGTTTTAAGCCCAGTGCTTATAATGGAAAAGGTCTTTTGATCCACGGCATACAGAGGGACAGAGGCCATGGGACACACACTGCTTCATATCTACTTTATTTCTGCCTTAAATCGCAAGTTCCAGCTGGATTAATAATGTAGATCTAAAGCCTTCGGCAGTCTTTAGTCTTTTTCTCTGCTATGTAAGGTTTCAAACGGCATACTTTTTTTTTTTTTTTAATTTTTATGTGTTTTGTTGCGAATACATGAATCAAAATATATTAAAGCATTTTAGTAAATCCGAAATATATTGAAAATGCAAAGTGAGACTATCTTCTGATATTGCCCTATACATTTAGACTGGCCATACATGGATCAGTTTTTTTTTTTTTTGATTGAATAAGCGAGGTGGATGCAGGAAATCCTCCCCATTGTGGCGTTTTCTGACAGCGGGGACTCCTCCACTGTCAAAATACACTGATCAGCGATACAGCGGCGAATTGTCGCCGACAATTGAAAGAAAACTTTACAACAAGCCAATTTGAGCGAAGTCTATTGAAGAGGAACAGCTGAAGGATTACAATTTGTCCCGTTTATATGGAAAGGCAAAATAAGAGAATGATATATAAAGAATCAAATGCCAGAAGAAGATGATGGAGTAATTTTTTTTTTATATATTGTAGTGGTACCCCAGGGGTGTGGTGACCCAGGGTTTTCAACTGGACTAGTTGAGGGGCTTCAGGGAGCTTGCAGTTTACAGAGTAAACTGGCATTCCAGTTTCCTCAATTGTTAATAAAATCCAGTTTGGGACCTGGAGCCCGGGGATTTCGTAGAGATCTGGGTGGGATGAAATCCCCAGTCCTGGGTCCAGATTTTCAGATAGATCAGCACACTAATTGTGTAGGTGTGTGTGGGCCTGATAGGAGAATCAGGACCAGCATTCTGGTCTCCACCCTCCCGAGGAGTCCAGGCTTAGAAGGGAGAACCCTGAGAGTGCAGGCTGCACTGTGAAACCCCAGAGACCTGGGTGAGGTTGCTGACAGGAGTCAGGAAGGTTCCATGCTGGAGCCTAAGCAGTTGTGCTACTGCTGAGGAGAGCCAGGTGGCTCTGTATTTTCTTTTGCACGTATAAGCCAGGAGGCTGAAGGTATAATTTTGTATGGACAGTGAAAACCCCCTGCGTGGGATACCTGTGCTTTGGATTTAAATGTTTTGCCTTTTTAATAAAAGTGGGCCAACAAGCCCTTAACCACTTGAGGCCCGCGCTATAGCCGAATGACGGCTACAGCGCGGACCTGAAAATCCAAGCCGCCGTCTTTTGACGACCGCCCCTTAAGGCGTTCCCCACGCGCACTCCAGAGCACGCAGCAGGTAAGCTCTGTGTTGGACACAGCCAATCACAGATCGCGGTAAACGGCCAATCGGAGTGGCCGTTTGCTATGCGATCTGCACGGCCAATGAGAGATGATCTCGTATGTAAACATATGAGATCATCTCTCATTGCCGTTTTACACAGAGACAGCGTCCTGTCTCTGGAGAGGAGGAGACTGATCTGTGTCACTTGTACATAGGGACACAGATCGGTCACCCCCCCCCCCTCCCCCCACAGTTAGAACACTATGTAGGGAATACATTTAACCCCCGTCCTCACCCCCTAGTGTTAACCCCTTCAATGCCAGTCACATTTATACAGTAATTGGTGCATATTTATAGCACTGATCGCAGTATAAATGTGAATGGCGCCAAAAATGTGTCTGATGTGTCCGCCATAACGTCGCAGTCCTAATAAAAAAAATCGCAGATCGCCGCCATTTATAGTAAATAAAAAATAATTCTGTCCCCTATTTTGTAGGCGCTATAACTTTTGCACAAACCAGTTGCTTAACAAAAATATGTAGAAGAATACATATCGGCCTAAACTGAGAACAAAAATGTTTTTTTTTTTTTTAATTGGGATATTTATTATCGCAACAAGTAAAAAATATTGTATTTTTTTTTTTTTTCAAAATTGTCGCTTTTTTTTTTTTGTTTTATAGCATAAAAAAACACCAAAAGAAAGCTCTACTTGTGGGGGAAAAAAAGGACGTCAATTTTGTTTGAGAAGCCACGTCGCACGACCGCGCAATTGTCAGTTAAATCGACGCAGTGCTGGAAGCTGAAATTTCACCTGGGCAGGAGGGGGGTATATGTGCCCAGTAAGCAAGTGGTTAAAGACAGTTCCTGACTGGTGTGAAGCGCTTAAACGCATATGCCACTTGAGCTAACAACCCCCAACATTATATATATATATATATATATATATATATATATATATATATATATAATTTGGGGGGGTGGGAGGATTGCAATAGTGTGTGTGTGTGTGTGTGTGTGTATATATATATAATACATTTTATTTTATTTTTTATTTTTTTTGATGAAGAAACTTTTATAAATATTAAACAAGGTTCTATATTTTGGATAACAAGGGAACAAATGTACATTGTAATCTTGAATAAATGTAATCTTTTGTGTAAAGAAAAATATCGATAAAAAATTGAATACAATTTTCTGGTTTAGCAGAGACTGTCTATGGTCGGCTTTAAACGACGCAACACAGTCTGGAGTAAAAAGTCAAGAATCGGGTTATGATTATTGAATGTCTATGGATACGTTAATCTTTTTAGTGCCATCTGGCATTGGGGTTGCTTATGCTTTTTGTCTCCACGCCAATTGGCTTTCATTCATGACTGTACTGCGATAAAAGTATTCTATTTAGTCCCTGGGAAATCAAAATGAGTTTTGGCCTAATGGCCTAAATATAGTTTCTGATGGTTCTAATATTACTAAAGAGGCTATATCTGATTTTGGGATCTTCAACTGCAGCATGAATAGGGCGTACCAATCTACTGTAATGTAGTACTTGTATGCATCTGCTATCTTTCCATTACAAATACAGACAGCTTAGGCATATGTTTTGCCACTTTGTTCTCTCCCTCAAGCCAATAAATGCCAGGCTTGGCATCAAACGGTTTTCCAACATGCAGGACTTCAGGTCTGTTGACGACATACAGAAATGGAAGACACAAAAGATGTCATAAATACTCATTTGGTATAAAGTGTGGTGGTCTGTTCTAATTATTATCACTGAAAAATCAACAATTGCTTGCTCAGTGATACCATATTTTAACATCAGTCTGAGGATGCAAAACAAGCAGTCTCTGGGGCTTTCTTCAAATATATAAACGCTACTCACATTAAGGACCTATTAACGCCAGAAGCTGCACATTTTCCTTTACATGTGTCTGAGCTTTCTGGCTTAGGGAAGGGGTCAAAGTTGCTTTTGTTCCAGTCTCAGCTAACATTGATGTTGGACTGTTTATATGCAGTGGATATGTATTTCAAAATGCATCCTACTGTACAGCAAGGAAAATAATTATTTGATCCCTTGCAGATTTTGTAAGTGTGCCCACTTACAAAGAAATTAAGGGTCCTATAATCTTCATCATAGGTGTATTTTAAATGATAGAGACAGAAAATCAACCAAAAATCCAGACAAAACACATACTAGCGTTATGAATTGAGTTCCGTGAGTCCAAATAAGTATACTTTCTTGCTATAATAAATATCCCCAAAAAATATATATACATTTTTTTATTTATTTTTTCCTCGGTTTAGGCCGATACATATTCTTCTAGATATTTTTTGTTAAAAATTGCAATAAGCGTTAAACGATTTGGTTTGCGCAAAATTTATAGTGTTTACAAAATGGGGTATAGTTTTATGGCATTTTTATTATATATTTTTTTATTTTTTTAACTACTAATGGCGATCAGCGTTTTTTTTTTTTTTTTTTTTTTTTTTTTTTTTTCATGACTGCGACATTATGGCGGACACATCAGACACTTTTGACACATTTTTGTGCCCATTGTCATTTTCACAGCGAAAAGTGCTATTAGGTGTTTCTTACTGTAGGGTCGAGTGGCTGGACGTGTGACGTCACTGATTATCGTTCCCTATGACAGGGAACAGATGATCAGTGACCAGCCACAGAGAAGAACTGGGTAGGTTTGTTTACACTCGCCTCTCCCCGTTCTTCAGCTCCTGTCACCCGATCGTGGGACAACAGCGGCGATCAGGTCGTGAGCACGCGACCCACAAGTGGGTTTTTAAAGGGGACGTACATGTACGCCCTTGTTCCCAGCCGTGCCATTTTGTTGACGTATATCGTCGTGTGGCGGTCCTTAAGTGATTAACATGACTTCTTTTTGCCACTAGTTCTGATGGTCTTTGGCACAGTCGTCTAGGGTTGTCCCGATACCAGTATAGGTATCGGGACCGATACCGAGTATTTGCGGGAGTACTTGTACTCCCGCAAATACCCCCCATGCCTGAATAGAATACTTGACCCCCCCCCGCCGCTGCAATGAAAGCCGCCGCCACATGGGTTAAACAGCGTGCGGGAACATCACAGCTTTCATTTGAATAGCTGTAGTGTTCCCGCTGCGTATAGACACTCCCCCTTGCTCGGGATTGGATGGGTGATCGTGATCTGTCCAATCCCAAGCAAGGGGGAGTGTCTATACGCGCGGGGAAAACAGCTATTCAAATGAAAGCTGTGATGTTCCCGCACGCTGTTTAACCCATGTGGCGGCGGCTTTCATTGCAGCGGCGGGGGGGTCAAGTATTCTATTCAGATATAGGTTTGTATGCTAGATATAGGTTTGGTTTCCATACATGATCGACATCTTGGGTCTTGCAGACAAATGGTTTATCTAAAATGATGTCCCAGAAGCCTCTTCAGGGGGACTGGCATGACGGCATACATTTAACACTGCTGGCTGTTCGGTCAATAAATCCCGGTCTGTTTAGGTATGCTGTCATTAACTACAGTAAAAATTATGCAAGGTGTACAATTGGTCCAGTACAAACCGAAGAGAAATGTGAAGCACTGAGCAGGAAATGAGCGATGACTGTAATAAATGCTGGAATAACAATAAGGAGCAAAGAGCTAGCTTATCTATAAAGGATTATAAGGTCGATGAAATGTTATTTATGTGCTACCTGTTGCTTATTCACTATCCATGCATTAATATTCTTACTGCCATCTAGTCTACCAGTGGCTAAGGAGATAAAATGTTCTATCCTTGAATTGGTTACATATACCCCATTTTTATTTTAAAGTGTAATTCACAAAGATATAACAATTGTTGTTTGCTATAATGAATGGTATTTTCAGCGGTGACCACAAATCGCGGTAGAAAATGTCAGTCACAAAATAACGACAAATTGCATGTATAGCGAAGTGAATTCATCTTAAATCCTATTCACGGGCCGAATGTCAGACGGCATCGGCCAGTTTAATAAAAAACGGCCGACGTTCTTCTTGTGTGTACTGGAGTCGGTCTGACAGAAGCTGGCTTCTGTTGAAGGGGCATGACTGAAAAAGGTCTGCTGACCAACTTCCTGTCGGCACTCTCAGTCAGTGGGGGGGCCGTCCCCATGTCGGAACACAATAGAACAGCAGGGGTGATCGCTGTTGGATAGTCTTTTAGTTAAAGACAAACTATTAGTGTGTACGGGGCTTAAGGCCAGCCATACACGGTTCAGCAAAAAAACTGCCAAGATTTAAACCATTAACCACCTAAGACCCGGACCAAAATGCTGCTAAAGGACCTTGCCCTTGGAAAAATCGGAGATCCCCCAACAGAAACTTTGCAGCACCTGTCAAAAACCTGACACTTTTACATTCCATATAGTATGCAATTGCTTGTCATCACTAATTGTGTAGCACAATACTTGGGCTTGTTTAGGCTACCAGAGTAATTGCGCAGTTTGCTTAGCTCCAAATTTCCACTTTCTATTAAAAACTGAGAGTTTGGATTTGCGCTGATATAAAGATTATTGTTTTTGTCACTTTCTTGTCTATCGTAGTTGCACAGTGATACCGTTTTGGTCACACTGGGGAAAGTTTTAAAGTTTTATGTAAATCCAATTACTAAAAAACAATAATGAAGACGCATCAAAAAATCCAGCGTGATAAATAAATTTCATAAAACAAAAAAACAGTCTTTGTCTCACTTGTGTAGGATCTGGCACGAGTGCGCCTCTCACTAAGCCGACAGTTTGAAAGTCTTTACTTTGATCTGGCCAGCATTATGCTTAGTTATAGAGGAAGTGTTGAGACATGTAGAGATGTACTGACATGCTCTTGTCTTCTTCAAAAAGAGTCTGCATACATGAAACTTCCTTTCAGCTGGGGTGTTTGTGTACTGAGCTACTGTTTTGACTAATGTTTTAAGGAGGGGAGGGGGGCTGCGCGTTCCTCTCTAGGGCCCTGCAGTTTATATGCTTTCTCTTGTTAATGCATACATGAAAGTGTAATTTGGTTGCAGCAGACTAACGTAAAAATGTGACCTTAGGGGACAGATAAAGACTATCCTCTCTGCTCTTGTTCACCCACAGTTCATTTTAAATTGGCTTTGTCCTGGATTTACTTTTTTTTTATTTATTTTACTATTGATTTTTATAGCACTGACATTCCACAGAGAATGTGGAAAGTTTACCATTCACCTCAGTATTGCAAGGTCATAGTGCTATTTTTGTATAGTAAAGTACATTTTCCTGATGTTTTGTACAGAGTACATATATAAGGCTAGTGAGCTAGCAATCTAAAGGGCCGAATATCGGACTGTATCAGCCGGTTCAATAGAAACTAATCAACATTCAGACTGTGTGTTTGGCAACTGGACTGACAAGCCGACCCAACGGCTAGCTTCTTTTGAATGGGCATGACCGAAAAAGTTCTGCCAATGACTGAGAGTGCTGACCGGTGTGTTCTAGAGGTGGTGGGGATTCCACTGTCAGAACACGATAGCTCAGCGGGAGTTATCGCTGTACTAACATTGGGCAGTTAGTATAGGATGTCCTTCCAAGCGCTTCAGTGTGTGTGTGTTGTTGTGTGTTTTTTTTTTTTTTTTCAGCCTGCTGGGTTACATTTAAAAAAAACAGTGTGGAGGTATGCTTCTGAACTTATCTTTTTGCTAGAAAAGTGCAGCATTCAGTTTTGGGCTGACTGAAGTGCGTACATTTAATTTATAGTAGGATTTGGAGAGAATTTGGTGGGATTTATGTTTAACCACTTGAGGTGGTTATAAGAAACTTTGTGCACATATCCCCTACAGTCAGCTTTTTCTCCTCCCCGGCTCGATTCTCTCCACACTATTATTTGGCAATTACTGGCTGCTGAAATGACAGATGGGAATTGCTATGGATTACATAGTAGAACTGCCTGTCCAATTCAGCCGCTCCTGTGTAAAATGAAACTTGCAGGTAGTCTGGAAGTGTCATTGAGTAATAGTGTATTGTGCTTTATTTGTATGTAAATCAAAGGCATACCTCCCAACTTTTTGAGATGGGAATGAGGGACACACATTAGCAAAAGTATGTATGCATAGGACCCCATGCCCTTTTAAAGGAGAATTACTGTATACAAAAAAAATAAAAATGGTTAAACCCACAAGTACTTTATTTTTTTTTAACCACTACTAGAACTTTTAGAGCCAGTTCACACTGCGGCGGCACGACTTCGGGGGCGACTCGGCAAGTCGTCCTGAAGACAACTTCAGAGGCAATTTAGCAAAATGACTTCTGTATAGAAGTCAATGCAAATCGCCCCCTGAAGTTGTACAAGAACCTTTTTCTAAGTCCGAGCGATGTGAACCGGCTCTTGTACTCGCATTTGAAATGTAAAAATCCAGCAATTTAAAAACTGAGTGAATAGATTAGCACTGTAAAACACAATTTGAAAAATACAACTATATAGATCAGACCAAAATGACAATTTTACAAGTATTCCTGTTTATCGCCTTATTAACACTTCGCACTAGAATGTGCCTTCCTTCCATTGGCTGTATTTCTGCTTTTTGTTTCCTACAATAATTTTTTTACTTTTTTTTAAGTGATGCATCAAAAAAAATTCTCCCATAAAGTTTCTGCTATTACCTGCAACTACTAGCTGTCAAAATGACAGCTAGAATTTGCTTTACATTACATGGCAGGAGTGGCTGTCAAAATGCAACCGCTGCTGTGTAAAATTATATTTGCAGATAATACTTGATCATTATGCTTCAATTTTTTATTTATTTTTTCAGTGGCGCATAAAAAGGTTTACAAAACCAATGGATTTATTAGGCTCCATTCACATGAGCGTTTTGATCAGATCCACCTGTTCCTTTTCCAGAAGGATTTCAACAGAAGCAGGCAGATGTGTATATGAACATGCAACTGGTTTTATTCGATTATCAGTCTGTCTAGGTCCAAAGAAAAATTTAAAGGTTTGCAACCTTTTCTGTTTTTTGGACTTGGATGGATTGGAGATAAAAGGATCTAGACGGATGCATGTCTGTTTACATCTGCATGCCCATAGGCCTAATATGTGTCCCTCACAATATGCAGAGGAAACTGAATAGAAATGAATGTCACAAAAGTGACATCCGTTCTGCTCAGGTTTGGCAAGGTATCTCCTCCTGATCATAATGGGTGACACTCATCTTAAACACCCTTACTTTGCCCTAAAAATATGCATGTATTTCAGTTTAAGTAATGATAAATACATTACTGAATAAACAGGCTCATTGGGAAAATTTAAAAAAATTGCCCTGGTCCAACAGGCGTGTAGGTATGTATCCTGAAGTTTGGGCATTACTACTGTCACTGCTGCCTATATTTCGCTGTACGCTAGCTCTTAATATGCATGCTAAGAATCGGGTGTAAAGAATCTGTCACATTCAATTATTCATTCTGTTGTTGGGAGGTAATCTATTGAGATGTCTGATGGGTTCATTTGGGTCATCTGTGTGTTAGGGAAGCTGCAAATCAATGTTGATGAGCAGATTGACAAGTCAAATGAGTTCTCTGGTTGACCTAATTCATCAAGAGGCGGTCAGTAGTGTAGGTATGCTCTACGTTTTTTAGACATCATCCGGTGGTTTGGCTGGAAAATGGTAAGATCATAAGGTACACATTATTTCCAGTCTGCAGAGTTCATAATGAAAAAATATCAGTGGTGGTCAACAATACAGAATGCCTAATTTGACCTCGTGTTTATAATGCCCCCCAGCATGTGTCCAAGCGGTTCCAACTAATCTTTCTTCCTGACAGATTATTTTGCAACATGCTTAAAATATTTAGCATTCCTTTACATATTGCTCTTTATTACTGTTCATTTAGGCAGCGTAGAATTACAAATTGATTTCTACAAAGTTCTACAGCAATGCTGTTTTACTTGAAATTGCTGTGGGAAGTGTGTACATTGGTCATTTTACATAACCAAAGTTTCCAGTTTTGTGCAATAACCCATCGCAACCACTCAAAAACAGGCCTACATTAGTCTACACAGGGATTCTCTAGGCTGGCAAACAGAATTTTTGAAGTTTCTTTATTTTTTATTTTTTTAAACCAAAATATAATTTTACATGTTTGTAAAGTGCCCTTATCCGATTTTATATACCCATTTAAAGCATAGCTAAACCCAAAAGCAAAAATGGAATATAGTGCAGCTTAGTAATCCGCAGATGTGGTGGCTGCGTTAGATTGTTCTTGGGTTTATATATTCTTTTAACAAAAGACAAAAAAAAAAAGTTAACAATATTTTGTAGATAACTGCCAATTGTGTATAGTCCCCTACTGGTAAAAAATTATTTTCAGATATTTTAAAGTGGACCTGAACTCTAAAGATTCAAACACAGATATGTGCAGCATTTTTTGCACCTAGCTTCAACTTCTCTGCAGTTTCCTGTGCCTGAGGAGACGCTCATGCAGTGCACAGCATGGCATACAAATGACAGGCTGTACGAGAACATACTCTTGTAAATGCCAATGCTTTTTTTGCATTGGCACTTACCCACGTATTCGGGAAAATACAATGGAAGCACAGGCAAGGGTAAATACTGATGCAAAAACGCATCGCCATTACAAGAATAGGGCCGCAGGTTGTATGTGACCTGTGCAGTGCTCCATGCTCAGGAAAATGCTGGAAAACGTACTGGGTTCATAAAACGCCTACAAATACCTGTGTGCAGGGGTGTATTTAGGTTTTGTGCTGCCCTTAGCCTGGTGAAACGTGCGCACCCCCTACTTTTTTATATAACGCACCCCTTCCTTTTTAAGACCCGCCCTGTCATTTTCATGGGATGGTGACAGGGTGGGGGGGGGGGACAGGGCATCTTTTAATTTGGGGGGAGAGGGTGGTATGGAATCGGACCCCCCACTAGCACATATCTTCTTCCCTCTCAAATCGCTCCCCAGCGCGTATCCCAATACCACCCTCTACCATCACTTCATTCGTTCACCTCTTGTCTGCCTGCCTCCCCCCTCCTTCCCTCCTGCTTACTGTTCCCTCTTACTGAAGTTCTCACAGACATACCAGCAGCACGGCTCTCTTGGTTGTATCTCTCCTCGGCTCCTCCTCTTGGCTCAATGTTCCTGTGTACACAGCCAGGAGGGGGGGGGGGCGAGGAGTGACTGTGTATTGCAATGTCAGTGGAGAGAGAGGGACAGCTGCGCTGTAAAGCCGAATGACGCTGCGGGACCCCGGTCGGCAGATGTCCTAGATGACCGCGCCAGCGTATCCTAGTCTGAACAATTACCGGAGTTCAGTGCCGAAACGTGCAGTGTTACTGAACTCCAGGATTCAGCTGTGTGGCTCTCCGTGCGGGAGGGGGTGTTGCTTTTTCGCCGCCCCCCCATAAAGTGCCGCCCTAGGCCTGGGCCTTGTCGGCCTAGGCCATAATACAACTCTGTGTGCATGAATCTACAAGGTGAATGTTTTGATATGTGTTAATTAAACCTTTAAGCAGTACTGTGAAAAAAAACGTAATTTTGTCTTAATCCCGCCTAAAAAATAGCCGAGCACTGCCAAGCCTTTGAGGGTGCGCAGGCACTCCTGTACTTATTCCTTGTACAGCTGTGTATCTGCAGTGTGAAATCTAAGGTACTGCTGCCTCTGACTACTAGTCTCTTGAGATTTGGTGATATCACCACTGTACTGATCTTGCTGGGGGCTTTCATGTGAGCCTGCCTTTTATTTTGGGCACAGCTTCCAGAGTTCAGTTCCTCTTTAAATCAGCAGTAAACTGACGCCCCCCCTTCCCCCCATCTTTTTATAAGCACTTCAATACAGGCCATTTATGCTGTCTTCCTGCCCAGACCAATGTTCAGCTTTCCGTGCTCTCACAATTTGAATGCCAATTACTCAGTCATGCAACACTGTACCCACATTTTATTATCAATTTGCGGTTTTCTGCCACCACCATTCGTGGTAAGGGAAACCGACAGTGAAGCCTTTAGTCTTCACAGCTGGTTTCCTACTGCGCGGGGCCAAACCTCTGAGGCAAATCGCCGCGGTACAGTCTCCTGGAAGGGGGGATGGGTACTCGTCAAAAACAAGTACCCATTCCGCCCCCCTTTCCCTGACAGGCACCAGAAGGGGAAGGAATCGGATAAAAGGAGCGTCCACTTTTATATTTTATTACATCCCCAGAGTGAGCTAAATCCTTCTTTATTTATGCAATGTAGCAGATTAAAGTAGAAGTCTAACCAAAACTTTTGTTTTTAGATTGAATGGGAGAGGGTAAGTCCCTCTCAGGTTTTGATAGTGTGTCTCTGTTGGACGAAATGTTCCCATACTTATGTCCTAAGTGCCAACTCACTGACAGAACATGAGTCAAAATCTCATTGGGAAATGGTAAGCAATCTGATAAAGGTCTCTAGAAAAAGAACCTCAGAGAAACCTCCAAACATGTAAGTAGGAGTACAATTGTGACCATTCTGAAGATGCTAGTTATCTGTTTAGTACAGTAAAACCTTGGTTTGAGAGCGTTTTGCAAGACAAGCAAAATGTTTTAATAACTTTTGCCTTGATATGTAAGTGATGTCTTGATATGAGTGTCATGTCACAACAGAGTATAAGAAAGAAGAGAAGCCCCTAAGTGTA
Organism: Rana kukunoris; assembly: GCA_029574335.1. NCBI lineage: Eukaryota > Metazoa > Chordata > Amphibia > Anura > Ranidae > Rana > Rana kukunoris. The sequence continues at coordinate 237,372,140 of CM056052.1, read as the reverse complement.
GCAATATGGTTACATTTAATGAAGGTACAACATTTAGCAACTTATTGCTACACTTAGAGGTGCCTCTCTTCTCTTTTATACCCTGTAAAAAAAAGCTTTGATATACAAGTGCTTTGGATTACAAGCATGTTTCTGGAACTAATTATGCTCGCAAACCAAGGTTTTACTGTATATGCACTAACTGAGTTTAATAAAGTTTGAGTCCCAGACCTTGAACATGTTTGTATGTGTCAGATGTCCTTGATTGCATGTTTATTAAATGTATAAATCACAAATGATTAAAGTAAAACGGCAGGAAGTATCTTTATTGCTAGCTTACATTTGGTTCAGCTTTACGCAATGTAAGTATCCGTATCTTATATCTGGAGGGCTATTGGGGGTGCTGAAAACCAATGTATCCCATTCTACATACATTGATGGCTGTAATCTACTGGGTCCTGCTTAACCTGTTCCCTACCGAGCCATTGTAAAATGACGTCGGCAGGAACCCTCCGTCTTTCAGACTGAACTTCATATGAAGTCCTTGCTTTTCCAGCCGCTAGGGGGCTGCTGCAATCCTCAGGACCCGGTGCGCGTGCCCGGCGGTCGCGATGACCGCCGGGCACCCGCAATCACGGCAGGACCATGGATGTGTGTGTGTGTGTGTGTGTGTGTGTGTGTGTGTGTGTGTGTAAATGCACAGATCCATGTCCTATCAGCGGTGAGGAGACTGATGTGCGTTCCCAGTACAGAGGAACACACCTCGATCTCCTCCCCTTGTAAATCCCCTTCCCCTAACAAGTAAAACACACTTTAGGGCAGCCCTCAAAATTTCCACTCGCCTACGAGCATTTGGCGAGTGGATTTAAGCTGGGGGCGAGTGATGACAGGGCTGCATGACCAATCTCCCTCCAATCTGTGCCTACACTTAGAGTCCCGATGAGATTGGCGGCCTAGAGGAAAGGTGTAGTTTGTGCAGTTTTCTTCTCCTCCTTGTGCTGTGCGGTGTCAGTGTGCGCTGTGCTATGGTGTCAATGGCTGTGCAGTTGTGTGGATCTCAGCGCTGGATTGTACTCCCTCCCGCTGTGCTGCAGCTCCTCTCCTCACTGCCAGCCTGAATAAAAGGGGGAAGTGGGGAAATGCAAGCGTGGAGCCGCACACACAGGCTCCTGATGATGCGATGAATGGGGGAGAGAGAGAGGATGGATGGGAGTTGCAGAGGAGACAGCAAGAGAATGGAGAAGAGACCCAGTTCTAGTGCCCTGTCCCTCTGGTCTGGCCCCAGTGACCTGTCCCTCTGGTCTGGCCCCAGTGGCCTGTCCCTCTGGTCTGGCCCCAGTGGCCTGTCCCTCTGGTCTGGCCCCAGTGGCCTGTCCCTCTGGTCTGGCCCCAGTGGCCTGTCCCTCTGGTCTGGCCCCAGTGGCCTGTCCCTCTGGTTTGGCCCCAGTGGCCTGTCCCTCTGGTTTGGCCCCAGTGGCCTGTCCCTCTGGTTTGGCCCCAGTGGCCTGTCCCTCTGGTTTGGCCCCAGTGGCCTGTCCCTCTGGTTTGGCCCCAGTGGCCTGTCCCTCTGGTTTGGCCCCAGTGGCCTGTCCCTCTGGTTTGGCCCCAGTGGCCTGTCCCTCTGGTTTGGCCCCAGTGGCCTGTCCCTCTGGTTTGGCCCCAGTGGCCTGTCCCTCTGGTTTGGCCCCAGTGGCCTGTCCCTCTGGTTTGGCCCCAGTGGCCTGTCCCTCTGGTTTGGCCCCAGTGGCCTGTCCCTCTGGTTTGGCCCCAGTGGCCTGTCCCTCTGGTTTGGCCCCAGTGGCCTGTCCCTCTGGTTTGGCCCCAGTGGCCTGTCCCTCTGGTTTGGCCCCAGTGGCCTGTCCCTCTGGTTTGGGCCCCAGTGGCCTGTCCCTCTGGTTTGGGCCCCAGTGGCCTGTCCCTCTGGTTTGGGCCCCAGTGGCCTGTCCCTCTGGTTTGGCCTGTCCCTCTGGTTTGGCCCCAGTGGCCTGTCCCTCTGGTTTGGCCCCAGTGGCCTGTCCCTCTGGTTTGGCCCCAGTGGCCTGTCCCTCTGGTTTGGCCCCAGTGGCCTGTCCCTCTGGTTTGGCCCCAGTGGCCTGTCCCTCTGGTAATATTTAATTTTGTAACTTGATTCTGCATAAAACATTTAACAGTGTCATTCCATCAGATAATCTACGAGGGCGTGTTTACGGGTGCAATTGGGTGGGGTAACTGGTGGTGAGTAACTCTTGAGGCCTGGCTAGTAGCTCAGGACTTGAAATTTTGAGCCCTGCTTTAGGGAACATATTTAACCCCTTCAGCGCCCCCCTAGTGTTAACCCCTTCCCTGCCAGTCACATTTACACAGTAATCAGTGCAGTTTTATAGCACTAATCGCTGTGTAAATGTGAATGGCCCCAAAAATGTGTCAAGTGTCTGATATGTCCGCCGCAATGTCACGGTCACAAAAAAAAAACGTAGATCGCTGCCATTACTAGTAAAAAAAATTAATAAAAATGCCATAATTCTATTCCCTATTTTATAGATGTTAGAACTTTTGCGCAAACCGATTTATTTATTTTTTTGCCAAAAATATGTAGAAGAATACGTATTGGTCTGACCTTTTTATTATGATATTTATTAAATCAAAAAGTAAAAGATATTGTGTTTTTTCTCAAAATTGTCGCTATTTTTTTTTTTTTTATATATCGCAAAAAATAAAAGGGCGTCAATTTTGTTTGGGAGCCACGTCGCACGACCGCGCAATTGTCATTCAAAGTGCGACAGTGCTGAAAACTAAAAATTGGTCTGGGCAGGAAGGAGGTGAAAATGCCCTGTATGGAAGTGGTTAAGCAGCTTCCCCTCTGCACAAAACTACAGGGGGTTGCTCTTTTCAGTGAAAACAAGACTGTTTCTGATTGGCTGAGACCAGTTTGCACAAAAGATGTGTTCTGATTTTTTTTTTTTGGGGGGGGTTTTCAGAAAACTTTTATAAGCCTTTTTCATAACTTTAGTTCTTTTTTAAAATGTTAGAAAGCAGACATGGTACACTTACACTTTGTGCAGCATAAATATTTTTGTGGCTTCTCCAGATTGGATTTCCCCTCTGTCTCTAACTACTGGCTTAGGAGCTCAGAATGAAATCTAAATTATGTGAGGTTGTTTGTCTCTTCCTTGGGCACGTGATGGATACCATAATTATTACTCGTTCATCATGGTTTCTTTTTCCATTGCACATGATTAGCAAGAAGAGCTTAGGGGGAGGTAGCTCATCTCAACAGTAAAGAAGGCTTAGTGGTCATTTGTTGAGCTCTATTCAGAATGATATGGGGGGAAAAATTATGAATGATCATCTGAAATGGCATAAAACCACGAAGATAAGGAATAGTACATTTCTTCTGAATATTAAAGTGGACCTTTTCGGTAAACGGATGGCATTATCCTGCTGCAGGAGAAGGAAGCAAGACTAGGTATGAGGGAGGAAAGTTCAATTGTACAGACAGAGTTAATATTAATTGCATAGAGCCCAAAGTGCTGCCTTTATGCTGGGTACAAATGGGTTGAATATTGTCTGATTTTACAGAAACCAGCCCACATTCGGTCCGTGTGTACAGCTGTCTTTCTGATATAAGCCGGTCTAAGGACCAGCTTTCTTCGAAGGGACATGCTGGAAAACCAGCATCTTATCTGCGCTCACAGCCAATGTCTGTGAGAGCTGATCATTGTGTTCTGGTGGGGGGAAGGCAGTCCCCATGTGAGAACATAAAGGCACAGTGGTTGGGGGAGATCGCCACACTAACATTGCATGTGTTGGTATGGTGATCTTTCAGGTTTTAAAAAAAAAATTAGTTTCGCCTGCTGGGTTGAACAACTTTAAAAAATAAAATAAAATTACGTGTGTAGCAGGCTTAAGACCCCTGTCACACTGAGGGGCTTTTCAGGCATTTTAGTGCTAAAAATAGCACCTGCAAAGCGCCTCTCATGCCTCCCCAGTGTGAAGTGCTTTCACACTGGGGCGGTGCGCTTCTAGGATGGGGGAAAAAAATCCTGCAAGCATCATCTTTGGGGCGGGTTTGGAGCAGTGTATATACCACTCCCAAAACGCCCTGCCCATTAAAATGAATGGGTAGCTCTGCCCATGCGCCTTCCTTCTTTCTGGCTCCAGCTTCCCCGTTTATCGGAAAGTGCTAATGCTGGGCACTTTCAGTGTGAAAGTAGCCTTAGAGGCCTTGTGAAAAACCTGCTTACTCTGACACTGCTACAATTTTATATAACTTTTTCAAATGGGGACATGCATGGATAGAAATAAAAGTTAGATTTTTTTTAAATATACAGGGTAGTGGTCTAGATCAGTGATTCTTGACCCCATCCTCAAATACCACCAACAGGCCATGTTTTCAGGTTTTCCTTTATCTTGCACAGGTGCTTTAAATTGGTGACAATGGCTTGGTGGTTTGGATAGCCATCTTATCTAAGACATTGCCTGTTGGGGGTACTTGAGGACAGAGTTGAGAACCACTGCTGTAGATCTTGGCGTAATTGGGCACAAGCATATAGAACAAGAGCTCATACCTTTCCCAGCTGCCTTTTATTCATAGTCAACAACTTACTAGGTAGCGAAGCTGAAATCGGCATTCGAGCCTAGGACCATGGATACTTTTAAAAAGTCAGCAATGGCGGCTTTCATTTTTCTCTCACCACAAATTTGTTTTAAGATACCGTACATTTCCCTTTTAATGACAAGTGGCAGGTACACTTTAAACCCCGGAGGATTACGGAGTTTTTCTTGGTTGCACCACTGCAGTGTTTTCCATGTGTATAAGCTGGTAATGTTAATCACTAAGCTGTTGGCCAAAAAAGGTTTAACAGCATGACCTAAAGCACAGTGTTTGAAAAAATGCTTTCCTAATTGGATAAGTGCTAAATCACTTTTCTCTTTTTAGAGTAAAGACCAGCTGCTCCAAGCTGACCTGCAGTCTCCTGTGTCACAGCTTGCTACAAAGGTATGTCTTGCTGGATTAATTCTACTTAACATTGTGTTCCCTTTTTAGGGCTTGACTCTACGTATTTTTTCCATTGTCTATGTTCATCATCAGTTGCTTTGTGAGAGTGGTAACGCAATCGCTTTAAGGCTGGTTGCAATTCCTCTCCTTTGTCCAATCCGATTACTCACAATTCCCTGCAAATTTGCATCTCCAGCATTACTTGCCATGGTCCATTCTGGGTGTGGGCAGGCATCTTGGTATAGGCAGGACTTTGTTTACTTATTTCAGAGCTTTCCCTCTGACTGGTGATTTGATAACTGGTAAGTTATGATTTAGAAACCAAAAGCAGAGGTACAAAAATCACAAATCCACAGAATGAATACAACAGAAGCAGGAAAATAGTTGCACTGAGGTATTCAGGTACAACTTCCCTCTAGAAAGAACAGTTGCCAGCACAATAGTGACAAGGACAAATCTCTCTCCGGCTCTTGTGAGAGTAGCACGAAAGCAGCAAACCTTCGATGATATCCTTCTGCAGATTTATAGTAGTTGGTCTGCAGAGCAAAAAATGCTCAGGCACCAATATAAAGCTTTCACACACACTCCTAACTGCTGTAGCATGGGGAATGTCTGACATTTTTCGGCAATTAATTCTGATTACTTCTATGGTGGGGCAATGTCACAGCCCTAATCATACCCTGGACTCTACTGCCCCTTGCAGGTTTCCGGAAAGACAATGGTGGCTGTCAGGAAACACCTGTTTGCTGATCATCTCTTAAGTGAATGAAGCTTTTCATCACTCTCATTTCCAGAGCTGGCATTCCCCAAGCTGATATAGCTTGGGGGAAAAAACTGATATAGCATGATCTGTGCGTGATTAGCTTGATTGGGGTCTATTAGTGAAATTAGGGGTCTAATAAACCTCTGACGTCTCCCTAAATAGAACCTATCATACAGCAAAATATAATCAAAGTCTGCTGATGAAATGTATGTGACAAAGCGGAACGGTAAAGCTCAATTATTGCGATTTTACTTTAGAAGAGCTTTATTTCCCTTTTAAACACCACTTGCACCTATGAGGGAAAGAAAAACCAGCTGCGTTAATTGTTAGCGTAACATTTGGATAAGATTGAGGCAGGTTGATGAGGGCCCAAATTGGCTTGACAGCAATCCCTTCTAATTGTGATTTAGGGCACTTTACACTGAGGAGCGAGAGTGTCTGCAGTAAAGCGCAGCTAAAACTCTAGTTTTAGCGACTCTTTACTGCTGACACCCCTGATTCTCAGTGTAAAGTGCCCTAAATCACAAATGTAAGGGATTGCTGTAATTTTTAGCCACTAGAAGGGCGCTTTTAACCCTGCTAGCAGCCAAATAACGGGTTAAAAGTGCCCGCTTTGGCGGTGCTGCCCATTGATTTTAATGGGCAGGGGTGCTTTAGGAGCGATGTATACTCCACTCCTAAAGCGCTGCAAATATGCTGCTTGCAGGACTTTTTTAACATCTGCAAAGTGCACAGCTCCAGTGTGAAAGCCCTCGGACTTTCACGTTGGAGTGACAGGAGACACGTTCTGCAGGCGCTATTTTAAGCATGGTAGCACCTGTAAAGCGCCTCAGTGTGAAAGTAGCCTTATTGCTGACTGTGTAATCAGCCAGCAATAGATCATTATAGCAGTGATCTACTGCTGTAGGCAATGGCTGGTCAGGACAAATCTGCTGCATTGACAAGAAATGCTGTAACATCACTACACTACCATTGTAAACACAATATACAAGCTGTCTCTGCCCTGGTGTCATAATTTGTCAAAGATCATGTTTCTTGCCACTGACATTACTGGCAGTGTGAAAGTTGTGAAAACACCCTGTGCTCATTGACATCCTAAAAATGACCATGGTTCAATTGCCACCACTGTGTATTTTTCAAATAAGCAAATTACTTGATTTCTTGTGCTGAGCCTTTGTATTCTGACAGCAGGAAGATTTGCCTCTGTCAGAATACACTGATCAGCACTGCTGGTTAAAGGGGGGACATTAGTTGAGAGAAACATTTTTAACAGGCTGGTTGTACAGAAATTGATCTGTAGATTGACTTGTGTACTCTTCCATACATGGAGCTCTTCCATACATGGAGCTCTTCCATACATGGAGCTCTTCCATACATGGAGCTCTTCCATACATGGATCAGAATTCAGTTGGTCCCTAACCAGCTGAATCCTTGTATGGCCTGCTCTAGTTATTTCTTTGCTCCTTTTTTTTATCAGTTTAGTAATGATTTATGATTAAACTCTTCTGAATGTTGGCCTATGTGTCGATGCACACATAGGTTTTTGGCAGCATTTAGGCTGGATTCACACCTATGCAGTTTTAGAGCTTTTTGCAGATTTGCACTACAGTCCATTTACCATGGTTTCCTATGGAACACGTTCTGTAGTGCAAATCTGCAAAAAGCACTAAAACGGCATAGGTGTGAATCCAGCCTGAGGCAGGAAAAAAAGATCCTACTGCCAGTGGAGTTTTAACAAAAAATGCTTGATGCTTGTAAGTGTGTGTGTGTGTGTGTGTTAACACATCTAAACGCTTGATAATGCTAGGTGTGTTTAGAGCTTGAGCATTAATTAATTTCAATGGCCAGAATAAATATAATATTCTAGCCAATGAAATGAATGCCTAAGCTTTTGATGCCTTCAAACATGCCTTAACGCGTTACACACTTATACAAGCGTCAGACATTTTTTCTGATAAAATGCTGCTTTTCCCTTGGTTCACATTGGTACGATTTGAGATGCGATTTGACATTTAAAATCACATCTCAAATCGGCGGCATTTGTCTGCAATGGCACTGTCCTAATCGGTGCGATGCCCCCTCTGCGGCGCTGCACCGATTTTCAAAAAGTAGTTCCTGTACTACTTTTTGCCATTTCGGGCCGCGATTTACACTGACATCTGTGCAGAAACCTGCACAGATGTCTCTTAAATCGCAGCTAAAATCAGGACTGCCAGCGGGAGTGAAATCGTGTGAGTTCAGCTGAACTTGCACGGCTTCACTCCCGCAGCCCAGTGTGAACCAGGGCTTTAGGAGAGTTTCCAAAACATCCATGAGGCCTAAAGGTAAACTGTGTGTGTGTGTGTGTGTGTGTGTGTGTGTGTGTGTGTGTGTGTTTTATTTTTTGTTGTACTTGCTTAATCTTTATATTGATTGCCTTTGATATACAGGTTTGCAAATGTTGCCCTAAACGGACATCTGTATATAAGAGAATTTAATTTGCAAGCCTGCTGCTGTTGCCACATTTAGTGTTATAAATAGTTTTATTATTTTTAGTTGGGGCAGATCTAGTTCTCAGAAATCAGCTAGGCTAAGTTTGCTAAGGACTTGATGAAAAAGAGAATGTTGCTTTTGCCCGCACTGCAGTGGCCCTCCTATTAGAAGGATTGACACTACTGAAGTAAATGGCTTGTGTGGCCTGAGGCTCAGTTCACACTGGTGTGACAAGGGATCCAACTTGTGAAACCCAAAATTGTATGAGATGTGAAATTCAATGTTTCCCAGCTGTCTTAACTGATACTAAACAAGTCTGTCTGACTTTAGAAAAGGTTCCTGCACTACTTTGGTCCAACTTTCATATGATTTCAATGCCACAATGTGAAAGAAGTCACATCAAAATTATATCAAAGTCAGATGCCAGAGTTGCACTGAATGTCACGTGACTTTGGCGCCAGGCTAGTGTGAACCAAGCTTAAAAGATGCAAACAAAATTCCTGACAAATGCAGAAGGGTGTGTTGAGCTGTTCAACTTGGTACACCCTTTTGGACCCCTCAGCTGCCCGTTTCAATGATGCCTTGGCCCCTATTTACACTTGACGATTTAGTCTTTTTTTTTTTTTTTTTATGTTTTCCACAAGACGTGTAGTACAGGTGCAGAGTTGCACGTTCTTGGCCACATAGACTGAAGTGTAAGCACATAAATGTGCAATACCATGTTTTTTTAAGCACTTCCATTAAAATCCTATGGGACCAGAAACGCGTTCTTACCACAAAGAAACTTGTGTACTTTTTGGAGCTTTATGCAATATGCAAAAAGTGAAACACTCGGGTGTTAACAAGCCCATTTAGAATAATTATATTTTTAATCAAGAGTATTGTGCTGCTTGAAGTGTGCAATAAAATTCCCAGGTGTGAATGGGGACTAAGAGGATTGCTAAATTATAGCCACTGGGGGCAGTATTGCCAAGGAGGAAGCTGGTCCTGCATATATAATAAGAAAATATGGGTGTTTGCATATACAATATTATTATAAGCTATACACATAAAGTAGGGGTTTTCTATAGCTTTTTTTATTTGTATAATTACAATTTATATATATATTTTTTTTAAACTGCGTAGTCCCATATTCTTTTGAAGATTCCATTATGGCGAATAGAAGTCTTGAATTTGTTCTGTATTCTTGTCTCGCAACTGATTTTTAGCAGTCCTTTTCTGCAAATACTGCCCCATATTGTATTCACCACCATACTCCCCTACACATACTGCCTGCCCCATGTCTTATTCACTACACTACTCCCCTACACATATTGCCTGCCTCATGTCGTATTCACCACACTCCACTCCTACACATACTGTCCAGTGTCATATTCGCCACACTCCTCTCCTAGTCCTTTGTGTCATAACCTTGAGCACTTCTCTCCTACAAGTTGCCCGGTGTTATAACCACTGGCACTACTCTTGTGCACATTCTGCCCAGTGTCTAAACTTTTGGCATGCCTCTCCTACAAATGTTACCCAGTACTCCGGCACTACTTTCCTACGCATTCTGCCCAGTGCCATAACCTCCAGGACTATTCTCATGTACAATACTACACGGTGCTTTCCTCTACATGCTCCTCTCCTACACATACTACCCAGTATCCTAACTTCCAATGCTACTCTCACACATACTGCCCAGTGGTATACCCTCCACACACCTTCCTTCACATATTGCAGTGGCATAACCTCCCACACACCTTTTCCTTCACATACTGCCTAGTGTCTTAACCTCCCACGCACCTCTTTCTTTACATACTGCCTAGGGTCCTTTAACCTTTGGCTCTCCTCTCCTACACATACTGCCTAGTGTCCTAACCTCCAACTCTACTGTTTTGCACATACTGCCCAATGTCCTACCCTTCATTCTCCTCTCCTACACATCTTGTCCAGCGTCGCATCCTACGGCACCCTTCCTCTTCTGTACATGCTTCCTGATAAAGCACTTGTTTAACATTGTTTCTGATATTCCCCTCTTCCTGTTCTGAGAAGGACACACTTTTGCTAGTAACAGAGAAATACATGTAAAAAACATTGTAGTTTCCCTTTTAATTTAATGCAGATTAGGAGTGCTGATTTTGCATGCTGCCTACTTGTTACAGGTGACTAAGAAAGTACTGAAGCCAGAGATTCCAAAAATGGGGGTATTCAAGAGGTTAGCAGGGACAGCCCAACTCCCTCCTTTATTTCTGTCATAACCATTTTTTGTTTTTTCACTGTTCTACGTTTACCTGATTGACTCTGAAATGCTGCTTCATTTGTCAGTGAATGTTTAAACCGTTTGGGTGATAATGGTGCTGAAATAGAAGTTTTGTCCCAGTGGTTCTGTAAACCAACCCACAAAAATAGACATTGTAACGGGAATTAACACAATACCATATGCTAACTTGCCTAAAATAAGGCGTGGCCCTGGTGGTCATAAACTTGTTCAAAACAACCAAAAAGGCACGGCCACCTTGAACTAAAGCAACCACCACAAAAGGGCCTTCCGTGGCCTGTACACAGTAAATTAAACAAAAATTAAAAGATCAATGCGCTTTTCACTTGAGTTTTAGATCATGTGCTCCTGTTTATTAAGTAACTTATCAAAGTAGACCTTCCTGAATTTGGGGTACCCAACCAAACCTGGTCACCCTAATGTCAGTCACTACTTAAAGCGCAGCTTCAGTCACACACACACACAATTACTACTACTGTAGCTGCTGACTTTTAATATTAGGACACTTGCCTGTCCAGGGATTCCGTGATGTCAGCAACCCAGCCGATTTTTCAATCGACTCTTTGATGCTGCTGCCGCCATCTCTTGTAAGGGAAAACCGGCAGTGAAAGCTGTGTTTTGTGAATGGGGTGGGGGGGGCCTGAACATCCGTGACTTTGCCGATGCATAGTCACTTAGAAGTGGGAGTGGGTACCTGTCTAAAATAGGTACCCTTTCCCCCCTGAAAGGTGCCAAATGTGACAGTGGAGGAGGAGAAGCAAACAAGCAGATCTTCCCCTTTTGGGTGGGTCTCCACTTTTAAAGGGTTTGTAAAGTTTAATTTTTTATTTTCTAAATGGGTTCCTTTTTTAAGCTAGTGCATTGTTGGTTCACTTAACTTTCCTTTGATTTTCCTTCTAAATGTTTTTTTTTCTTTGTCTGTCTGAATTTCTCAATTCCTTTTTCTCCTCAGTAAGCTTGCCCCCATTATCCAAGCCGTTCTGGCTGGGGGTTAGTCAAGCCCTGTACACACGATTGGTTTGCTGAAAACAGACCGTTTTCATTGGACGAACCGATCGTTTGTGGGCCCCATCGGTGAAAGAAAATAGAACCTGTTTAAAAATGTTTCTATGGTTAAAAAACCGATTGTCTGTGGGGAAGTCCATCGGTCAAATAATCCATGCATGCTCAGAATCAAGTTGACGCATGCTCGGAAGCATTAAACTTAATTTTTCTCAGCAGGTCGTAGTGTTTTACGTCACCGCGTTGGATACGATCGGATTTTTAACCGATGGTGTGTAGGCAAGACTGATGAAAGTCAGCTTCATGGGATATCCGATGAAAAAACGCCATCGGATTAGATTCCATCAGATATCCGATCGTGTGTACAGGGCTTTAGCGTGCTCGCCCCCTCCCTTGGGACTACATCCCTGCGGGGAGAAGCTGTGTTCACGCACTGAAGAGAAACAGTAAGTGAGAAATTCAAAGGGGGGGGGGGACATTTAGAAGGGCAATCAAAGGAAAAGGTAAGTGAACCAACAATGCACTAGCTTAAAGGAACCCATTTAGAAAATGTAAAACAAACCTTTGCAACCCCTTTAACTTCTAAATATGCATTATGCTATTGGTTACCAAGTTTTCTAATCCTGTTTTTGTTTTGTCGGTTTTGGGTTTTGTACCCTTTAAGTATTTAGTACTGTGTGTATGCATTCTATTGTGTTAATGTGTTCTATTGTGTGAAATTTAATTTAGATCTGAATAGAGATGACTAAGCAATCGGCCTCTTTCATTCTAACTTGTTAGTTTATTCTGCACCAAAAATAAAACAAGTGTTTCCTGATAGGGGAAATCAACTGTAGAGGAAACTTTGTGTAAACGCCCTATTCTAAGATGTATTTATCATGGAAGCTTTAATGCTTTGTATTCTTTTACTAGCCAAGAGCTTGTTTTATCATGATTTATTATGTTTACTTAATTTTATTTTGTTTCCTTTCCTGCTAATTACTTGATTATCCCATTATTCCATTGACCTTAAAGAACACATCCACTGTAGTGAACTTCTTTTTTTTTTTTTATTGGTCTTGCTCTGTCCATTGAAAAGAGCAGGACAAACAAATGTTGCCAAAGCAAAGAAGAATGTGATGGGAAATAGTCTACCGCATAATATTCTTGTGAAGTTTTTTTCAGGAATAGAGGCTACCTAATGTGGAGTTTTTTTCTGTGACATTCACATTCCTTTTAATTTTTAATGCACATCTGCTGATTGGTTGCTGATTGGTTGCTGCCTGGCACAAGTTCACCTGAACTGGTCCTTGCAGCACTCTTAACAAGGGGGGGAAAATTGAAGCAGGAATTTGCTAGGGCAGAACAACCAATTTATTACTACCCAAGTTGAGCCATGATGCTTTGTATTGCTTTACACAAAGACCGTATTTTTAACGGTATCCTCCTGATAACCCCGTTATGTGCATTTGATTTTTTTATTTAATTTTTTATTTAAAAAGGTGAACTTATCTTTTTAAGTTATTTTACTCGTACATAGCAAAGGGATAGTGTCTCCACATAAGCCACTCTGGCCTAGGCATGTATTCTTGCCTAACCAGGATCCCACACCACTATTAACCATGCCAGTGTCTAACCAGCACAGCGAATAAAGTCCCTGCAGTCATTTTACTTAAATGAAGAGCGTTTTCACCCTATCAAAGGAAGTGCTTGTGCAATGTTTCCAATGCAGGTATTTACAAAATGTTCTAGGGGGTACTTTGAAAAGCGGAACGTCCAGACTTATGCCTAGTACATCAGAAAACCAGATGAAATATACTGCTTTCGGATAATCTGATAGTACACAGCTTTCGATAGCTGATCATGACACTTCATGCAAAAATATCTGAAGAGACAAACACACAAAATTTTCTTGTACAATGCCAGAGCGAACGATTTGCCTTTTAATGAGTACAATATTTGTTTTAAAAAAAAAACAGAAGACCATGCTTGGAAAACAAAATAATGCATTACAATACAATACATCACTTCAAAAGTTGTATTGTGTCGGATGAGAATTTTTCTAACTTTAGTAACACTTTTTAATTTTCAATATGAGACTAGAATGCAAAAAAAGCAGATGCTCACTTTAGGCCTCTTGCACATGTGTGTCTATATATGTGAATTCTGGCATCCCCCTTCCCACCTGGGTACAGCATACATTTGTATTTTGCTGTATGCTATACTCCTATTTTTACAAGACTCCAAATATACATCGGTACATTCATGTCTATGGCAGGCTGTATGCTCACGTGGGAACACCAAAGTTTACATTACACTGGCTCAGACCCCTTACTGGCATGGGCAGTCTGCGTTACATATGGGATTTTTTAGTTTGGCCACAGTTTTACTTTAACTTCACTCTTCCAGAACACTGTTAACCTTCAGAACTGATTAAAAAAAAATGTTTAAAGCCTTTTACTGTGGCAGGCGCAGCACTATGAAGTGCCTCATGCGCTGTGGCATTAGAAGAATTGTGATATCTCTGACTTTTCAGTCCAACAAGACTTTGTATTACTCTGAAATTCCTCTATTGCCGTTCTATGGAAGCAGTAGGTTTAAAGAGCACACCAAATGCTTAAAATAACTTCTTTAATAACTTCACTTTTCTTCATATATAACACTGCTGCTTTGCAGCAGGCAGTCCATGTACAAAACACGTGATGAATAAAGTGTAACAGAAAATGGAGGTTTTAAATATTCAATCTTGTCATTTAACTTAAGATGGTGGATATATTTCTTTCTCTTTCTCTTTCTCTCTTTCATTTCTCTGAAGGGTATAACTCTGTTTGCAACTTGGTTTGCAGGTTGCTTTTGCAGGGTTAGCTTAGTTTGGTTTGATGTGGTTCAGGTTTGGTGGAACTACAAGTGAACACACAGCTAAATCAGTATACAGTTCTAATCGCACTATTTACAATAAGAACATATATATAACTGTATAATTACCTAATTTTGCCCTCTGGCTTCCATTAGAACTGCTCTGTATTTCTGCTTGCTCTGCTGTCTGCATGTGGAATGAATAATTTGCAGAGCATGTGCTAGAAACTTCCTAGACAGTGGATGCAAAGCTGGCTGTAACTGGTCAAGACTCTGCTCAATGTGAGATTAGCTGTGATTGGGCCAAGGCTTCTGATGAGTCACAAAAGCTTAACTATATGCTTGCTGGCATGAATTTTACTGTGTATTGCTTAGCTTCTTCTGTCCCATACAAACAAATGACTCTTAAAGGCATATTTTTCTTTTGCTTCTGTGAACACAACATACAACTGTTATATAACATCCAAACCCAAAATCACAGTGAATAACTCTGCCTTTGTCTCTCACATATAAAAATGTGTTCTACATTAGGTTCTTAGCAGGTTTAGCTGTATATACATGTAAGTTATATTAGCAACCTAGGACAGGTTCTAGCTGGCCAGCTACATTTACCATCCTCCAGCACTGCAGAGGCTTGGGAAAACTTGCAGAGCACTATGGGGCAACAGAAGCTCATGTGACAGAAGGAAGAATCGCCTCTTCAGAGTATTCATTACCTTCAAGTAATTGAGCTGTCTTTGCCTTCATTACCTTTTATTATTGTAAATGAGTGTCTGGCTTTAATTTCTCCTTCGTGCCCGTGCAGTTGTAATTTTATAGATCAATGTAATAACACTTTTTACCTTCAAGTCCACTTTGATTATTTTTTTGTTTTACAAAACGGCTGTAGGGCTGACTCTTGTAAATGCACTTGTTGCGGTCTGCCCATTATGTCCTGCCTATAGCTGTGACACACACATATAAATCAGTCGGCACGCGATCTTTTGTTACAGTGTAAAATAATTCGGAGAAGTTGCACTTTTGGGACTTTGATTACAATGGGTCAGTTGCTGTGTTTCTAAGTAATAACTTGGGCACATGTACTTCTAGTTTAGTTTGAGCTTTAATCTAGTGTGTGTTACCTTGGGGCTAACGTGTCAATGGTCCTACAGTGTATTGTAATAGAATTTCAGACACCTTTTTGGCACAGAATCGGACTATTGACTCAAAGCTGCTCGGTATTGCTTTGCATCTCACATCCATCATATATAATTTTATTTGGTATAAAGCTGTAAATAAAAAGGGGGAGTTGTGGTCAATAGCAACCAATTGTATATCAGCCTGCATTTTCTTACCTGTGTCAGAAATCTGACAGCTGGATTTTTTATTTATTTTTACTTATTTTATATATGTGCATAGACTGCATGTTAAAATGGATATATCATTTTTTAATATACATATAGGCGAATTCATCAAAACTGAAACAGCAGTGCATGGCAGCCAATCAACTTCTCTATTTGTATTTCTAATCTTAACTGAACAAGCTAGAATGTGGCTAGAAGCTGATTGATTGCTATGCAGAGCTGCTACAGATTCTGTCTGCTCCAGTTTAATAAATTCCCCCTAAAGGGTATAAGATTGATGCTGTAAACTGCAGGTAGTCTTAAAACTCATCAGTAAACCTTCAATCCAGTAGATATGTTAAGTCTCGTACGCACTAGCACTACTACAGTATTTTTTTCTATTCACCCCGTTGGGTGACAAAAAACCTGACGGCTCAGTTCGGAGTTACTGTACTAACAATACGGTGTTGGTACAGCAATCTCCCCTACTGTTGTGTTCTGATAGTGGGATGCCCCCCGCCAGAACACTCTGGTTAGCGCTCTTAGCCATTGGCAGCTCGGATGACCTTTTTCCAGTCATGCCCCTTTGACAAAACAGCCAGCTTCTGTCAGATGCCATCTGACAATTCAGCCTGTGTGTACTAGGTTTTAACTTTGAACATGGCTCCTCATATTATTACTGTTATTATTACTCAAACAAATTTCACTGCCTAAACCTCAGACTTAAGTGTTACTAAACCCAGGACTTTGCAATCACTATATCTGGTCTTCCACATTGCACAGAACATGGAAATGCAATTATTTTAGTAACTATAAACTGCTAAATACCTTTTTCTCATCAGCAGTATATAGCAGTGTTGTGACTTCTATCAGTGTCTGTCTGAGCACTGGTTAAAGCTTGTAGGAGGCATTTTAATTCTCTGACTGTCCTATGTCCTATATGTACAGTGCTGATTGACTGACAGAGTGCTGGTCACATGCAGCCTCCCAAGAAAAAAAAAAACCTCTGTCAATACACGTCACACTGAGCATGTGCAGATGGATTGGGGACAGTGGAAAAAGGGAGGATCAAAGAGACGGGATCAAACAATCTGTTTACACAATGCAGAGGATTAACCTCTTAGTGATTTTTTTTTTCCTTAGTGGATTTCTGTTATTTGTGAAAGTGCCAGATAAGGATTCATTTTTAATTACTAGTCAAGAATTATCAGTTTTAGAGAAGGTCGGGGTTTTTTATTTTTTTCTATCATTTTACTTTAATCATTTATCATAATTGTTTCCTTTTTTTGTTGTTTTCATCAACCTTCTTGGAATGGGCTTTGGTGAGATATGGGGGTCTAAATAAGACCTCTGACATCTACCCTTGAGACGGATTGCCCAGTCCCTTTCTCAGCTGCACTAAGGATGAATGGACAGGAGACAGAGGCTCGTGTTCATAAACTGAAGCATCTTAACTATGCTCAGTTATGAATGGACAGAGCCAGTGTTCACTGCATTTGGAGGAGCTGGTAAATGACAGATTTACCGTCTCCTTTCTCCGATTTTTTCCATCCTGACAGATCTGGGGCAGGGGGACACTGAGGGGGGGCGGAGGAACACGGAGGTGGACACAGGACAGTCGGGGACGATCGGTGTGGCGGGGGGGGGCGTTACAAGCACAGATCTCCCTGTATAGATTTAAAATAAGCATCTTAAAGCTGCGGGACAGAGAGGAGGAGAAGCGGCTGTCAGCTGCTTTATTGAAATCTATACAGGCAGATCAATGCTTGTAATGGCTCCCAACACCGCACTGATCATCCACTGACTGCCTGGGTATCGGATTAAACATCTGAGCAGTACTTGTGAAAATGCTCGGTATCGGCACCCGTACCGATGCTAGTATCGGTAATAATGCAACTCTAGTGTGGAGGATCAACGGTATTGTGAGCAACTTTGGGAGCTTAATTTGTAGTCTGGAGGAAAGCAGGGAAAGGCGAGACATGATTGCAACCTTTAAATCAAGGTTTAGGAAGGCCATCTTTTCCATATGAAACCAAGAACACAGGGACATGACCCTGAAAAGGTAGTTGATGCTTGGAATAAACTACCAGCAGAAGAAGTGTGAACATCAACAGTAAATGATAAAAATAAATGGGCAGACTCGATGGACTACTGTTGTGGTGTGTTTTTTTTTTTCTCTGATGTAAATTTTCTATGTTTCTATCAGTAGCATAGCTTCTATAGGGTCCAGTTGTCAGAAACCATGAATTATACCGAGACAGAAGTACAGTTAAATCACACTTGTTTAATAATAAAAAGGTAAAAAGAGTAAGCATAGTCAAACCAGCCAGAGTTCAGTAATCGGATTGGGAAGTCGGCCTGTTGTTGGGCCTCTTTTATTTTTCAATCTACTCCTCCTCTCTAGGTCAGCTGATCGCCTCCCGTGGCTTCAAATACCATCTCTACGCTGACGACACCCAAATCTATTTCTCTGCCCCTCAGATCACTCCCTCTGTCTCCTTGCGTATCACTAATTTACAGTCGCATATCAGTGTGGATGTCACACCACTTCCTCAAACTCAATCTATCCAAAACCTTCCCCTGATCTTTGTCAAAATCGATGGCACAACTATCAGCCCATCCCTGCATGCCAAGGTTCTAGGTGTAGTTCTGGACTCTGAACTCTCCTTTTAAGCCCCACGAACGATCGCTGTCCAAATCTTGCCGCCTCAACCCCTGCAACATCTCCAAAATATGCCCCTTTCTAACCAGTGACACAACAAAGCTCTTAATTCACTGCCTGGTCCTCTCTCGTGTCGATTACTGCAGCTCCCTACTACTGGGCATACCTCTACATAGGCTAACCCCCCTTAAATCCTTAATGAATGCTGCTGCCAGACTCCTACACCTTACTAATCGCTCTGTGTCTGCTACTACTCTGTCAATCCCTCCATTGGCTTCGCTCACCAAACAAATTTAATTTAAAATACTAACCACTTGCAACGCCATCCACAATTTATCCGCCAGCTACATCACTAGCCTAGTCTCAAAATACCAACCTACTACTTCTCTTCGCTCCTCTCAAGACCTCCTGCTCTCTAGTTACCTTGTCACTTCCTCCTTTGCTCGCTCCAGGAATTTTCCAGAGCTTCTCCAAGCCTATGGAACTCCTCCCCCCCCCCCCCCCCCCAACCTGTCTGATTATCTCCTACTCTAAAAGCCATCACTGAAAACTCTCCTCTTCAGAGAAGCCTATTCTACCCACACCTAACAACTGTATTTTCATTTTTGCCATCAGTTCATTCCCTAAGATATATTACCTTTTTTTGTTTCGCTTGACTCTCCCTTCTAGATTGTAAGCTCTAACGAGCAGGGTCCTCTAATTCCCTCTGTAATGAATTGTATTGTAACTTTACTGTCTGCCCCCATGTTGTAAAGTGTTGCACAAACTGTTGCCGCTATATAAATCCTGTATTATAATAATTTTCAGAGGCTGTCCACAGTCTTGCATATACACTGTCATGTGATGCATAAGGTCACTTTCAGACTGGATGTCAGTCAGCCATTAGTTGGCGAGAGCTTCATAAATCTGTTCCTTGACAGTTTCTTTGGTAACGTACTGCTGTTAAGGATTGCATGGATCTCTTTTGGGAAAATGAGACTTGCACAACATTTCATTAGTAGAGAACAGCTCTGATGGCACTCATGTGCAGTTCTCATGGTACTTTTAGGTATCGTGTAGCTTTCATAATCTCTTCCAACCTCATACTACTACTGTTTCTGGTACGATTCTTTTCTCATAGATTTCTCTTAGGATATGCCAGTGTTGTATAATTCTCATAGCACTCTCTTGTAATGTGACCCTATCGCTGCACTTGCTGAGATGATATACAAATCTCATAACCCTCGTGAGCCTCTGTTGCAGTGGAAATACATTTGTTTTGTCGGCTAACAAACCTTTATTACTCACTAGTTGCATCATTTTTTTTTTTTTTTTTTTTCTGCTTTACCAACCATGGCAACATGCACTCACCGGCCACTTTATTAGGTACCACCTTGTTAGTACCAGGTTGAACCCCCTTTTGCCTTCAGAACTGCCTCAATTCTTTGTGGGATAGAGTCCTGAAAGATTTTGGTCCATGTTGGCATATCGGCATCGCGCAGTTGCTGCAGATTTGTCGGCTGCACATCCATGATGATGCAAATCTTCCATTCCACCACATCCCAAAAGTGCTCTATTGGATTGAGATCTGGTGACTGTGGAGGCCATTGGAGTACAGTGATCTAATTGTCATGTTTCAAGAAAATAGTGGAGATGTTTTGAGCTTTGTGACATGGTGCATTATCCTGCTGGAAGGAGCCATCAGAAGATGGGTACACTGTAGTCATAAAGGAATGGACATGATCAACAACAATACTGCGGTAGGCGGTGGCGTTTAAACGATGCTCAATCAGTATAAAGGGGCCCAAAGTGTGCCAAGAAAATATCCCCCTATTCCATGCTTTCCTGTTTGTGGCAAATTCTGACCCTACGATCTGAATATATAATGGGTGAAAACGAGACTCTTCAGACCAATCTTCCATTGTCCAATTGTGAGGCTGTGCGAATTGTAGCTTCAGTTTCCTTTGTTTTCTGATGGGAGTGGCACCCAGTGTGGGCTTCTGCTTCAAGGTTGGATGTGTTGTGCATTCAGAGATTGTATTCAGCACGCCTTGGTTGTAACAAGTGGTTATTTGAGTTACTGTTGCCTTTCTGTCATCTTGAACCAGTCTGCCCATTCTCCTCCTAACAAAGCATTTTAGTCCACATAACTGCCACTCGATTTTTTTTCTCTTCCCTGGAGATGGTTGTACAGGAAAATCCCAGTAGATCAGCAGGTTTTGAACTACCCATCTGGTACCAACAACCATGCCACGTTCAAACTCGCTTAAAGCGGAGGTTCACACAAAAAGTGAACCTCTGCTTTTTGGATCCCTCCCCTCCCGGGTGTCACATTTTGGCACCTTTCAGGAGGGAGGGGGGTGCAGATACCTGTCTCCGTGGGAGTCCAGCCTCGTCACTACCAAACCCCCCCCCCCCCCCCCCATGCGAGATCCTCACTGAGGATGGCGGCGGAAGCAACCGAGGACCAAGCGATTGCTCAGCCTTGTCTGCTGACATCGCGTGTGTGCTGGACAGGTAAGTGTCCATTTTTTTTTCAAAGCCAGAATCTGGAGTATTTGTAGCTGCTGGCTTAAAAAAAAAAAAATGGGTGGACCTACGCTTTAAATCTTTTTTCTTTCCCCTTTCTGATGCTCGGTTTGAACTTCAGAAAGTTGTCTTCACCACATCTAGATGCCTAAATGCATTGAGTTGCTGCCATGTGATTGGCTGATTAGCAATTTGTGTTACCAATTGAACAGGTGTACCGGATATACCTAATAAAGTGGCCAGTGAGTGTATACCTGAGTAGTGTTTTCTACAATGACAATCTTATCATAGAAGTAAATGCTGCCCATAGTATATGCATGGTGCTTCTGGGATGCATGTTTTAGAATCTTGTCTTAGGCAGCAGAATTGCCTATGGACAGTGCTGTGTTCAAAATATTTTTCAATTTTTAAAAAATGCCTATTTCTAGCACTAATTAAAGATCTGTGTACTTGGCTAGTTTGAATCCATTCTTGTCTGTTTACGTGTTCCTGCAACTGTGGCTTCGCTGTATCAGTGAGACCCTGCTGCAGGGGAGAGTAGGGAGCAGCAACAATGGCTGGGCTATTGGTAACATCACATCTTCCGGAATTTACAGCCGCCGTTGTGCGCTCCCTTACACAGGGGAGCCAAAGCCATGAAATCGCATGACCAGAACGGAATAAGATTTTCAGATGTTTTTATATGCAGGATAGATAGTAGGGGGCGGGAGCTTTTACAAGAGTAGCTGTAAGGCTGGATTCACACCTATGCATTTTTTTTTTTGTGCTTTTTGCAGATTTGCACTACAGAGTGTGTTCCATAGGAAACCATGGTAAATAAACTAGTTCATTTCTGCAAAATGCAAAAAGCACTAAAACTGCATAGGTGTAAATCCAGCCTTAAGCCTCATACACACGACCGGTTTTCCCGGCAGGGAAACTGCCAGGAGAGCTTTTGGCCAGGAATCCTGGCCGGGTGTATGCTCCCTAGTTGTTTTCCCATCAGGGAAAACAGACGGGAATCCCAACGGGAAAATGGAGAACCCTGCTCTCTATTTTATCGTCGGGTTTCCCGGCAGAGTGTTTCTTGCTGAAAAAAACGGTCGTCTGTATGCGGTGAAAAGCGCGCATGCTCGATAACACTTCAACGCATGTGCGGTAGCATACAATTTTAGTGTGGGGTGTAGCAAGATGGCAGCGTCGGCATCGAATGTGACGAGACACCGGCTCATCGTAGTCAATGATGTCACTGCGTTCTTGCCATTCAAAAGAACGGTGGGTCTTTTGAATGGCCATCTGTATACACGGCTTTGCAAGGCAAGCTTGCCAGGAATCCCATTGGGGAAAACAGACGTTGGGATTCCCAGCTGTGTGTACAGGGCTTCAGACTTTACTACCACTTGGCATATAAAAACATTTTTAAAATGATCGATTCAACTGTTAAAAAGATTACATGGAATGTATCCTTTGTTGTGTGTTTCATAGTGAACAAATTGGTCCAACCAGTATTTTATGTTGAAAGTAGGATATATTAATATTTTGATATTCTCTGCAAAATACTGTAAATACAGCCAGGTTCTATTTAACACACACACACACACACACACACACACACACACACACACACACACACACACACACACACACACACACACACATTCTCTTTTTACCTGTCTGTCTGTTAGAATTGCCTGGTGACTGCCTATTTACTGTATTTCAGTATATGCCCAGCAATCCTTGGCCAATAATGAAATACTTGATCATTTTCCAGCCCTTGTTGATGAAGTAAAATTATCCAAGGATGGAATGTTAACCATCCCTAGGTTTGTGGAACATTTCTGAAATGTTTGACTGGGTAAAATATGGATTGGTGGCCTATCGTATTAGAATCTGGAGAAATTACATATTTTATATTTCACATAACAGTATCAATAATAGAGGCACTAAAAAGCTATTTTGAAGTAAATGTGTTTTTTGTTTCTTTTCAAGCTGACTGCATACAAAAAGTGCAAATAATGAATAATGTGTTACCTGGTTCATCAAACAGATTTCGTTTTTTTTTTTTTTAGGGAAGAATGGGAAGAGATCTGTGATTAGTTGAAGTGAACATGTTGCTTTTTTTTCCCCATATTTCATACGGCATTGTAGATACTGACTTTAAAAGAAGGAACTCGCCACTCATAGGACTGTGACTGTTGCTGCCTACATACAAGCAGCCAAAGTTACCCATGTGCTTTGCCATGTCAAAATAAACAAGATTTGGATGGGATGCCCATTAAAGTTGCCATGGTGCTGCACCTGTTGATCAGTTATGACACCAACCGCTTGACGGTTTAGCTGGGAGCACAAGCAACTGAGTTATCCCTCTTTTGGGAAATGGATAAAAATATGGTTTTAGTTCTGCTTAAGGCCATGAATAATAAATGCCACATTGGTTTGTGCTTCAACCAAACTGTCTAGCCAAATGCAGCTCCAATGCAACTGCTGATCAAACGGAGACAAAAATGGCAGCTTTCTTGGCTGTTAGTGATAGGAGGGTTTAGTTCCACATTAACACATGACTTATCAGCTGGCCACTGAACCTAGAATGCTTTAGAAGGTTATCTAGAAATGTGACCCAGATTTACACCATTGCTGGGCATCATTTTGCCTTGTGAGCTTTGTAAAGGTATCCATAGACAAAAAAATTAAAGGTGTCTGATTTGGCCATTTTTGTGATCTCATGTCTATAGGGTGCCCTCAAACCTGCCTAGCTGTCTATTATCACTTTAATGTTTCCTTCAATAGCAAACACTGTTTTAGGGCTGCAACTAACGATTATTTTCATAATCGATTAGTTGGCCCCGATTTATTATTTCGAATAATCGGTTAACAACCTTAGAAAGAAAAGGAATTTTGCGGTGATTTTGCATTTTTTTCGTCCAATTTGTTAAATGCTTTTCTGTAGCTTCTCTGTTGAAGTATAGTGAACTAAAAAAACAATAGTACCGTTTTGCTTTAAAAAATAAAACTCATTGCCCTTTCCAAATACACAGCAGCTGAAAAAAATCATGGATGTGAACGTGTTTTTTCTGCAAAAAAACACCAGAAAACAGAGGTGTGACCCAGGCCTGAGATGTTTAGTAACATAATGGGGGTTAAACAAACTAACATTAGTGCAAAGAGAGCAAATCGCTACTGTAAGGGGTTAATTTTTTTTCTGTGTGACAGTGAAAGTAACATTTACAGTAGCAATTTGCTCTTTTTGTACTATAAAGGGCTATTTTTTTTTTTTAACCCATTGTTACCGGCCGATTAATCGCTTATGAAAATGGTGATCGATTAATTTCATTATCAATTAGTTGTCGATTAATCGATTAGTTGTTTACGCCCTACACTGTTTAATTTACATTATCTCTTATTTTTCTGTATATGGATGATAGCACTGTAACTATTTTAATTAAAAAAACAAACGCATCTGAGTACGTTTTTCCTAATCGATATACAGCAGTCACATGACCCAGGTCTTTCCCAGCCTATCTGCTGGGAAAACGATGGCAGACAGAGCTTTTAGTCCTCCGCTGCTGTTCACATGTTCGAAATAATAATCAAAAGCCTTTGGAGTGTGTGTGTGTGTGTGTGTATAATTATATAATATAAAATATGTTTATTCAAATCTTTATTATATTTTTTGGGGGAAATAACCTGTGTCCTGCCCCTCCAGCCTGTGTCTTAAAATAACCGGGAGGTGATACATCCATCAATCTACATATCCTGCCCCCCATTGTATTTGAGGAGGAAGGGAGTGGGCTGTCATTTACCACTGTGTATACACCCACATGTGTAACTCTATAGTCACATGGGCTGCTCAGATGTGATGGGGAGAAAATGCTCAGCATATAAACTCGCTGAAAACTGAGCATGTGCAGAGTTGCCAACACTAGCTGTATTGGGGACATAGACAGAAGGTGGAGATGGAGAACAGCAGGAACAATCCGTTTTTTGCAGAATAAAGAAAAATGTATCTCAGTGACGGAGTGAGTATGAACAGCGTGTAATACAGAAATTATTGATAGGTTTTTCATTACTGGACAGGGGGCATTGCCTCCTGCTGCTGTCAATCAGTTGGTAAGAAAGGGGGCAGGGGCGAACTGCTCTTTATGTGTCAATGGACACATATCCAGCACAGCTCGGGATCAAGCCCCCATGAGTGCCCCCATACCAGGTGGCTTGCTGTGGGCACATTTGGCAAGGGGGAGGATCCAGGAGCGCTAGCAGGGGACCCCAGAAAGAGGATCAGGGCTGCTGTGTGCAAAACCATTGCACACCGCAATTAAATATGACATGACTGTTTGTTTAAAATAAAAAACCTTACAACTACTTTAATTAGGCTAGTTAGAAATTCTTGTCCCATTGCTGTTCTACCGTCTGCAGATATGTAGTATCTTCTGCCAGCACTGGGCCTTTTCTTCTCCCTACCTTCTCTATCTACAAAAACAAGAATGTTCTGCCAAACAGAAGATTAGATTGTACATTCACATCCAGCTGCCATCCTAGGTCTATATGCAGCGTTCATTTTTTTTTTTACACAGTTGCTGTCCAAATGAATTTGATATTTTTAAGTGAATTGGATACAGATCTGTGATTATCCGACAACATCCT
The DNA here is from genome assembly GCA_029574335.1 of Rana kukunoris. Classification (NCBI taxonomy): domain Eukaryota; kingdom Metazoa; phylum Chordata; class Amphibia; order Anura; family Ranidae; genus Rana; species Rana kukunoris. The sequence goes on along the minus strand of CM056052.1, from coordinate 237,346,739 downwards.
GCCATCACACAATTCCCGACAGAAAGTCTACTTGTGTGTACTAGAATAAAACTGACTATAGCTATCTGTGAGTTGATTGTACATGCATACAGTATCAATCTGATCAATATATTTTTTCAGTTACTTTCCTAAATGGGAACATTGTGGTTGCATGAGCATTCTCGTTAAAGAAAAGGAGAGAAGGGTTGTCTGTTGGCCTGTTTTAACTGTCAGTGATCATTTTTGTACCTAGAAAGCCGCCTTGTTGCAACTTGGGATATGTCCAGAAATGTTGACACAGCCTGTGACTGGCAGAATACCGCCCACACCATGTTGTTGCTACAAAATACTGCATTTATCGGGGTATTGCGCACTCCGGCGTATAGTGCGCACCCCTAATGTGGACCTGTAAAAAAAAAATAAACATTTTAGTACTTTTAGTACTTACGGTTTTGGTGTCTTGCGCGGCGTCAGTCTTCGGCTCCAGTGGTGTTCTTCCGGCTTCTCCAGCGCTGTCTCGAGTCGAATCCCTGCTTCCCATGCTCAGTTTGAACACCTCCCCCGACATATACCGAGTGCAGTACACTCAGGTACATTCGGCCAGGCTCGGCTTCGCTCATGCTCACACTCTGTGACGTTCATGCGTGAGCACGAGCGAAGCCGAGCCTGGCCGAATGTACCCAAGTGTACTGCACTCCGTATATGTCGGCGGCTCAGTTCAAACTGAGTGCGGGTATCGGCGTATATCTCGCACCCACGATTTTGCCCTTATTTTAAGGGGAAAAAAGTGGGCGGTATACGCCGATAAATACGGTAATTACGATTTTTATTTCAAATATATATTTGAATGACAATTTAGAACCATTTATTTTAACTCTGTATTCCAAAGGCTGTTTTTGTTTTGAACGTGTGAGCAGTGGCAGGGGACTAGAAGCTCCTCATGCTTATGTTTTCCTGCAGACAGGCTGGGAAAGATCAGGGTCATGTGACGGCTGTATATTGATTAGGAAAAAGGTACTTTTTATTATTATAATACTTTGTGCCATCATCCACATAAATGGAAGGGGCAATGTAAATTAAACAGTGTGTGTTTAGTATCAATTTAAGGACTATTTTTACAGATTTCCATATGTATTTTCACACTTTAAACTGACCATATAAATGATTTCACTTTTAATCTAGGACTTGAAATATGCATGGATACTGGTATCCTATAACATTGGCCATACATTTGTGGCTGGCTTTGTGAATACAAATGTGCTGCTAATAAAGGATAATAAACTAGTGAACAAACAGCAAATGCACACAAAACTATGTGTTAGACTTTTATAAATGTCCCATTTAGTTTAAGGAACACTGCTCTGCCTCCTTTAAGGATTGAAGGATTAACTCAAGTGTCTTCACAGATCGGTTTATCCCATATCAGACTTCAGATTTTCTTTCAAAGATCTGTACCCGGACCAAATGATCCAGTCAGATCAATTTGCTTGAGGAGATCAGATTATGTGATAAGATGGTAAACCTTACATGACTTAAGCAGATGTCTCAAAATCTTATATTACACATTTTGGTGGTACATTAGTACCAGAATTTCATTGACTGATTTCGAGGTTGTATGGAAGTCATTTACTTAATTTATAGAACAATTGCAGCTTTACTTGTTGTTCTGTAGACCAAGTTGCAAAGAATGATTATACTCTCAGAAACTGTAGCTTTTTTAAAATTCTTATTATGTGGGGCTTTAAAGGATTGTTTTACTGGGCCATAATTCACCAGACCACATTGTTTATATGTATGGAGTATGAAAATAGATGTGGTTTACTGAGGGCATGTGCACACCGAGCAATATGACCTAGTCCCCAAAACTCTAGCACTCTTCTTTCTCTACTTCAGTAATTTAGCAGTTAAGACACAACCAGATTTTTCTAATAGGAGCTTACTGTTGGTGGTCCCTAGAAGATGAAAATTGGCTTGGATAGGAGTGGACCATGACATTACCAATGTTATATATGAGCTAGGATGTGGATCAAGATGAACTCTTCAAACTAAAAACACATTGAACCTTAATCATTTGATTGCTTTCAAAACTGATGCTCACTGGAAGCATTCAAGAACTTTCCTGCTTTGGGGGGGGGACGAGTCAATGAGATTACTTCTGCCTAATAATAACAATATGTGACTCAATGCAAGACAAAATACAACTTTTGATCCTTTCTTTGACTTCATCTGGACCCATAAGTGTCCCAGACTTCACAGATGTCAACTCTCATTCCCCAAACATAATGGGGATCTGTCTGTCTCTGATGTACATAAATACTATCGAGCGACTTATTGGTTGGTGTTCTCACCATAACATCAAGCTCTGGCCTCAATTAGAACAAGTCCAAAGTGATATCCCTATTTCTAGAGCACTGTGGTATTACAAGACGTTGCCAAGTCCCATGAAAAAAAATTGCCATCTCATAGGAACCACTACATGAATTTGTTTACAACTATTTATGAAAGCCTCTCTTTACTCCTAAGACTCTCCACTTTTCCCAGTTCTGGGAAACCCACAATTTTCACCAGGTCTCTATAATAGAACTTTTTGAGGTTTGCTTGACTCTGGTCAGTATCGGGCCTCTCACTTTTTGGTAGCATACGGCTGGTCGTCCATGTCTTCTGAGTCCCTCAGGTTCCTTTCGTTTGGCGCAATAGCCACATTTTTACAGCTAAAATAAATCCTCTTCAAACCCACTAGTCCTGTTTTTTTTTCCAGACAGAAAACGCCCCTGCTAAAAAAACACTCATGCATTGCCACATAGGATAACCTTCTGGGGAGTTTACTGGTTGCAGAAACAAAAACTGCCTGAATCTAAAAACCGTAGCTGTAAAAATGTCCAGTGTGCATGATGCTGTAGTAATATCATTGCAGTGCTCTTCCCTGTTTTCCTTGACCTCCATGTTTCTGCCTAATTCATTTTGTGCTTCCTTTGTTTCTTTTGCTGCTTCTTTAATATTCTCCCACCAGTATCATATTACCATTCGTCAAGGGGCAGCCCCGATATGAGAAGAACATCGTTTCTCAACCACAATGGCTTCCTCCACAATGACAATGCCGAATAAGGAAGGCAAAGTTGGTATTGTGTGGGGGGGGGGGGGGTCAGTTGCAGGGAGCTCATGGTCAATTAATGACTAGTCCTTTACCCCCCCCACTGTGTTGCTTTTTGGGTACAGCCTCAGTAGTTGTTTTTTTGTTAAGGAGTTCCAGAAGCCTTTATAGGTCTGGATTAATACTTATTTAAACTGTTTACAAAGTGTCTCTTAAATGAGAAGTACAGCCAAAGCTTGTTTGGCTATATTTCTCCTGTGGATCACAGGAGTGCAGTTTGTTTCACACTCCTGTGACCCGTTTTTTTAGCAGAGAGAGCGCTAAAGTCTGTTCTTTGCTCACGTCAGGGTCGCAGAGATCCCTGGACCGGAACCCAGCTCAGCCTCTCAGTGAGCCGATGAGAGCCTGAGCTGACCGATCCCACTCCCTTCCGAGCACTCCAGTGAGCGTGAGGGGGGAAGGGCAGAGAGCCGCTGACTTAGTCACTCTCTGCTCATAGAGCTATGAGAACCGAGCAAATGGAAGTGACTCATAAGAGCCCTTTAGAATTTAAATAAAGCATGCCACTTTTATTGATCTATTTGTGTTCATTGTTCAGGAAATGTAACGTCAAGCCAGTCAGAGATCCTGAAGTCTGAACACATATGGCAGGGCTCAAAATTTCAAGCCCTGAGCTACTAGCCAGGCCTCGAGTTACTCGCCACCAGTTGCCCCACCTAACAGCCCATTCATACACTGCCCCGCGCCTAATTGTGCCCCTAAACACGCCCTTGTAGATTATCTCATGGAATGACACTTAAATGTTTAATGCAGAATCAAGTTACACAATTAAATATTACCAACAACTTTAACAAAATGGGACAGGGCATGGGGGCAGACCAGAGGGACAGGGCACTGGGGGAAGACCAGAGGCACAGGGCACTAGAACCGGGACTCTTCCCCGTTCTCTTTCAACTCCCATAGATTCAGTCTCCTCTGCAACTCCAATCCATTCTCTCTCTCTCTCTCTCTCTCTCTCTCTCTCTCTCTCTCTCTCTCTCTCTCTCTCTCTCTCTCTCTCTCCCCCTCTCTCCCTCCCTCCCTCTCCTATTCATCTCATCAGGAGCCCCTGTGTGCGGCTCCATGCTTGCATGTCCCCATTTCCCCCTTTTATTCAGGCTGGCAGTGAGGACAGGAGCTGCAGCGGGAGGGAGTACAATCCAGCGCTGAGATCCACACAACTGCACAGCCATTGACACCATAGCACAGCGCACACTGACACCGCACAGCACAAATTGAGACCAGTCTGCTCACAGTGCTCAGGCTGAACTGCTGGACACTTACATAGAGCACAAGGAGAAGAAAACTGTACAAACTGGAAGGCTGTCGCTCTCATGTCAGGGCAACTTTCAGTGAGCGCTGCATCGGAGTGGTAATTTTCACAATCCTCCACCTCCCTCATTACTTTCTGCTCTTCAGCTACATTGGTCGGGGGGGAAGGGGCAGCCTCAGAGAGGTCATACTCTTAGGTCCCATGGCTTAATGAGAATTGTAAGTAGAGTACCTGTGTACTGCTCTGCCTGTGCGCGGCTCACCAGACTACTTTTCCCGAGCATGCACTATTCCTCTTCGGTCGCCAATCAAATTGGGGCTATAAGTGTAGGCACAGATTGGAGGGAGATTGGTCATGCAGCCCTGTCATCACTCGCCCCAAGCTGAAATCCACTCGCCAAATGCTAGCAGGCGAGTGGAAATTTTGAGGGCTGACATATGGTATAAATAATGATCAGTCACAAACGGATTTAGCCCTTATTCACACAGATAATTAGGGCCAGTCTGCAAAATCATCTATTTATTTACTTTTAAAAAAAAATGTCTAACTGAAGCATTCGCCGGAGTTCAGTTTCAATGTGTTAGTGTGTCTAAATCTGGTAGTATTACCCCCCAAATCTACACCCTGTGATGCTTCATCCAGAGTGGTGTCTGTATAATACAATGCTGCATCACCAGGTGAAAACAGGGAGGGGAAAAAAAGCCTTAATAAAACTGATGCAGCCACTGCATCAAATAATTTTTCTGATTATATTATCTTATTAATCATAAGCTGCAATAGATAACATTTTTTTGGTTTACTATTGCTTTAGTGAAAAGCACATTCTGGCTGCGTGGTTTTCTTCTGACCCAATAAACAAACTAGAAAGGAATTTTATCTTTTATGAAATACCAGCACACATTCAAGCAAGATGAAGTAAATAATTTTTTCTTCACTGCAGAGTTTAGCCCACAGTTTTGACATGTTATTAAGGTAAAATTGTTGAACATGGTGTCTGGAAAACATTCTTGTTAAAAGAAAAAAATGTTATGAAGAAGTAGTCTAATGGCATATGGGGCATTGTTTTCAGGAATTCACTGTGTTAAGATCCTTTCATGCTTCGTATTCTGCATGCCATTTGCCTTTATTGTATGCCATGTGTCCATTTAGTTATTCATGCTTTTCATTAACTTCTTTGGTCATGGAATTGTCATGATTGTGTGCAGAGGATTTTAAATGCTTTGCTGATTTATTTTATTTAATTTTCAGTAATGGCCCCCATCTCCAACTACTGATTTTATGAGCAACACATGCTGTAAACCTGGAGAGTATCTACTGCAGTATCCAGAAGTCTTTGTCCTGTTTGCCATCACACCAGCATTGTGTCCTTTACAGGTGTGAAGGCCAAGTACTCTGAGTCTTTATTTTTGGCCCATGACAACCTCTTAGCATATTTTTAGTAGTTTATGGCCAAACACTAAGGAAAGCCAAATATTATATAATTTTCTTTCCTTCCACCATGGGAGGAAAGAGGAAATAGCTCAATTCCCCCATCAATGCACTCAGTATTGATGGAAGGAATTTCTCCTGCAGCGCTATTGTGTCCTGCTGGCGGGGAGCATTCCCTGCTGGCAGAACACAATGATCGCTTCTAACATCTATAGCTGCCAGGAGTGATCACATGCAAAAAATCTGACAGACTGGTTGTACTGAAGTCAATCGTTGGATTAAGTTCAGTTCAATCGGCCTGCCCATAGATGAATTTATGCTGAACTGGTCGATAATTGGTCCATCTATGGCCAGCTTTAATCCATTGTGGTTCTTTGTTTTGTATCTCCGTTTTTTGCTTACCGCACTTCTTCAGAGGCTGTTATGGTTCATCCTTTTTACACCTCAGACACCGTAATATTGACATACTACAAGATAATATATCGATAGAGAGAGGAGAAAAAATACTTTTAAGGTGCAAGAAACCTCCCAGGAAGGAACAAGCCGCATTATTTGTATGTTTTAAAGTATTTCATTTGTTATCACCATGTTAAAATTTTCACATAAAAACATTTTTCATAATTGAATAAATCCCCACACAGGAATACGTTTTGTGAAGAACAAATGCCTCATACCACCACGCCCCCAACATTCATATAGGCAGCTGCCAGCATAGAAGAGTAGATACAGTGCCGATACAATATTACAAATCCATCAGTAGTACCGTATACTGACGTTGGGTGGGAGGGTGTGTCAATGCTTTTTCAGGAGGCACCAATGCAATATCATAAGACCGTTAAATAGTCAAGGGGGAGCAATGCAGCACAATGCACAATGCTGCAGGAAACTGAGAACATAGGGCAATGTGGAGCTGGGCGATTTTGGTCCTAAAAAACTGCAATTCAAATCAATTTTATTTATTTTTTGCTGAAGGACACCGCGCCGGTCCTAAGTTTTTATTAGGCCAAAGCCACGGCGTCCTATGAAAATAAATCGATGGTCAAAATCTGAATCGATTTTGCCCTTGCAACTCAATTTAAGATTCAAATAATTTTTTTTTTTTCCCCCAGCCCTAGGGCAATGCCAGCAGAAAGAGGACATCAAGGAGGGCTCATCACTATAATGTCCCACTATACATATGTCATTTTAAGGATACCCACAGGGCTTTCTTAGACAGTGGCATGCATGCTTCTCTCCACAGGATTGGTCCGATCTGATCCGTATACTGTACTACTGATGAATTTGTAGTTTTGTCATCACCATACTCTGAGTTGATCTGTTTTAGGCTGGAAGCTGCCAGTAATTACTGTTGGGGGAAGGGTGCTATACATGTATGTGTTCTTCATGAAAATGCTGTTCTCGTGTGGGGGATACAATTTTTTTTTTTTTTTTTTAGTGAAAACTTTTAATACGGTGATGATAAATTGAATGTTTTTAACCTTCTTGAAGCTTCCTGCACCTTGGGGGCTGGTTTACGCCAGGCTAAATGTAGGGAAAGGAGCATTAAAAAACTGTCTTTGTGATCTGCTGCAGGTGGCACCACATTGTTAATGGCACCCCAAAGCGGATCGAAACGTAGTGCTTCTGCAGGCAAATGATTGTATGGTACTTTGGTGCAGCAAGTACTACTTTTTGTGCAGTCCAGTGTGATTTTAAAGCCCATTCAAATGAATAGGTTGCCAAATCGCACAGCAGGATCTCCTTGTTTTTTCTCCTAGACGAATATGTGCTTGATATTGGAATATGATGCTATTGTACACTTGCCTCCGCCATTTATTTACAATATTGACATACTACAAGGTATCTACAGACAGATTATCGTTTCCGAATGAATTGGAAAACTGTAAACACATTTCTGTCAACTCTATATGGCTTTTCGGAACGGTGTCCAGAAGGTCTGTGCATCTTCCTTTTAGCATGAGCATAGAGCGATTTAAGTTGGGTTGATTTACCAGGGCTGGACTTGAACCGTGTGTGGCAGTCCCCATTTGACAGAAGCGATGGAATGGACCTGCTGGAAAACTTTTGTAGATCAGCAGCTTCAGACTCTGATCAATGCATTCTGACTGTGTGTAGCTGGAGGAAATCTTTTTAAATTCATGGCTAGCTTTAGCTATCCTCCACCATCTACACAGAAATGCTCATGAAAAGACATTTCTATTGAATGAATGAATGACTTATATAGCGCAACGCATGCCAACTGAATCGCCTCTGGGCGCTTTTCCCAGCCAGTGTCTGCTTGGCTGGTGCGGTCATTTTTACCCCGTAGGATCCCGACACGCTAGGGACACAGTCATACACACACACTGGCGTAGCGGGGGGGGGGGCAGGGGGGGCTGTTGCACCAGGCAAATTCATTTAGGGGGGCACCACGCCAGTGTGGACTGTGTGTCACTTTATCTTCTATTATTAATTAGTATTTACCGTCCGTAACACCGGCCGCCATGTTCAGTCTCGACATGGCCAGCCGGCGTGCTGTGATTGGGTCACGGCGGGTCATGTGGCCACAGGCCTGAGCTGGCCTGTGATTGGTCACGGCGGGTCATGTGGCCACAGGCCCGTCTGAGCTGGCCTGTCATGTCCCCCGCAGGCCCGTCGGAACAGGACAAGCAATGCAAGCAATTGCTTGGGGCCCCAAGCAGGGCTGTACCCCCGAATATGTGACCCATAGCTCTGCGTCTCCTATCGGGTGCTGTGTGTCATGATAGAAGAGAGAGAATCACTCGCTATTCTCTAATTGCAGGGGAGGCTTCTGCCTTTAGTTCACACCCCTCCTCTCTGATTGGCTCCGGAGAAGCTGAATTTGTGGCGCCAAATCTGAGTCCTGAGCAGGAGAGGAGCTAGGTGGAAGAAAGATGAGAAATGTCAGCGCTGACAACTAGCGCACATTGCATGGACACTGAGCTGAGCGAGCGAGGGAGGAGGAGACCCAGGAGCCTGGACCCTGAGCAGGCAGCGAGCTGTGGAGAAAGGAGATCTCTTCCATGCCTGTGTGGGTCAGGCAGCACCCGAGTCGTCCCCCCACCCCCCCCTCCTAGGGGGAAGACAGAGCAAGCAGGACAGCACAGGGGTGATCATTGCCATCTATAAAGTGGACACCGGAGCTCCCCAAAGCAAGATAACAGGACGGATGTCAGACTGAATTCTTCTCATGTGAGTGACGAGTCACACTTGTTCTGCCTTCCACACTGTGTAGATATGTACTTTAAACTTGTCCTGTACCTCAGCATGGCAGGCATGGTGAAAGTGAAAGTAAAAGTAAAATTCTTGAATATGTTAGATGCATTTTTTCCAAAAAAAATATTTTTAATATATGTGTATGTGGAATATCTCTGTAGCACCTAGAAAGTCCCAGTATATCTCTAACATATTCATGAATTTGCACAAAAACAGCAAAGGATGTGGTGCAGTAATACAGCCCCTCTCCAGGAAATTAGAATAAAGTCCATTCTTGCAGTGTGTGTGGGTGTGTGGGGAGCCTCTTTCACCAACCTGTTTTTCATGCTCTCTCCCTCCACTTAAACCCTAGCCTTGTCACATACCCTAAAGTAACGATAACTCTGTATGTTATGATCACCCAGTACCATGTCCGCACAGCCTCTGACCCCAGTACCATGTCTGCATCCTTTGCAATGTGTGAGTATATATGTGTGAATATATATATATATATATATATATATATATATATATATATATATATATATATATATATATATATATATATATATATATATATATATATTAGTATTTGCACTGAACTTAAACTGTATCGCTGTAGGCTTTGCGGGGGGGGGGGGCCTCCATATTCTTTTCCACAGTAAAAGTGAGATCAGCTGCTATCGGGTAGCCCAGGATATGAGCAGAGCAGGTAACAGGTGTTTATATAGGGGGGGGGGGGCGGAAAAAAAAAATCTGCCCCGGGCGCCCATAACTCTGGTTACGCCACTGTACACACATATATACATATATACTGGGCCAATTTGGACGAGATCCAATTTTACCTACCCGCATGTCTTTGGAGGGTGGGAGGAAACCGAAGTACCCGGAAGAAACCCACGCAGACACAGGGAGAACATGCAAACTCCAGGCAGATGGTGTCGTGGTCGGGATTCGAACCAGCGACCCTTTTGCTGCCAGGCAATGGTGCTACTCACTGCACCACTGTAAGTGATGGGAGAAGTTGGGCCACAAGGCAGTGGAATTGTAAAGTCATATTTTACAGTGCCCTCATGCATGTGTCTGGCTTTAGTTCACTAAGCAATGTAAGCAGTAGTATAATGGACTGTGGGTGAGGACTCAATGTTACTACATGGATGATTTGTAAATGTCTTCTGAAATCTTACTTTCACCTTTTTTTTTTTTTTTTACGATTACAGGGCCATTACACAACAGTGTAATGCTCACCATGGACATTAGATAGATAGAACTTGGGTTGTGCATGTATAATCTGATCAAAAACTATTCATTTCCAGAACAATGTGTTCATAATCATGTATTCTTGCAGTTTGTGTGTTCATGCACTATGCAGGCATATTGATTTGATGATCTACCAACATCTATTGTTGCCTTTTTATTTAACATAATTGCTAGAGATAAAGGATTAGTCCCTTTTGGGGCCACATTTCACTAACTATCCAGTGTAAGTTTTCATGTTCTTGCATGGAATCCCCTGCCAAATAATGAATGACTGATTTGTTATAATACATTTTTTTGGGATAAGCCATGTACCCCAGGGGTCGACAATATCAGGGCGCCAGGTCGCAATTGTGACCTGGCACCCACCAGTAATTGAGGCCGCGGCTTTGCGGCCTACAAGTCCGCAAAGCCGTGGCTTCAATTACCGGCCGCTGGGATCGCACGGCTGGGGGGCACAGAGGCACAGGATCCTGTGTCTCCGTGCGCCACAGCTTTGCGGCCTTGTGAAGTCCCAAGCTCTTTCTTCTGTGAGCTGGCGCCATCTGGTGGTGGCCGTTGGCATTACAAGTTAAACAGCAATTCTAACGTGTAATTTTTCACTATTTTCACTACAGTTATTGAATTGTACCCTTCTATGGTCCACAGATTGAAATGGTTGACTTTGGTTACGGTTTATTGGGCTGAATTAGCAGGGAATATAGGAATTCGACTATCGTTTGTTCCTTTTTACACTTTCCCTCTTTTTACTCTAGAAGCACTGGGAACCCCTGTTCTAAACAAATGACACATTTTAGAGGGGATCAGACTGCGACCAGCAGGAGTGGACATTTTCCTGGCATTGGCGGGAGTAAACCATTGCCACATTTAGTATTGGGGGGAGTGATATAGCCTTAACGTTGGTATCTGTGGGAGAAATAGTGCTCCATTGTTGGTGTCAGTGGGAGAAACGGGGGCTCATTGTTGGTGTCCAGTAGGCAGAATAGCGCTCCAAGGACTGGATTAAGGCAAGCAAAGGTCCACAGTTTGGAGAACACTGCTCTAGAAAGGTAGGATTGTGGACCAGCATTTACTACTGCTTGGGTCCTTTTTAGGAACAGCTTTAAACGGTGTCTAAAGATTAAGGGTATGTAGGTGAAATTGTGTAAAGCAACCTTCAATAAAGTCATCTGACGTTATGAGTAGGGCCAGACACAAATCTGTTAATTTTCCTTAAGTCTGGGCTCACACTAATGCTACTGTGGGTCCCAGCAGGGGGGTACAGTGCGTCCCCGCACACCGATTTCAGGTGTGGACCGGGTTTGAATTTTTGCCTGAATTTGGACCTGAAATGGAGCCAAAGACTCACAGGACCATTTCCATATGTGGACAGTGGCCACCTTGGATAAGTGTGAACCCGACCTTAATATATGATTTAAACCCAAACCTATCCCCGCCCCCCCCCCCACTACGGCCTTCGGGATCATGTCATGGGTTCAATATGAAGTCAAATGGTAAAATGTTATTTATTCTAGGTATGTAACCATTAAAAGAAAATGTATTTTAACATACAACTAGCATAAATACCTGAAGTTATCTTTATATTTTCCAGTATGCCTCAGCACAACAATATCACTGCTTTTGGTTTGCACAGTGCCGTCTATGTAACTTTATGACAGGAGGGTAGAATACAGGGGTAACTCTTCCATTATGACTTGCTGAGTAAAAAAGCAATGATAGAAATGGCAGCGATGGCAGATCCATATATCTTTCATGACAGGGTCTCTTTAAACTAGGGTTGTCCCGATACCAGTATCGGTATCGGGACCGATACCGAGTATTTGCGGGATTACTTGTACTCCCGCAAATACCCCCGATACCAGAATAGAATACTCGCCACCCCCCCCCCCCGCCATCACCGCCGCCGCTCCTGCCGCCGCCGCGCACCATCGCCGCTTAGTTAATACAGGCGGGGAAGATAACAGCTTTCATTTGAATAGCTGTATCGTTTCCCGCGGTGCCGCACATAGACACTCCCCCTTGCTCGTGATTGGACAGATCGCGAGCAAGGGGGAGTGTCTATACGCGGCGCGGCAGGAAACGATACAGCTATTCAAATGAAAGCTGTTATCTTCCCCGCCTGTATTAACTAAGCGGCGGCAGCGGCGATGCAGGATGCAGGTATGTGGGAACTGGCTGCATATATGGGGCTGACATAGCTGCATATATGGGGCTGACATAGCTGCATATATGGGGCTGACATAGCTGCATATATGGGGCTGACATAGCTGCATATATGGGGCTGACATAGCTGCATATATGGGGCTGACATAGCTGCATATATGGGGCTGACATATATGCTGCATATATGGGGGTGACATATATGCTGCATATATGGGGGTGACATATATGCTGCATATATGGGGGTGACATATATGCTGCATATATGGGGGTGACATATATGCTGCATATATGGGGGTGACATATATGCTGCATATATGGGGGTGACATATATGCTGCATATATGGGGGTGACATATATGCTGCATATATGGGGGTGACATATATGCTGCATATATGGGGGTGACATATATGCTGCATATATGGGGGTGACATATATGCTGCATATATGGGGGTGACATATATGCTGCATATATGGGGGTGACATATATGCTGCATATATGGGGGTGACATATATGCTGCATATATGGGGGTGACATATATGCTGCATATATGGGGGTGACATATATGCTGCATATATGGGGGTGACATATATGCTGCATATATGGGGGTGACATATATGCTGCATATATGGGGGTGACATATATGCTGCATATATGGGGGTGACATGACTGCATTTGTGTGGGATATGTGGGTGACATGGCTGCATTTGTGTGGGGACATGGCTACATTTGTGTGGGGACATGGCTACATTTGTGGACACGGCTGCATTTGTGGACACATTAAAAAAAAAAAAAAAAAAAAGTATCGGTATTCGGTATCGGCGACTACTTGAAAAAAAGTATCGGTACTTGTACTCGGTCCTAAAAAAGTGGTATCGGGACAACCCTACTTTAAACTGTTCTGTTTTTTTATGCTCATTGTTACCATATCTCATGCTTATGACCTCATACTATTCCAGTGCTTGGCATGGCTAAGCAACTAGTAAGCAGGCTACAGATCTGTTTCATGCTACCAGATACGTTCTGCAATGGTTCACAATTCTGGCATCTGCTTTATATACAGTTCTGAAGAAACTCTATGGAAGCTATACAATGTTTAAATACTTCCAAGAATATCTCCCAATCTCACATTCCATTTTGTCTGTTTATATTGTAGTAATCTTTGTTCGGTTTTAATATAAAGCAGCTCTACTGCTCTGCATGTGTAATACTTTGGATTAGGAATTTCAGGGGCAAGCGGCTCACTTTTACTTGATCTAATCTTTATAGATTTTCTCTGTTACCCCATTACAATAAACAGTAGACTATTTGACAGCAAAATAATACATTGGGTTTGAAATCTTGTTACCTAGTCATTTATATTAAATGACACCTTGGGCCTTGCTTAAAAAACCATCTGAGAGGAAGCTGCAACCCATAGCAACCAAACACTTTCCATCCTGCCCTGGAAAAAACAGCATGACAAATAAGAGTTGGAGTCTTATTAATTTTGTTGGAGTCTGCTGAGACAGTTTTATAAAGAAATCCCCATAGCTTATTAATCTTTTTCTGTACGTAAGTATAGGCATGCAAGCATTTTTTGCTTCCTATCAGATATCATTAATTTGGTGTGCACAAACTGAAACATTTTAATCCTTTCAAGTCCTAGGCAGGCTCAGAAACTGGTATTTTTTTGGCCTAGGTCACTCTTATGCCTTGTAGACACAATTGGATTTTCCTTCAGGATAAACTGACTGATTTTTCTGATGGAATTCCGTTCAAGCTGTCTTGCATACACACTGTCGCACCAAATTCTGACCGGCAAGAGTGCGGTGACGTACAACACTACGACGAGCCGAGAAAAATGAAGTGCAATGCTTTCGACCATGCGTAGACTTGATTCTGAGCATGTGTGTGTGTTTTTTTTTTTTTCTCCTCCTGAGTTCCCTACAGATGAATGGAATTTCTGAGTGAGTGAGTGAAGAACTTATATAGCGCAGCACATGCAAACTAAATTGCCTCTGGGCGCTCGTTGTTCCTGTCTCCTTTGACATCAAGAGATGAGTTTTGATCTTTCTTCTGAAAGCCAAGCGGTTCTCCTCCAACCGAATGCTGGTTGGTAAAGCGTTCCAAAGTCTAGGACCTTGGACCGCAAATCTTCTTTCTCCTTTGGACTTGTATTTGGCTTTTGGTATCTGAAACAGATTTTGGTCGGTGGATCGCAGAACGCGATTTGGGTTGTGGGCTTTTATTTTTTCGCATAGATATTTGGGGGCCTTCCCATGGATGCACTTATGTGTCAGACAGAGTGCTTTAAAAGCAATTCTTTCTTTTACTGGCAACCAATGAAGGGATCTCAGCGAAGGAGAGATTGATTCCCATGTTTTTTTCCCAGTCACATGTCTGGCGGACGTATTTTGAACAACTTGCAGACGAGAGATTTGGTACTTTTGTCTGGAGTTCACAATTGTTCCCACCACAACTGCTATGTCTTCTTTAGGTCTAAAAGGAACAAGTCTGCGTAGTAGGCGCAGCAGATGGTGAGATTCGCTGACTACTGACCTTATTTGTGCATCCATTGTCATGTAGGTGTCGCAGATGGCCAGAGACTTTTAACTTTGGTGCTAGGGGTGATGATTTTGCCCAGAATGGGCGGGGGTGTCCAAGTTGTTGCAGGTTGATTCTTTTGACTGGCGTGAAACAGTAAAAGTTCTGTTTTGGAGCTGTTGAGTTTAAGATAACTTTGTCATCCAGTTTTTTTTTTCTTTAAAATGGGTTTGATTATGCCCTGTTTCAACTGGGAGGGCACTATGCCTTCCTTGAAGGACTAGTTTATAAGCTGCGTGATCGGCAGTAATGGAATTTTTTTCCGTCTGGGGAAAAAAAGAGAACATGTTCTCTTTCTAAATTCTGGCAGAAAAAAGTAAGATGGGGGCACACACGGTCGGAATATCCAATTTTAAAAAATTCCATCTGACTTTTTCCATCGGAAATTCCGATCGTGTGTACAAGGCATTACATACAGTGCTGGCTGTTGGGAGTGATTGAAAAAATGAGCCAAAAATTAGGTTGACTTCTGTGAGCAAGACTTATGGCTCTATAAATGGAGTGGTTAGGATTTCTCTACAGGACATCAGTGTTTATGGCACACAATGCCTGAATTTTGTATGACATTCATAATACAAGGTGCACTCAGTGTCCATCCAAGTTTTATCTGCATATCAGACTGTTAACACACTTCTGTTTTATGTGCGCTATTATACGGGATCACAATGTGCTTTACAGCATATGAAAATGCGTTACAGTTCTAATTTATAAAGCTCTTCACATTAGTGTGTTGTGTTAGAACGGGCATCTCCAAATGGACCAGCTGGAGAAGAAAATGCCCTGGCATCAGTGGGAGTAAGCAATTACCCATCATTGGTATTGAAAGGACTAATGGTGCCCCCATCATTGGTATCAATGGGAGGAATAGCATCCTATCATTGGTATTGGGGGAGTAATGGTGCCCAAACATTGGTGTCAGTGGCAGGAATAGTGCCCCATCATTGGTGTCAATAGGAGAAACAATTCCCCAAGGGCCGGATAAAAGCAGGCAAACGGCAGCATCCAGCCCCCAGGCTGCAGTTTGTCGACGACTGTGTCTCTAAATAAATGCCTGCTGCATTTATTGTGTTTGTTATAAAGGTGCATTTGATTATAGTCAATGACAGTGCTTGGAAAAAAATTTTTTTTTCTATTGAAAAGCCTGTGGCGTGCAAAACACAACCCAAAAACTTCACCCGGTGCAGGAAAAAATGTGCACACACATAAAGAGTGAAACACAAAAAACTGCGATGGGTGCCATCGTCAATTGGTCCTCCGAAAAGGACCCAGCTCTGATCCCCCGGGGCGTTAGGCTCCAGACAGGGAAAAGAGTATTGGAGTCCAAGCAGCCGAAACCACTAGGACCCCACTATGGCCCATGCAGCCGAAACCACATGGCCTACATCCTCGGAGGGACTGCCGAAACAGAACCCTCCTCAGTGAGGCTCCCCCGAAGGGAGACCCCATAAGAGCAGGTGAACTAAGCCAGAAGGCCATGTCCACCTACTCCCAAGACTTTCAGAGTCAGGCCCGAGGACCAGCACCCTACTCGCCACACATAAAGTGCACAATCAAAAAAAAGTGACAAACAAGACAGACAGGGGAAAAATAAAAAAAAAAGTGGGGGAAAAGGAAGGTGGGAATGGTGAGTGGAAAGTGGCCATTGTGCAATAACCCTTAAGGTTTGAGAAGGAAAAAAATAAAAATAAAAAAAATAAAAAAATTAAAGAGCATACATTGTAATAAAATATGTGAGTATTAAAAGTTGAACAATTAAAACAATAAATTATATCACAATGGCCACGGCGAAAATGAGAGGAGAAAGTGGACATCCTTGCCTAGTGCCTTTTGTAATATTAAATGGGTTGGAGTAGTGACCTTGTAGACAAATGATTGCTTTTGGGCTAGAATAAAGCGAGTGTAAAAGACCCGTAAAACGCTCACCAAAACCCCAACGTTCAATAAGTGCAAATAAATATGGCCAGGACACTGTATCGAAGGCCTTTTGTAGGTCCAATGACAGGAGGAGACCCTGCTGCCTTTTTACCTCCAACCCAATTTGATTGTAGTAATGATACTAAGTCGATTGCTCTTCTAATTTGATCTGGACCTTGTCTACCTGGGATAAAGCCTACTTCATCTTTATGAATGTAGCAATTAATAAATGATAATCGATTGGCCATAATTTTTGCCAGTATTTTTATGTCATTATTTATAAGAGAGATAGGGCTGTAATTACTGATTTCCTCTGGATTTTTGTCTGGTTTCGGGATGACCGTAATGTATGCTGTGTTTAGGTGTGTGTCCAAGGGATCTTCTTGTGTTTTTATCATTAAAGAATTTGGTCAGATAAGGGACTAAGACATCAGCAAAGGCTTTATAGTATGGGATAGATAGGCCGTTGGGGCCCAGAGCCAATCCCTTTTTGAGGTCTTTAATTACATCCCTGACTTCTTCCCACGTACTAGGAGCCTATAAGAGGTTTCTGAGTGAGTCGGATAGGGTTGGAATAGGTAGGTCATCCAAAAACCTTAAAAATTTAAGTTTTTATCCAAATGAGAAGGAGAATTATACAAGTTGGAATAAAAATTTTGGAATGCTTCCAGGAATTTAGCATGATTGGCAGTAGGGGGTTGACCTGATATCCTGATTTTAGGCATGGTATGGAATCTGACACTGGGAGATTTGCCGCTAGTAGTGGTCCCAATTTGTTTGCTTGTGTATAAAATGTATTGCCACTCCATCTTGGTGCCTTTTCAGCCTGGGTAGTTAGAGCAAGGTTAAGATCTAGTCTAGCCCTGTCTAATAAAGCTATGGGAACCTTGGAGGGATTTCTTTTGTGCTTAGTTCGTAAAGCTTTATATTCCGCTTCCAATCGCTCTATGTAAGCCCTACGATCTTTTTTAGCTTGTGTGGCAATTTGAATGAATTTACAAACTGCAAGTTTTGACGTCGATATTACCAAAGAAACCCACGTTGGTGGTCTACTTTTTTTAAATATTCCAGCATACAAACACTCCAGTGTATAATGATTTATGTATTACCTTATTATATCTACTTATGTGATGCAGGTGGAAGGCCACCAGACTCTCCCCTCTACAACTGCTTTCATTACATCTAACCATGGGGTATATATGGATGGACAGATCTGTCACCAACTGGTGGCAAGAAGTATGCCCACCTATCTTTGCTACATTGTTTGTCCCTTCCAGATTGAGCCAAAAAGCAGATGCGCTGCTTGTGTAGTCAAGTATGTTTCCTTTGCTGCACTTGGAATAGAAAATGGCCCGCAAATGTTCATGTAGTGCCTTTTTTTTTTTTTTCATAATAATCTCCACATGCATAATATGTTTTTACTGTGTTAATGCTCTGCAATTGATCTGTACACAGGACAGTGGTCTCATTCAGTGTTCAAATTGGTTCCATTGTTTTCTTTAACTGGGCCATGTATAGCCACCCTTTCCATAGCATGTAGTGCCATCTGGTGTTTGCAACACAATTCAGATCACGTAGCATGAAGAACAGCAGATGAATGCTGGCGTTTGGGTGTGCTTTCAGAAAGTGCACCACACCTGCAAGATATATGGCAAGTCTATGGCAAAGAGCAGGTGACCGGCAGGGAAGCCCCAGGTGTACTGGGCTGTTCCCCACAATAACTCAGGACAGTAAATGCTCATTCATTTATATTTGCAGTTTGAGGCGATAAAACCCCATAGCTGTGATGATTTTTTTTTTTTTACCACACATTCCCAACCACTAATGTAGCTTCAGGGATTGCAATGGTGACCCCCATTCCATGCTCCAGGGGGCATGTGCAGCCTCTCTGTCACATTTTGTTTTACACTTGGACAGGAGGGGCAGCAAATGCAAGAACTGATCCTCTCCATTTTTCTCCTGCAACTGCTAAAAGTCGGCTTCTCCTTTCCCTCCTACTGGCATTCAGAAGCTGCGAGAGGAAAATCTTCATTATGCTATTCAAAATAAACCATTTCAATTTATTATGACCCATGACAGGTTACCAAATCACTTAAGTGGCCCTCGCTTTTCAAAAAGTTTAGTACCCCTGGCCTAGACATAAAGCTGTTCTGAGAAGGAACAGTTAAGCCTAGTACACACAATGAGATTATCGGATGAATGATCGTTCGTTTTTTTTTTTTAAGATGCTAGTCTTAATCCTAGAAAATGAATAGGTTACTAAAGTACAAAAAATCTTGTAAAACAGAATAAAAAGTGATGTGATATGCTGGTAGTGTAATTTGTATTGTATTTACGTACGAAAACTTTACTGATTAATAGTATCGTAGGAATGTTTTCATGTTTGTCCCAATGATAAGATTATAATTTTTGTCCGATTATTCTGATCGTGTGTTTGAGACTTAAAGCGTATCTATTGTGTAACAATGCAAAGCATGAAGCAGGGCCTGAGGATATAAGGAGAAATATGGTGGCTGTAGGTTTTAAAAAAGTGGATAACCTTACCAGTATCCAGTTGATCTTTACCACTTTTATACTGTATATTAATAAGCAATTGAAGTGTCTTTTTCCTTTTAAAATTGTTAAAAAAAGTGCCAAGATTACTGCCAGAAGTTTTTTCACCTTAATGCATAGAATGCAATAAGGTAAAAATTAATAAAGGGTTTACAACCCCTTTAAGGTGTAGAACTAGCTATTTTCTATATAAATACACATGTATCAAACCTTTAAGTCTTAAGCTGGCCATAGTAGGCTTGAAATTCATCCAATTATCTGCCAAAGTTTGACCCTCTCTAGACAAACGTTGATTTTAAAACCAGAGGAGCCAGATGGAAAACTGTTGGCCAGGCAGTGACTACATAAAGTCAGATTGATTATGTTTGGGTATTTAGGCAGCCATGGGTGCTGTGGCTGTCTAAATGCAGTAGGTGGCTATGTAGATTCCTCCATTCACCCTGTTGTATAATGGATGTAAAAATCGATAGAGCTTGCTCTTGTTTAGAGTGCAGGCTGAATGAAAAATTTACAGTAAATGTGTGTGATTAGCCTTACCAAAATGTTTTCAAAATCCTATAATTGATTTGCATGGTCAACCATCTACAGTACAAAGTTAACTTGCCCTTATGTTACGTTCTAGTTAGTGATGCGATCTCTCTAGCAGTGACATTCTCTGGTAACCACTCCTCTATCATGCCTTTCAATAGCTTCTCATCAGATAATGATGCAGTCTCATTACAATGACAGCCTGGATATACACAGCTCAACAGATGCCATGGGTGCTTTCAAAAGAGCGATCCATAACACCGCAGGAGCAAATGGCTGAAAAAGCTTTAGTTGGATGTGATAAAGAATATAAACACAAATGAACGTTGCTAAGTTACTCCACTTTCAGGACTGACAATATTGAAAACACATTACAGTAACCTTAGAGTCTGAAAGCTACCTCGGATAATTGTATCCAAAATTAAAGCAGCATCTTGTGTACTGCATAATTAACTTCACAGTTGGACCTTTTACATAAGTGGAAATACATGTGGAATAAAAATATAAACTTGGCAATAAACAGGAGTAAAGCTGTTGGTTAAAACTCTCCACGTTGGAAAAGTATGAGCGTTGCTTGGGGAATACATCCAGAGCTGACATGACGCTGGTCCAGTGAATTGGAAGCACAATGTAATGTCACGTACACACTTCAAAGTGCTTTATTGTGACACATGATTACTCAATTTTGTAATTGAAAAGGCTACAGACCTGGTCAGAAGTTCGGTCTCATGGAAGAACAAAAGAAGTTTTAACCAGGCTTTATGAGCTATTTCAATCCATAAGAACACGGAACCTAAACTAAGCCTAGAACAAAGTTGCTACGACAAGCAAACCAGTGTATGTATATTATAAATGTCCCTAATCGTGCAAAACAGTCCCCACACCATGTGGAATAAATCTCTTGTGTTCCAACTGTGAATCTTCAAATAGGGCAACACCAGTCATCGCCACCACAGTAAGAAATGCCCACTAATCAATTGACCTCTAAGTTAATAAAGATCAACAACCTTCGTATAATAAACCAGGTGTATCATCCAAGCTGACCATTTTAATCTTCAGTGGTCCCTCTTGGACAGGGGTGTCCAAACTTTTTTCAAAAAGGGCCATATTTGATGAAGTGAACATGCGTGAGGGCTGATCATTTTGCCTGACATTCTTTAAACCATTAAAATTTGGTCTAAGTGTGTTCGCCTGAGCACTAATACACTGCCCACTAATAATTTTCTTGCCTTTTGTCGCTGTGTGTGATGAAGAGATGAGCTTGTGCGGTATTTATCGGAGTAGAACATGCACCTTGACCTGACTTGGTAATTAATTAATTTAACCTCTTGCCAACCGGCCACCGTAGTTTTACGCCGGCAGGTGGGCTCGGCTGCTCAAAATCACGTAATATAACATGATTTTGCTTTGCAGCCACTAGAGGCGTGCGTGCTCCCTGCTTGCCCCTGGTGCCGATGCGAATGCCCGGTGGGCGCGATCACCGATGGGCACCCGCGATCGCTCGTTACAGAGCGAGAACTGGGAGCTGTGTGTGTGTGTGTGTGTGTAAACACACAGCTCCCGGTCCTTTCAGGGGGAGAAATGACTGTTTGTCTGTTCATACAATGTATGAACAGCGATCTGTCATTTCCCCTAGTCAGTCCCACCCCCCCTTCAGTTATAACACAAATAACCCCTTCCCCGCCCCCTAGTGTTGGCCCCTTCACTACCAGTGACATTTTTACAGTAATCCAATGCATTTTTATAGCACTGATCGCTATAAAAAGGCCAATGGTCCCAAAAGTGTCCTATGTGTCCGCCATAAGGTCGGAGTACCGATAAAAATTGCAGATTACTAGTAAAAAAAAAAAAATATATTAATAAAAATGCCATAAATCTATCCCCCATTTTGTAAACGCTATAACTTTTTTGTGCAAACCAATCAACGCTTATTGCGATATTTTTCGTAAAAAAAAATGTAGAATACGTAAACTGAGGAAAAAAATCATATTTTTAAAATTTTTTTTCAAAATTGTCGCCCTATTTTCGTTTATAGCGCAAAAAAGAAAAACCGCAAAGGTGATCAAATACCACCCAAAGAAAGCTCTCTTTGTGGGGGGAAAAAGGGATGCCAATTTTGTTTGGGAAAACGCGTCACACGACCGCGCTATTGTCAGTTAAACTGATGTAGTGCTGAATCGCAAAAAGTGGCCCGGTCATTGACCAGCAAAATGGTCCGGGGCTGAAGTGGTTAATATATTCCTAAAGCATTTTTCCTCCCGTGTTCAATGTTTCAAGGATTTGGTCCCACTTAATGTCCTGTAGCATTGAGGGCAGTTTAGAAAAGTTGGCTCTTTTGAAATTTTAGTGTTCTTGTACTCCCCTCGTGCCTCCCTTTCCTATGATTTAAGCAGAATATAATAATTCTGTTGTCCCTAGTTCCCAAGTTGTCTCATATTTGCACATCTGTAATCCGATTTGTAATTAATATATTTAGCAATGCATTACTTCAAGTCTGGTAATCCACCAATTGGGACTTGACGTTGTCCTGTAGAACAGATTTGGTAACTCGCTAAACCTGGGATTAGATGTTATGGATATTATATCACTAGTATCTCCACTAATCCCCTCGGTCCTATGCGCACTGCCGGTCAGCGCTACCGCTAAACCCACTCCCAACTTTGTGGCCATATTTCGTCTTGATACAGCTGTAGAACCCCCATTAAAGAGGAGTTCCACCCTAAATTTTTACTTTTTTTTTTTTAATCCACTCCCCTCCCCCTTACATGCCACATTTGGCATGTAATTTTTTTGGGGGGGGAGTTGGGGCTTCAGTAGGAGTGGGACTTCCTGTCCCACTTCCTGCTTCCGCCGAGGGGCTGGTTAGGCGATTAAGCCTTAATCGCCTGCACCAGCCCCTCCCTGTAGGCGATCACATGGGACACTGACAGGTCCCATGCGATCGCCTCTCCAATCAGCGGCTGGGTGCCCACAGTCGGGATGGAGACGCCGGCTGGGGAGGGGGGGAGAGGAGCGGAGCCCCGGTCGGCGCGTCGCTGGAACGCAGGAGCAGGTAAGGGAGTGTTTATTAAAAGCCAGCAGCTACACTTTTTGTAGCTGCTGACTTTTAATAAACACAATTTTGGGCTGGAACACCCCTTTAAGGTACAGCCCGTCCTTACTAAAGAGCTAGTAACTGACTAAGAAGTCAGCCCAGTTCTCCAGGAACCCAAACTCCTCTCCCACACCAATTCCTCAGCCACTTATTCAGTTTCCTAAGCTCCTGCTGCCTCTCTAGTGTGGCTCATAGGTCGTAATTCAGAGAAAACCACTCGGGAAATCCTTTTCCTCAGTCTAGTCCCTAAATCCCTAAAATACAGTATTTTTTTAGAACTCTCCACCTTACTCTCACTTTGTCTTTGGTGCCAACCTGTACAATGACATCTGGGTCTTCCCCAGCCCCACCCAATAATCTGTCCTCTCGCTCCACCTGAGCGCCCGGTAAACGCACTGTTCAACGACCACGGTTTTTATGGCAGATTACCCGCTGTGTCCTCCTAATAATTGAGTCCCCTACTACCAATATCTGTCTAACCTTCCCTGCATCTCTGCCCCGACCTCGCCGCAGCCATCACTTTCTGGCAGCTAGGGGAGGGCACCTGCTCCAGCACTGCCACCCTGAGCGTACAGTATCTCACAAAAGTGAGTACACCCCTCCATATTTTTGTAACTATTTTATCATCTTTTCATGTGACAACACTACATTGTAACAAAGCGTAATTTATTTAAAGTAATGCGTGTACCGGTTGTATAATGGTGTATATTTGCTGTCCCTCAATATAACTGAACACAGCCATTTAATGTCTTAACTGCTGGCAAACAAAAATTAGTACCCCCATAAGTAAAAATTTCCAAATTGGGCCCAATTAGCGATTTTCCCTCCCTGGTGTCATGTGACTCGGTGTTAAAAGGTCTCAGGTGTGAATGGGGAGCAGGTGTGTTATATTTGGTGTTATCGCTCTGTCTCTAATACTGGTCACTGAAAGTTTAACATTGCTAAGAACTCTTATGCCGCGTACACACGGTCGTTTTTTGCGATGAAAAAAAACGACGTTTTTTAAAACGTCATTTAAATTGATCGTGTGGGGGCAAAACGTCGTTTTTTGTCTTCAAAAAAACGACCAAAAAAAAATTCCAACATGCTTGAATTTTTTGTGTCGTTTTTCAAAACGTCGTTTTTTGTTTCACAAAAAGTCACCGTGTGTAGCAAAAACGTCGTTCAAAACGACGTTTTTCAACCCGCGCATGCCCAGAAGCTAGTTATGAAGCGAGCTTCAATGGAAAAGAGTGGTGAACGTAACCTTGCTTTTTGTGAAAAAACGATGGTGTGTATGCAAAATTGTCTTTGAAAAGTGACGTTTCAAAAACGTCGTTTTTTACTTCACAGAAAACGTCGTTTTTTTTTCATCGCAAAAAACGACCGTGTGTACGCTCACCCTCACCCTGCTCTGCACATGCTCAGATGTCCTTTTTTAGGCACTGTGCCTAAAATCAGAGCCACTAGAGGCCGATCAGCTGACTGCTTTTAAATTGTGGCTGAAGGGGGAAGAAAGCAACAGAGACTGTACGAAAGGAACACAGATTAGGGAGGGAGAAAAGAAAGGCAGTAGAGGTGACAGAACAAACTTTGTCAGGGAGACATAGAGTTAAACTTACAAGGCTAGTGTATCATCACCCCGATCCTGTCTCCCTCATTGGCGGATCTGTGAACTTTAGCACTATAAAGCTTCTGCGAGCCTTCTCCTTTAACTGAGCCAAGACTTGAAATTAATGCAGGAAATGTACATATTTAATTGAAGAAAGTGATAAATCATTTTTGAGACAGGGACAGGCTGTGTCCATTAAGGAAGTGTCTGCTCTGGACTTTAAAAAATTGAATAACCTGGGTCTGTCTGTACAACTAGCCTGTTGAATAAATGCCCCTCAATCAGTGATGCTGGCTATAGCTATCTATGTGCCAGCGCTGATCCATGTTCTCAGCCAGCGGGCCAAGTCTAAACTGACCCATCTGGCCAGCTCTCTGAGTGCAAGCAGATGTCTCCCACACATATTATACAGGCATGGCCCATTGTTGTCACCATCATGAAGCCTGCTTTGAGAAATGCTATGCTGGAGTACATGCATGTAGATGGAAAGTTGCTGCAAATGAAAGTTGTTAGAATACAAAGTGCTTTAGCAAACGAAATGTCATCTATAGCAGTAAATATCTACATTAGATGAGTATCTCGTAGAATATTTTCATTGAGCAAATTTTGGAAGAGCCTAATCAACATCAAGTTATCGTCTCTATCCATAGTTTACCCTGCCTGTTTGGATAAAGTTGCGTGTATTGTATTTGGATTTTGCAGCGCTTCCAAATTTTAAGTAGCCATTAATGTTGAAGCCAATGTAAACACTTTGGGTCTTGGTGTCTATAATAAGTACTGTGTTTTTTTTTTTTTTTTCCTTGTTGGGCAAAGAAACGTGTCTGTGTGCGTGCGTTGACAGAAATGCATCTGATCCCCCCCCCCCCCCCCCCCTCATGGCCAAGAAGATAAGGCTAGAATAGCATTGCCTTCCAACTACTATATAGTGTGGACAAATTGTGGCCTCAGTTTTGTGTGCAAATAACTGAAAGGGGTAATTCATTATACTCGAGGAAGTAGAAGAAAAACATTTGGAGCGTCAAAATAAAAAAAATTAAAAATGGCATTATGAGCCTAGCCACCTTGCCCTGACTTTATACTTTTTTTTTGTTTTAAATAATGGGCCTCATGCACACTGGATGTTTTTGATCCTATGTGTTAATGCACACATAGGCTTCTAGCAGTGCAAGTTTGTGGAAGAAAAAACCCACTACCATTGTATTCTGGAGCAGTGACGTTTTGGCAGAAAAATTGCAGACGGCTTCTACACTCTGCTAAAAGCCAGTGCCCAGCTTTTTTTTTTTTTTTTTGGAGGCCACATGTATCTTTAATAACCATTGAATATCTGGTTGTTAAAGTGGAGTTAAGTCCTGACCCCTGACATGCCACATTTGGCATGTCATTTTTTTTGGGAAGAGGGGGCAGGTACCTAGTTTTGACAGGTACCCAGATCCCACATCCGCTCCAGGCTGCCTAGGTGAGTCTTCCTCCTCCCCTTCCTCCCAGCAATTTTCTGGGATACGTCACAAGTCCCATACATCATAAGATTGCCCGGGCCACTCGGGACGCACAGTGCATAACCGGCTATGAAGCCGCAATCTGTCGCAGCCGGGTGCCCACAGTAGTGATGTTGGCGTTTTGCAGAGAGGCGAGCAAGGGTTTGGGTGGCTGGATCATCGGACAGGTAAGTGTGTGTTTCTTTAAAAGTCAGCGGCCACACTTTTTGTAGCTGCTGACTTTAATAAACACAAAAAATGGGTGGAGCTCCGCTTTAACCACTCTGGCAGTATTCCCGAGTCATGGTACTGGATTTCCACCCTGAACCAAAGCGTTATCCCTGAGTCAGACTCAGGTTTGCATCGCAGTATCCAGGCAGAGATTACTTACCTTGTCCCCTGGATCTTGCGGTGTCTCCCCGCTGTGTGATCGAGCTGTCTCCTCTCTCGATTCACAGTGCCTGTGTCCCGCCGAGCTCCGTTCTCTGCGACGTTACGACGCACGTGGGCGGAGATGGGCGCCAAATTCAAAAAATTTAAAACGCTGTACACATACAATAATCTTACAGATTACAGTACTGTATAAAAAAAAAATACACATCCCCTTTTTCCCAAGGGGTCTGTCCAGTGCCCTGCATGCACTTTTATATAATAAAGACTGTTCTTTCTGTCTGGAAACTGGAGATTGTCCATAGCAACCAAAAAGTGTCCCTGTATGTCAAAAGTGGTTTTAGACCAGCTAGAAAACAGCGATAATAAATTGGAATCCCTTGCAGAATTGTGCGATAGTGATTTGTGGGGAAGATCGTCGTCAAACACTGAAAGTAATAATTGTTATTATTTATAGTTATTATAATTTACGATTTTGTGTTTCAAACTTTATCATACCCGGGATGTCTACTAGACTCTTGTTTGGACAGATTTAAGTGAGTTATTCCTAAGAATTACAGGCCTACAATATAAAACGCCAAATTTCCATGCAAAATAATGGTCCCACTTTCAGCACCTAAAATCTGAAAGTATCATACCGCCAGGGAGGTTAAGGAGCAAGTTAGCTGCCGCGTCCTTAACAGCAGATGAGTCATCAGTTGTCAGCGGGATTCCCCGATGACAGCTGAATGTGAAAAAAACAATTGCAGGCAGTAACAAAATGAGAAAAAGAGGTCCCTACCACAATCCATACCAGGCCCTTTGGGTCCATGTAAGCTTATGAGCACTAAAGCACACCTGACAGGCTCCCTTTGCTGCCCCTCTATACTAGTGTGAGCTTGGCTGATACAAGTAAAGAGAAGTATGTACACCATTTGCATTTTAAAAGGCGATTCATTTTTAATGAACGCATACCTGCATACATTTTTGTAATATCTGCCTGGAGCTCCACTTTAAAGTGCAACATAAAGGATACTAGTGTGTGATATGTCAAGGTGTGTCATTTTGTTGCATCTATTCTAGTTCGCTTGTAAATTTTGCTGCCCAGGGCCGTCCTTTACGATCGGAACTTTTGCTATGAATTAACTCTTCTCAGGGAATGATCCTTCGTTAAATACCAATAATTTTTTAAGTACGAAAAATGTGTCATTCTAACAATGTGGCTTTGATGTTTTACCTATGTAAACTATATATGATGTTGGAAAGCCAAGTTTTAAACTTCTAAACTAAGACTTTTTCACATCATATGTTGTATGAAAGTTTTGTTTGCCTTGGAAAGAAAACTATGCTGCTTTACCACTGTTAAACATCTGAATTTGAAATGTAATAAAACCATACCTGATATAGCAATATAAGCATTGATTTACTGAGTGCACCTACATTGCATTGACGTGACACTTTGCATCTTGGCTGCAGTCTTTGGTGTGTGTGCTGGAGAATACATGATATAACAGACTTATTGCTGTTGTCTTTGTAGATCTGATTACGTTCCAGTGTAACAGCAAGCTGGATCTAGGTTTCCCACAAGGATTGACAACAGAAGCCTACAGTTTACACCCCTGCCGCAGAAAGGCAGACTGTATGCAAGCACTCATGCATTTAGTGACATCTGAACAGATGATTCTACCTTCTGAGTGATATCCTGCTTGGCTGGCACGGTGACTGTTGGCTATTCTTCCCTATCCAGTCAGAACCCAAAATGGTACCTCATTCTAAAAATATAAATGTGTGTTTATAATGCTATTCTGTAAAATCATGCTGGTTATTTCAGCACCATAGACTTCACGGAATTAACCACTTAGGACCCGGACCAATTTGCAGGTTAAGGACCTTGCTCCTTTTTGCGATTCGGCACTGCGTCACTTTAACTGACAACTGGGCGGTCGAGGAAAGTGGCTCCCAAACAAAATTGGCGTCTTTTTTTTTTTTTTTCCCCACAAATAAAGCTTTCTTTTGATCACCTCAGCAGTTTATATTTTTTGCGCTATAAACAAAAATGGAGAGACAATTTAGAAAAAAATGCATTTTTTTTGTTATTTTGCTATAATATCCCCCAAATATATATATTTGGGCAAAATGTATAGCGTTTACAAAATAGGGCATAGTTGTATTGCATTTTAATGAAAAAAATTCTACTAATGGCGGCGATCAGCGTTTTTTTTTCCTCTTGTGACTGCGACATTATGGAGGACACTTCGGACCATTTTCTACACATTTTCGGGACCATTGTCATTTTCACAGCAAAAAGTGCTATAAAAATGCACGGTTTACTGTGAAAATTACAATTGCAGTTTAGGAGTTAACCACTAGGAGACACTGTACGTGTGACCTCCGTATGTGTTTCTAACTGTAGGGGGGTGGGGCTGGACGTGTGACGTCAGTGATTGTCTTTCCCCATATCGGGGGAACATATGATCACTGACTTTGACACAATGAAGACCGGAGAAGGTGTGTTGACACACACACCTCTCCCCGTTCTTTAACTCCGGTGACCAATCGCAGGACACCGGTGACAATCGGGTCCTGCGATCACGGAGCTTCGGACCGGGTCGCGAGCGCGTCGGCGCGCTCTCCACCCCACAGCTGGGCTTAAAGAGACACGTACAGGTACGTGATTGTGCCCAGCCATGCCATTCTGCCAACGTATATCGGCGTGAAGGGGTCCTTAAGTGGTTAATGTGCTGCACCTTGCCTTTCTTTACCTTAAAGTGATACTAAAAAGAGAAGTGTTAACTGCCATAATTCATTCACATAAATCATGAATATCATGCCACTGGATTTTGTTTTCTATGAAAATCGGTACCTTAATCCCGCAGTGCTGTTGTAAGGATGAGCTCGGACGTGTTCGCAACCCACACGTTCAGAGACCACCAGGAAGTTGGCACAGCGCTAATCGCAAGCAGTGAGACATTTTCCCGATCCGCGGCTGCAGAGATCTGGAAATGTTTTACTGCTTGTGATTAGCGCTTGGCAGTGCCAACCTCTCGGCGGGCTCTGTATGTGCGTGTTGCGAACACGCCTAAGCTCATCCTTATGCTGTTGTGTGGTCACATGATCTTTCCCTGTTTGGCATCTGCAGGGAAAGATCTTGTAAGTGCAATGACAAACACACATATGTTATGTTAAAACACAGAAATTGTCTTTACTGCACTATTTCTTTGGAAGGCTAACAGACAGTAACAATGTATAATCAAGTAATCAACTAGAGATCATTATCTGAGATTTAAGAGCAACGTACTATATTTAAGCTGCTTTTAGGGAATGCCAAACCTGAGAATGTCCCCAAGAGCAGGGACAAACTTTAATAAATAAAGCACAACATGGCACTTCAAATTTAGATTGGTTACCTTTACTCATATTGGCTCTGGATCTATATATACAGTGTTCAAATAACAACTGTTTCTGTAGTGCGGTGTCCCTGTTCCCTGCAGATGAGCAGAAATTACCTCTCACCAATTCCTGCGAACAGGACCCAAGTGAACGTCCTGGAACAGGCAGGCATTCATGGCGAGCCGACCGGTCCCCTTAAACTGGAATAAAAAAAACTGTTTGAGAAGAGCAGTTCAAATTAGGACCCTTCCACACCGGGCATGCTCAGGTCCGCTGATCCCTGCTTAGGAGGCGAATTGCTGGTCCGTGTCCGCTCCACTTATTCAGAGCAGACAGACACAGCTCGCTCTCCTCTATGGGTGGTCGGATGTAAAGGGACCACCTGACCATTTATACCTTACTGACATTTTATCCAGCAGGAGGATAGGGAATGGATCCGAACACGGCTGTTATTGGCGGATCAGATTTTGCCCCAATTTCCTGTGTCTGGCTGTCAAAACGTCCCTATCCTGTGTTCAGCAGAGGGAGGTTGAAGCTCGCCTAACCGTGGAAGCTCCTAAACTCTGCTAAAAGCCTATGTGTACATGGACACAGGCGTTTATGAAGTTGCATTTAAAAGCATTGGCAAAAAATGCCAAAGGCTCCTAAACTCAAGTTTAGAAGCTGCTAGTGTAAATGAATCCTTTTCTGGTGATGGCAGTAACATCCTGACAGACTTTCACTTCCTTACTCTATACAAAACAAAGAATCTGTGTTTAAGGTTGTGTTTTTGATGGTCAAAAATGTGTCTAATTAATTTGATTGAGTGCTGCCAAGAAATGCATTACAAGGTGAGCTGACTTCCCAAATACATTGACGGGAAAAGTATGTTGGCATTGACACTTTTATGAGTTGTTACAAATGATTTCAGCAGATTTGCATAGCTTTAAAATATTGTCATTTTATACAAGAAGTATTTAAAGCTAAACCAGACAGATGTGTTATTTATAATATATAGGTCAGAGGTCTCCAAACTGCGGCCCGAGGGCCGGATGTGGCCCTTTGCTTGCCTTTATCTAGCCCTTGGGGTACCTTTATTCCACTGAAACAAGGCACTATTCCTTCCACTGACACAAAAAAAGACAGGGAAGTGTTCCTCTTACTGTCACCATAGATGGGAAACAAATTAACCCACTGACACTAATGATGGGCCACTATTCCTCCCACTGACACCAATGATGTCATTTTTTTTACTTCCACCGACAACCAAGTCTATGGCATTATTAACTCCCACTGGCCACAGTCCGGCCCCTCTAAAGTTTGAAGGGCAGTAAATTGGCCCCTTGTTTCTAAAGTTTGGAGACCCCTGATATAGAACTGACTGTATAGTTGAGATTCTGCTCAGCCACACCTGTGATATACAAACGGTTGTTACTTTTCATAACCAGAATGACTTCACTACATGCTGCTGCTGACATTGCTTTGTCACCTACCTGTCCATCGTTACAAGGCTCTCATCTCTCTGTAAGTTACTATTGCCATATCCAGTGCAAAAATACATGATCAGTTCATGTTGCCTAATCTTTCCATTTCAATCTGATTTCTGCTTGTGGGGGTTTGTCATAAGATAATATAGATACATATCGGGAAGCTTTGCGAGCACCATTTCAAAGTACGTGTAAAGATTGTGTAATTTTATAACACGGCTAAAGAAAAAAAAAATTTTTTTTTTGCCTGAAGTTATGCTTTAATGATCTGTCATATGCGGTCCCATAATACACATCAGCACGTTATGCCTGTCAGTGAATTCCTGGAAAGAGATCTGGTGGTTTTCATCCCTCCTTGTCCTTTTCTTCCTTCCAGGCCATTGTGGGTGCTGTTTTTCACAGCATGCAATAATCAGACACTTGGCAGAAGATGTAGAGACAAGCGTCTTCACAGCATGAATGAGCTCAGGAGAGGTTTATTCTGTATAGTTCAAGTATTGTCAATTTTCTGCTGCTTGCAGGAAGTAAAGGAAGGAAGCATCCTGAGTGCACATATAGCAAAGGGAGCAGCTCGGCTATGTCAGCCAAGCCACAACCGACAAAAGGTTAACCTTTATAATTCAGACGTATTCTGTGCAGAAACTTACTGCAGTGTTAAAGATTTGCTTTCATATCACTGTGCTGCTGACTGTAACCTGACCTTATGTATTTAGTTACTTTTTATTGGAAGGGTCATTGCGTCTCATACAGAGTATTGCAGCTTGCTTTACATCCTAGAACCTGTGCTAAAAATGCCTCTGTGGTGGGCATAGCTAGAGGCAACTACAGAATAAGATGTGCAGTGCTGTATGTAAAAGCCCAAGGCCCCTGGTACAAAATCTTTATGGAAGCATCCTTTTACCCTTGGAAGATATTAATTTCCGTCTGTTTAATCAAATGATGTAGTTTGTTATTTTCCAGTAAGCCTACTGAAGTCTCAAACAGCACATATGAGTAAAACAAATGCTTTTTTGTGCTATACATAATGTCATGCAAAATGTTCATTACCCAGCAGACCTGTGGAAGGAAGAAGGTGGTCTGCAACTGTAAACGCTAGGTAAACCGCTAAATACAAAACTGAAATAGAGATGACTATCATTAATGAGAACTATTTTGGTTACAGTAAATGCTGTAAAGCCATGAATGGAGCATATTGAATGAATGAATTGCGTTCTGTGGGTTGTGAAAGTGAGAGGCTCGGAGCTGCAGCATTACTGTAAAACTTGCCAAACAAGAAGCTTCAGCAAGTGTCAAATGTCAACTTTAACTGCAAATGTTCAGCTCCAACGTTTAGTATGGCGACAAGTCCTCTTTACCAAAGATAAGACAATACAGGATCTAAGTGGCAAGTGGGTTTTGATTCCATGCTCAAAAAATGATCAGGAACTATATGAAATGTTAAAGTGATTGTAAAGGCTCCTTTTTTTCCCCCCCTAAAATAAAGAGATTTCTATTTCCTTGCCCTGTGTCCTGCTGTTGCACAGAGCGGCCCCTTGCCTCCCCTTCTGGGATTTCCCTCCGGTACTGTACGCTCCTCTTTTTCTCCATATGCCCCTATAGCCTGCTTGCCACTTGCTAATGAGGGCACATGTGCAGGCATTTTCACCAGCTGGTCTGTCTGTGGTTATGGCCCATGGCTCTTATATTTGTTCATAGCACAAAAAATAAAATGCCAAAATTAAGTTTTATTTGTGGGGGGAAAAAGGACATACATTGCCCGGTCATGAAGGGGGGAAAATCTTCTGGAGGTCAAGTTGTTAACGTAGTGTTTAAAAAAAAAAAAAAAAACCTTGTGACTTTAGAATCGCTTTAATCATCAGTATAGCTAGTATTTGAGTTTGTTCTTGTCAACAGATTGAACATATCAATACACAGGAGAACTGATTTGGGCTTCATACCAGCAGCTCCAAAGTGTATTAATGCACAATGAAATGAAATAAGTAATGTTAATGCACGGAACTGTCCCATGGTTAGCAAATTCATACTTTATTTTTGCAGGAAAGAGATAGTACTTGATATAACTCATGAACAAATGCAAGAAGTCTGATGCAAATGTATGTAAAGACATGTATAGACAAAAACAAAAAAACATTGGTTTGTTGATAAGCCATCCATTCTGAAAGCTTACTTAGCCAACATTTACTAACCCGAAGAAGAACAATGTGTTCTATTGGTACTAACAACTAATTGGTTAGTAAACTAATTTCCATTTAGTGTCTCTTTCCCATAACCTAATAATGTACCTAAACCCAAAAACATATCAATTGTTGGATATGGTGGCTGAATTAACCACTTTAGCCCCGGACAATATTGCTGTCCAATGACCAGAGCACTTTTTGCGATTCGGCACTGCGTCGTTTTAACTGACAATTGCGCGGTCGTGCGACGTGGCTCCCAAACAAAATTGGCGTCCTTTTTTTCCCACAAATAGAGCTTTCTTTTGGTGGTATTTGATCACCTCTGCGGTTTTTATTTTTTGCACTATAGACAAAAATAAAGCGACAATTTAAAAAAAATGCAATATTTTTTACTTTTTGCTAATAATAAATATCCCCCAAAAATATATAAAAAAACATATTTTTTTTCCTAAGTGTAGGCCGATATGTATTCTTCTTCTTCTACATATTTTTGGTAAAAAAAAAAAATCGCAATAAGTGTTTATCGGTTGGTTTTCGCAAAATTTATAGCGTTTACAAAATAAGGGATAGTTTTATTGCATTTTTATAAAAAAAAATTTTTTTTACTACTAATAGCAGCAATCAGCGATTTTTTTTTTTTTTTCCTGACTGCGACATTATGGCGGACACTTCGGACAATTTTGACACATTTTTGGGACAATTGTCATTTTCACAGCAAAAAATGCATTTAAATTGCATTGTTTACTGTGGAAATGACAGTTGCAGTTTGGGAGTTAACCACAGGGGGCGCTGTGAATTTGAGTGTTCCCTGTGTGTGTGTGTTAACAACTGTAGGGGGGTGTGGCTGTAGGTGTGACATCATCGATCACGTCCCCCTATTACAGGGATGACGCTATCGATGCTGCGGCCACAGTGAAGCACGGAGAAGCTGTGTTTACACACGGCTCTCCCCGTTCTTCAGCTCCAGGGACGGATTGCCGCACTGCAGCGGCGATCGGGTCCGCGAATCCCGAGGTCCCGTTCCTGGAGCTTCGGACCGGGTCACGGGAGCTCGCCGCGGGCCTGTGACCCACGGCTGGGTACTAAAATCAACGTGTATATATACGTTGATGTGCCCAGCCGTGCCATTCTGCCGATGTATATGTGCAGTAGGCGGTCCTTAAGTGGTTAAAGGAGCTCTTATGTACATTGCAGGGTAATTAGAGTACAGTTCCCCTGGAACCTTGGTTCCACAGACGTGTACCAGTAATTCAGTGACGACCTCCGAGACAACACACCAAGCGCAGCTGTCACCCCTTTCATAACATTCTAATGCTCTGGAGAAATGGTTTCAAGAAAACCAGCTCAATGAGCACAACGGTGCTCCAAACTGCTGCAGTGCAGCATAACAGGAAAGGAGAATAGCCTGTGAAGGCCAGGTAGTGTAAGGGTCCTAAATAACTGGTATGCCCAGGTACTGAGTTGGCAATAACTTTTGATGAATCGTGACAACAGGTCCCAACCACTGTTTGCGTAACCACTGTTTGCGTAACCACTGTCTGCGTAACCGCTAACTGCGGTTTCTTTATCATACATCACGGGACACAGAGTCTATCATGGCACACAGAGTCTAGTAATTACTAAGTGGGTTATATTCCACCTTCAGGTGCTGGACACTCAAGTCAAGCTATATAACCCCTCCCATACTGGGAGCACCTCGGTTTTTTTGCCAGTGTCTAAGGTGCATATGTCAGTTTGGAATTTTTTTTGCATTGCATTTGTTGGTCTATAAGAGGTTAACTGCTATATTCGCAGCATCCTACACAAGAAGCAGAAACCGAGGTGTGCCCCTTTCCCTGCTCTAAATTTTCAAACGAGGATTAAAAGACCTTAAGCCCAGGTTCACACTGGGTACGATTTAGTTCGATTTGAGATGCGATTTCACAATCGGGCCGTCTTTTGTTTGCCCGGGTTAGCATTGCTGTTTTGCGGCTGTATAAACATGAGGTGCAGCGGGTGTTCCCCATAAAGATTGGGGCAAAGCCAGGAGTCTCGCTATGCTGGAAACCATATCAAATCAGGGTAATGTGCAGGAGCTCTGTGTAAAAGCATCTGCTCATGCCCCCCCCCCCCCCCCCCAAAACTAGAAAACGTACTTGATTTCTATTCAACAGACCCCTTTTCTTGATTTTTCTTTACATCTAGTGTTTTTGAAGAGGCTTTTTTAAAAATATGTGTATAGCAAAGATTTAATAGCTGAGATTTACTAAAGTTTATTTTCTATTTATTTTTTGGCCAGATCTACAATTTTGTCTGTCCTTTTATTTACGCTTCAAAGAGGTGCCTCCTCTCCATTGGTTTATCTTCTCAGTGTAACTGAGAGGAGAGCAGAACAAATGAACCTTTATTCCTTTGCTGTCTGTAGAAGAGTTATAGTTTCAGTCTACAGTGTCTACATCGCTCAACCAACTGTACCACACTTTAGAAAATGTTTATAATTCAGCAAAGCTGCTGCTGTTGTCTGTTTAAAATCCTTCTTTTTTTTTTTTCCCAAGATGCTATAAAGGTTCCAACTTTTGAGAATGATAATTTTCCAGGCTGTAGAATAAAGCACATACTGTTTGAGTGTTGATTCTGGAAATAAGCTGTATCCCACATAAAGTGTAAATGAAATAATTCTGTCCCTGAGTGGCAGGCACCAAATCACATATCCTCCTTTGTGTACAAGTCCACATTATATAAATAGTCCTTTTTTTCATTTTTCCAGGTTCAAGGTGCCAGTTTTCGAGGCTGGAAAGATGTGACTTCCATATTCAACAAAGATGATGAACAGCAGCTGTTAAAAGGATCCAAATCTCCCAAGTCTAAAGCGTAAGAACAAACAGTAGCAGATGCATGCTGGCTTTATTCACTAAATAGAGCAATACAAATAGGCAAAGTCTAGTAACTCACTGTGACCAATCACGGTGGCATCACTAGGGTTGGTGTCATTTTAACAAGTTATGTCACACACAGCATAGTCATACTTATACTTACAACCCAAAATGCATTCTGCTATGCCTACCGTTTATGGGGATACCACACGTGCAAGACTTTTTCACAGCCTAGCTGCACAACATGGCCAAAATCCAAGGGGCATCTTTGGCCTTTCAAGAAGCATAAATTACTCGTCTAATTTCCTGACTATCATCATTTTCAAGGCCCTGGAGCACCAGGACAGTTGAAACGATGACTCCATTTTGAAAGGCAAACACTCTTTCCTGTGGTTCTAGGAGTGCCGCAAATGGTTTAGTTCAGGTGCAGGCAGAGACATGGTCAGCAAGCAAAGGATTGGTCCAGACAACAGGCAGAATCTCGCTCAATAAACATGCCAGGGTTAGTGCAGGCAGAAGCAACATTGCACTGGTGTGGTGGTTATTGGGAACACAGTTGCTGTCATACACTGGTCATATGACACTGGGACTGGTGTGGTGGTGGTGGTCAGGAAAACGCTTGCTTGTGGTACTGGTCTTGTGTGGTGTTACTCAGGAACAGAGATTCCAGCTACACTGGTCTTGCTACATTGTAACTGGTGTAGTGGTAAATAGAAAATTGTATTTGGATGCACTATTAGGGTTAATTCACACTTGAGGTTGAATCACCCCTAAACCCCCTACTCCCTTTAATTGCATTGGCAATAGCTAGGGTGTACACATGCTGTGGCTGCAATGCTGCGTATCACTGATATGGCAGGAATTGTACCCCGTACTCCTGCCAACTATTAGATAAGCACCTGAACAACCACAACATACTGCGCTATATACAATGCAATACTGACATATAATCACACAAATGGGTTGGACTTGATGGACTTGTGTTTTTTTAACCTCGTCTCAGTCCGTATCTGGTATGACCACCATTTGCCTCAAGCAGTGCAGCACATGTCCTTTGGATAGAATTGATCACGTTGTTGATTGTGGCCTGTAGAATGTTGATCCGTTCCTCTTCTATGGCTGTGCGAAGTTGCTGGATATTAGCAACTGAAACACGCTTTCGTACACACCGATCCAGAACATCAAATATGCTCAATAGGTGACATGTCCGGTGAGTATGCTGGTCATGCATGAACTGGGATGTTTTCAGCTTCCAGAAATTGTGTACAGATCTTTGCAACATGGTGCCATGCATTATCATGCTGCAACATGAGGTGATGGTTGTGGATGAATGGCACAACAATGGGCCTCAGGATCTCATCATGGTATCTCTGTGCATTCAAAATGCCATCAATAAAATGTGCAGATTTAGACCGATTTGTGAACAATATTTGGGAGAAATAGGCCTTTTGTGTACATAGAAAAAGTCGTAGATTTTTAAGTTCAGCTCATAATTAATAGGGGCAAACCCAAAAGTGTTGTGTTTTTTATAACTTCGCTCAGTGTACAGTCATTTATTTGCCATTTATAACTTACAAGGATTCTTCTCTTTCCTCTGTTGGTTCACGGTACGGTATACACTGAGCCTTCTGAGCTGTTTTCTCTATGTGCATTCATAAAAAGCCCTTGGAAAATAACAGTCCAACAATCTGTTGTTTAGGGTAAAACATTTTGAAAGATAAAAGTACAGTTGCAAAAATACAGTAGGTAAAGAATAGAATCACCCTCTTTATAAAATAAAATTGTGTGGCTTTTCAGCTGTAATAATTAGTGCAACTTGTAACATCCATATGAAAGATATAACGCCAACATAAAAAAACAGAATCATTGATTTGGAAAAAGGATCACCCCCTTGTCAGTATTTTGTTGAACACATTGTAGAAGGATTTGTTAATTTTTCATGTCAGAGGTTTACAACCACTTGTATTTATATGTAGCTTTCTGACTGTAAATGGTCTAAAAATGCATGTTTAGTGTAAACTGTCCAAGGGTTTTCCGAAGGGGCGAATGTTTCCCATTGTTGCTCTGCACCAGGCTGCCTACGCTGCAATAACAAGTTTACTCTTGTCAATAGGAATAGAATTGGGTTATAAATTGTTATGGCCTCTCTAACTTTTGTAACCAGAATTTATCCTCATTATTTACAGAGTTTCCTTGAAGACAAAAGAGGAAGCAAAGACAGAGAAAAAATCTGGGTTCTGGGACAGTTTGGCAATGAAACAGAATGTTCAACCAAAGAAAGCAGATGAGATTGAGGGCTGGGAGCCCCCTCAGATAATGGTGGAAGAGGACCCAACGTTCACAGAAGAACCTTTAGAAGATAACCA
The DNA here is from genome assembly GCA_029574335.1 of Rana kukunoris. Classification (NCBI taxonomy): domain Eukaryota; kingdom Metazoa; phylum Chordata; class Amphibia; order Anura; family Ranidae; genus Rana; species Rana kukunoris. The sequence goes on along the minus strand of CM056052.1, from coordinate 237,307,955 downwards.
CTCCTGGCCAGGTTGGGAAGATGAAACGGGTTCATCCAAGTACACAAATCTGACTAGTCCAGGGACTACGTCTAGGTGGAGCATTAAGTCAGCTGGCAAACTAGTTAGTATTAGAAGACGGAGCAAAGGTAACCTGACCGAAACCTGGGAAGAGCTAGAATGACAGCATTTGCAATGTCACAATATGCAATATCTTCAACGAGGGTAGCAGGTTTCAGAAGTTCTATGCTGTAATTTTTTTTTTTACCAAAATACTCTTTAAGTATTGAATAGCTATGTACTTTTATATTTATTGGAGTCCTACACTAAATTTGCACTCGTGTTCTTTATTTTTAAATTAGAAGTCAAAAATAGTTCTCTCTGAGAACCCACCAGAGAAATGTTAAGGTGGCATTACTTGTGCCTATGTGACAGTCCGAAACCTGGCTATAGTTGGTTTCACCACAAACAGTAATTCCTTAGTGAATGTATACACTGGCTATAACATAGACTGCCTTATACTGTTACCAGTAAAGGGTAAAAATTGCCTTGCACATTAACCTGTCAAGTGCCTGTATTTCACCTTGATAATGTATTTGTGATGCACAGCTTAATTTATTGATAAGTTAATTATACCTGTTTCTGTTGCTTTTATGAAAAGATTGTTGTTTTTAAAAGCTAGCCTTTGTAGGATGAAATTAAAGTATGTGTTTTGTGTAGCATTTTAATTCAAGCTGTCTGAACCTAATTTTTCCAGCCTGTAAAGTACACAATGTACTTCACATTAGACTATTGTATTATATCTACTTGCATAATATCTGTATTAAACTGACCCTGTTATTCAGGTTTTGACAACCTTTGCTTTCAGTTGTCTTGAAACAATAAGGCTCAGTTGGGCTATTTTATATTAAAAAAAAAGATATGATAGAAAATGTGTTGTCTATTGCAATCATTCTGATGCTACAGTTCTAACAAATACGGTTTGTGAGAAAAATGCATGCATGTATCTGGTAGCAGTAGACAACTCAGAAGTTCCTTCTGCAGTTTTTATTAAACTGCCTTACCATTTTTTGCTATCTAGTGGTCAAAATCATTATACTACTTAATGCCCCCAGAGGAAGAGGACATTTAAAGTAAACTTGAGCCAAGAATATGCACATTAACATCTACATATGTTAAACAACAATTCAGCAAATACTTACATATGTTAAACAAAACATGCATTACAAGCATTTTAAAACCAGACACCATTCATCTCTGTGGCTATGTGCAACATTCATTTTAAAGTTTGTAACAATGGCACTGAAGTCTTAAAGGGGTTGTTAAAGATAAGCTTATAAAACAAATTCAGCTAAAAATAGAAATGAAAGGCAAAACATTTTGTATAAATATTTTAAAAATTATAAATACCCATTGTTCTCGGCTGCATAAGAGCTAGAGGGAGGGGAAACGGTAGCACACCGAGCTTCCCAGCAAATGGCTTTACAGTGTAGGCATTTTAAGGCAAGTATGATCTTTGGAGTGCACACTGACATCCCAGCATCGCTAGAGTACTTACCACTGTGTGCTCTCCTGGTTAGTGTGGTCAGTTTTGAATAGGGAAGCAAGGGGGGTGGCATGAACACCATGGGATTTAACATAAAGGAAGCAATACAAAGAACAAGATACTTTTTCATACAAGTACATGGTACATCAGGCACATATCAGGAATATGAAGTGTATGGGGGTGCAGAATTTTGGCAGCCTGCCAGTCCTCTAATGTAAACATGCAGTGGGCGTCTCTAAAGCTATCAGAAACTGAAATCTGGCTTTAGAGTTTATTTTTTAGCTTTCAGGATGATTTATTTAACTTTAAAGTGGTTGTAAAGGCTGAACTTTTTTTTTTTTTACCTCCATGCGTTCTATGGCCATACGTGGTTTGAATCACAGCCAATCCCTACTGAAGCGGTCGAGATTCAAACAGTCTATGGCCGGCTTTAAAAGCCGCTAGAGAGGTCATTGAGAGCTTGTTTTAAAGCTCTTTTACATTTTGTTAACATACAAATACTTTAAAGTCTATAGTCTGGGCACAGCTTCACTTTAAGTCTGTGATCAACTATAACTCCTGTGTTTATGTGATTAATGTGTAGAGATGTGCTGGTTCTGCATCTGTTACTCAGTGTATACAGGAGCAATAAGATCATTGGTGCTGTCACCACCATGAAGTATGAACTCACAGGCTCCTTCAGTATGGCAGACAGAATAATTTGCATAAGTTCAGTCTCTGTAGTAACCAATCTTGTCTCATTGATCAGACTATAGTGCACTTACATGGTTGCTGTAGGTTACTAAAATTTGAAAATGGTTAGTTTGTGCTGCCTCACTGAATAAGCTTATACGTTTTGAAATGATTCTAAGATTTTCACCATGGCACATTGAAAAAATGGCCCTTCTTGCAATGTGCATTAAAAATGTCAGAAGGTGATGGTTGTAGAAACACCAGGGAGCCACTGAATGTCTACCTCTGCTGTAGACCAAAAAGTCAAAAGGATTTTTATTGTGTTTTTGTCTCATTATGTAAGAGAATAATGTTTCTTTTTTTTGCATGTGAGACTCCTTTTCTTTAGATGATATTTTTGTATATATAGGATGATAAAACATCTTTTTATTGAAATGAAGAAAGAGTACCATTATTAATGCTTGTCAAAATTGCTAGTTGTTGATACGCATGGTAAGTGACCTGAGACTTTACCAAGGTGAATTCAATTCGACTGACATGTTCAGTCAGTAAGTCCATGCATTTGTAGCATTCATTATGAACTGTTTTGTTAGAATCATTGTTTAAGTAACTGAATGAAATTGTTCTTTGTATCTTTTTTTTTTTCATCTTGAATAAAGAATCCAGTTGCACCAAGAACAGTTTAATTTTTGTGTGTATTCTTGCTTGTAATATGGTGAGGTGATTTCTGGTTTAGATATTGAGTACCTTTTTAAACAGACATAGAAGTAGTCCATTGCCTCTTGCAGCCTTAATTGTTTTTTTCAGATTTATTTATTTATTTTTTATTAACACATTAACCACTTAAGACCCGGACCAATACGCTGGTAAATAACCCAAGGTGTTTTTGCGATTCGGCACTGCGTCGCTTTAACAGACAATTGCACGGTCGTGCGATGTGGCTCCCTAACAAAATTTGCGTCCTTTTCTTCCCACAAATAGAGCTTTCTTTTGGTGGTATTTGATCACCTCTGCGATTTTTATTTTTTGCGCTATATACAAAAATAGAGCGCCATTTTTTAAAAATAAACACTTTTTTTACTTTTTGTTAAAAAAAAAATCAAATAAATTTTAGTCAAACATTTAGGCCAAAATTTATTTAGCCACATGTCTTTAGTAAAAAAAAAAAAATCGCGATACGTGGTTTGAAAAAAAAAAAAAATAGCTACCTAGCGGGAACAGCGACACTAATACAGCGATCAGAAAAATGATCGCTTAGTGACGCTGGCAATAGGGAGTGAAAGGGTTAACTAGGGCAGTGATCAGGGGGTTAAAACTTTATTAGGGGGGGTGGGGGGGCTATCCTGAACCTAACACTAACTGATTTTACACTGCCTGTCACACTGACACTAAATGCAGTGATTAGATCACTGCATTCAGTGACACTGTGACAGGGGGGGGTGGGGGGGCAGATCGCAAGGGGTTAAGTATGCCTATGTGAGTGTGTGTCAGTGTAATGTTGGTGCACACTTACTGTGAGGTGTTTCTCCCATTGCAGCGGTTGGAAATACCGCTGCGATGGGAGATTACATCACTTCCCCCTTCCTGTGTTTACACAGGAGGAGGAAGTGACACAAAGGGGGAGCGCGCGCATTGGCTGGGAGCGATCGCGGGGGGGCGGGTAAATGCCGACATCCGCCCGCTCGTCCCGGATCGCTCCCGGAGCCAGGGGGACCCCCGCACGCCGCGGAGGGGGTCCCGATGGGACCCCCGAACCGCACTTAGGCGGGGACGTAAATTTACGCCCTTGTGCCTGTACGAGCCATTCTGTGGCCGTATATGTGCGTGCGGGGGTCCTTAAGTGGTTAAAATGTCAAAGGTTGGTGCAATGTCTAGCCATAGAGGAATTATTTTGCCCAAAATGAACCTCCTGTGACAGTGGATGTTCTATAGTTTTGATTTCAGACTTCTGGCAAAAGAAATGGATTTTATGCCGGTACTCTGTACACCTAAAAGGTGCTGTGTTAGGGTTTGTTCTAAGCCACCTCACATAAATAACTGTGTTAACGTGCAAATGCTACACACTGAAAAGGCAGCTTATCAAAATAGACATCAAAAATATACAGTTTCAATATAAAAAAAGCGAACCCTTTTGAAACTATATTTCTGCACAAATTGGTCATAAAATGTGATCTGATCTTCATCTAAGTCACAACAATAGACAATCGCAGTCTGCTTAAAGGGGTAGTTCCCCCAAAAACCTTTTTTTTAACATTTATTCAGGCTCGTTATGTCAAGGGGAATCAGGTTTTTTTTTTTTAGAAATGAAGCCGTACTTACCGTTTTACAGATGCATCGTCTCCGACGCTTCCGGGTATGGGCTCCGGGTCTAGGCGTGCCTATTTGATTGACAGGCTTCCGAGGTCGGATACATCGCGTCACGATTTTCCGAAAGTAGCCGAACGACGGTGCGCAGGCGCAGTATAGAGCCGCACCGTCGCTCGGCTTCTTTCGGCTACTCGTGACGCGATGTATGCGACCGTCGGAAGCCTGTCAATCAAATAGGCACGCCCAGACCAGACGATCATACCCGGAAGCGACGGAGACGATGCATCTGTAAAACGGTAAGTATTGCTTCGTTTCTAATAAAAAACTACCCGATTCCCCTTGACATAACGAGCCTCATGCAATGTTAAAAAAAGGAATTACCCCTTTAAACTAATAACACACAAAGAATTAAATGTTACCATGTTTTTTTATTGCACACAATGTAAACATTCACAGTGCAGGTGTAAAAAGTATGTGCACCCTTGGATTTAACTGGTTGAACCTCCTTTGGCCACAATAACTTCAACCAAACGTTTCCTGTAGTTGATGATCAGACGTGCACAATGGTCAGGAGTAATTCTTAACCATTCCTCTTTACAGAACTGCATAAAAAAGAGAGAGGATGCGCCAATCTAAGTGCAGTGAAATAGAAAGTTTAATAAAATAGATTGGCACATCCTCTTTCTTTTGCATATATTTCAGAGCCTGCTTCTGCTTTAGGGTTGCTGCCGCTAGTGCTTTCTTCATCTTTGGTCTATTTATGTGATTGTTATTGGACTATAACATTTTTTTTATTATCATTTTATTGATTATATATTAATTTCCTGACCATTTACACCCTAATAATCTTGCACCATCCATCATTTTTTTATTTATTTTTTATCTCTTTACAGAACTGTTTCAGTTCAGCAATATTCTTGGGATGTCTGGTGTTAATCGCTTTCTTGAGCTCATGCCACAGCATCTCAATCAGGTTGAGTTCAGGACTTTGACTGGGCCACTCCAGAAGGCATATTTTCTTCTGTTTTAAGCCATTCTGTTTATTTACTTCTATGCTCATTGTCCTGTTTCAACACCCATCTTCGGTTGAGCTTCAGCTGGTGGACATATGGCCTTAAGTTCTCCTGCAAAATGTCTTGATAAACTTGGCAATTTTTCCTTCGGTGATGGTAATCCGTCCAAGCCCTGAGGCAGCAAAGCAGCCCCAAACCATGATGCCCCCACCACCATACTTCACAGTTGGGATGAGGTTTTGATGTTGGTGTCCTGTGCCTCCTTTTTTTCTCCACACTTAGTGTTGTGTGTTTCTTCCAAACAACTCAACTTTGGTTTCATCTGTCCACAGAATATTTTGCCAGTTTACTGCTGAGGAACATCCAGGTGCTCTTGTGCAAACTGTACACATGCAGCAATGTTTTTTTTGGACAGCAGTGGCTTCCTCTATGGTATTCTTCCATGAAATTCATTCTTGTTTAGTGTTTTACGTATCATATTTTCTCTAACAGGGATGTTGGCATATGCCAGAGACTTTTGTAAGCCTTTAGTTGACACTGTAGGATTCTTCTTCACCTCATTGAGCAGTCTACACTGTGCTCTTGCAGTCATCTTTACAGGACGGCCACTCCTAGGGAGAGTAGCAGCCGTGCTGAACTTTCTCCATTTATAGCCAATTTGTCTTACTGTGGACTGATTAACAGCAAGGCTTTTGGAGATGCTTTTATAACCCTTTCCAGCATTATGCAAGTCAACAATTCTTAATCGTAGGTGTTCTGAGAGCTCTTTTGTGCGAGGCATCATTCACATCAGGCAATGCTTCTTGTGAAAAGTAAACCCAGATCTGGTGTGTTTTTTATAGGGCAGGGCAGCTGTAACCAACACCATTTAGCTCTTGGAGATGTCATTAGTCTAAGGGTTCACATACTTTTTACACCTGTGAATGTTTTACTAGGTGTTTTCAATAAAAACATGGTAACATTTAATTGTGTGTGTTATTAGTTTAAGCCAGGCATGTCCAAAGTCCGGCCCGGGCCGCCCCCCAGGGCCACAAGATATATACTGTATTTATTGGCGCTGCCTTGGAGGGGACAGGACAAGCGCCGTCAGATTACATGAAGAGAATCTCCTGTTTACTCAGCAGCGTCTCTATTACAAGTCCTCTCTCCTGGGATGCCATTAGATGACTGTTCTGTCTATCATAGGAGGCGGGACTTTGTATTAAAGAGGCCACAGAGTAAACAAGATATTCTCCTGTTTTTAATCGGCACTCGTCCCATCCCCTCCCTCTGCCCTCCGAGGCTGCAGATGGGCATCGATCAGGCTGCATTGGTTGCAATGGTAAGGCTGCATTCATGGCAATGGTAAGGCTGCATTCATGGCAATGGTAAGGCTGCATTCATGGCAATGGTAAGCCCGTGCGTGTTATACACTGATTAAATACGGTATATACAAATAACACACCCAAGCTCATCCTTAGTCCTAAGCGGCGGTCTGGGATTCATTGGGGCCACAAAATAAATATATACAGTATATCCAAATAGCACACCCGAGCTCATCTCTTCACCACACACAGCCACAAAGGCAAGAGAATTCATGTTGAGCCGTGTATTAGTGCTCAGACTAACACACTTAGACCGAATTTTAATGGTTCAAAGAATGTCAGGCAAAATAGTCGGCTCTCATGCGTGTTCACTTCATCAAATCTGGCCCTCTTTGAAAAAAGTTTGGACACCCCTGGTTTAGGCAGACTGTGATTGTCTATTGTTGTGACTTAGATGAAGATCAGATCACATTTTATGACCAATCTGTGCAGAAATCCACATCATTCAAAAGGGTTCACATACTTTTTATTGCAACTGTAAATATCACTATATAGGAGTGGCAGCAAATCGGCTTTAGCCCACACTGAGGGCGTGTTTGACATCATTTCAGTGTGAGTTTGGGGGCAATTTGAAAGACATCTATGCAGGTTCATGCACAGATGTCTATTAAAATCAACCCAAATTCACCAAAAGTATTGCAGGAACTTCTTTTGGAAATCAATGCGGTGCAGGAAGGTCGGTGTTGCACCGATTCGGATAGTTTTCGCTGCCGGCAATAGGCGGTGATTTGATGTGTAAAATCGGCCCGATGTGAACAGGGGCTAAATCTGATTTCTATGTAATTCAATGTAGCCACCACACAGACAACCTCACAAGCCCAGTATGAGTTTACCTACTAAAATCTGTCTTGTGTAATTTCTCTTCTCTCAGCTTCCTGCATCACAAATCAATTTTACAAATCCAAGTGAATATGAATCTGGTAGATAAAGGTTAGAGACATTTCAACATATTTTACACTAAGGATGCTACACCTATAAGTCTGACTTATGTGCATTTTTTTTTAATAATGCTAGGCCCAATTCATTAAATTATAATTCTTATAGCAACTAATATTTAAAAAAATCAAGAGCCAATGGGAGCTGAAAAGTCGCATGACAAAAGATTTTTATGTCAAATAACATCCCATTTTATGGAGCCTATTGATAAGGGATGATGAGCACAGATAAATGGTTAAGAAAACTAGAATAACACATGTTTCAGATGTTTAAAAAACACAGGCTATCTGTAAAAAAAAAAAAAAAAAGTTGAAATATGGACAAATGTTATTGAGCTTATATATTTAGAATTTGAAAAACATTTGATGTTGAAGGGTGGAAAGCAATGTGTAATTGTAATATTCAAAATGGGATCAAACCAGCACAATGCTGTTGCACAAAGATTTAAATTAACAAGTTTATTTTGCAATCTGTTAATGGTTTGACAGATGATGCTGCCAAAAATGTCGCCATTTTTGCTAATAACAAAAAATTAAACATACAGTAATTATTAAAAATCGGTAGGATAGTGGCATAGCACAGAAAGGATCTTGATTAAAGTGCAACAAGGGCAGTTGAATGGCAAATAAAATAAAAATTTCACTTGTGGCAAAATAGACCAGAGAACAGCAAGAACTACTTATCAGGTTTATACATCTTATCTGTAGCCCTTTTTTTCTGTTAAAGGACAAATCTCTCCAATAAGAATAGATTGACACTGGTCTGCAGTCTTGTATACAATAAATGCTATTTTTTTCATGCCTCTTTCCAATGAGAACTTAACCACTTGCCTACTGTGCACCTACACCCCCTTCCTGCCCAGACAAAATATAAGCTTCCGGCACTGCGTCGCTTTAACTGACAATTGCGCGGTCGTGCGACGTGGCTCCCAAACAAAATTGGCGTCCTTTTTTTCCCACAAATAGAGCTTTCTTTTGGTGGTATTTGATCACCTCTGCGGTTTTTATTTTTTGCGCTATAAACAAAAATAGAGCGTCAATTTTTAAAAAAATGCAATATTTTTTCCTTTTTGGTATAATAAATAACCCCAAAAATATATAAAAAAAATCATTTTTCCCTCAGTTTAGGCCGATACGTATTCTTCTACATATTTTTGGTAAAAAAAAAATGCAATAAGCGTTTATCGATTGGTTTGCGCAAAATTTATAGCGTTTACAAAATAGGGGATAGTTTATGGCATTTTTTTTTCTACTATTAATGGCGGCGATCTGCGATTTTTTTTTTTTTTTTTTTTTTTTTTTTTTATTGGGACTGCGACGTTATGGCGGACATTTCGGACACTTTTCTGACATTTTTGGGACCATTTACATTTATACAGTGAACAATGCTATAAATATGCATTGATTACTATATAAATGTGACTGGCAGTGAAGGGGTTAACCACTAGGGGGCGGGGAAGGGGTTAAATTTGTGTCCTATGAGTGTTCTAACTGTGGGGGGAGGGGGGGTGACTGGGGGAGGTGACCGATTGTGTCCCTATGTACAAGGGACACAATCGATCTCCTCTCTCCCTGACAGGGACGTGCAGCTCTGTGTTTACATACAGAGCTGCACGTCCCAGCTCAGTTACTGAGCAATCGCGTGTGCCCGGCGGCGATCGTTGCCGCCAGGCACTCGCACGGGATCCCCGCAGAGCGGCGGGTGCGCGCGCGTGCCGCTGGCGACGCACGCCCGCCCGTGGCTTTAAAGGGACATCACGTCATATGACGTGATGTCAGGATAATGGAGTCGTCTGCCTGCCGTCATTTGACGGTGGGCAGATGACAAGTGGTTAAGCACTGCCTACTGGGCGAGGAAGGGATTCCTTTAACATTACATAACAATAGGTGTATCTTTTTGGTTCATAAACCTACTTCAGAGGTGGATTGCCACATTACCCCCTTATCGTTCTTCCTGATTAGAATAGTTAATGATATTTTGATGAGAGAAAAAAATGACATACACCAGACATGGCTGAGAAGCCATGTTTGATAAATTGGAGTGATTGGCTCAACACTTCAGGCATAGCACCAACTGCATTAATATTGGATAGGTTGCTTTCTTGACATTATCAAACCTTTCTTTTTGATAGTGAAACTACCCTTCTGGCCTTTTTGGGCCGAGATCCGAATCCCACAATCCTTTTTCCTTCACCTTTTGATCTATTATTTATTCGGATACTTTCCCACACGAAGAGCTATGCAATATATTTTCTATTCATTCATTTTCTGTTATATTGCTAATATTTATTATATATTGTGTGATGGATCTCGAATACCCCAGGTGGGCACATCCGCCAGGCCTGTGTCTCCTGTCCTCCAAACGCACCTGCAGCTTCGCCATAACCAGCCCTTAACCCCTCAATCACAAGACAATCCACACAGGTGTTGAGGGTTAAACATGCAGAGCATAAACTGTTTATTAAATGCAAGACATACACCTTTACACACAATTAGGGATACTCCCCTTAGCTTTGTCTTAGAGGGGAGGGGGTAGGGGACAAGGAACAACTAATGGGAACGGAACACTTGTACATTGAGACTACAGATAAACATAATGAGATTATGGTAAGCAGGCAGCCTCTCAATACACATTCCCTGCGGAGAGATGTCTCCAGTCCAGACCATTGTATGCTATGTGCCATGAACCAACACAATTAAACACAGCAACAAGAGGGGGGGATGGGGGAGAAGGGATGTAGCATTACATTATCTCAATGCCAGCTTGTCCCCGGGTCTCCAGTCTCTTCTGGGCCCTAATCTGTGGATAAGAGGCCAGCCCACAGTCCCTTCCAAAACACACAGTGACAGTGGGTTCTGTCACATTTCTCCCTTTTTAAAAAGACTAACCAGGTTCCTGACCCTCAACTGGTCTGGACCTTCGTTAATCACAAACTCCCACCCCAGGCAAACGGGAAAAGTAAAAGTACAACTTTGGTGCTGGGGAGCAAAATCGCACAAAGTTCTCCTGTGAATAAAAACAGCCGCTGCAGAGTGGGAACAGCTGTCTGCACTCCCCTGATTCGGGACTGAGTTGCAGATATTGGGGGGAGCTGAATAATCCTCTGCCCTGATGCCAGCACTTCAGCTGGTAGGGCTATGCATTTGGGGAGGAAAAGGTACTTGCTTTTCTCCTGGTGTAGTTACCAGCTGCTAAGAAGGTATCTTGCAGGGACTATCTCCCAGACTCTATCTATTTTTCTGATGCTGGGCAGAGACCAACAGCGCTCTGTCCTGTAGCCAGCACTTCTGCCGGGGGGGACATATACAAAAGTTGGGTACAGCTGCTGGAGAGGGGGAAGGGTTTTCATCCTTGCCGGTTCTGTGACCAGCCACTGGGGTGACTTCTGACAGGGGCTGTCTCCCAAAACCTCCAAAAACATACTGAGGGCTGGGCAGGGGCCAGCATAACTCTGCCCCATAGCCAGCGATTCTGCTGGGGGGGTGAACATTGGGGTAGTGTCCAATTGCTGGGGAGGGAGAATTGCTTCCTCTACTCCCGGTGGGGATATCTGCTGTTTGGGGGGGGGGGGAGATTACGCAGATCATCTCTCGAACTCTCCGGATTAAACTTTTTTTTCTGATGCTGGCAGAGGCCAGTGGCACTCTGCCCTGTAGCCAGCGGTTCTGCTGGGGCACCGGATGCAATACTTTGGACTTGCTGCTTATCACCATTTCCCAGCCTTCCAGCGTCTGTTTCAACTCCCCCTTCTGAGACCTTCATACTATTAGCTTGTCTCGCTGCCTGGGGGACCTCCGGTGCATTCTGGTATTCTAGCACTCGCAGTGCCCTCTGTATCATTGCCGCTTCTTCCATTGCGGTTAGGACAGGAAATGTAGGGGCACCCCTGGCCCCATTTGCGCCTCATCTTTGTGACTGTCTGCTATTTCTCCCGGACAGTCCCAGGCAACAGGAGCCATGCCAGGCTGCTGATCATCGTCAAACAGCCGCTTGTAGGCAATCTCGAGCTCCTATTCCTGCTTAACCAGGTACTACAATTGCTCCAGGGGAGGTCCAGCACCTCATCTCGGAAGTCTAGGATGTTTTCCAGCTGCCACGCCTCATCGCTCCCAAAGTCTGGATCTCCGTAAATTTTTTGATAGAGCAGCCCCACGCCGCCATAGCCAACGCTTTCTGTCGCGAACCACCGGAGGGCTCTGTAGCTGGCATCCAGTTTCATCCAGCTTCATCTCCTCCCGGACCAACCTTCCACTCATCTGGCGGTCGTTCCTTTAGGAACACCTCAATTTTTTGCAGGAAAACATAGAAAAGTGATGCCAGAAAAATCCAGCGTAGTCCATAGAGTCTGCCCATTTTTATTTTATTTTTTTATTTATGTTTTTTGTTAACTTTTATTGTCTGACTATATATATAAATAATATAATATCTGTAGAACCCCAATTAGCTACATGGAGTCCTACCAGCATGTACTCAAGTCAGATGGCGTTCACCAAAGAAAAGAACAGAGGAACTCCAGTGAGCTTAACGCATCATGTCCACCCAGTCAAGTGGCAGCGTTTTGTGGTGCTGATATGCCATTTTCACTGTTCCTATATGCGAGAACCTTAAATACGAGTTTTATCATTCTACACTATGGAGTTCTTCTGTTCCATTCCCTATGGTGAATGCTATCTGGTTAGAGTTTGATGGAGCTGTGAGTGGCTGAGACACAGTTCTAATTACTGGTGGAGTGCTTTTGCACTAATAAGCATTCTAAGACATAGTAAGCCCTAAGGTATTCATTTTCTGGTAAGCAACTATTGTGGGAGATTTACTAAAATTGGTGCATCCCCAGCGTCAGTTGCTCGTCATGAATCCATCGCCTAGCAATGAGTTTCCTTACTCCACGAAACAGGACCCTAAGAAACAATTTAGTGTACACATTCATCTCCTCCTGATCAAACCCCCCAGGAGGCTACGTAAGGGAGAACAAATATTATGCAGGCCAAACTTATCCAATATAAATTCTGCTACCTGCGATTATAATGGTCTCACTTTTTGGCATTCAAACAACCATATGTAGAAAAGTGCTTTCCGCCCCCATACATTTATGACAGAGGGCAGATTCCCTCCTGCGCATTTGGTAAAGTCTAGCTGGTGTATAATACTGCTGGTGAAGGTAACAAAACTGGATCATTTTGTCCGTAGAAAAGATAAGCCTGATACGTGTCCAGTATCTCCTGCCACAACTCTTCCGACAACTCCGGGACAAAACTCTCCCAACGAGCCCTGGCCTATGTGGATCCCATTTTCACCAGACCAGCTGCCCTGTAGTATCGAGAGACTCCCTTAGATGGATCCAAATCAATCGGAAGCTTCTCCAGATCTGTATTTTGTACCTGAATTTCCCCACTCCCAAACTGTGCAATCACTGCGTAACGCAGCTGTGCATAGCGAAAATGCCAGGTCCTAAGTATCCCAAATTGGTCCCTTAATTGGAAAAAAGTACAGAGACGACCATCCTGACAGATGTGGTGTAGGTTCTTTATACCATATTTTACCCACGTCCTCTGTCCGTCAGGCATAAAGAACTCTCCCAAAGATTTATTGCACCATAAGGGGCTATTCGGGGATAGCCACAAGGGGTCATCTTTCCGCCACTGGGAGCAAAGATTAAATACTTTCCCAGGAAGTGCCATGACTGATCCCACCTTTCTCCCCGGAATCCCCTTCCTGTACACCATATTCGGTAAGGTTTCTTGTGAGGTGGCAACCGCTGACTCCAACAAAGTAGTGGCGTTAGGCGTCTGTGGAAAAAGTCGCCAGTGTAAAAAGGATAGTTGTGAGGCCAAAAAATAAACGCAAATCTGGAAGGGCCACCCCCCCATGGTAACCGGTAACTTTAATACTACAAGAGAGACCCTGGGGGCTCGTGAACCCCACAATAATGGAGTCAATGTGCATGAAGATCTATAATGTCACAAAAACAGGGAATTCTAGAGGATATAAAGAAATTAGGAAGAAAAATCATCTTGAACAGATTGATACGTCCCATCAAAGTAATCTGCAAATTCTGCCATTTCTGTACCTTCTCCCTAAAATTCCCAATAATCTGTGACAAATTGGTCTCCAGGAACCCTGAGATAGGAAGCTGAACCTCAATCCCTAAATATTTGAAAGAGGCAGACAAAGGAATGGGACAATCCGCCGGAATTACCACTACGTCGTCAATAGGGAAGAGGGACGATTTTGTCCAATTGATTTGAAATCCGGAATAGTTCCCAAATTTTTGGATCAATTGGAAGGCTCTGGAAAGCGAGGGTCCTGAATCCTGCAGATTTAGCAACATGTCATCTGCATAGAGTGAAGCTCATTCCTCAAACACCCCAAGTCTTAGATTGGTAAAACTGGGAGTAGATCTCAGCTTAACCGCTAGAGGCTCTATGGCCAGGGCAAACAGAAGGGGTGAAAGTGGGCACCCCTGCCTGGTCCCCCAATCTATAGGGAAGCGGTCTGAAATAATGTCATTTACCCTTATTCTGACCAGCGGCTCCGTATACAAGAGCCGCACCCAGAAAAAAAGCCATAGGACTCCAAAAGGTGGAACAAATATGCCCACTCCACAGAGTCAAAGGCGCTTTTTGTGTCTAAGGAGGCTACTATTCTAGTCCCAGAGTTGTCATGGGTACTCTGGAGGTTCACAAAGAGTTTCGTAATATTCATCTGCCCTGGATAAATCCCATCTGATCTGCATCCACCAATTTTTGTATAACCTTTTTGGTTATCGTCCTGCCAGGATTTTGGTATCAACATTCATCAGCGAGATTGGACGATAGAAGTCGCACTCCCGAGGGTCCTTCCACCCCCCCCCCTTTAGGGATCAGGATTACCAAGGCGAGGGAGATAGTCTACCCTCCGACCTAGCTGCATTGAACACTTTCAGCAGGCGGGGTACCAAACCATACCAAAAGGTGCGATACCATTCCAAGGGGAGGCCATCTAGACCGGGAAACTTCCCAGGGGCAAAGGAGGCAATCGCCTCCTCCACAGTAATTTTGGCTTCAAGAGCAGCACTTTCGTCTTCCGTCGACATATTCTGACCGTGCCAAGTATGCCAGAAGTCTACCATTTTTGTCCCCAAATTCAAAGATGTGCCTGCGTTAAGCAAGGGTGAGTTTTGTGGTACAGTCCGTCGGCCCAGTCTGGTACTCCCTGGTTCTCTCCCGCAGAGTTAGAAATCTCTCACTAGTGGGGTCCCCAACATACACTGCCTTCGCTAGTGTTACCTCTGTCTCCTTAACCACTTAAGACCCGGACCAATACGCTGGCAAATGACCCAAGGGGTTTTTGCGATTCGGCACTGCGTCGCTTTAACAGACAATTGCGCGGTCGTGCGACGTGGCTCCCAAACAAAATTTGCGTCCTTTTTTTCCCACAAATAGAGCTTTCTTTTGGTGGTATTTGATCACCTCTGCGGTTTTTATTTTTTGCGCTATAAACAAAAATAGAGCGACAATTTAAAAAAAAATGCAATATTTTTTACTTTTTGCTATAATAAATATCCCCCAAAAATATATAAAAAAACATTTTTTTTCCTCAGTTTAGGCCGATACGTATTCTTCTACATATTTTTGGTAAAAAAAATCGCAATAAGCGTTTATCGGTTGGTTTTCGCAAAATTTATAGCGTTTACAAAATAAGGGATAGTTTTATTGCATTTTTATTAATTATTTTTTTTTTACTACTAATAGCGGCGATCAGCGATTTTTTTCGTGACTGCGACAATATGGCGGACACTTCGGACAATTTTGACACATTTTTGGGACAATTGTCATTTTCACAGCAAAAAATGCATTTAAATTGCATTGTTTACTGTGGAAATGACAGTTGCAGTTTGGGAGTTAACCACAGGTGGCGCTGTAGGGAATGTGTGCCCTAATGTGTGTGTTTACAACTGTAGGGGGGTGTGGCTGTAGGTGTGACGTCATCGATCGCGTCCCCCTATTACAGGGATGACGCGATCGATGCTCCGGCCACAGAGAAGCACGGGGAAGCCGTGTGTACACACGGCTCTCCCCGTTCTTCCGCTCCAGGGACGGATCGCCGCACTGCAGCGGCGATCGGGTCCGCGAATCCCGCGGTCCCGGTCCTGGAGCTTCGGACCGGGTCGCGGGCGCGCGCCCGCGACCCACGGCTGGGTACTAAAACCAACGTATATATACGTTGATGTGCCCAGCCGTGCCATTCTGTCGACGTAAATGTGCAGTAGGCGGTCCTTAAGTGGTTAAGGTGCACTGGGCAAATAAGAAGCCGACTGTTTCTTAAACCCATGCACCTCTACTATAAACACCACCCCCCTCAGCATGGCCTTAAAGGACTCCCATTGGAGAAAAGAGGATCCAGAATTGTAATTTTCGGCCCAAAAATGCTTAATACCCTCTGCACACTTAATCTGCACATATTCCTCTTGGAGCCAACTAGCCTCCATCCTCCAATGACATATACCTGGTTTCGGCCCCAGTTTGAGTTCCAACAACATTGGGGAATGGTCTGACAGGGCCATGGGCAAATAAGAAACTGCCCTAACCAGTTTCCGAATATCAGGATTATGAAAACGCCAAACATCTCTGAACCCATGAGTAGACATCCACCCCACGAGGGGGACTCGGGTGCCAAATGTCGCACCCAGCCTATCCAGAGTCTGATACAGTGATACAGAGTCTGATACAGAGTTGAAATCGCCCAAGATGAAGATCCTCCCCTTCGCTACCTCATGTGTCGCCCATATCATGTCTTCCAGATGAGCTAGCGAAAAGGGAGGAGGCACATACAAATTTACAAGCGTTAGAAATCTATTCATCACCTGTATCACCAGTATAACATACCTCTCCTTAGTGTCTGTCCAAACTGCATGTATGGATATGGGCATAGCTTTGGTGACCAGGGTAGAGACCCCCCCTTGCATAGGAGGAGTATCTGGCATTGTAGGCCCCTGCAATATGAGCCCTTTTTAGAGAGAGGACCCTGGAGCCTTGGAGATGAGTCTCCTGAAGTAGAATTGGGTCTAGTTTATACTTTTTAATATCACAGACCAATGATCATTTAAATTTGGAGTTGAGGCCTCTGACATTCCAGTCCAAAATCTTGAGACTCACCTCCATGGCAAAGAGATATGAGTTAGGGGACCCCCTCTCCGGGACACAGCCAACTAGGGGTGTCAAATTTAATCGCTGCATCGGTGCATCGCGATTCGGGTGTTCCCGATTCGGTACCGATGCATGCGACCGTAATAATCGATTATTGACCCCGCCCCCGTCCCCGCCCCTCCCGAGAGAGCGCTCCGTTACAGTATTTTACCTTGAGGTGCGCTCATGTGACTCCCCGGCCCGCCTCTCTCCTCTCTGCTTTTACATCTCACGTCTCTCCTGGCGTCAGCCCCGCCCACTGACTGTAACTTTCAGATCAGTAGAAAGGCGGGAGGTGCTGACGCAAGGAGAGACTGGGCTACAGAGAGACGCGCAGCACAGAATTTTTTTACCGGACCGATCAGACCCTGCCTGGCTGAGCCTGCCCTGGTGAGTGCAGTATTAGTCTGTCTGCAGTTCAAAGCCGCCTGCTATATTAAATTTATAAAAAGGGTCAGGCAAGGTTGGGACACAGTGACTGACTCGCTAGACTGCTCTCTCTCTCAGAGAGAGAGAGAGAGAGAGACAGAGACAGACAGGCGAAAGCTTGCAGGACTCATCGTCTCCCCTGTCCCCTCACTTCAGTCACAGACAGTGCAATCCAGTGATCTAGTCGGGGCCACTTGAGTGAGGGGGGGGGGGTGCACTGCTGAGAGAGAATGAATTATAGTGACCCCTGCCCTGGCTGCAAGCACCATCCATCCATCTCTTGACTGGATGCTATCTATGTGATGTACAGGCAGCGGTTATCAGACAAGAATGGCAGTGGTGATTGTACAGAATTACAGATGTTCACAATCTGTCTTGCTATCCTGTACCCTGTCTAAATCCTCTGACCACCTCCTGTCTGCCATCCTCTCACCATCTCCTGTCTGCCATCCTCTGACCACCTCCTGTCTGCCATCCTCTGACCACCTCCTGTCTGCCATCCTCTGACCACCTCCTGTATGCCATCCTCTGACCATCTCCTGTCTGCCATCCTCTGACCATCTCCTGTCTGCCATCCTCTGACCATCTCCTGTCTGCCATCCTCTGACCACCTCCTGTCTGCCATCCTCTGACCACCTCCTGTCTGCCATCCTCTGACCACCTCCTGTCTGCCATCCTCTGACCACCTCCTGTATCCTGTCCGCCATCCTCTGACCACCTCCTGTCTGCCATCTTCTGACCACCTCCTGTCTGCCATCCTCTGACCACCTCCTGTATGCCATTCTCTGACCACCTCCTGTCTGCCATCCTCTGACCACCTCCTGTATGCCATTCTCTGACCACCTCCTGTATCCTGTCCGCCATCCTCTGACCACCTCCTGTATGCCATTCTCTGACCACCTCCTGTATCCTGTCCGCCATCCTCTGACCACCTCCTGTATGCCATCCTCTGACCACCTCCTGTGTGATCATCTCCTATAGCATGTCTGCAGTCTCTGATCATCTCCTGTTGCATGTCCGCAGTCTCTGACCGTCTCCTGTACTATGCCCGCAGTCTCTGACCGTCTCCTGTACTATGCCCACAGTCTCTGACCATCTCCTGTACTATGCCCACAGTCTCTGACTGTCTCCTGTACTATGCCTGCAGTCTCTGACCGTCTCCTGTACTATGCCCGCAGTCTCTGACCATCTCCTGTACTATGCCCGCAGTCTCTGATCGTCTCCTGTACTATGCCCACAGTCTCTGACCATCTCCTGTACCACGTCTGCAGTCTCTGATCATCTCCTTTAGTATTTTGGGGGGAGAGCCATTCGCACTTGCGCAGCAATCGTGATGCATCGTGATGCATCGCGGAATCAAATCGAATCGAATCGTGGACTTGATAATCGTAATCGCATCGAATCGTGAGACCGGTGAAGATGCGCAGCCCTACAGCCAACCAAACAATCAGGGGTCCAGGCTCCTCCCCCCCACCTACAGAGAGCAGAGTAGCAACAGGATTGTGAAGGACCCAAGGCAATCACACTAAGGTGTCCGTTTAATAAACTGTGAAATTTTTTCTCCGTTCAGTTCACAGCAGTTCTCAGGAGGAAAATTATCTCCTCTGCAGCCGGTTTAGTAAACTGAGAACTTCAGTTCTCAGATGGTGAACAGAGGTGACGTTTTTTCTCTGAAAACAGCCGAGATCTGTGTAAAAGTGGGTGGACTGCCTGTAATCTTGTGAGATATTGTGAGATTATGGTGCAGCCGAGTTCAAAAAGTGAAACTAAAGTTTAAAAGAACATGTAATTAATGTTTTCAGACATGTGATAACATATATAAATACTGTATATATGTGTGTGTATACATATATATATAAATACTGTATATATGTGTGTATACATATATATATAAATACTGTATATATGTGTGTGTGTGTGTGTGTATATATAAATACTGTATATATGTGTGTGTATATATATATATATATATATATATATATAAAATACTGTATATATGTGTGTGTATACATATATATATAAATACTGTATATATGTGTGTATACATACACATATATATATGTGTGTGTGTGTGTGTATACATACATATATACCGTATTTATCGGCCTATTGTGCGCATCCGCGTATAGCTCGCACCCCTACTCTGGACGTGAAATGCCTGAAATTTTTTTTTATTATTACTTACAGTTTTGGTGTCTTGTCCGGCGTCCATCTGCGGCCTTCGTGGTGTCCTCCCCGCTGCTCCCGCGCTGTCTCTGAGCCGATCCCTGCTTCCCGCACTGTTCCCACAGCGCGGGAAGCAGGGATCAGCGGCAAAGTTCAAACACAGCGTGGGAAGCGAATATCGGCATATATAGCGCACCCACGATTTTGCTCTGATTTTAAGGGCAAAAAAGTGCACGGTATACGCCGATAAATACGGTATATATGTGTGTGTGTGTATATATATATACACACACACACATGTTATATAGATACTGTATGTGTGTGTATGTATGTATATATACACACACACACACATATATATATATATATATATATATATATATATATATATATTCATACAGTATCTATATACACACAAGTGTATATTGTTCTTAATATTCATTTTTTACCCACTGGTGTTGATATTAGGAAGAAATAAGCCTTCTTCCCCTTATCACACCAGCTTCTCTCCCAGATTCTCCACCTCTGAGCTGGTGAATCTGAAAGGGAAATATTTCAGTGGAAGGGCTGTGAAATCTTCAGATCACTGTTTATTAAACTGGCCGTTTGTGATAAAACATCCATGTGCTGTGATGTGAAGTGGAGAATGTGTTCTCTGCTCCTTTTCACAGTTTATTAAACCGGCAATGCTCTGTGATAAGCCGTGATCATCATGATCTCAGGCTTATCACGGTTCATTAAACGTACACCTTAATGAAGACAATCCCAGCCAAATATAAACATACAATCCCCAGCAGAAAAAACACCAGAAAAAACACCCCAACATCCCCCTCCCTGCACCCAGCCCCAACCTGCCAGGCACTTTGTTCCCATAACCTTAGTTCAGATAGGTAACAGAGGTTGCTGCTGTTTAATTGTTTTGCATGGATATGTGATGTGCTATACTTGGATTTTTAATTCATTGTTGTGCTAAGCACAGTTTTTCTTCCTGCATTATGCCTGAAAAGTACTTGGCATCCGTCTGAATTTCTTTCAATGAACAGGTGAGTTTTGGCATGTCCTTATAAAGTGCTGCAAAGGTCTCTAAAGGATTACACTACACCTATGTTACACACAAGGAAAAGCCAAGCACAATCCATGCTAGTCTGATATTTGGGCCGCCACTACTATTTTCATTTTTTTTTATTAAAGCTACTGTAAAGTCAGACCTATTGTCCTAGTTATTTCTTCTAGACAATGCTGCACTTATTTATGTAAAACGCAGGAAGCTTTATTGTAACATAAATCCTGACTAGGGCATAGGTGTTAAAAGTAGTATACAAATGTGCAATAATCAGTCTTCCTGTGTAACATAAAATAAGAGGGTCACATGCTCCTTTTCTTTGTAAGACTTATTAGTCTTCTCTATATTTATCTTTACACCCTCAGGGAACATGCATCACCTTCCTCTCTTACCACCTCAGTGCCCCAGGCCACATTTCCTGGCTTCCTATGTGGCTGTTCTGTATTGTACACCACACATCTTGGCCCTTTCTCCCTGAGCTATCTTATGTTTTTGTCTGCTGCTCTGCCTACATTGTTTTGTACTTAACCATGTTAAATAAAATTATTTTCCTGATCTGTTCTTGTTCTTTAAACCTTCCATCAACACCTCTTCTCTCCCTGTCTTACTATTGCTGCTCTCCTCCTGCAATCGTTTTCCACAGTCCCTTCTCCAATGTTGTAGATATACAGTGTTTTCCCGCCTCCACCCTCATATCTATGAACTGCTTCCAATGCCTCCTTTCCCAGGTTCCAAACTCGATTTGCTCCCAGTTAGCTTTTCATCCTTCGGTCTGCTCCTGTTGGCTTCCCAGTTCTCATTGTTGTCTTACTGTTGTCTCCCCAGTGCTCAACCATAATCTAGTCCCATTGACACCGTGTCCTGCAGATTCCCTCACAAAGCCTACCTCTTCACCACTTTTTTCATTGTGGTTGCATGGGCTATGCTATCCATCACACCATAACGTCTCTGGTGTGAACCAGCCCTAAGTGTGCAGAGGTTCTAAACTTGAGTAATAGAAGGATATGTCACAGCAATACAGTTTCCTGTACTACACTGAGCTAATGGTGCTTGTACCCTATAGTGGAATTCTTTATTTGCCAACCAGAAAGCATCTTATATTTGAACCTGCTGAATTGCAGAAAGCCAAGTTGCGCTGTGGATAATTGCATAATACAGGGAGTGCAGAATTATTAGGCAAATGAGTATTTTGACCACATCATCCTCTTTATGCATGTTGTCTTACTCCAAGCTGTATTGGCTCGAAAGCCTACTACCAATTAAGCATATTAGGTGATGTGCATCTCTGTAATGAGAAGGGGTGTGGGCTAATGACATCAACACCCTATATCAGGTGTGCATAATTATTGGGCAACTTCCTTTCCTTTAGCAAAATGGGTCAAAACAAGGACTTGACAGGCTCAGAAAAGTCAAAAATAGTGAGATATCTTGCAGAGGGATGCAGCACTCTTAAAATTGCAAAGCTTCTGAAGCGTGATCATCGAACAATCAAGCGTTTCATTTAAAATAGTCAACAGGGTCGCAAGAAGCCTGTGGAAAAACCAAGGCGCAAAATAACTGCCCATGAACTGGGAAAAGTCAAGCGTGCAGCTGCCAAGATGCCACTTGCCACCAGTTTGGCCATATTTCAGAGCTGCAACATCACTGGAGTGCCCAAAAGCACAAGGTGTGCAATACTCAGAGACATGGCCAAGGTAAGAAAGGCTGAAAGACGACCACCACTGAACAAGACACACAAGCTGAAACGTCAAGACTGGGCCAAGAAATATCTCAAGACTGATTTTTCTAAGGTTTTATGGACTGATGAAATGAGAGTGAGTCTTGATGGGCCAGATGGATGGGCCGTGGCTGGATTGGTAAAGGGCAGAGAGCTCCAGTCCGACTCAGACGCCAGCAAGGTGGAGGTGGAGTACTAGTTTGGGCTGGTATCATCAAAGATGAGCTTGTGGGGCCTTTTCGGGTTAAGGATGGAGTCAAGCTCAACTCCCAGTCATACTGCCAGTTTCTGGAAGACACCTTCTTCAAGCAGTGGTACAGGAAGAAGTCTGCATCCTTCAAGAAAAACATGATTTTCATGCAGGACAATGCTCCATCACACGCGTCCAAGTACTCCACAGCGTGGCTGGCAAGAAAGGGTATAAAAGAAGAAAATCTAATGACATGGCCTCCTTGTTCACCTGATCTGAACCCCATTGAGAACCTGTGGTCCATCATCAAATGTGAGATTTACAAGGAGGGAAAACAGTACACCTCTCTGAACAGTGTCTGGGAGGCTGTGGTTGCTGCTGCACGCAATGTTGATGGTGAACAGATCAAAACACTGACATAATCCATGGATGGCAGGCTGCATGAGTGTCCTTGCAAAGAAAGGTGGCTATATTGGTCACTGATTTGTTTTTGTTTTGTTTTTGAATGTCAGAAATGTATATTTGTGAATGTTGAGATGTTATATTGGTTTTACTGGTAAAAATAAATAATTGAAATGGGTATATATTTGATTTTTGTTAAGTTGCCTAATAATTATGCACAGTAATAGTCACCTGCACACACAGATATCCCCCTAAAATAACTAAAACTAAAAACAAACTAAAAACTACTTCCAAAAATATTCAGCTTTGATATCAATGAGTTTTTTGGGTTCATTGAGAACATGGTTGTTGTTCAATAATAAAATTAATCCTCAAAAATACAACTTGCCTAATAATTCTGCACTCCCTGTATTGTTCTTGTGGCACAAAGTGCCTTGAGAGAAGCAGTAATGGCTTTGATTCAGTTTTCACACCACTTAACTTGTGCACACATTTCTATATAGGCAAGCAGGGATTAGGAACATATTTGTGTTAAAAAAGAAAAAAAAAAGTGCCTTTTCAAGAAGTACAGGATTAAAATGCCTGAAATTCAATCACAAAACTCTGCCTCTGCGTTTGAAAGTTGAACAACCTGCAAATCTCCACACTGTTTTGAAATCTTATTCTACTTTATCCCTGTTTACAATAACAAACCCAAATTTATGGTGGTGTAATGTTCTGCCAATGTCCAGACAAGAATGTTAGACTTGGCTGTTCCAAGTGAGATGGGCAGTGGCAGCATTCCCATTGCACTGCGGATGTCATAAACTGATGTATGACAGCTGTAAATGGGAACAAAAGCGTTGGCTGAGGCTTGGTGCATTCCATATCTGTGCCAAATCTTAGAGCAGTAGAAGTACTTCTCTATATGGTTTGTATTTACTTCTAATATTGTCTTTTTCTTTTATCTGTACCTCTGGATCCTGCTTGACATGTTTGGATTTCAGTTGAATTCAAAAGGAAATATCTTAATTTTTGTAGACATTATTCTTAAAGAGATAGCCTAGCCCTTTTTTTGTGTACTTTTTAAAGATTGCAATTTTTACATGATTAATTTTCAAATGCTCGTATAAGGAGAAAATTGCATTAATTCTTGATTCTTCTTCTGTGATTGGGTGTGTCCTTTAAAGTATAGTTTTTGTTTCTTATTTTTTAAACTGACCTGCCATACCTCCTGTAACGGGACTCCAAATGGGACGGGGTTAAAGCCGTTTAAGATATTCCATTCCCGAACCCAAGGCAGCTACACTCCACAGTCAGGCAGATGACGAACACCAATAACGAGACACACAGCTCTGTTTGAAGTTCCACACGAATAGACCCTTTATTGAGAAAATCAGGCTCTTATATACAGTTAGAATCCTGCAGTAACCAAAATGGCCCAACTCCACCCACAACATGACACAATGAGTCCCAATACACCTTTTTGGTAGACATCATGACTCCAGCTCTGACATAATTTACATGAGCTAATTAACTACAGCTGATAATTCAGACACCTGACCATCAGGCTGTCTGCTAACTCACAATACACATTTATCATCAATAGACCTTCACACAATACAGGGTCATTAGCACAACCCATCCTAGATTCATTTACATCACACCAGACAGACAGATGGCTGAGTTGATGACATTAACACCTAACAGTATGTGTCCCCACATTATGAATGAGTCACTTTTTCAATTAACCTGTTGAGTTTAGAATCATCAAACAGCAGTCAATTCTCGACAGATAACCTGGAATATATTGTGGATAATAATTAAATAATAGTCCCATCTCAGGTAGTCCAAGATAAATTCTGACTGTCCATTATTTTCTGGCTCATGCTTTCTAAGAGCTTCTGGGTCCCACGGGCCCTCCCGTTACACCTCCTACTCTTATACATGCCTTAAAGCGGTAGTAAACCGCTAGCTTTAAAAAAAAAACCTGCAAAGCAAAGTTATAATGTGCATCGCATACTAGCACATAATGTGAAATGTATCTTAAAACGAATCCCTCCAGCAGTGCGCTGTCACCGCTGACAGGGCTTCCATCTTCACCTGGACTTCCGGTTGCCAGGCACCGTTCATGGACCTTGCTTTGTGCACTGATACAAATAATTTGGTGTAGGGGGGGATTATGGTGTGGAGTTGTTTTTCAGGGGTTGGGCTTGGCCCCTTAGTTCCAGTGAAGGGAAACCTTAAGGCATCAGCATATTAAGGACATTTTGGATAATTTCATGCTTCCAACTTTGTGGGAACAGTTTGGGGATGACCCCTTCCTGTTCCAACATGACTGCACACCAGTGCACAAAGCAATAAAGACATGGGTGAGCTAGTTTGGGGTAGAGTAACTTGACTGGCCTGACCTCAGCCTGATAGAATGATTTAGAGCTGAGTCTGCTAGCCAGGCCTTCTAGTTCAACATGCCTGACCTCACAAATGCGCTTCTGGACGAATGATCAAATATTCCCATAGACATACTTCTAAACCTTGTGGACAGCCTTCCCAGAAGAGTTGTTGTAGCGACAAAGGATAGGCCAACTCAATATTGAACCCTACGGTCTAAGACTGCGATGCCAGGAAAGCTTGTGCATGTAAAGGCAGGTGTCCCAATACTTTTGACAATATAGTGTATCTGTTCATTAGGTGCAAGAAAATACCTATTGGTTGTGTCAGAAGTTCAGAATTGTCCTATGCACATTTTGTGTGTTATCACAATGGGTCATCCCTTCCTCCCTCCCTTGTACTACAGAACAATTAGTCCCAAGGATGTGGAGGTTAGGAGAATGGCATGATTCATTCATGTATAGCAGTATTAAACCCAAAACAATAATGTAATATATTTCAACTTGCCAATCCTTAAAAATGTTGACTGAATTCGTTTTTTTTTTTGGTCAATCACACTCCCTGTCTAAGGATGCCTCCACTATGGATAGTGGGGAAACAGTCACCCTTGGACGACAGTATTGTCAATCTGAGGTGAGAGTAATTTTGGCAGTAGCAGATTTACATGGACGTGACTAATGGCTTAAATCTGAACTCCAGCTACTGTAACACTATATAAGCCATTACAGTAAACTGTTTTGTTTTTTTTCCTTTTGCGCATTGCAAGCACCCCTGTCAGTGGTAAATGGTTTGTCTCAACTTTTTAACAATTTTTTTGTGAACAGTTTGGTATGTTAAAGGAGGATGAAAAAATCCCAGATTTACTGACATAGATAAAACATCCAAGCATTATGGCGACAATGGAAACCCACTTGGATGTTTTTGAGCTATGAAAGTGCCTGGTGTGTGAGTTCACAGTGTTCTGTGGGATTTATGACATGCTGACACCTTTTCTGCCTACAGTATTTCTCAAAAGTGAGTACACCCCTCACTTTTTTGTAAATATTTTATTATATCTTTTCATGTGACAGCACTGAAGATATTATGCTTTGCTATAATGTAAAGTAGTGAGTGTACAACTTGTATAACAGTGTCAATTTGCTGTACCCTCAAAATAACTCCACGCACAGCCATTAATGTCTAAAGAACTGGCAACAAAAATGAGTACAAAATGTACTTATTTGAGCTCAATTGGCCATTTTCCCTCCCTGGTGTCATGTGACTTGTTGGTGATACAAGGTCTCAGGTGTGAATGGGGAGCAGGTGTGTTAAATGTTGATGTTACCACCCTCATGCCGCGTACACACGATCACTTTTTGTGATGAAAAAAAAACGACGTTTTATGTGATGAAACAAAACAACGTTTTTCAAACGTCATTTTCCAAAACGACGTTGCATACACACCATCGTTTTTCCAAAATGCTCTAGCAAAGCGTGGTGACGTACACCACGTTCGACGGCACTCTGTTCCATTGAAGCTCCCTGTCATAACTGAGCATGCGCGGGTTTAAAATGTCGTTTTCAACGTCGTTTTGCCCACACACCATCACTTTTTATGACACAAAAAATGTTTTGAAAAACGACACAAAAAATTCAAGCATGTTCAAATTTTTTTTTGGTAGTTTTTTTGAAGACATAAAACGACGTTTTGCCCACACACGATCATTTTAAATTACGTTTTTGAAAATGACGTTTTTTTTTCCATCACAAAAAGTGATTGTGTGTACGCGGCATCACTCTCTAATACTGGTCACTGGAAGTTCAACATGGCATCTCATGGCAAAGAACTCTCTGAGGATCTTAAAAAAAGTTGTTGCTCTACAAAGAAATGGCCTAGGCTATAAGAAGATTGCCAAGACTCTGAAACAGCTGCAGCATGGTGGCCAAGACCATACAGCTGTTTTAACAGGACAGGTTCCACTCAGAACATGCCACACCATGGTCAACCAAAGAAGTTGAGTGGACATGCTCTGCGTCATATCCAGAGGTTTTCTTTAGGAAATATAAGTATGCGTGCTGCCAGCATTGCTACAGAGGTTGAAGGGATAGGGGGTCAAGCTGTCAGCGCTCAGACCATAGGCTGTACAATGCATCAAATTAGTCTATATGGCTGTCATTCCAGAAAGAAGCCTCTTCTAAAGATGATGCACAAGAAAGCCTGCAGTTTGCTGAAGACAAGCAGACTAAGGACCTGGACTACTGGAACCATGTCCTGTGGTCTGATGAGACCCAAATAAACGTATTTGGTTTAGATGGTGTCAAGCATGTGTGACGGTAACCAGGTGAGGAGTACAAAGACAAGTTTGTCTTGCCTACAGTCAAGCATGGTGGTGGGAGTGTCATGGTCTGGGGCTGCATGGTTGCTGCCAGAACTGGGGAGCTACAGTTCATTGAGGGAACCATGAATGCCAAAATGTACTGTGCCATACTGAAGTAGAGCATGATCCCCCTCCCTTCAGAGACTGGGCCGCAGTGCAGTATTCCAATATATTGACCCCAAACACACCTCCAAGACGACCACTGCCTTGCTAAAGAAGCTGAGGGTAAAGGTGATGGACTGGCCAAGCATATCTCCAGAACCAAACCCTATTGAGCATCTGTGGGGCATCCTCAAATGGAAGGTGGAGGAGCTCAAGGTCTCTAACATCCACCAGCTCTGTTATGTCATCATGGAGGAGTAGAAGAGGACTCCAGTGGCAACCTGTGAAGCTCTGCTGAACTCCATGCCCAAGAGGGTTAAGGCAGTGCTGGAAAATAATGGTGGTCACAAAAAATATTGACACTTTGGGCCATTTTGGCAATTTTCACTTAGGGGTGTACTCACTTTTTGTTACCAGCAGTTTAGACCTTAATTGGTGTGTGTTAAGTTATTGTGAGGCGACAGCAAATTTACACTGTTATATAAGCTGTACACTCAGTACTTTACATTGTAGCAATGTGTAATTTCTTCAGTGTTGTCACATGAAAAGGTATAATAAAATATTTACAAAGAATATGAGGGTGTACTCACTTTTGTGAGATACTGTATTTGTAAAAAAAAAATGAAAACCATTTATCATTTTCCTTTCACTTCACATTTATGTGCCACTTGTGTTGGTCTATCACATAAAATCCCACTGAAATACTTTTACGTTTTTGGTTGTAACATGACAGAATGTGGAAAATTTCAAGGAGTATGAATACTTTTTTCAAGGCACTGTAACTATGAGTATGGAATGAGTCTCATTTTTTATTAAGTTTTGTTTGTATCATTATTGTTACTTTTATTAACACGACGCAACATTTGGAAACAGTGAGACAGTCATGGTTTTGCTCTTTGCTTGAGTGGCTATTGAACTCAGTCTAGCTATTTATACATAGATTTTCCTCTGTCATAATGACAGTACTGAAAAAGTGCCCAGTGTTTTATGCTAGCTCTACGCTTTGCTAGGATTTTGAAAAGCAGCTATTAGTGGATCTTCAGACTGTATTACTAATTAATAAAGCAAACGTTTATACACATTTCATTATTTAAATTAACCAAATAATCTGAGTGGAACTGGAACATTACATTCCATCCACAAGTGTATCAAGAATGTAATTTATAAACTACACATTCATCATGAATAACAGCGCGGATTGGGTTAGTCTAAAGGAGAAAACACTCTAAATGCAAATTGAAGTAAATGTGAATTCTCCTGTCTTTGTATTCCTGAGCTAAGATCCAGTCATTTTATATCATTAGCAAAGTAATTAGAATATACTGCGCTGCTATATGTTCCACACACTTTGATGGGGAAATGTTTAGTCTGATACACAAGTCGAGGAGGACTAGTTGGACAATTATTCAGCAAGTGAGAGGTTCCACATAGTGGATTGTAAAAAAAGGGAAAGGAGGAAGATTAAACCTTTCCTAGTCATGGCAGTTGGGCATGTTCCAATGGAAGAAATACCTCCGTCTTCCCAGCCGATGCAGAAAATAGCCTGGGGAAAAACAAGCTGTCCTGCTGATTTCAGCATATCAAACCAAGTGGCATCAATCAGAGTTTGTGCTGTTTGTATTCTACAGACCAAAATTTGTATAAATACTGTTCAAGCAGAACACAGTTCAAATGACTACCTGAGTCCTATTGTCAAATAAGCATGATACAAAGTTACATGATAGACTGATAGTTGACACACCTCTGACATACAGTGGGTATAGAAAATAAACACCCTCTTTAAAATCACATTTTGTTGCTTTGCAGCCTGTTGTATATTGTCCAAGCTGTACTTATAAGTGCAACTTATAACATCCAAGTGAAAGAGATAACGCCAACATGTCAGATTTTATTTTATTTTTTAAACAGAATCACTGAATTGGAAAAAGGCTTCCCCCATAGACTTTTCAATATTTGCCCACTCATCTTTGCAGAACTGTTCAAGTTCAGTTAAATTTGATGGACCGCAGTCTTCAAGTAATTCCACAGATTTTCAATGGGGTTTAAGTCTGTGGTCTGACTAAGCCATGCAAGGACATTCACCCTGTTCTCCTTCAACCACCGTGTGGTCAATTTTGCTGTGTGCTTTGGGTCATTGTCATGTTGGGAGACCTTCTTCCCATTGACAACTTTCTGTCAGAGGGCAACAGATTTGTTCCATCATGGGCTCAAATCTTCCATGGCAAACATATCAGATATGCCCTCAGACGAAGTCAGCCAATGATGAAACGCGTGACTCCTATGGATTGACCAGAGACACTGTGGAGCCTCCGGGACCAGGAACAGGAAAAAAAAAAGTACGAGCGGCTTTGCTGTAATGGCGAGGAGAGACACACAGGCACAGTACTAATACTTTATGCTTGAAATTGTTAACATTGTGGTACGCACATTGTATAAGGGGTACCTATGGGGCATAATAAACTTGTTTAAACGATATCGAGTTTTTTTTTCCATCATATGTGATTGCGGTTTTGACCAAGCAAGCCAACCAGCCGGTGGAGAGTGCAAATTCCAGGATAAATGTGGATATATATTCCAGGCCTCTTTATCTTTACATTGTGGTGAGTGCATCCCCAAAAGGGGAGTAAAAATCCCCCCACATGGTGATCACCCCCCTTGGTGAAAGGAGCACTGTATAAGAATTACTTCTGACATTTAACCGTCTGCACTATCATTGATTTCCTATATGTGACATATAGTGTTTCAAACGGTGGTTTGGAAGTAGCGCTGCTACAGTATCACATTGGACTTTGGGAATTTATCAGTGTCAATTGTTCTGTTTTTTCTGTTTATTTTAGATATCAGATATGTAGTCTGGAGACTTTTAGGAAGCTGTTTTTTTTTTTTTTTCGTTTTTTTTACCAGTGTTGAATCACACAGGAGGTAATGGAAATGCATCTTTCTCTTCTTACTCCTCCCAGATACAAAGCAGCTACTTTCCTGAAAGTATGGCTATTGCACCCTTCTCCTCTTCAAGGATGCAGAGCAACCACTTTATTTTAACAGGCCTGGTAACGATTCCTTTTCCTACTCCTCAAGGGTGAATAGCAAACACTTTATTTTAAAGTATGCCCTCCCAGGCTGACAATGCATTTCTCCTCCAGTGCATGCTCTGAGACAGGACATGTTACTGGCCAGATTAAACAGTCCCTGTGATGACTACTCTGATGAATCACTGCAGAGCTATTTACAATCTATATCCCTACCGGCTCTGACCTGACAGACATGCTTAGAATTAGAAGCGCCATTTACTAGACATGTGCACACTGAAATATTTTGTTTCGTAATTTTGTTTTCATCCGAAAAATACATTTATTTCGTTACTCCCGAAATTTGTTTTTATTTATTTATTTTCTATGTCGAATCTTCATGTCTCTCTATGTCGAATCTCTCATTGAAGGCTTATGGTGTCTGTCGAATGTTCTAAGAAAAAAAAGAAAAGAAGATTCGACAAAATCTTAAAAAATAAATAAAAAAAATTCGACTTTTCATGTCTCTCTATGTGGAATCTTCATTTCTTTCTATGTCGAATCTTTTCTTTCTATGTCGACTCTTCTTCATGTCTGTATAATGTCGAATCTTTTCTCACTATGTAGAATAATATTGGACTAATAGAGTTAAGGTTAGACACATTTGACCGTAACGAAAATGAAAATAAAGCATTTGTTTATGTCGGATTTTTTGTTTACCTGAAATTCGGACAAAAATGCATTCGGACGAAAACGAATCTTAGCCATTCCCTGCTGAACCGGTCAAGGTTCAAAACTTTCTATGGCCGGCTTAAATATGGGGCTTGAATCCTGTTATTAAATACTGGACATTTTGATGGCTAAAAGGCAAGCTACTGTCAATAGATGCATGAGAGCCTGGGCATATAATGTAGGCCTTTACCAATGTAAAATAAAATACTCTAGAAAGGGTCTTTTAATATGGCTTCAAGGGAACCAGTAAAAATACACAAATCCTATGAATAACATACTTAAGCCCCGTACACACGGTCGGACTTATGCCCAATCAAAATCCGACAATTTTCGCATTTGTCCGATCGTGTGTACATTCCATCGGACCAACTTTTTTGGCTTTCATCGGACTAAAAGTTGGGTCTGCGAACGGACCAACTTTCAGGCAACAAAAGTCCGATGGTGCAAAGTCCGATCGTGTGTACAGCAAACCATC
The DNA here is from genome assembly GCA_029574335.1 of Rana kukunoris. Taxonomy (NCBI): domain Eukaryota; kingdom Metazoa; phylum Chordata; class Amphibia; order Anura; family Ranidae; genus Rana; species Rana kukunoris. Next base: position 237,275,963 of record CM056052.1, on the reverse strand, counting down.
GGACTTTTGGACAAATTACAAATGCGCATGCTCAGAACCAATGTTAAAATTACCCAACAATAGCAGAAGTTAACCAAAGAGTGGCAGAAAAGAGCAGAAAAACCATGTGATGATGGGAAAGTTTTAGAAAAGTTTGCAGAAAAGTCAGACTGTGTGTATGCTATGGGTGTGACCGGACAAATCAATTAGGACAAAAATCCAAGGGACATTTTGTTGCATGTCCTACCGTGTGTACGAGCCTTTAGGGATACCTTTAAACTTTGCACAGGGCTGTCCTAATGCATGGTCACCCCTGGGCATTGCCCAGTGGCCCCAGGTTTATTGGGGGCACCATGATAATCTTTCATTACATCACACTTGCCAACTGTCCTGTCCTGGGACAGTCACACTTTTTACTAAGCTGTCCTGGGATAGCTGTGTCTGTTCTGTGCCCTCCTGCCTCCCCTATACTGTGTTCTTTGTGTTGTCTAGTCTTTGATTTATGGCATTTTTTTTATTGGTTAAAATCGATTTTATTGAAAGTACTAATAAATATATGCTTAATTCTATTAACTGTTTATACTTTAATTCTTGAGAGTTGGTTGTGGAAATTGGGGCAAGCTGGTTGGGGGCCCCAGTGCAATACTTTGCCAAGGGGCCTATGATGCCATTCAGACGGACCCTGACTGTGCATGTTGCTATGGGGCAAAATTATTTATTGGACTACATACACTGGCAAGCAGATATCTGGCTTTGGAATTGTGTTTTTTTGGCTTTGAAAACATACAGTAGCAGCACCCCAATCTGATTTATTTTAGTTTGAAAAAAAAAAAGCAACAGCAATGCTTTTTTGTTAAACGATAGCATACCTGCAGATAGAAGGTGGCCAGCAGTTTGCTGAGGCTGTTCTTGTTCTTGCTAATGAAAAAAAATTCTTTCCCTTACCAATATCTATCAAACTTTCATTAACCACTTAAGACCCGGACCAAAATGCTGCTAAATGACCTTGCCCCTTTTTGCGATTCGCCACTGCGTCGCTTTAACTGACAATTGCGCGGTCATGCGACGTGGCTCCCAAACAAAATTTGCATCCTTTTCTTCCCACAAATAGAGCTTTCTTTTGGTGGTATTTGATCGCCTCTGCGATTTTTATTTTTTGCGCTATATACAAAAATAGAGCGACATTTTTGAAAAAAAATCAACATTTTTTACTTTTTGTTATAAGAAAAATCAAATAAACTACATTTTAGTCAATCATTTAGGCCTAAATGTATTTAGCCATACGTCTTTAGTAAAAAAAAAATCGCAATAAAAAAAAAATTAGCTACCTAGCGGGAACGGCGACACTAATACAGCAATCAGAAAAATGATCGCTTAGTGACGCTGGCAATAGGGAGTGAAAGGGTTAACTAGGGTGGTTATCAAGGGGTTAAAACTTTATTCAGTCACTAACTGACTGTCACACTGCCTGTCACACTGACACTAAATACAGTAATCATACATGTATGATTACTGCATTCCGTGACACTGTGACAGGGGGGGGGGGGTGGGTGGGCGATCGGGGGGGGGGGGGGTTAATGTGACTATGTGTAGTGTGTGTAAGTGTAGTGTTAGTGCAGACTTACTGTGAGATGTGATCTCTCCTCAGCGGTGGTTGAAAAAAACGCTGAAGGAGAGATCACATCGCTTCCTCCTTCCTGTTTTTACACAGGAGGAGGAAGTGACAGGGCGGGGGGGGTGCGTGGATTGGCTGAGAGCGATCCGGAGGGGGCGGACAAAAACTAATAGCCGCCCCCTCATCCCGGATCGCTCGGCCAGCAAAACGAACCGCTGTATGTATGACCCCCGAACCCCCTCAAGGCACCAACGTATATATACGTTGATGTGCCTGTCGGTGCCATTCTGCCGATGTAAATGTACATGCGGCGGTCCTTAACTGGTTAAAAAGAAATAGACTGCAGATGATACAGTAGTGTAAAAGTAGCCAGCAGTAGGACAAGGACAGTGTTCCTGAAAAGTACTGAGGAAAAGGGTACTGATCAGGGGCGAACTGACAACTATTGGGGCCCTCGGGCAATAGGAGATTATGGGGACCCCAGGCAATAGGAGATTATGGGGCCACACAGTACTGTATAAACACACACAGTATACATACACACAGAATACACATACAGACACACAGTACACACACACACAGTATACATACACACACACACTGAGAAGGTACTGGAGAGGTGGGGCAGCTATTATCTTGGGATTTTTAGACCAAAAGGATGTTGGTAAGGGACATTTCAGGGACAGGTGTAAAAAAACACAGATTTTTACAAACTGTCCCTGGTTTTACTGAGTCTGGCAACCCTGATAGGGCCCCCTAGTGGCATGGGGCCCTCGGGCAGTGCCTGAATGGTCAGTCCACCTCTGGTACTAATGTGTTTTACTGCAGAGGATAGAGAAGTGTAAAATTGGTCAGCAGCAGAAGAGTTTTATACAGGCATAACTAACCAATATATGCCTACCTTTGTTCTATGGGTATAGGGGAGTGTGGTGAATGTGAGCTAAATACTTTGAGGAAAAACCCAAAATACCATGCATTAAAGCAAAAGCACATATTCAAAATAAAAAACGTACACTAGAAACCAATTTACCGATCTGGACATGCTCACGGCGTCAGTGACGTGCGTGAGGAGGAGGGAGGTGGCGGACTGCTCCATGGCTGCCAGCGGTCTATGCCGCAACGAGGATCCGACGACTCGGCTTGATGAAGCACAGCGTGAGAGGCTGTGGAGAGGTGGGGATTGAGCGAGGAGCGAGCGGAAGATCATCCCTGCAAGCACGCGACCCAGGAGATCAGGGGGTCCGTCACACGCGATCCCTCGGCAACCGGCGAGATATGGAAGGTGCAGTTTAAAAGTCCCGGGCGAAAACCCGACAGGCGTGCTCGGAAAGCAGTCACCCCCGAGCAGTAAGTGGAAAGGGGACACGCCGGGACCCGACAGGAAAGCGATCGCTACGTTAGGAGGCATCCAGGAAACATGCAGCCCGGTAGTAGATCGGAAGGAAACCAAAGGGATGGGTGAGGCGCTCATTGAGCCGAGAGCGGACGGGGAGACCCCCCCCCTTAATCTTCTTCAACCCCCCCTTTCTGACATTGGTCTCCCAGGACTATAATAACAATGCAATATTAATGGTTTAAGCAATGTGTGGAAGAATGGTCTAAGTAACTAGGTTGTGCCTGTTTAAGAGGAAGTAGAAACTTGTGACTTGTGACTTTGTAAGGGAGTAAGGGAAGAATAAAGTCTGGAGTATAAACAAGGAGATTGCTGACCCTCATAGCACTCTGGGAAGGAAGGTAAAAAGCTAAAAGAGGAGTGCGGAGGGCAATTGGGATCAAGCAAAATGTCCTATTAGGCAAAAAGAATCCTTAACCCATACCTCCTCCCTGGACAGAAAAGGCATAATTAAATAATTAAATACAACTGCCGAGTGGGACGGGTGCAATTCGGGTTTCTCCTTGTAGTGCTCAAAATAGTTTGGGTCCCAGCCAACAAATGGTATAAAGCCCAAAGAATACATCTACTTGCTCCTGCCCCTGGGAGAGTGGATGCTGGAGTGTAAAGGGAGGTAAAAGCTCTGATTGCACAGGGGGTTAAGCGAGGACATTTAAAGTTAACAACGTGAAGGAACCGTCCTATGTTGCACGGGGACAGCGCGGGGTAACCGGTGGGCCCGGGTCGTCCGGTCTCTTGAGTCTGGACAGGACTAAGGACTTGGGAAAATTCCTTATAAAATAAAGGAGAAGGATAACCCCAACAGTAAGCTAGAACCTGCAAAACGCCTCTGAACTCTGAGACCCCTGAGCATTCTAAGGACAAAAAGTTGAAAGGGAGCAGTTGAGCTAAAGAGGTATTAGGGGTCTGTGAAATCTTGTATACACAAAATTATCGGCAATCCCTCCCCAAAAAAAAAAAACCTCAGTGGAGTTGCAGAAAGGGGTTAAGCAGGAAACCATGAGGTATTAATAGGGACTGTGGATTAGTAGACAAGAGAAGAAATAAGAGATCCGTAATCTGACTCTTTGATCCACTGATTTTTGGATTTGACCGCTAAACAAAAAAAATCAATAAAGTACACCACCAAGTCCGGCAGGACTCAACTATAAAGCCCAATTCTCTGCAGGTGGAAATACGGGGGTCCTATAGGGTCCAGTGGTTGGAGGAGGAGAGAAGAGGAAACAAAGATAACAATATCAGTGGAGGGTGGAAAGAGCGGGAACAGGGCGGAAAAGGGGGGTCCAGGGGGGGTCCAGTGTAAGCTCCTAGTGGCAAACTGGGTAAGAGAATCAGACCGACGAACAAAATTACATGACACAAGAGGGAAACCCCAAAAGCCCTGGGGCAGTAAAGAAGACGGACAAAGAAAAAAAAAACAGGAGAGGTAAACGCAAATCGCTCAAAAGGTGAAACAACCCTGGAAAGCGAATACGACCACAGCAGACTAGAGGAAGCAGGACAGGACACACAACCCCCATCAAAAGCAGAGATGAATGAGATGCTGCTGAGGATGGAAAATTTTGATAAAAACAGAAATTAATAAAATAAGAACAGATTTGGGTGGATTATTAGAAAGAGTAGAAGAGATGGAAAAAAGAATAGAAGAACAAGACCAAGAATTAAACAAATTAAAAACACAAGTCCAAGCGATGACAGTCAACCAAAGAACCCTAGCATATCGGTTAGAAGACCAAGAAAATCGCAATAGGCGCCAGAATTTGAGAATACGTGCGATAGTGGAAGAGAAGGGAGAGGATTTAAGAGCCATGATAATTATAATATTTAACCCTCTGCTGGAGAAACCGGTAGAAGCAAAGCCTCTCAAAATAGAGCGGGTCCACAGAGTGGGAAATCCCAAACAACCTGAGGGAAAGGGTCCGAGAGATATCATAGTGCGTTTTCGAAAGTTTGAAGACAAGGCGGAAATCTGGAGAAGATTGAGGGGGGCACCCCCAATCAGCTACAAAGAGAATGAGATCCAAATCTTCTCTGATCTCTCAGGAGAAACATTAGCAAGAAGAAGACATTTGAAACCTCTACTGGACCTGATGCGGACAAAGAATATAAAGTATCAGTGGGGGTTCCCAGCGTGTCTCATAGGCTTTAAAGAGGGAGTAACCGCACGTCTAGTATACCCAGAAGATCTAGAGAGGTTCTGCCAGAAATTGGATATAACTGCTCCCGATTTGCCTGATTAAAACTGCCTAGAAAGGGGGAGAGAGGGGGGAGGGCAGGGGGGAGAGGGGGGAAGTGGCAGCCAGAAGGCAATCTTAGAGCACCACCTCATGGAGAGGAGCCGAAGGTGAAGGAGTGGAGACAACCTAGAGCGGCTCCCAGGCCTGCAATAGGCCACGAGGGGAGAGGGGGGGGGGAAAGGATGGGGGGAATGGGGGGGGCAAGGGAGGGGGGGCCATCTCGTCGTGTCCACATTGTCCAGTTTATCGTCCCCTAGGTGTGTCCCCAAGTATGGTAGAGAGGAAACAACAAAGTAAGCAAAAAAACAACAATATATTTAGATGACAGAGATTAAATTCTTGTCATACAATGTTAAGGGTTTAAACTCCCCTATCAAGAGACACAAAATCCTCAGGGAATTACAGTACTATAAAGCGGATATAGCCTTCCTGCAGGAGACCCACCTGACATTGGAATCCAACATTAGATTATATTCACACAGCCATCCGATATGGTACTACGGGGATACAATAACTAAGCGGGCTAGAGGAATAGCAATTGGGATAGCAAGAGGGACGCGTTTTGAGTTGGGAGACAGATTGACAGACCCCGAAGGAAGGTTTATATTTTTGAAAGGAAAACTGGGAGGAATAGAATATACGCTAGCCAATATTTATGCTCCCAATACTGACTCCGCAGGCTATGTAAAAAATTTTTTGGTAAAACTAAAAAACTTTAAGGTGGGATATGTGATTCTGATGGGGGACTTCAATTTATGTATGGAGCCTGGACTTGATAGTATGTCCCGTGCACAGGGGACGAAGGATAGTCAGTTGAAAACACTGAAGCAAAGAATGCACCACGACCAGTTGGTCGATGTATGGCGAATCCAACACCCCAAAACTAGGGACTTCTCATTTTACTCCCCTGTGCATGGGACGTACTCGAGGATTGACTATATCCTTATAGAGCACAGACTCCTAGAGAGGGTAGTGGAAACAGGTATAGAAGCTACGACGTTATCTGACCACTCACCCATAACCATGAAACTGACTTTTTTCGACCGGAAAACAAACCCACCAGAGTGGAGATTAGACGAGAGCTTACTGGGGGACGAAGAAATAGTAAAAAGAGTACAGGAGGAACTAGAAATGTATTTCCTCGAGAACGACACGGAGGGGATCTCCAGGGCCACACTTTGGGAAGCCCACAAAGCTTACATTAGGGGAATATTCATAAGGGAGGGAGCCAGGAAAAAGAAAGAAAAAACAAGGATGTTAATGGAAACAGCGAAAGAAATCTTAAAATTGGAACAGGAACATAAAAAAAGAGGCCAAAAAAGAGAAATATGGCATAAATTAATACTAAAAAGAGAGGAATATAGAGTACTCATAGAACAAGAAATGAAGAAAGAATTAAATAGCATTGAAAGAGAAAGATACATATGGGGGGACAAACCCAGTAAATCCCTGGCTAGAATGGTTCAGAAAAAGAAAGGCAGGAACTATATAGAAAAAATTAGAAAAAAGAACGGGGACATAGTATATAACACAAAGGACATAGCTGAAGAGTTTAGAGGATACTACGAGGGCCTATACAACGTGAAACAAAAGAACTGAAACCCTGGAGAAAAAGAGGCCAACATAGGGGAAGTATTAAGGAAAGCCAACCTCCCTAGAATAGACAAACAAATGGAGTAAAATTTAGACAGGCCAATTACGGAGGAGGAAATAAGGAGTATTGTAAAAAAACTCTGCCAAAGGGAAAAGCCCTGGGCCCGACGGCTTTACGACCAGGTACCTGCAAAGGTTTGGAACCATTTTGATTCCAAGATTATGTCAGTATTTCAACGGATTAGGGTCCGATTATGAACTAAGCAGGGAGGCCTCGATAGCAAACATCACGGTCATAGAAAAGGAGGGGAAAGATAATACGCTCTGTTCGGGATTTAGGCCAATCTCACTATTGAATGTGGATATAAAGATCTACGCTAAGATCCTGGCAGAGCGTATGAAGGAGACAATGATGGGCCTGGTCCATCCCGACCAGGTAGGATTCATACCAGGGAGGGAGGGGAAAGACAACGGGGTGAGGGCCCTCCTAATCCTTGGGCAGATCAAAGAAAACAGGACTCCCAGTCTACTCCTGTCAGTAAATGCTGAAAAGGCGTTTGACAGAGTGGACTGGGGGCTCATGATGCAAATATTAGAAAATGTGGGGATAGGCCCAAGGATGAGGGAGAGGATTAAAACTTTGTACCACCACCCCCAAGCAAGAGTGAAAATCAATGGATCCCTATCGCCTCCTTTCGAAATGAGAAATGGGACCAGGCAGGGATGTCCCCTGTCCCCCCTCCTCTTTGTGTTATCGTTAGAGCCTCTGTTGGCAATGATACGCAACGACCATAACATCAAGGGGGTAAGAGCAGGAGAAGAAGAGCATAAATTAGCCGCATTTGCGGACGATGTTCTATTTTTTGTGAGGAACCCAAGATTAACGTTGCCCCATCTAATGGCCAACATTAAACAATATGGAGAGATCTCCAATTTTAAGATGAATGTGTCCAAGACAGAAATTCTAAACGTTAACATCGATGACACAGAATAATGCAAATAGAGGGTGCAATCAGCGCAAAAATATGTATGATCAATGTGATTAATATAGCATAAAAATTAAATAAGTAAATAAATAAATAAAGTGAAAATATGTATCACTACAAATTAATCCATAGAAAAGATGCAGAAACCAAACAGTTAATGTATCTAGGGAATGCAAGCTAAGCACAAAAAGGACCTTCACACAAATCCCAAGTAGTACAAAATATATATATATAGTGCAGCGCAAACCATGTAAAATATAGAATATAATAAGAATATAATAAGAAAATTGGTAAAGTCCAAACAATTCGTGACAAAAGGAGAAAAACTTCTGTAGAACATTCAGTGAGATGAATGATTGAATTAAGATCTTCACCACGTGAGAGAAAGCTAGGGTAGCAGGTATTGAAACTTATCCCTCCACCAGTGTAGATGGCTACTCTCACCTTAGGTTAAGACCACTGGGTTAGCAGATGGTCATTAGAGCATCTGCTGAGGAAGTGTTTTCACGCAACGCGTCCAGGGGTTTTGGAGCCTACACGTCGCTCGGTGTCATTCCTGGTGAACTCCGTGAGCTGTGTTACATATATGTACATGCCTGTTTACATCTGAAGAAATGTGAGTAGCCTGTCAAATGCCTATTTGATTAAAGCAGTGATCAAGCGGTAGCTCTTAGATGGTTGTTTTTTCTTCCATGTCCCCTTGTTCCGGTATCCATGCTGAGACCATCAATAGGAGACCTACTTCACATCCTGTTTTCCTAATGCTCTAATGACCATCTGCTAACCCAGTGGTCTTAACCTAAGGTGAGAGTAGCCATCTACACTGGTGGAGGGATAAGTTTCAATACCTGCTACCCTAGCTTTCTCTCATGTGGTGAAGATCTTCATTCAATCATTCATCTCACTGAATGTTCTACAGAAGTTTTTCTCCTTTTGTCACGAATTGTTTGGACTTTACCAATTTTCTTATTATATTCTTATTATATTCTATATTTTACATGGTTTGCACTGCACTATATATATATATTTTGTTAACATCGATGAGGCCGAAGAACGATCCATCAAAAAAGTGTACAACTTCACCTGGCAGAAAGAGATAACGTATTTGGGAATAAAATTAGCAAAATCTCTTAAAAAAATATACAGATTAAATTATATCCCTTTATTAGATGAAATAAAAGGGGAAATTAAAAAAATTAAGAACCGGCCGATCTCCTGGTTCGGAAGGATAAATATAGTAAAAATGATATTAATGCCAAAAATCCTGTATAGGTTTCAGATGGTTCCAGTAGCCGTACCACATGTCTATTTCAAAATACTCAACTCCTTGCTATTGAATTATATATGGAACAAAAAGAAACACAGGATCTCCCTCCAGGTATTAAAACAAGAAAAAAAACAGGGAGGACTAGCAGTCCCGGATATAAGAAAGTACTATAACGCCTCGGTAATCTCTCGTATAATAGAATGGGCCAAAGAAAATCATGATAAAAGATGGGTTAACATTGAATGTACACTTGCAAGGACACAATTAGGTAGAACAATATGGAATCCGCCACATCTTAGAAGCATGAAAACAACTACACATGAAATCACACGGATAGCACTAAGGGTATGGGACAGAATACACAAACAGCTAGGATCAGAATATAATTCACCACTAATAGATCTAAAAGATAACACATTTTTTACACCAGGGTTGAAAGAGGAGGGTGGGAACTGGATTAAAAATAGAATTCAGGTAAAAGATATCACTCAAAAGGATAAAATTATGTCACTTCAAGAGATTAAATCCAAGACAGAACTCACAGGGTGTAATGAATGGAGGTACCGGCAGCTATCCTCCTTCATCAGGAGTCTTCCGGGCTCGTTAAGGGAACAGAAGGAGTATACTCTTCTGGAACAGCTATGTTTATCCGAGAATTCAAAAGGGAATATCTCAAAACTGTACAAATTCCTGATGAGGGCGGAGGAGCTGGGGGTACCTAGGTATATTAAAAAATGGGAAAGAGAATTCGAAAGCACAAGGAGAAAAACGACTGTAGAAAGAATTATAAAGTTGACCCATTCGTCAGCAATAGATGTTAGAACGGCCGAGATGAGTTATAAACTCATCACCGGATGGTATGCCACCCCAGATAAAATCAGCAAATTCAGGGAAGGGCAGTCAGCTGACTGTTGAAGAGGTTGTTCATCTAGGGGGACAATGGCCCACCTATGGTGGAACTGCCCTAAGATCAAAAAATACTGGAAAAAAATTCTAACTCTAATCAAGGAAATAACTAAAAAAGAGATCGGTGAAGACCCGTGGGTTCTCCTCTTCCATGGGGGGGTCGATCCTATAAAAGAATACAAAAAATCTCTGATACCACACCTCCTCAATGCCGCAAAAAGGTTAATACCCAAGAAATGGAGGGAAAAGGAAAGCCCTCAGGTTTGGGAGTGGATCGACGCGGTAGAGGAAACCCATAGGAGGGAGGAGTTGAGAGTCGGTGGGGAGGAAGATAATGGGGATACAAGAGTCAAATGGGATACCTGGAAGGAATTTAAAAAAACCCGGAGCTTCGCAGAATACTTGAGAGGGATATAAAAGAATAGAGAGTAAGGGGACCGTGGAGGGGGGTGAGACTGTGGAACGATGAGATGGAGGGTGGGGGGGGGGAATGGGAGGGATATCCACATGCAATCAATTTTAATAATAAAAAATAAAAAAAATATAAGAATAAAAAAAAAAAAAAAAAAGGTATATACACAAAAACATTAAAGGGGTGTTCCACCCAAAAAATCGACCTTTGCTTACTCCACTCCTCACCCCCATACATGCCACATTTGGCATGTAATTTTTTTGGGGGGGGAGTGGGGGCTTCAGTAGGAGTGGGACTTCCTGTCCCACTTCCTGCTTCCGCCGAGGGGCTGGTTAGGCGATTAAGCCTTAATCGCCTACACCAGCCCCTCCCTGTAGGCGATCACATGGGACACTGACAGGTCCCATGCGATCGCCTCTCCAATCAGCGGCGAGCCGCGCCGCGCACGCATGCGCAGTACGGCTCGCGCATGCGCAGTGGGTGCCCGGCCGTGAAGCCGAAGGCTGTCACGGCTGGGTGCCCACAGTCAGGATGGAGACGCCGGCCGGGCAGGGGGGGAGAGGAGCGGAGCCCCGGTCGGCGCGTCGCTGGAACGTAGGAGCAGGTAAGTGAGTGTTTATTAAAAGCCAGCAGCTACACTTTTTGTAGCTGCTGACTTTTAATAAACACAACTTAGGGCTGGAACACCCCTTTAAGAAGGAGACGAGAAGCCACAAGTGATGCGAAGACTACAGGGTGAAGCGAAGGGCGGAAGGGTGTATGAGCTGGCTGACAGTTTGTACCCTGGTCTAGTCTGATGTGGAAAGAGAAAAAAAAAAAGAAACCAATTTACCCCTCAAAAATACCACCCCTGACATAAATTCCCAATTTTTAGCTGCCATTATTAGCCCTTGTAATCCTGCTGGCCATAGTGCAACAAGTCATCTTGGGAAAATCTACACATACATTCATTGGGAATGCAAGTCCCAACTCCCAAATTTATGGTAGCTGCAAACCTGAACCAACTTTATCACAGACACATGATGCTTCATGCTAAAATAAGCTCTTATGCAGAGTTTATATTTGTATATTAACTGGGGGGAAAGAAAGATCAGACTGCAGCCACCAACATCACACGCTGTTTTTGAACTTCCTTGTTAATCCCATTAATTATTGAACTAGTGGAATGTGTGAAGATGGCAAAATAATTGAAGCTGACATTCCTAAAATGACTAGTGTTCCTGTACCAAAGGAAACTGTGAGTGGTGATTGTATGAAAATGTTCATCCTTTTCCTGAAACCATAGGTGTAAGGAAGTTCGTGTTCTATGTTTGCAATCACCCTCTAGCAAAAAGTCTAATTTTAAAGTTGTGAAGAATTTCTTTTGTTGCTCAATTCTGGTCAGTTACAAAGGCTAAGAATAGAACATATACTGGGATCTGTACTGGGATCATCTATATGTTTTAAATGATTGAGAGGTGACCTTGTAACTACACATATGCACTAAAATGTCTGAAATCTACAGAGAATAATAAACCATCTACATCCTGCTCTGACCTAAAAGGGATCTTAAAGATAAAGAAGGCCTCTACACAGAGGCTTAACTAGAACCTTCAGTTCCTACCAAAAATAATCTATAAATTCCAAATGGTCCCAGTCAATATCCCACAAAGTTTTTTTAAATTAATAAAAACCATAATCTCAAAGTTTATCTGGCAGGGAAAAAAAAACGAGAATAAGCTACTCAATCATCTCACGTAGTAAAAAAAGAGGAGGGATGGCGCTCCCTGATATAAATAGATATTATAATGCCGTAATACTAACTAGAATCGTGGAATGGACAAATAGAAATACAAAAAAAAAATGGGCACAAATAGAGAGAGAAAGAGGTTTGGCACAACTAGACACAAATGTATGGATCCCACCTAAATATAGAATAGTTGACACTGATACACACAGCATAACAAAGAATGCGTTGAGGATATGGGATTTGCTGCATAGACGGGAAAAAATGGGAATATAATTCACCACTAATTCCACTTGCTGACACTAAATTTTTTCCACCGGGGAATAAGACAAAATTGGGTAGGAAATTAGGAGGTAAAAGATTAGGTGAAATAGTCTCACTAGGGAGAATTAAGGAAAAAAAAGATATACAGGTAAAGGAAGGAAACCAACAGTTAACTGATTGGGAATACATACAATTAAAGCACTTTGTGAGTACACTTCCCACACTAATAAGAGAAGATAAAGCACAGAATTCGATAGAAAATTTATGTTCCACGGAAAGATCACTCCAACACGGCATTACGAAGCTATATAAGATACTAACAGATATAGGGTCTAAGGGCACCTTGAACAACATAGAGAAATGGGGGCAAGACATGGGGGAGAGGATTGAGGATACCTTCATGATAGAAGCGGTATTTAACTACGCAAAAGATATAAATACCATTGAAGCTAATTATAAATGCATGATGCGATGGCACTTGACACCGGCCAAGATGAATAAAATACACACATCTAACTCAGCCCTTTGCTGGAGAAACTGTAACCAAGTCGGCACCACTAAGCATATCTGGTGGGACTGCCCAGAAATCCAGAAGTACTGGAAAGAGTGCTTAGAGAGTATAAAGGGGATAACAGGAGAGGAGATAACCCAAAACCCCTTGTCATGTCTGTTTCATGGCTCAGCGAAAACAATAAAAAATTACGGGTTGACACTGGTTCCGGTGTTACTAAATGCAGCAAAGGGTCTAATCCCGAAACACTGGCTACAACCAAAGAAGCCAACATTAAATGAATGGATACAAAGTGTTAATTATATCTCTGAGATGGAAGGCTTAAGGAGGGCTGACATGGGAGACGAAGAAGGGGGTAGAAGCAGATCTACCTGGGACAAATGGAGGTCATTTAAAGATACGGAAAAATATGTCCAGATATTAATAGAAACCGACAGAGGAGAGCAAGGATAGAGTAACTAAAATAGGCGGATAGGAAAGGACAGAATCGTTAATTAAAACAAACTTGGAAAAAGGGTGGGAGAGGGGGGGAAAAAAAAAATATATATAAAAATAAGGTAAAGGAACAACAAGGGAAGAGGTATAGATGTGGAAGTATTGTTGGTTTCTTATTCTTTTGTACAATAGCTTTATTGATACCCGCTTGGGAAAAAAATGAAAATGGATAAAGAAAAAGAAAAAGAAAAAGGAAAAAAAAAAAAAAAATGAAAAGAAAGGAGAAAAAAAAAAGGGAAAGGGAAACCAAGGCAAGCGATAATCACAAATGATGCAAAACCGAGGAGGCAATGCTAAAGGACGGAAACACCGTGAGCATCCCTCTCTCCCAATGTTCCCGGTGAAGACTGATGTGATAAAAAAAAAAAAAAAAACTAGAACCTTCAGGGCCCTGATGCAAGAAACCATGAAGGGCCCCCCTGACCCCCGGACAGGGCTCTTTTCTCAGAGCCCAGTGGCAGAACAGAGCCCGGTCGAAAGTGAGTGGCTGCATGTAAAAGGAACCTTTTTCTCCATTTCACCCTGCTTCTCCTCCTCTCCCTCCCGCAGGCATTCAGCGCCTGCAGGAGGAAAATTAAGAGATCAGTTCCTCTATGTCGCTGTTTCTTAATCTTTTTCCAGCCAGGACACCCTTGAAGTATACCCCTAGGTGAATGGGGCTACACTGCAACCACCCTGCAACTGTGTGCATTGCATGCAGTTGCAGCATAGTGATGATGCCTTTAAGGGGTTAAAACAGGTGGTCAGTAGGCAACATATTGCCTCTTTACCGGCTGTGAAATGCCTCTGAAATACGATCTGAGCATGGATCACTTTTCAGAGGAACAGCATTTTTTTGTTGGTATTATGAACAAGCAAACAAAAATAAAAAAATAGGTTCTGATTGTACACATATAGGGGGTCAGGATAAAAAGAGCATTCATAAAATGTGCATACATACATGTAAACACACACATACTGGGGTAGATTCAGGTAGGAGATAAGACGGCTTATCTCCAGATAAGCCGTCTTATCTCTGCGTTTTATGTGCCCAAACTATGCCACTGATTCATAAAATCAGTTAAGCATAGATTTTCCTTAGATTAGACATGCGTAAGTCTATTACGCTGTCTAATCTTATTTTCATATTTTAGGCTGGCCGCTAGGTGGTGTTCCCGTCTAAAATATGTAAATGAGCCTATACACCGATTCCCGAACGTACGCCCGGCCGGCGCTATTCAATTACGTTGTTTGCCTTAGCGTAGTACCGTCGTAATCTTATGCCTGCTATATGAGGCGCAGGCAATGTTAAGTATGGACGGCGTGCCAACGCTTTTTTTCCCGTCGTTTACGTAAAACGTTCGCGAATAGGGTTTTGCGAACCCTGTGCATCCAGTGTGAATATCTCCTAAATGCCTTAATATAGGCTTACCTGTAGGTTAAAAAAATGGGTTTTACTACCGCTTTAATGAAAGTGACATTTCACTTTATAAAGAATACCCAATCATGTGCAAGGAAAATAAAAAAAACAGCATTGTTGCTTGCACTTGATTGGATTATGGAATTCAGCAGAACTTTATTTTACTTAGGCACTACGTCGGTACTTTAAAGATGGATATCTCGGTAACGGCAGCAGCCGCTGCCACAACCAAGATATTCATCTTTCCTCTGAGCGGTCCTGTTAACGATAATGGTGGTCTCCGCAGCGGATTTGTCGCGAGATCACCGTTATCAGTGGCGGGAGAGCGGCCCCCCTCCCACCGCTCTACCGCGCCCTCTGATCGTGTCCAGTGTCCTGCTCGGCTGGGAAATGAGTAAGGGCAAGATGGCCCCCACCCGTCTCCATAGCATAGCAGGGCGGAAGCGACGTAAAAACGTCACTTCCGCCTATGCTTCTTAAAGACATATTTTCTTGTTGTCATTTTTTCAAATGACAATATATATTTTTTTCATTTTAGTCTAAATATGAGATCTGAGGTCTTTTTGACCCCAGATCTCATTCTTAAGGCCCCATGCACACGAGACGCTGGTAAACTCGAGTTCAGAGGCGTTTGGGCATTTTTTTCAACTGCCCCTGAACCCATTTAATGTTATCCTATGTGTCCATGCACACAATCACGTTTTTTGGCGGTTAAAAGCAGTTGGGTTTAGGGCCGTTTTTTCAAACGCAAAATTTTGGGTTCAGAAGCGCTTGCTTTTGCGTTTTAAACACTAAATGCCGCTAAACGCGTCTAAACGCGTCTAAACGCGGCACCCGCGTTTAGCCGCGTTTGCGTTTATAAGTGTTTTTAAAGGAACCCTTTTTTTTAACATAATAAAATAGGGAAATATCATTAAAAAATGTTAAAAAAATTATTTAAATTGTTTTAAATTATGTCTATCATTCAGATAATTCAAAGATGATATATATTCATTCAATAATTCAATATTGAAAATTGAAAATTTCGAATTTTTCTAAATTTCGAATTTTGAAAAATCAAATTTTTAACATTTCGGAATTTACAAAATTCGAATTTTCAAAATTTCGAATTTACAAAATTTCTAATTTTTCTAAATTTCGAATTTTTAAAAATTCGAATTTTGAGAATTCGAATTTTTCAAAATTTCGAAATTTTCAAAATTCGAATTTTTTAATATTTCGAATTTGCGAAAATTCGAATTTTTCAAAATTCGAAATTTTGAAAATTCGAAATTTTGAAAAATCGAAATGTTAAAAATTCGAATTTTGAAAAATGACTTCTGATGTTACTTTAGTACAACTTATAGAGGCAGTCCAGGTTTATCACCAAATATTGGACAAGTCCCATTAACTATATTCAGACAGGACAGCCAAGCAAAGGACTTGGTAAGAAATTGGAAAAGAATTGACGTTCAACTGGAACCAGTTGAACCCATATCACCAAGAAAAAAGAGATAAGATTAATACAGCTTTGGGCTTGGTTGGGATGTAAACTAGTTACAATTTCTGACATTTCTAACATTTCGAATTTTCAAAATTCGAATTTTTAACATTTCGAATTTTCAAAATTCGAATTTTCAAAATTTCGAATTTTTCAACATTTCGAATTTTTCAAAATTTCGAATTTTTCAAAATTCTAATTTTTTAATATTTCGAATTTTCGAAGATTCGCATTTTTCAAAATTAGAATTTTCGAAAATTCGAATTTTTCAAAATTAGAATTTTCGAAAATTCGAATTTTAAAAAATTAGAATTTTCGAAAATTCGAAATATTAAAAAATTAGAATTTTGAAAAATTCGAAATTTTGAAAAATTCGAAATGTTGAAAAATTCGAAATTTTGAAAATTCGAATTTTGAAAATTCGAAATGTTAAAAATTCGAATTTTGAAAATTCGAATTTTGAAAAATCAAATTTTTAACATTTCGGAATTTACAAAATTCGAATTTTCAAAATTTCGAATTTACAAAATTTCTAATTTTTCTAAATTTCGAATTTTTAAAAATTCGAATTTTGAGAATTCGAATTTTTCAAAATTTCGAAATTTTCAAAATTCGAATTTTTTTATATTTCGAATTTGCGAAAATTCGAATTTTTCAAAATTCGAAATTTTGAAAATTCGAAATTTTGAAAAATCGAAATGTTAAAAATTCGAATTTTGAAAAATGACTTCTGATGTTACTTTAGTACAACTTATAGAGGCAGTCCAGGTTTATCACCAAATATTGGACAAGTCCCATTAACTATATTCAGACAGGACAGCCAAGCAAAGGACTTGGTAAGAAATTGGAAAAGAATTGACGTTCAACTGGAACCAGTTGAACCCATATCACCAAGAAAAAAGAGATAAGATTAATACAGCTTTGGGCTTGGTTGGGATGTAAACTAGTTACAATTTCTGACATTTCTAACATTTCGAATTTTCAAAATTCGAATTTTTAACATTTCGAATTTTCAAAATTCGAATTTTCAAAATTTCGAATTTTTCAACATTTCGAATTTTTCAAAATTTCGAATTTTTCAAAATTCTAATTTTTTAATATTTCGAATTTTCGAAAATTCTAATTTTTTAAAATTCGAATTTTCGAAAATTCTAATTTTGAAAAATTCGAATTTTCGAAAATTCTAATTTTGAAAAATTCGAATTTTCGAAAATTCTAATTTTGAAAAATGCGAATCTTCGAAAATTCGAAATATTAAAAAATTCGAATTTTGAAAATTCGAAATTTTGAAAATTCGAATTTTGAAAATTCGAAATTTTGAAAATTCGAATTTTCAAAATTCGAAATGTTAAAAATTCGAATTTTCAAAATTCGAATTTTTCTAAATTCGAATTTTTAAAATTCGAATTTTTCTAAATTCGAAATTTTGAAAATTCGAAATTTTGAAAATTCAAATTTTGAAAATTCGAAATTTTGAAAATTCGATATGTAAAATACCCAACTGAAAATCTCTGTGCCATCAATGGATGGGTCCAATAGCGACGACGAGCTCTGCGAACGGGTCGTCCACGTAGTTTGCGACGGCGTTGAAGCCTCATCAAGAGCAAAGTAAGGACAATTTCTTGGCATATATTCATTATGGGATCCATTTCACAAAGGAGAATAATGAATGTATGCAAGTGCTCTCTCTGCTGCTGCTGCTCTCTCTGTTGAAAATTGCAGAAATGGTTAAATATATAAGCTTTGGGAGGGTCTACAATTCAGTGGTTCTGAACGCTGATAGCCGCAATCGCGGTAAAACGCCGCTAAACGCGGCAAAACGCCGCGAAATTCGCGGCAAAAACTGGCGTTTTGAACGCCGGTTTTTGCGTTTGAAAACTTGAGTTTAGAAGTGTTTGCTTTTGCTTCTCGTGTGCATGGGGCCTAAGAGGATCGGTCATTCTTTTTTTCTATTACAAGGGATGTTTACATTCCTTGTAATAGGAATAAAAGTGACCCATTTTTATTTGTGTAAAAATGAATACAATAAATAAAAATAAATAAGAAAACAAAAATATTTTTTTTAAATCGCCCCGTCCCGACGACCTCGCATGCAGAAGCGAACACATACGTTAATAGCGCCCGGATATGAAAACGGTGTTCAAACCACACAAGTGAGGTATCACCGTGATCGGTAGAGCGAGAGCAATAACTCTAGCCCTAGACCTCCTCTGTAACTCAAAAGATGCAACCTATAGAATTTTTAAAATGTCGCCTATGGAGATTTTTAAGGGTAAAAGTTTGTTGCCATTCCATGAGTGGGCGCAATTTTGAAGCCTGACATGTTGGGTATCATTTTACTCGGCATTGCATTATCTCAATTGAAAAAGTGTGCTTGTAAGACCGCTGCGCAAATACAGTGTGACAAAAAGTATTGCAATGACCACCATTTTATTCTCTAGGGTGTTAGAAAAAAATATATATACAATGTTTGGGGGTTCTAAGTAATTTTCTAGCAAAAAAAATTATTTTAATCTTGTAAACACCAAGCCTGAAAAACAGGCAAGGTCCTTAAGTGGTTAAGCAAATTTGCTTAGGGATCTAGTATTACAATGAGCATATATATTATTATTATTATTATTATTATATTATTATTATTATTATACAGGATTTATATAGCGCCAGCAGTTTGCGCAGAGCTTTACAAAATGAAGGCAGACTTTACAGTTTCAATACAATTTCTTACAAGAGGAATCAAAGGGCCCCGTTTGTTATTGCTTACAATCTAAGGCCACGTACACACAATCAGACCGGTCCGATGAAACTGGTCCGACGGACCGTTTTCATCGGACCAGGCTGAAGTGGTCTGATGGTCTGATGTGTGTACACACCATCGGACCAAAAATCTGATCAGACCAGAACGCGTGACGTAGAACAAAACGAAGTTCAATGCTTCCAAGCATGCGTCAACTTGATTCTGAGCATGCGTGGGTTTTTGGTCCGATGCTTTTGCGTACTAATCATCGAATCTGTCCGACGGACAGGTGTCTGTCGGACAGATTTTAAAGCAAGTTTTAAAACTTTGATCAGACGAACAACGGTCCGATAGGCCGTACACACCGTCGAATTGGTTCGATGAAACTGGCCTACAGACCAGTTTCATCGGACCGGTCTGATCGTGTGTACGTGGCCTAGGAGATACGTACATAAAATATTTACTAGACCAAAGCAGAGAGCAGTAGGGAGTAGTAAGCTAATACAACCATTGAGCTTTCTCCTTTTATCAAGTTTGAGCTTTTAGAATAGTTAGAGTTGATTTCTGATTGCTTTGTTTTACTGCAGCCCTCTGGGCTCTTATCCTCAAACTCACAGAAATATGCAAGTTGTTAGAAGTAGACCGCACAATACCAGGCTGAAAAATCTGTCACCAACATAAGCCTGGTTAAATATTAGTTTGTCATTTATGTTTCTATTGCTCTGGACTGTCTTACAGCAAAAAAGCTAGCAGGAGTTGTTTTAGTACAGTGTCAGCACAATTAAAGGGTCACTAAAGGAAAAAAAAAATTGGGCTGAAATGACTGTTTACATGGTATAGAGACATAATAGTTAACAGATTCCTTTTAAAAATGATTAAAAATAGATAAAAATCAATCATATAATCAACCTACAGTTCTAGTTTCGTTTTTGCTGTTGTTTCCTGTCTCTCTGATGTACAGAGCCAGAGAGCCAATAGAGGGCAGTGATGGTTTGTCTAAAACCCCTCAGCCCAATCTAGTTTCAGTTTACACTCAGTAATCACACCTCCTTGATTAGTGACCACAGAGAGAAAGCTCCCAGTACTGTGGTTATAAGGAAACAGACAACCAGGACGTGTCCAGAACAGAGCAGGATTACAGCAACATCAAAGCAAAAACGAACAATGAGGACATGAAAACAGCACAGCAGTAAGGTAAAGGAAGCTATTTAGCTAAAAAAAAAAAAAAAATCCTTAAGTTTGGAAGGTTTGACCATAACTTTTCTCCGTGGTCCTCTTGTACTAGCAGTCATTCTTTTATATTCTATAAGTGCGCTTCTGCCACATATTATTTCAGACAGTGCCATAGGATGAGATACAAGCCTTTGTTTCATATATTATGCCAACCCATCAGTTTTCAGAAGTAATTTCAAGACTACTTACAGTGAATGTACTTCACTTTTATTTTTCTTTATAATGTCACCAATTATTTATATTGCTTTCACTATATAACCATAAATATCAGTGAAAGGTGGTGAAAGAGAGCATATGATGTACAAACTGCACTAACCCATGGCAGCCAATCAGATTTTGCCTTTTATTATAGATAAAACATTTTTTTTTGATTAGCGACAGGTAATGCATTTTACACACTGTGCCTCATTGCATAGGCCCATATGTGGAGTTCCCTTGCATCTAAAAACCGTGATACCCACCGGATGTCCTGGAGCTCACAAACATACATCTTTGTAATACTAAATGTTCTTACTTCATGACTTCCCAGTGGCTGAGATTAGAATAGGGTGAGAGGTACATTTCAGCAATGAGTAAATGTTGCTCCTATCCTAACATTGGGGATTACCTAAAGGCCCCTATCACACCGCAGAGTTTTTCAGGCGTTTTAGCATCTAAATACCATGTAAAAAACTCCTGCCCTGCAGTCTCAATGTGAAAGCCCTAAGGGCTTTCCCCCGCGATTTGTCCCAGCGTTTTTTTACCGTGATTTTGTACAGGTCATTGGCACCCAAGTAAAACGCCCAAGCCGCCCGTTTCGCGCGACAAAAAAAGGGTCCGGGACTTGTTTGAGCTTCAGGCGTTCGGCATCAGGCGTATTGTCGTGCAGATTTGAACCATCTCCATAGGGAATAATGTATTTTTTCCCCTCTAGCGTATTTGAGCATCGCGCTTCAGGCGACAAAAGGCTCAGGTGTGAATGCAGCCTAAGGCTGCATTCACACCTGAGCCTTTTGTCGCCTGAAGCGCGACGCTGAAAGACGCTAGGGGGAAAAATAACATTATTCTCTATGTAGATGGTTCACATCTCCACTGCAAAATGCCGAACGCCTAAAGATCAAACAAGTCCCGGACCCTTTTTTTGTCGCGCGAATCGGGCGGCTTGGGCGTTTTACATGGGTGCCAATGACCTGTACAAAATCGCAGTAAAAAACACTGCGACAAATCGCGGGAAAAAACGCTGCAATTTGTTGCGGCAAATCGCGGTAAAAAACACAGAAAATCGCCTACGCTTAGGTGTGAATGCAGCCTAAGCCTTCGGATCCAGGCAAAGCCCTGTGGCACATATGTGTACACACAGGGAAGGGGTATCCTGCACATGCATGGACACTGTGAGTTTGAGACTTGTATAAGAGCTCCATCTTCATGTATGCGTAGGAAACCCACTTGTGTGCAGATGTGCTGAAGGGCTCTTCCCAGACCTGAAGTCCTGCACATCTGTGTAACTGCAAGAGCTGGAGGAATGGAGGAAGGGAGGGAGGAATGCGAACGTCATTTTATCCTACCCTAAAAATTAAGAAAAAATTATATCCAAATGTGACAGCATGAGGGGGGGGGGGCAGAGGAAGGTAATTTTGTATTTAGGGTGAAGGTCCACTTTGGCCCCTTTCACACTGGGATGGGAGGTGCGCTGACGGTATAGCGGCGCTATACCTTCAGAATTGCAGCGGAATTGCCCTGGTATTCGACCGCTAGCGGTGCAGTTTTAACCCCCGCTAGCGGCCAAAAAAGGGTTAATACTGCCCGCAATGTGCCTCTGCAGAGGCACATTGCCGACGGTATTACCGCAGTTTCCCATTGCTTTCAATGGGAAGGAGCGGTGGAGGAGCGGTAAACACACCATTCCTTCACCGCTCCAAAGATGCTGCTAGCAAGACTTTTGGAGCGGTCCTGCTAGCGCAGGACCGCTCCATCGCGGGAAAAAACGCTGCAATTTGTTGCGGCAAATCGTGGTAAAAAACGCTGCAAATCGCCTACGCTTAGGTGTGAATGCAACCTAAGAAGCGCCCTTCAGCACATCTGCACACACACTACAGTAACAAAGAAGTTGGTGCCAGGGCAGGGTATCGTAGGGAAAAAGTTAAAGCCGACTGAGGTTCTTCTTTAGTTCTACTGATTTTAAAATTGGATTATCGTGGTCAGCTTTGCGCTCATAGCTAAGTACTACAGAGAGTAATACATAGCACAAATCATTACTTTTCCGTATTGTAAAATTTTCTTCTTTATAAGACTTGGGGTTTGGGGCCCCATGAAAGGTCAGTGGATTTGTCTTTGTATTTCACAGATCCTCAAGCTATAATGCTCTAACCACCACAATTGCAAATACAGTTGGATCAATTAAATCTTTAAAAGATCAAACTGCTCCACCTAGAGGCAGTATGTCAAATGATGCAGCATAATAAGATTTTTTTTTTATTTTTCAAACATACTCCTTGTAACTTCTTGGATTTGGCATGCACAGAAAGTTTCATATCGAATTTCTCACTATCTTTCAGAGGTGGCTTGAAGTTAGAAGAAAAACCTACATAGCTGAAGTAGAAACACAGTATGCCAAATTCACTAAAGTATGAGATGAGTAAGCCTTTCTTATTTTTATTTAAACCTGGTTCACTAAAATTATAGGACTCTGATGACCTCAAAAGCAAAGTTGTTTGTGTATGCAGCATGGATTAATTAGCATGTGTTAGGTGTAGGTACCCCATACAAGCAGACATTTAAGTTTGAAATTTGGACAGATCAATTACCCTTCAGTAAATGACCACACTGTCCACACCTGTTCTTTGGAACCTGGGAGTAAAAGAATGAAGCCTCTAGAAATGATAGTTACTAAAAAGCATGCACTGATTATTGGGAACCTAATTACACTCGACAAAATGTGTGTTTACTTTTGCGTTTGAGGTGCCATTACAAATTTATGCAACAGAACAGGGCAGGGGCGGACTGACCATTCGGGCACTCGGGCACTGCTCGAGGACCCCATGCCACTAGGGGACCCCATCAGGGTTGCCAGCCTCAGTAAAACCAGGGACTGTATGTAAAAATCTGTGTTTTAAAAAAAAAATCCCAAGATTATAGCTCTCCAGTGTCTTTTCAGTGTGTATGTGTATGCTATATGTTTGTATACTGTGTGTCTGTGTGTGTATACTGTGTATGTGTGTAGAGTATACTGTGTGGCTCCATAATCTATTGCCTGGGGCCCCATAATCTCCTATTGTCTGGGGGGCCCCATGAGTTGTCAGTTCCCCCCTGGAACAGGGCTGAACCTGCCCGGGCACCATGTTGAGAGGGGTGCCGTGGCTCCTTTGACCTCCACCTCATTCCCCCAGGCCATCTGAGATCTCTTTAGCTCCGCCATTCTGTTGGTGAAGGCACTTCCAGCTTCTGTAGTGGAGGACAGTGACCATGTCCTGCTCCATGCTGATCGCAGTCATCAGAAGCTCACCTGACTCCACCATTAAAAAAAGTAAACAGGAGGCGGCTAGGGATCTGCAAAAACAAGGGCAGAAACGTGCAGTCTCTCCAGCTGCAATGAAAACTCTCCCCCTAACCTGTGATCCTCACACACCGGATTAAGTCTACCTGTCATATCTGTGTAGTAATAGCTGTCATAGATCTAAGTGTGTCAAAACTTCAGAGCAAACTGCTTTAGGCATAGTGGAAACTCGAAATTCCCACCCTGTGTTTTTTCTTTGCACAAAGCACATAGGGCAGCCCTTTCACTTAAATACACTGCCCCTTGTGTGACAAACACACCAAAGAAGCTCCCACACCCTTGGCACTCGAGAAAACATGTCTGCTAGCTGCATTTTGGGATGTAATTAATAATTAATGGCACCCAAAATGCACAATGTACATTTTTTTTTAGTTTTTTGCAAATTTTTCGGAAACATGCAAGTGTTAATGGGGCCTCAGGGCTCATTCACAAAGGATCATAATTTGTAAAGAAAAAATGAGGGGATTGGGGTGGTGGGGGTGAGGGGGTGCGGGAAGCAAATTGCACTATTTAATTTTACTTTGTAGAAAAAAATCCTTGCACCAGCCCTGCAGTCCACCTTTAAGGAAGGCTAAAGTCATATTTTTACAGTGACATTTGTTTTATTAACCTAAGCATATTTTTTGGGTACAAGAATCATTTTTTTTTTTTTTATCGTGCTTCTTTAAGCCCAGTGTTTACACAATTTGGCCACACCCACTATTCACTGTGACACGCTACGTGCGTCACATTACTACTCTCCTTCCTAATCCGCTTTGGAAGTGAAGCTTGAAATTGCTCAAACCACAACTACGCAGTGATTGTGTAGACCTTCTATCTTGGGTGGAAGCTGAGCCCTTGCCCCGGGTTAAAGAATGTCTAGCTTTGCCACTGGCACTGTAAGTGCAACTAGTTCATTTTAGGTGTATAAAGGTTGCTATACACTATACAATCTCTGTACAATCTCCTTGGTTAAAATATATAATAGGAGGGAACACCTATTATATCCACGGATTTGTTTCTGAAAAAAAAAAAGTTGTGCGCCTGTTCAGTCCACACACAGCGTGGTCATGACAAGCAGAGGAACGGAGGAGCTTGAACACCCCTCGTCATTTAAATATCCTGTATGGGAGGATTTTGGCTTCCCTGTCAATTAGAATGATGAAGGAAAGAGGTTAGTGGATAAAACTGTGACGGTGTTTGGTCACTGTGGCACAAGACAGCCATATGACAGTGGAAACGCATCAAGCATGGCCACGCATTTGAAGCGACATCACCCCGGTGTTTCACCGACAGGAGTGAAAACGAAAGCTGCTCAGAAACCGCTTATCACTGCAGAATTTAAGCAGCCCCTTGTTGCATAATCAGACAGAGCTAAAGCATCACAAATCTGTGTGTTTTGGTAGGTGCAGACATGAGGCCATATTCGGTTGTGCAAAAAATTAGTGCATTTTTATAGCACTGATCGCAGTATGAATGTGAATGGTGCCAAAAATGTGTCAAAAGTGTCCGATGTGTCTGCCATAACGTTGCAGTCCCTATAAAAATCGCAGATTGCCGCCATTTCTAGTAAAAAAAAATAATAATAAAAAATAATAATTCTGTCCCCTATTTTGTAGGCGCTATAACTTTTGCGCAAACCAGTCGCTTATTGCGATTTTTTTTACCAAAAATATGTAGAATAATACGTATCGCCCTAAACTGAGAAAAAAAAATGTTTTTTTTTTTTTTAAATTGGGATATTTATTATAGAAACAAGTAAAAAATATTGAATTTTTTTTTCAAAATTGTCGCTCTTTTTTGTTTATAGCGCAAAAAATAAAAACCGCTCAGGCGATCAAATACCACCAAAAGAAAGCTCTACTTGTGGGGAAAAAAGAACGTCAATTTTGTTTGGGAGCCACGTCGCACGACCGCGCAATTGTCAGTTAAAGCGGCGCAGTGCCGGAAGCTGAAATTTCACCTGGGCAGGAGGGGGGTATATGTGCCCAGTAAGCAAGTGGTTAAACACATGCTGAAAGTGCTTGAGCCACGTTACGATCCGAAAAATTATCCTATCCATGACTGATCCAAAAAAACGATCCGAACCGTACGTTTTTTGATCCATTGCAGCCCTAGTTTTCAATCAGGCAGGCCCTTACACTACATTGTTGATGGTATTTGTAAAGGAGATTTATAATCAGATTGTATAGTGTATAGTGAGTTTTACTGGCTTTCAGGGACCCACTTTTTGTACTACAGCTCTGCTCCACATAGGCTGTTATGTGATCACTCACCTTCTGCACACTCTGGCAAATGAACAATCTATGAAAGATGAAGGTAACATACAAAATGATCGATCAGTAGACAAAGACACTGGCATTGTATAGAGGGAGAACAGTGCTCACTGACATTGTCTGAGTTCGAAAAGCGTGAAATTGCATAGGTGGGCAGGAGTAAACTCCTGGAGGAGGAGGACAGGGTACGTGCTGCTGAACTGCTGCCTTAGTTCATTAACATTTTTCACATGCGAGTAGCAGGAAGTAATGGAGGAGTTTTCTGCTTTCAATAGATTTTTATTTTTTCAAATAAAGGATACAGATAAATTATGACCAAAGGCTGAAATTACAACATCAAAACATTCTACAAACCGGGCATAATGACAGTAACAATGACTCAATTGATTTCAAATTACCCAACTGTGGGTTGATTAAAGGAATCCAGCGAGCTTAATAACAGAGGAAGGGGCGGAAAAAGAGGTGTATATGGTGATCTTGCGCTCAGGGGAAACCTGCCTGTCCCGGACACCCCTAATGGGATCAATCTGTGTCCCAGCCAGGCGCCTCCCAATCCGCCTCCTCCTATAAAATTATTTGATGGGAAATTAGAGGGTTCGAATTTGGCTTCATTGAACCTCTAGCTCATACTAACGAAATAAGATAGGCCTATAGTGTTACCAAATTGCCCATATGAATATCCGGACGAAGAACAAAGAACATTACCTTCTGGTCATACAACTGTCGTAAAAGAATAGAAGTAAGAAAGAGAGAGAGAAAAGTGGGGGTAAGAAAGAGGGAAAAGAAGGGAAACATGAGCCTAACTTGTACTGAAGGATGCAGGTTGCGTGGGGTGTACCCCAGTCGCCAAAGGTATACCACAGTGGGATGCCCATGATCCCCACACGGCTTCAAATTTCTGATTCGTGTTTGAAAGAATGCTGGCCAGTTTTTCCTGCACCATGATCCACGAAATCTTGCGTTTTATTTCTGCAATGGAAACCCTGGGCTGTTTCCAAGCCCTTGCGATGGTAATTTTAGCCCCGAGGAGCATAAATCGGATCAGCTTCTGATTGGGCTTGGATATACCCGGAATCCGAGCATTGAGGAGAGCTACAGAAGCCGTTCTGGGGACCGAGCAACCAGTAACTGTACAAATGAGGTTAAAAATCCTCTTCCAGATTGGTCTGATTCTGGGACATTCCCACCAGACATGCACCATCGAGCCCAGGAGCTGACAACCTCTAAAGCAGCTGGGATCTGATGATGGGTAGATGGCCGCAAGCCTGGCGGGAGTCATATACCACCTCATAAGGACCTTTAAGTTTGCTTCCATCAGGGAAGTATTCAAGATGCCCTGAAAAGAATCAGAACAAGCTGCCTGCCAGGTCTCCAACTCCCACCCTATTTGGAGGTCTGCCTCCCAAGCCGTCATATAAGAAGACTTCTCAGTCGGGCGGGTGAGTGAAGAGTAGATGACAGATATTCCTCCCCTTTGTCCCATGGTCTGCCCGCACCAGAGCTCATAATCTGTAAATTTGGGAGGTAGAGGCCTATCCGTCCATAAAGTGTGTAGGAATTGTGATATTTGTTTGAATCTGAATTTTTCAGTGTCAGGGATGTCCAATTTGGTCACACAGTGGTCTAGTGTAAGAGGGCCTTTGGATGTAAAGAATTGTCCTATGCGGTACAGACCCTTATCCAACCACCAACTGAATGCTTTCCTGTCCATTCCAGGTGGGAAATCCGGATTTTGGAATACACTGGCTAGAGGTTGACCTTTCGAAACCAGGGCTGGAAGGTGACGAAATCTATCCCAAAGGGCGTAGGATTGAGACAGGGAGGGGGACAAAATGGGTGGTCTTCTCTTTTGGGGGCACCAGAGTAAGTGTTCTAGGGAGAACCGGGGGACAGCATGACCCTCTATGTGGACCCAGTCTGGTTTGTCCAGTTTAGAGTAAACTACAGATAGTTGAGCTAGTCTGGCAGCTACGAAGTACTTATATAGGTGCGATAGTCCTAGTCCTCCTCTTTTCCTATGGTTATATAGAGTGTTTTGGGGGATTCTGTAACCTGACTTGCCCCAAATGAATTTGAGTATTTTGCTTTGTAAAGTCTGCACATGATCTTTTCTTAAGGGAATGGGAAGGGAGCGGAATAGATATAAAATTCTAGGAAGTAAAGTCATCTTTATAGAGTTAATTCTGCCCAGCCAGGAAAGATCATACTTAGCCCAGTTATTCATGTCGGCTGTAAGTTTTTGGTATAGGGGAGGATAGTTATTTGTGTAAAGGGATTCTGTCCGAGCTGTTAAGGAAATCCCTAGATATTTGATAGATGAGGGACACCATTCAAATTTGAATGACTGTTGGAGGAGGGATACTGTAGGAGGTGGAAGGGATACGTTCAAGGCTTGTGATTTGGCATAATTGACTTGGAGACCTGAGAATTTAGAGAATTCCGAAATTACCTTACAAATGTTTGGTAGGCAAGTAATAGGAGAAGTTAGAAATAGTAGTAAGTCATCGGCAAAGAGCCCACATTTATGAGTTTGATCTCCACATGAAACGCCTCGAATGTCGGGGTTCTGTCGAATGGCTATCGCTAGGGTTTCAATTGCCATTGCGAAAATGATTGGGGAGAGGGGGCATCCCTGTCTGGTACCCCTTGCTATGTCTATTGGAGAAGAGTAGTACCCTTGGATTCGAATTTGGGCCTTTGGTTTAGAGTAGAGAGCTTGTATTACCCCCATAAATCTTGGGCCAAAGCCCCATCGTTCTAGTAGGGGGAGAAGATATTGCCAGGACACAGAATCAAAGGCCTTCTGCAGATCAAGAGATAGGAGAAATCCTTTTTGTTTCGGACCTCCGTCCCAGTTGGATTGCAAAATTGAGACAATGTCCACTGCCCTTCTCACTTGATCTGGGCCTTGTCGACCTGGAATAAATCCGACTTGGTCCTTGTGAATATATTTATTAATGAAAGAGGAGATACGGAGAGCTAGAATTTTTGTAAGAATTTTTAGGTCATTATTTATCAGAGAAATGGGGCGATAGTTACAGACTTCTTCTGGGTTTTTATCCGGCTTTGGGATAACCGTAATGTATGCTGTATTAAGTTGCGTACCCAGAGGGGTGCCTTGAGTTTTGGAATTAAAAAAGTTTGTCATATGTGGGACTAGGGTATCTGCAAATGACCTATAATAGAGGGCCGACAGTCCATCTGGGCCTGGGGCCGAGCCCTTTCGGAGGCCCTTGATTACTGTCGCCACCTCTTCAACCGAAAAGGGTGCTTCCAGCCTGTCTCTATGTTCTACGTCTAAGGATGGGATGGGTAGGCTGTCCAGAAAGTTATCAATCGAATCCCTGGGAATCTGTGGAGGGGCATTATACAGGTCAGAATAGAATGTTTCGAATGCCTCCAGGATCTTTTTAGGGTTGGACGTAGGTTCTTGACCTGCCAAGCGTATTTTGGGTAAGGAGTGAAACCTTGTTTTAGGGGACAATTTGGTCGCTAACAACTGGCCTATTTTTCCTTTTTGGGTGTAAAATTTATTGCCACTCCAGCGGAGAGATCTCTCCGCCTTCGTTGTGAGGGCTAAGTTAAGTTCTAATCTCAGCTTGTCAATATTCTCTAGTAAGGCTAAAGATGGTTTCTTTTTGTGTTGTGCCCTTAGGGTCCTATAAGACTTCTCCAGCCGTACAATTTCTGCTTCGTGTTCCCTTTTGATTCGCGTGGAGATTTGAATGATCTTACCTCTAATAGAGGCTTTATGGGCTGCCCACAGGGTCTCCGCAGAGATATCCTCAACATTGTTAATTGTGAAATATTCTTGGAGGGCTTTATTAATTTCCGTTGTAGTGGTTGGATTGGAAAGAATGGACTCATTTAGCCGCCAATGTCCGTTCCTTGCCATACCTGCTAAAGAGCGGATGGACATGATGACCATAGAATGGTCAGATAGGACTGTGTCTCTGATTTGGGCCTTGATCACTGCCGGAAGTACAAATGAAGGAATTAAAATATGATCTATCCTGGCATAGGTATTATGCGGGTGAGAGTAATGAGTGTAGTCTCTCTTTGAGGGATTAGACTCCCGCCAAACATCCGTCAACCCCCTGTCATGGAGTAGTTTGGCAATTTTCAGGCTGATCCTAGAGGGTCTAGTAAGTTGAGCGGACAGAGGTCTGGATTTGTCCAAACCCTGGTCAAACGCCACATTGGAATCCCCCCCCCAAATGACTGTACCTTCCAGAAGTGGGGTTAAAGTATCCAAGATTAATTGGAAAAACTTGTCTTGCCCTTTGTTGGGAGAATAGTATGAGACCAGGGAGTATAGATGACCCTCAATTTTACCCTTAACCAGTATAAATCGTCCCTCTGGGTCTTTGAAGTCAGAGAGATACTCAAAGTTACAGGATTTGGAGAAAAAGATTGCGACCCCCTTGGTCTTGTTCTCGGCATTAGCCAAGTAGAAGAGGGGAAAGTGAGAGTGGACAAATTTGGGACTGTACCGCCCAGGAAAGTGGGTCTCTTGGATCATGAGAATGTCAGGTCTGAGTGATTTGTAACTATCAAAGATCTTTCGCCTTTTGACTGGGGAGTTCAGGCCTTGAGCATTATGTGTGGCTATGTTGAGGGAGCTCTGTACGTGGTCAGCCATGGGGAACTGAAAAGTAACTCTGTCTGTCTCTACCTCCACTCACCCTGAGATGTCTTCTGTCCTCCCAACCTTGCCATTTGTCAGGATGGACGACTGGCAGCCCGGTGGACACCCCTCGATCGCAGGTACTGCAAGCTGAAAAATAATAAATGGTTAGGCTCATGTGGGAAAGATGGGGAGTAGAAAAGGAAAGGACAGATTTGAAAGAGAGAAAGAAATGGTGAAGAAGACTCCCAATCCAACTAAGGAAAAAGAGAAAAAATAAGAAAAAATACATTCTCGGGGAGGGGAGATGCCCCTCGAGAATTTCTACCAAGGTAGATCAAAAAAGAGCTTGCTCCAAATGCGAACAAGCGACCTCGCCCCCAGAAACCTTCTGGAGTCTAAGGGAGAGGTGGAGGTACATGGGGCCCACCCCAGCCAGGGCGCCCCTGAAAAATTGGTTACAGCAACTATCAAAAACGAAACCGGAAGGAATTGAGTAGATCTAAACCCAGTTTGGTCGGATCTAAATCCGATCCGGATGTCCCCCCGTCCCCCCCCCAACGGGGATCGAGGAGGAGGGGACCTCAGAAGCAAGGTGGGGACCACCCCCTGCGAAAAAAATTAGAATAGATAAAGAGATCTTTTTAGCAGGAGAAATACTGTTGAAATATCAATTGTCCAAAAAGTTGATTCTTCTGATCAGAGAAAGTCTAAATCTCAGGCATAGGACCGACCAAAAATCTTGAAAGTTCAAGGAGTATATGACCAATGTGTCAGCCGAGATCTGGGTAAGTGGGTCCACTGTCTCTAGCTTTCTTAGATCTCGACCTGGTCCAGAGTAGGGAATTAGGACTGGTGGGGGTCGGTCTCTTGGAGGTGTTTGGGATGCTTTGAGAAGTATCCATGGCGGGTTCTTGCGAGATGAGCTTAAGGCGCTTTAGTAGTCTTTCTCCATCCGGAAAATTTGAGAAGGAGTAGTTTTTTCCCTTTATCCGAGAACTTGACCGCAAAGGGGAATGCCCATTTATATTTTATATCCTTTTGGACCAGGACTAGGAGTAGCGGCTTTAATGACCGTCTTCGCTGCATTGTGGAGGGAGAAAGGTCTGCGTATATTTGGACGGGATGACCTTGGCACAAAACACTGGGCACAGAACGTGCTAGTCTCATGACTTCATCCTTTACAGCGTAAAAGTGGGGTTTGGCGATGATGTCCCGCGGTGAGCCGTCCTTTCTGGGTGGTCCCAGGGCTCTGTGGGCTCTATCAAGCTCTAGGCGAACTTGAGGGATGTTTGGAATCAAGTTCTGGATCAAATTTTGTACCGCTGCTGTAGTGTCAGTGATGGATTCGGGCAGCCCCCTGATCCGGAAATTGTATCTCCTGGATCTGCTCTCCAACTCGTCGATCCTGGAAAGGGCCACATCCAATTGCTCCTGTACTGTATGAATATGTTCTGAGTTCTGATCTGTGGCTGCCACCGTTTGATCAAGCTTGTCTTCTATCGCTTCAATTCTGGTGCCCAGATTCTGGAAATCTGCTTTCAAATCTCCTGTTATTTTGGTAGCAGTCTGAGCAAGTCCCTTATCCAGGAGTTCAGCCAGAGCCTGATATAAGTCAGTCACAGAGAATGCAGAAGCTGCTGACAGGGTGCTGACAGAGAATTGAGCAGGCTGGCTCCTTATGTTAGGTCCTATGAGGGGTAGTGCAGAGCCCTCCCTATTAATCCCCTCCATATTACTGCCTTCCAGGGGTTCTGTGGGAGTTGTTGAGGGGGACATGTCCTGCTGGTAACTTACTTGAACCAGTGGGGTAAAAGGTAGGGATACCATATTTGGAAATATCCTTCCCTCAGGTATCTCTTCAGCTCCGTTTCTGTGAGGTGCTGCAGCGGCGGCCATCTTGGATTTTTGCCGTTTTTCAAACTGAGTAAAAAGCGGCTTTGCAGTGTCTCTTTAAAGAAATTATCATGATAGGGGGGTGCCCTGATGTCTGGGGGTGCCGTGTATGATGAAGGCTCCCCTTCCAGCCCGTTTCTGGCTTACTTATGGGCGCCGCTGGTCTGGGGTGATGAGGAGCTCCCGGCTCAAGCAGCCATCTTCAGAGCTCCGCGCATGCGCCTCTAATGGAGGAGTTTTCTATTGGAGACTGGAGGTTGAGGTAATTATCTATATCTATCTCTTTATCTATAATAGATAATGTTTTTTTCTTTCTTTCTGCAACAGAGGTACATTAATGCTATATTACTAAATAGGGAAGATGAAAAAAAAAAAAAAAAGATGACCTTAACCCTTAAAGTGATCCTAACTTTGCATGGAGCAGCCCAGATCCTCCTCTTCTCAGGTCCCCCGCTAGCGATTTTGGCCCCTCCCCCCTGCTGAGTGACCCCACAGCAAGCAGCTCTTGCTGTCCATTCACACACGGAGCCGCGGTCTGCCCCCCCTCTATCTTCATTGGCTCACTGACTTTGATTGACAGCAGTGGGAGGCAATGGCGCTGCATTGCTGTCAGCCAATAAGGAAGGAGAGTCCCGAGCAGCCGAGTCTCTCATGCAACATCGCTGGATCGAGATGGGCTCAGATAAGTATGAGGGGGGCTGCTGAACACAGAATATAGAATGCATTAAGATAAAAAACCTTCTGACTTTACAACTACCTTACGTTGCGATGGCTCAATGTTGATAATTACAGGCAGGAAAACTTACAGGCCAATTTATAGTAGGAGTATTGACTTACCACAGTTTTTTTTTTTAAACATATTTTTCTAAAGCACAGTGGTGGAAATCAAAAAAATAGCAGGTGCAGCACCAGGATGTCCGCTCTTCTTAATAAATTGGCCCCTTAGTTATGATCAATAAATCAACTGTATATATACAGTGCGGAAAATAAGTATTTGAACACCCTGCTATTTTGCAAGTTCTCCCACTTGGAAATCATGGAAGGGTCTGAAATTGTCATCGTAGGTGCATGTCCACTGTGAGAGACATAATCAAAAAAAAAAAAAAAAAAAAATCCAGAAATCACAATTTATGAATTTTTAACTATTTATTTGTATGATACAGCTGCAAATAAGTATTTGAACACCTGTCTATCAGCTAGAATTCTGACCCTCAAAGACCTGTTAGTCTGCCTTTAAAATGTCCACCTCCACTCCATTTATTATCCTAAATTAGATACACCTGTTTGAGGTCATTAGCTGCATAAAGACACCTGTCCACCCCATACAATCAGTAAGAATCCAACTACTAACATGGCCAAGACCAAAGAGCTGTCCAAAGACACTAGAGACAAAATTGTACACCTCCACAAGGCTGGAAAGGGCTACGGGGAAATTGCCAAGCAGCTTGGTGAAAAAAGGTCCACTGTTGGAGCAATCATTAGAAAATGGAAGAAGCTAAACATGACTGTCAATCTCCCTCGGACTGGGGCTCCATGCAAAATCTCACCTCGTGGGGTCTCAATGATCCTAAGAAAGGTGAGAAATCAGCCCAGGACTACACGGGAGGAGCTGGTCAATGACCTGAAAAGAGCTGGGACCACCGTTTCCAAGGTTACTGTTGGTAATACACTAAGACGTCATGGTTTGAAATCATGCATGGCACGGAAGGTTTCCCTGCTTAAACCAGCACATGTCAAGGCCCGTCTTAAGTTTGCCAATGACCATTTGGATGATCCAGAGGAGTCATGGGAGAAAGTCATGTGGTCAGATGAGACCAAAATAGGACTTTTTGGTCATAATTCCACTAACCGTGTTTGGAGGAAGAAGAATGATGAGTACCATCCCAAGAACACCATCCCTACTGTGAAGCATGGGGGTGGTAGCATCATGCTTTGGGGGTGTTTTTCTGCACATGGGACAGGGCGACTGCACTGTATTAAGGAGAGGATGACCGGGGCCATGTATTGCGAGATTTTGGGCAACAACCTCCTTCCCTCAGTTAGAGCTTTGAAGATGGGTCGAGGCTGGGTCTTCCAACATGACAATGACCCGAAGCACACAGCCAGGATAACCAAGGAGTGGCTCTGTAAGAAGCATATCAAGGTTCTGGCATGGCCTAGCCAGTCTCCAGACCTAAACCCAATAGAGAATCTTTGGAGGGAGCTCAAACTCCGTGTTTCTCAGCGACAGCCCAGAAACCTGACTGATCTAGAGAAGATCTGTGTGGAGGAGTGGGCCAAAATCCCTCCTCCAGTGTGTGCAAACCTGGTGAAAAACTACAAGAAACGTTTGACCTTTGTAATTGCAAACAAAGGCTACTGTACCAAATATTAACATTGATTTTCTCAGGTGTTCAAATACTTATTTGCAGCTGTATCCTACAAATAAATAGTTAAAAAAAATCATACATTGTGATTCCTGGAATTTTTTTTTTTGATTATGTCTCTCACAGTGGACATGCACCTACGATGACAATTTCAGACCCCTCCATGATTTCCAAGTGGGAGAACTTGCAAAATAGCAGGGTGTTCAAATACTTATTTTCCGCACTGTATTGTTCAAAGCAGCCACGCAAATTGATTTTTTTTTGGCTCCATGAAACCTTTTTGAGGTTGCCAGTGTAAAATATTTTATACATTTAAAAAATAACAGTAAGACACAAACATACAAACCAAATAATGTATTTATCCGTAAAAATAAATTCTTTTTTTTTTCCAACCCTAAAATATTGCTGCCATAGACATATGGCTTATCCATTCTGTAGCAGAAACAGCAAGGTTATGCCATATATTTAATAGGTTCTATGTTTTATCTTTTAGAGGTCATATCATTTCTAGCTACAAGGGCTTTTCACTAAATGTACTCTTTCAAAAGATCAGTGACCCATTTCACTGGCTAAGTGACCATTTCCCAATTACCAAGGCTTTACCAGAGCAGAGAGGCAGCAAACCTGGAAGAATTTGAAGAACATATTGCTTCAATTACGTAAAATTTTTGGGGGTTAAACCTTCCCCCGCTACTTAAAATTGTTATTTTTAATTCTGTTACTGTACTATTATAATTCAGAATACATGTAGGTGTTTGTGTTCTATGTTATTGTAAATGTGACTTCATTGTAACAAAGGTTCTCTTATTTTTTTGCTTTTTGTATTTGTTTCTGTTGCTTCTAAGCCCAACAGGGTGGTATTGCCTCTTTTGTTTTTGTTAAAGAAAAAACATAATATATATATTATATATATATATATATATATATATATATAATTAATTTTAACTTACCAGGGGATCAATTGCATATAGAACTTGTCTCATTCAGATGGCTATCCCCATTAATCCTTAAAAACACCTCCTAATGCTAGCTGTAGCTTTATGGGGGGAGAGACAGCTAGAACAGAACCCCCCTTCTCTAAGATGAGTGATCTGTCTCCAATATAAATGAACAATCCAAACTTCATGTTAATATTGTTCATTTATAACAGTAAAGATCAGAGCTTTGGCTCTGTGTAAAATATCTGCCAATATGTCAGTGATGGCGAACCTTTTGCAGCCCGAGTGCCCAAACTGTAACACAAAACCAACTTATTTATGCCAACACTGAATTAAACCTGCCAGCGGCTCTGTACAGAGAAAGGGACTGAACAACCCACTTTCATGAGCCCTAGGGGACTTATGCCGCGTACACACGATCGTTGTTTTAAAAAATGTAATTTAAAATGGTCATGTGTGGGCTTCACATCATTTTTCAGGTTCTGCGCGAATCGTCTTTTACTAACACGGAATCAGCTAAAAAAAAACAAAGGCGAATGGGACTTCCCCTTTATAGTGCCGTCATACGTGTTGTACGACACCGCGCTTTTCTAGATCATTTTTTTAAAACGATGGTGTGTGGGCAACGTTGTTTTAATGATGAAGTTGGAATAACATCGTTTTTTCTACATGCTGAAAAACAATGTTTTTTTTCGTGTGTACGCGGCATAAGAAAGTACTATTCTGGGGGAAAAAAAATGTCTGTGCTTTTTCAAATGAATGCTCAGGTGTGGATGGGGCCATCGACAGTAATGGGGTTCTTCCTCATGAGCGTTAGTGCATTTCAATTTACTATATATGTGGACCATGGGGCACTACATCCAAGATGGAAATGGTAATTACCTGTTGGTAATAGAAGTGGTTTCTACTGTTGTCCCAATGGTGTCCCCCAACGCAAAGCGCTGTGGATACAGCCTGCCTGGGGACCTAAATATGGTGCCGGACACATGGCTTACTGCGTATGCGCAGAGGTGGCTCCGGGACCAACTGAACCAGGAGCACATGGCGCCACTCGCCCGCGTTCGCCGCCGCGGGCGAACATATGCGATGTTCGATCAGCCCCCTATTCGTCATCATTGAGCAAACTTTGACCCTGTACCTCACAGTCAGCAGACACATTCCAGCCAATCAGCAGCATACCCTCCCTCCCAGACCCTCCCACCTCCTGGACAGCATCCATTTTAGATTCATTCGGAAGACTGCAGTCTTAGTCAGAGGAGGGACAGTGTAGCTGCTGCTGATTTAATAGGGAAATCGATAGCTAGGCCAGTGTATTCAGTGTCCACGCCAGTCCTGAAAGACTCATCTGATCTCTGCTGTAACCACAGCGTCCTGACAGCACCCCAAAAAGCCCTTTTTAGGGCTTTTTTTTTCTCTCTGTAATCTAATGTGTGTTGCGGTGGTTTACAGAGAGAGAGAGAGTGTAATTTTTTACAGGTAGATAGAGCAGGCAGCAGGCAAGTCAGTTAGAGTTACAGTGTGTAGAGGATATATTTACATCCCAGGTGTTGTGTCTGAGATGTTGATGGTAAACAGCCTTCTTGGCCCGAAGGGAACCGAACCAAGCCCTCCAAAAGTTGCCAAGAGTGTAAATGTAGACATTAAGCTTTAAGGTTAATCAAAAATATAACACTCTAAAGGGAAAGGTAGCACAAAGGAGGAGTATGGAAGAGGGAGAGAGGGAGGAAAAGTGGGGAGAAGGGAAGGTTGGAGGAAGAAGGGGGTGAGGGTTGGGGGGAACCCCCACTCCCCTTCCTTACCCGGAACCTTCCATCCCCCTACTTTCCTCCCTCTCTGCCTCTTCCATACTCCCCTTGTTCTACCTTTCCCATTAGAATGTGATATTTTTGATTAACCTTAAAGTATAATGTCTACATTTACACTCTTGGCAACTTTTGGATTACCACCAACATCTCAAGCACGTTTTGACAGGTGATATGTTTGATCTATGTATTGTCGATCGACATAAAGTAATTGATTATGTTGAGAAGTTTGGAGGCCAGTATGTTTTTAAGTCATGTGTTGGACCGGCTATAAGAGGAGGTTAAAGGCCGGTATGTTTTTGAGGCGTGTGCGTTGGACCGGCTATAAGTGGAGGTTGGAACTCTTTTTGTCTTCAGAGGTGGGAGGAGTCTTTCCAGCTTCCTTTAGGCTTTCTCTGCTGGAGAAATTAGAACTCTTCCCGCCAGTGAGGTCCTTCATGGAGAAGTCCAAGGCCTCACTCACACGTGGTGTATGAATCTGTACCCTGTGTGGGGGCTGCGTTAAACCCAAAAATGACATCCATGTTGGTGCAGTTGCGCGGACGCACCCTGGGTGCGTTCGGGGCCGTGCACCTGCACCCACACAGATGTCAGATTGGGTACAGTCACTGTACCCCAGTTGACAGCAATGGGACTGCCTACATGGGATGCTGGGAACACCTGTGCATCCCCATTCTGGTAAACATGGCCCTCCCATGGGGTATGGATTAATACCCCCCGTGTGAATGAGGCCTATGGGTGAATGGAATATATAGCTCCATTATGTGGCTAATTTGGGGACCACTGTACCCCTCTTTATTGTTATTTGGGTGTGTTTTATTATAGGAGTGTTATAGATTGTAGTTTAGGATGTTAGTTCACTTTGAGTGAACATAAGTGATTTACCCCGCTCAGCAGGGGCGGGCCTTAGAGAACAAAGGCCGTAAATGGGCAGCACAGAGGCTTAGGGGTTAGCCTTGCAGCACTGGGGTCCTTGTTTCATATTCTGACCAGGACACTATCTGCATGGAGTTTGCATGTTCTCCCTGTGCTTGCGTGGGTTTCCTCCGAGTAGTCCGGTTTCCTCCCACACTTCAAAGACATGCTACTTTTGCGTTGGTGGTGCAATGGTGAGCATAGCTGCCTTCCAAGCAGCTGACCCGGGTTCGATTCCCGGCCAACGCCATCTCCAATACTTGGAGAGAAAAGAGAGAGAGAGAGAGAGAGAGAGAGAGAGAGAGAAAAGCGCTATACAAGGTAAATGCGGAGTATATATTAGTGGTAGAATAAAGAATGAAGAGAATGTGTGGAATGTTTGAGGAAGAAAATGTTCCCCCAGAATGTATAGTAGGAGAACCCAGCAACTGATAGAAGATGCTTAGCTTTGGCGTTCCGGATCGCATGCGGAATTACTGCAATTTCCCGAATTGCCGCAAAATGGGCAACACGCTTGTGATCCCATTACTTTCAATGGCGCCCCAACCATGGGACAATATTGTCATCTGACAAATCACACAAACAAAATGATGGAAGGCCTGTTTCCCAAAAGCAGCCCTGCGATTTGTCAGGCGACAATCGCGGAAAAAAATCACACCTCGATTAGGGCGATATTGAAAGTAAGGGGATCGCATACTAGAGGTCGACCTATATGGGTTTTTCTCTGGCCGATGCCGATATTTGGAAATTGGGGTGGCCGATGGCCGATATATGTTGCCGATTTTTGCGGCCGATATTTTAGGCCGTTTTTTTTTTTCATCTCAGAAAATCTAGGGTTTGTGAGGGTGGAGAGGTGGGGAGGAGGTTTTTGTTTAGGGTGGGGAGGAGGTTATTGTTTAGGGTGGAGAGGTGGGGGGGAGGTTATTGTTTAGGGTGGGGAGGAGGTTATTGTTTAGGGTGGAGTGGTGGGGTGCAGCCTATTAGTACCTGTCAGTGTCCATCAGTGCAGCCTGTCAGTGCCCACCGGTACAGCAAATCAGTATCCATTAGTGCCCACCAGTGCCACCTCATTAGTGTCCACCAGTGCCGCCTATCGGTGTACATTAGTGCCCACCAGTGGAGCCTATCAGTGTACATTAGTGCCCACCAGTGAAGCCTATCGGTGCCACCTCAGTGCCCACCAGTTCAGCGCCTGTCAATGCCACCTCATTAGTGCCCATCAGTGGCCACCAGTACAGACAGTACAGATCCCCATTGCCCCCCCCCCCAGACAGTACAGATCCCCATTGCCCCCCCAGACACTACAGCTCCTCAGTGTCCCCCAGACAGTAGAGCTCCTCAGTGCCCCCCAGACAGTACAGGTTATCATTCCCCCCCCCCCAGACAGTACAGCACCTCAGTGCCCCCCCAGACAGTACAGCTCCTCAGTGCCCCCCCAGACAGTACAGCTCCTCAGTGCCCCCCCATACAGTACAGCTCCTCAGTGCCCCCCCCATACAGTACAGCTCCTCAGTGCCCCCCCATACAGTACAGCTCCTCAGTGCCCCCCCCCCAGACAGTACAGCTCCTCATTGCCCCCCCAGACAGTTTAGCTTCTTATTGCCCCCCCCCCCCAGACAGTACAGCTCCTCATTGCCCCCCCCCCAGACAGTGCAGCTCCTCATTGCCCCCCCCCCAGACAGTACAGCTCATCAGTGCCCACCAGCAAGCACTCCCAGCTCCATTCCATCCCCTCCCCTGTGTGTGCAGTAAAAGTTCCTTTAAAATCAGGAGGAAGTCGGCAGCGGGGCCGCCGATTGGCTGTTACGTGCTCGCCTATGCCTCCAAACTACAAACCCCAGAATGCAGCGCAGCGAGTAAAGGCCTAATCGGCGGCCGCCGCTGCCGACATCCTACACGGGGGAAAAAAATAAGTTAGCAGACAACGGCTGTGAAAGCACACCCCTGTCTCAGGTCCCCAAATAATCGGCCTATGCCGATTTCTTTAAAAACGTGAAATATCGGCCGATATAACGGTCGACCTCTATTGCATACTCCACCCAGCGGGAATATTACACCCCCTCAATTGCCTAGATTTACATTAAAGTTTCAAATACAAAAATCCTTCATTGCTGCAGACCTCAACACACACCATGTGTGATGTAACCCACTTATAAACCACAATAAATATATACAGCATCTTACAAAAGTAAGTACACCCCTCTGTGTTTTATTGTGACTGCGACATTATGGCGAACATATCGGACACTTTTGACACTATTTTGGGACCATTCACATTTATACAGTGAACAGTGCTATAAATATGCACTGATTACTGTATAAATGTGACTGGCAGGGAAGGGGTGACACTAGGGGGCGAGGAAGGGGTTAAATGTGATCCCTAGGTGTGATTCTTACTGTGGGGGGAGGGGTCTAACTGGGGGAGGTGACCAATCTGTGTCCCTATGTATAAGGGACACAGCATTGGTCTTCTCTCCCTGACAGGACATGGATCTCTGTGTTTACATACAGAGATCCACGGTCCTGCTCAGTTAGTGGGCAATCTCGGGTGCTCGGACGCGCATTGTGTTCCCAGTAACGTGGTGTGTGTGCGCGTGTGCGCCGCTGGCGGCTCGTGCGTGCCCCCTAGTGGCTTTAAAAGACGAGGATGTCATATGACGTCCTGTCAGAACAATGGAGCTGACTGCGCCTATGGCTATGGCGCGTCACGCCCTCCGAAAAAAGCCGAAATAGGACTCAGAGAAATACGGCGCCTGCGCAGTCAGCTCCTAGGTCTGTGCGCAGGCGCCGCATTGCACCGGAAAAACCCAAGTCCAAAATCGGCTATTTTCGGAAGCCGTGATGGGCT
Organism: Rana kukunoris; assembly: GCA_029574335.1. Taxonomy (NCBI): domain Eukaryota; kingdom Metazoa; phylum Chordata; class Amphibia; order Anura; family Ranidae; genus Rana; species Rana kukunoris. The sequence continues at coordinate 237,234,554 of CM056052.1, read as the reverse complement.
ATACAGGCGCCATCCACCGCGGGGGAAAGAAATCAAAAATAAAGATTACACAGTAAGTGGGGGATTTAAAAAAAAAAAACAGCATACTGGCGCTGACGCCAGTATGCTGGATCACATGGGAAAAACTATATTTAGGGTGAACCTCCGCTTTAAGTCATTGACACCTAGAAAGGGGTGGAGGATTTGCTCTCCAGCCAGGTACAGCCAACTGAGTGTGCTTTACAGTATCTAAAAAAAGTAAATACACCCCTCACATTTCTGTAAATATTTGATTCTATCTTTTCATGTGACAAGACTGAAGAAATTACACTTTGCTACAATGTAAAGTAGTGAGAGTACAGCTTGTATAATGCCTAGTACACGCGATTGGTTTTCCCGACGGTCAAAAGACCGCCGGGAAAACCAGGAATCGGCTCGGTCTCCTTTCTCCTGTACACAAGGCCGGTGTTCCCAACAGGGAAACTAGGAACACCGGCCGTGTGTATGCTTCCCACAGGAAAACTGCGGGGGGGAAAACGATGTGTTCACGGCAAGAAAAAAAAAGAGAACGTTCTAATTTTTTAAACCGCAGGAGCACACACACGTCTGGTTTTCCCGGCCAAAATAAAACACGCCAGTTTTCCAGACGGGAAAAACGATTGTGTGTACAAGGCATTACAGTGTAAATTTGCTGTCCCCTCAAAATAACTCAACACACAGCCATAAATGTACACACATAAGTGAAAATGTCCAAATTTGGCCCAATTAGCCATTTTCCCTCCTCTGTGTCATGTGACTCGTTAGCGTTACAAGGTCTCAGATGAGAATGGGGAGCAGGTGTGTTAAATTTGGTGTTATCGCTCTCACTCTCTCATACTGGTCACTGGAAGTTCAACATGGCACCCCATGGCAAAGAACTCTCTGAGGATCTGAAAAAAGAATTGTTTCTCTACATAAAGATGGCCTAGGCCAGTGATGGTGAACCTTGGCACCCCAGATGTTTTGGAACTACTGTACATTTCCCATGATGCTCACCTACACTGCAGTATGCCTGAGCATCATGGGAAATGTAGTTCCAAAACATCTGGGGTGCCGATGTTCGCCATCACTGGCCTAGACTATAAGAAGATTGCGAAGACCCTGACACTGAGCTGCAGCAGAGTGGCCAAGACCATACAGCGGTATAACAGGACGGGTTCCCCTCAGAACAGGCCTCGCCATGGTCCACCAAAGAAGTTGAGGTCACGTGCTCAGCGTCATATCAAGAGGTTGTCTTTGGGAAATAGACGTATGAGTGCTGCCAACATTGCTGCAGGGTGAAGGGGTGAGGGGGTGGTGTCAATTCTTCCCACTAATCCCCAATGGTAGGGGCTACTAATGTTACTTATCATTATTATAGGGAGTTTGTGGGAGGAAGAATGCCCCTTACACTGGTAGTCAATGGGAAGAAGAATGCCTCCTTTCATTGGAGGTCACTGGAGGGGGGGGGGGGATGGCCCCTGACTTTGGTGGTCAGTGAGAGAAAAAATGCCCTTTACATTGGTGGTCAGTGGGTGGTATAATGCCCCTTAGGCCGCGTACACACGAGGAGACATGTCCGCTGAAACTGGTCCGCAGACCAGTTTCAGCGGACATGTTCGAACGTGTGTACGGCCTATCGGACCGTTTTCCAGCGGACAAAAGTTTCCAAACAAGCTTAGAAACTTGTCCGCTGGAAACCTGTCCGTCGGACAGGTTCGATGGTTAGTACACAAAATCATCGGACCAAAATCCCGCGCATGCTCAGAATCAAGTCGACGCATGCTTGGAAGCATTGAAGTTCGTTTTTTCAGCACGTCGTTGTGTTCTACGTCACGGCGTTCTGGTCTGATTGGATTTTGGTCCGATGGTGTGTTCGCACATCAGACCAACAGACCACTTCAGTCTGGTCCGATGAAAACGGTCCGATGGACATGTTTCCTCTGACATGTCTAATCGTGTGTACAGGGCCTTACATTGTCGGTTGGGGAAAGGAAAAATGCCCCTTACATTGATTGTCAGTGGCAGAAAGATCAGTGGGTGGAAAAGGGAGAAGTGTTGGATTCAGTTCTCGGGCTCCAAGGGCTGATCACTCGCTTTTCAGTTTGCTCGGAGCACAGTGGTGACTGTTAATCATCGCTCTCTGCTCTTCCCCTCCAGTGCTCATCGGAGTGCCAGATGGGGAGGGGGTGGAAGTGGCTGGCTCGGGCTCTCAGCAGCAAACTAAGAGGATGAGCTTGCTGCTGGTCAGGCATCTTGGTGGATCCCGACATTAATGTCAGGATCCTTCTAGAGCCTGAAACGGCTCTGGGAAGTCAGCCAACAGCACATACTTTTGCTCTCCTGTGACCCAGACGAGAAGTATGGCCAAACTGTTGTTCAGTGGGAATAAGAAAGCCCCTTACATTGGTGATCAGTGAGAAGAATGTTCCTTACATTGGTGATCAGTGGGAAGAATGCTCCTTACATTGGTGATCAGTGGGAAGAATGCCCCTTACATTGGTGATCAGTGAGAAGAACGTCCCTTACATTGGTGATCAGTGAGAAGAATGCTCCTTACATTGGTGATCAGTGAGAAGAATGTCCCTTACATTGGTGATCAGTGGGGAGAATGCTCCTTACATTGGTGATCAGTGAGAAGAATGTCCCTTACATTGGTGATCAGTGGGAAGAATGCTCCTTACATTGGTGATCAGTGGGAAGAATGCTCCTTACATTGGTGATCAGTGAGAAGAATGTTCCTTACATTGGTGATCAGTGGGAAGAATGCTCCTTACATTGGTGATCAGTGAGAAGAATGTTCCTTACATTGGTGATCAGTGAGAATGTTCCTTACATTGGTGATCAGTGGGAAGAATGTTCCTTACATTGGTGATCAGTGGGAAGAATGTTCCTTACATTGGTGATCAGTGAGAAGAATGTTCCTTACATTGGTGATCAGTGGGAAGAATGTTCCTTACATTGGTGATCAGGGGGAAGAATGTTCCTTACATTGGTGATCAGTGAGAATGTTCCTTACATTGGTGATCAGTGGGAAGAATGTTCCTTACATTGGTGATCAGTGGGAAGAATGTCCCTTACATTGGTGATCAGTGAGAAGAATGCCCCTAACATTGGTGATCAGTGAGAAGAATGTTCCTTACATTGGTGATCAGTGGGAAGAATGTCCCTTACATTGGTGATCAGTGAGAAGAATGCCCCTAACATTGGTGATCAGTGGGAAGAATGTCCCTTACATTGGTGATCAGTGAGAAGAATGCCCCTAACATTGGTGATCAGTGAGAAGAATGCTCCTTACATTGGTGATCAGTGGGATGGATGTCCCTTACATTGGTGATCAGTGAGAAGAATGTCCCTTACATTGGTGATCAGTGGGAAGAATGCTCCTTACATTGGTGATCAGTGAGAAGAATGTTCCTTACATTGGTGATCAGTGGGAAGAATGCCCCTAACATTGGTGATCAGTGAGAAGAATGTTCCTTACATTGGTGATCAGTGAGAAGAATGTTCCTTACATTGGTGATCAGTGAGAAGAATGTCCCTCAAATTGGTGATCAGTGAGAAGAATGTTCTTTACATTGGTGATCAGTGGGAAGAATGTCCCTTACATTGGTGATCAGTGGGAAGAATGTTCCTTACATTGGTGATCAGTGAGAAGAATGTTCCTTACATTGGTGATCAGTGAGAAGAATGCTCCTTACATTGGTGATCAGTGAGAAGAATGTCCCTTACATTGGTGATCAGTGGGAAGAATGTTCCTTACATTGGTGATCAGTGAGAAGAATGTTCCTTACATTGGTGATCAGTGAGAAGAATGTTCCTTACATTGGTGATCAGTGGGAAGAATGTCCCTTAAATTGGTGATCAATGAGAAGAATGTCCCTTACATTGGTGATCAGTGAGAAGAATGCCCCTAACATTGGTGATCAGTGAGAAGAATGTTCCTTACATTGGTGATCAGTGAGAAGAATGTCCCTTACATTGGTGATCAGTGGGAAGAATGTCCCTTACATTGGTGATCAGTGGGAAGAATGCTCCTTACACTGGTGATCAGTGAGAAGAATGTCCCTTACATTGGTGATCAGTGGGAAGAATGTCCCTTACATTGGTGATCAGTGGGAAGAATGCTCCTTACATTGGTGATCAGTGAGAAGAATGTTCCTTACATTGGTGATCAGTGGGAAGAATGTCCCTTACATTGGTGATCAGTGGGAAGAATGCTCCTTACATTGGTGATCAGTGAGAAGAATGTCCCTTACATTGGTGATCAGTGGGAAGAATGCTCCTTACATTGGTGATCAGTGAGAAGAATGTCCCTTACATTGGTGATCAGTGGGAAGAATGCTCCTTACATTGGTGATCAGTGAGAAGAATGCTCCTTACATTGGTGATCAGTGAGAAGAATGTCCCTTACATTGGTGATCAGTGGGAAGAATGCCCCTTACATTGGTGATCAGTGGGAAGAATGCCCCTTACATTGGTGATCAGTGAGAAGAATGCTCCTTACATTGGTGATCAGTGGGAAGAATGTCCCTTACATTGGTGATCAGTGGGAAGAATGCTCCTTACATTGGTGATCAGTGGGAAGAATGCCCCTTACATTGGTGATCAGTGAGAAGAATGTCCCTTACATTGGTGATCAGTGGGAAGAATGCCCCTTACATTGGTGATCAGTGAGAAGAATGCTCCTTACATTGGTGATCAGTGGGAAGAATGTCCCTTACATTGGTGATCAGTGGGAAGAATGCTCCTTACATTGGTGATCAGTGGGAAAAATGTTCCTTACATTGGTGATCAGTGAGAAGAATGTCCCTTACATTGGTGATCAGTGAGAAGAATGTCCCTTACATTGGTGATCAGTGAGAATGTTCCTTACATTGGTGATCAGTGGGAAGAATGTTCCTTACGTTGGTGATCAGTGGGAAGAATGTTCCTTACGTTGGTGATCAGTGGGAAGAATGTTCCTTACATTGGTGATCAGTGGGAAGAATGTCCCTTACATTGGTGATCAGTGGGAAGAATGCTCCTTACATTGGTGATCAGTGAGAAGAATGTCCCTTACATTGGTGATCAGTGGGAAGAATGCTCCTTACATTGGTGATCAGTGAGAAGAATGTCCCTTACATTGGTGATCAGTGGGAAGAATGCTCCTTACATTGGTGATCAGTGAGAAGAATGCTCCTTACATTGGTGATCAGTGAGAAGAATGTCCCTTACATTGGTGATCAGTGGGAAGAATGCCCCTTACATTGGTGATCAGTGGGAAGAATGCCCCTTACATTGGTGATCAGTGAGAAGAATGCTCCTTACATTGGTGATCAGTGGGAAGAATGTCCCTTACATTGGTGATCAGTGGGAAGAATGCTCCTTACATTGGTGATCAGTGAGAAGAATGTCCCTTACATTGGTGATCAGTGGGAAGAATGCTCCTTACATTGGTGATCAGTGAGAAGAATGTCCCTTACATTGGTGATCAGTGGGAAGAATGCTCCTTACATTGGTGATCAGTGAGAAGAATGTCCCTTACATTGGTGATCAGTGGGAAGAATGCTCCTTACATTGGTGATCAGTGAGAAGAATGCTCCTTACATTGGTGATCAGTGAGAAGAATGTCCCTTACATTGGTGATCAGTGGGAAGAATGTCCCTTACATTGGTGATCAGTGAGAAGAATGTTCCTTACATTGGTGATCAGTGAGAAGAATGTCCCTTACATTGGTGATCAGTGAGAAGAATGTTCCTTACATTGGTGATCAGTGGGATGGATGTCCCTTACATTGGTGATCATTGAGAAGAATGTTCCTTACATTGGTGATCAGTGAGAAGAATGTCGCTTACATTGGTGATTAGCAGGGCCGCCATCAGGGGGGTACAGACATTACACCTCTTTAGAGGTCCCGAGGTCCCCAGGGGCCCGGAGGCCCCCAGGGCCCCAGATGGCAACTCCCTCATTTTTTATTTATTTTTTATAAAAATATATATTTTTTAATACATTTTTCTTTTATTTTTTATTTAAGGGCCAATTTTTTTTCTTTTATTATTTTTTAGGGGTCCGGAGGTCCCCAGGGCCCCAGATGGCAACCCCCTTTTTTTTTTATAAAAATATATATTTTTCTTTTATTTTTTATTAACCACTTGACCACTGGGCACTTAAACCCCCTTCCTAACCAGACCAATTTTCAGCTTTCGGTGCTCTCACAATTTGAATGACAATTACTCAGTCATACAACATTGTACCCATTTGAAATTTTTGTCCTTTTTTTCACACAAATAGAGCTTTCTTTTGGTGGTATTTGATCACTTCTGGGTTTTTTATTTTTTGCGCTATAAAAGAAAAACGACTGAAAATTCTGTAAAAAAAAAAAAAAAAAACTTGTTTCTGTCATATTAGCAGGTTATTTCTCACACACAGCATATGCATACCACAAATTACACCCCAAAGCACATTTTGCTATTTCTCCCGAGTATGGCGATACCCCATGTGTGAGACTTTTACACAGCGTGGCCACATACAGAGGCCCAACATGCAGGGAACGCCATCAGACATTCTGGAACACCCAGACCAATTCTGACATTTCTCTCCTACATGGAAAAATCATCATTTATTTGCTAGAAATATACATAGAACCCCAAAACATTATATATGCTTTTTTAGCAAAGACCCTAGAGAATACAATGGTGGCCGTTACAACTTTTTATCTCTGTTTTGTGCTTAAAACAAAACAAAACAGTAAAGTTAGCCCAATTTTTTTTCATAATGTGAAAGATGAAGTTACGCCGAGTAAATAGATACCCAACATTTCACACTTCAAAATTGCGCACAATCGTGGAATGGCGCCAGACTTCGCTACTTAAAAATCCCCATAGGCGGTATTGCAGAGTATTGGGTTATTGCAAAGTATCATGCAGGGTATTGGGGTATTGTCGAGTATTGGGGTATTGCCGAGTACTGGGGTATTGCCGAGTATTGGGGTATTACCGAGTACTGGGGTATTGCCGAGTATTGGGGTATTGCCGAGTACTAGGGTATTGTTGAGTACTGGGGTATTGCTGAGTACTGGGGTATTGCTGAGTACTGGGGTATTGTTGAGTACTGGGGTATTGTTGAGTACTGGAGTATTGCTGAGTATTGGGGTATTGCCGAGTACTGGGGTATTGCCGAGTACTGGAGTATTGCCGAGTATTGGGGTATTGCCGAGTATTGGGGTATTGTTGGGTACTGGGGGATTGTTGGGTACTGGGGGATTGTTGGGTACTGGGGGATTGCTGGGTACTGGGGGATTGCAGAGCTGGGATGGATTGAGGGATGGCTGAATCTGTGACTGCATTTGTCACAGATCCAGCCACAGCTCAGCTGCTGACACCCCGCTCCCCCCCTCTCCTCGCACACTGTACCGAACGGTACAGAGAGGAAGGAGAGGGAGGAACCGGCGTCATCAAATGACGCCAGTTTGTTTACAAGTGATCGCGCCGTCAATCGACGGCGCGATCACGTGGTAAACGGCCGCTATCAGCCGCAATTTACCGTGATCCGTGATGCGCCGGGTCTTCTAGACCCGGCGAGCACGGACACTTTCGCGAGCGCATCCCAGGGGACGCGCAATCGCGGAAGTGAAGGACGACGTCCCAGGGACGTCGTGTCAAGATAACTCCACCGCGCCGTAGCAGTAAAATGCTTATGGCGCGGTGGAAAAGAGGTTAAAGGGACAATTTTTTTTCTTTTATTTTCTTTAGAGGTCCAGAGGTCCCCAAGCCCGGAGGCCCCCAGGGCCCCAGATTGCAACCCCCTCTTTTTTTTTTATAAAAAATATATATATTTTTAATATATTTTTATTTATTTATTTTTATTAAAGGGCCAATTTTTTTTCTTTTATTATTTTTTAGAGGTCCGGAGGTCCCCATGGGCCCGGAGGCCCCCAGGGCCCCAGATGGCAACCCCTTTTTTTTAGGCCGATACGTATTCTTCTACATATTTTTCGTTAAAAAAATCGCAATTAGCGTTTATTGATTGGTTTGCGCAAAAGTTATAGCGTTTACAAAATAGGGGGTAGTTTTATGGCATTTTTATTATTATTTTTTTTTTTACTAGTAATGGCGGCAATCAGCGTTTTTTTTCAGTACTGCGACCTTCTGGCGGACACTTCGGACACTTTTTGGGACCATTGGCATTTTTTTAGCGATCAATGCTATAAAAATGCATTGGATTACTATAAAAATGCCATTGGCAGTGAGGGGGTTAACACTAGGGGACGGGGAAGGGGTTAAGTGTGTTCCTATTTGTGTTCTAACTGTATGGGGGGTGGACTCACTAGGGGAAATCACTGATCTTCCGTGCATACATTGTATGACCAGAAGATCAGCGTTTCCCCCGCTGACAGGAAAGAAAGCTGTGTGTTTACACACACACAGCTCCCATTCCCCGCTCTGTAACGAGCGATCGCGAGCGCACGCGCCCCCTAGTGGCAGTTGAAAGTGGCGATGTAGAGCTACGGGCTCTCGCGCAGGAGTGCCGACCTGCCGCCGTATAACTGCGGCGGCTGGTCGGCAAGCGGTTAAAGGGCCCAGAGGTCCCCAGGGCCACGGATGGCTACCCCCTTTTTTTTTATATATATTTTTCTTTATTTCTTCTTTTTTTGTAAAGGCCCCCCGCTTCTCAATTCGCAGAAGCCCTCCCCCCCTGGTTCTCCTGGGGGCCCATGCCTGAAGCTGTGTAAGGGGCCCCATAATTCCTGATGGCGGCCCTGTCTTTAACTATTGTAAATTAACTAGCATAACTGATCTTCATTTATAATATGTACACATACACAGCCTGGCTGATAGATCATAGTTCTGCAGCATGGTGTGAGCCTTCACTTGAATGAATGAACACTCAATGATGTGGAGCCAGTGCCATGTATAACACAGCCTGACAGCACTCATCTCTCATTCATAAAACTGAAAGATCACTCAGTGCTGCAGCACTGTGATCTATCAGCCAGGCTGTGTATGTTTAGATTCAGCCCAGGAGGATAGACACATACCGCCACTGGCCGTGACTTTTTTTTTTTTTAAGGCAGCCCTGGTCTACAGAGTGGCCCCTGCTGGCAGAGACTAGAGCTGTCAATCACAAATTAGTCTCCTTTTTATCCAAGTTGTTGGACTGGGGTGTGTGGGGTGGCTTGTGAGATCACTCTGCGTAGATACTAAAGGATGAATTTGAATAGTTTTATTTTTGCCTACAAAAGAAATTGATATGTGTACAACATACTTAAAGGGTGACTCCACTTTCATGGGGAAAAAAAATAGCAAATGAAATAAAAATAATATAGCGTATATACAATTGCGACACAAGTCATATTGTAATTGAATGTTATTAAAAATGAGCTATGAATAAGCACTGTATGATAGTGTGAAACGCGTCAGCTTTTCTTCTGATTTTTTGCTGTGATATGTTTATGTTGTGACCAGTTTTATTAAAAAGAACCATTTTTTTTTGGGTGCGGCCGTCCCGGTTTTTCTCTACACATTTTTGCATATTATTGCAGTGCCTGCACCCAGGTGTTTGGACTCCACCTTGCAGTTCCCTGGGACCTCTGAGCGGTAAACTTTATTTCTTATTAAAAATTACCTTTCCTTTTCAATCTGCAGCCGCTGTAATTTTCTGAAAATGAAATATGGCTACCTGGAAGTGTTCTGTATACAGAATGTGTACAGAATACGCCCCAGATATGTCATTTCCTGCTTGTGTGATTGGCTCACTGATTTCCCCAGAGGTCTGTACTAAGATACAAGTTATATTTCAGGCATCCCCTGCAACAACATTTTTATTTTTGGTGAGATACTCCTAATAGGAAATCACATCTAAAGGCATGCAGGCCCAACAGCTTTCCTCATTAGAGCCCTGCAGCTGATTGATAATTATGAAACCACTTCCATTAGATTCATTTTACCACATGGACACAGACAAACACACAGGGATGTCTTCAGAATAACAAAGGAAGGAATCTGCAACACAATTTGTTAAAATCCCTGCAATGTACACATATCGTCTGGGGGGGGGGGGGGTGTTGTTTTATGCATGTTTTATGCATTTAAATATAATTTATGTAAGGTACAAAATTGCTATAATGTGCTTTCAGCATTCTCGTTCTGTGGTTTGAAGAGCAAATGCAGCTTGCAAGGAACAAAGGCAGAGGAAAAAAAGTCTTACCCATAGTAAACCAAGATGGATTTATAATGCCATTGATTATCATGTGCGTTCACAGAGAAGAGATCATTTGCTATGGACCTGAGGTTACCCACCTGTAGGTAGATATCTCATGGGGGTTAATGGTTTACAAGGCAGGCTCTGTAAAATGGGTGACACAGCAGTGCCTAATCACAGGGCATACTGAATACATAATATAATTCAAGGAAGTAAATGTGAGGGGATCTTCACAAAGTAAGTTTACAAACTTCCAGAGCCTGACTGCATCCAGGCTTGGACATCTGTCTCAAACCGCAGCTGATTGTCCTGTATGCAGCTACATGTGATCAGCATAACCCAATCATTCTAGCAGAAAGAATCTGCATAATCTGGAGGCCACAGCTAACTGACCATGTGAAAGGGGCCTTAGGGCCCACTCACCCCGGGGGCAGTGGGACTGCATTTGGCAGCTATTTTTAGCACAGTCCCACTGTAAAACAAGACAAAATGCCTTGTCTCCTATGTGGCCAATTCACATCACTGTCTTGTAGTGGTGCGTGCTAAAAAAAAGCATGGTAGACTGTAATACTTTCCAGCCCAGTGCACTGCAAGGCACTTTAATTCATTGCACCACACAATGGCAGATAGAACCTAATATTACTGTGTGATATTTCAATGAAGTCTGGTTAATCTGGTTAAAAAAAAAAAGTGAACAGTATAATGCAGTAATCCCACTGCATTGCACTGCACACCAGCAGATACGTTGTAATGCAAGTGCAGTCACTGTAGATCTGAGGGGGACATGCAAGAAAAATAAAAAAACAGCATTTTTGCTTGCACATGATTGGATAATAAAATCAGCAAAGCTTCCCCTAATTTGAGAGCTTCCCCTCTGATCTACAGCAATCTACATCGACTGCACTTACAAGCGCACTTTCAAGTGCACTTGTAGTGCAATGTGGATTTGCCTTTAGTAAATAATCCCCAATGTTCGAGAGCCGATCATGACAGGGATAAACAGGACATTTCTTCTCTTTCAGTAACAAATCAACTGTCCAAAGAATAGTCATTCCCACATGGCTGCCAGAAAAACCATCAGGTAGGCACAAATGTGGACACTGTGTAAGGCATGCTCTTATATTCCCACTGTTAAAAAATTTGAGAATCCAAAAAATTGAGAAATTATTAAAATACAATCATTTTTAAAATATAGTACAGAGGGAAATATTTGTTATGAGATACCCATACCCATTTTTGTATGTGGGAAAAACAATGATTCAATTCAGGCCCAGACTACTGAAGCATGTTAATGCAAAAAACAGAGATAGACCAATTGCTAGGCATGGTATTGAAAAACATGGTGGTAAATCTGAGGTAATAACATTTTGAGCCATAGAATTATTTAAATTGGGCCCAAGGAAAGTTGACCTGGTTAAACATATTTTGAAGTTGGAAGAATGATTGAGTTTCTGTCTCAATTCTCTAGCGCCATCTGGCCTTAATGAAAGGCTTTACATTTCTACCTTTTGGTACGTGACTAAAAAACCTTTGGATTTATTGACTAATAGCCTTGTCTAATATTAATATTTGTATGGATCATATTGGTATTTAGGAAAGGGAAAGACGCTACATAAATTTTATATCATTTTGCTCAAAAGGAATTTTATATATATATATATATATATATATATATATATATATATATATATATATATATATATATATACACAGGACAATGATATACGGGATAGGAGCAATCAATAATAAGTTATTTCCTTGTAGTTCTGATTTTCATCTACAAGATGGTGATAGGATTCCCCTCAGCAATGAGCATGTGCGGCAGCCATTTTAGACGGTCAAGATTATAAATAGAGGGACTACAAACAAAAGACATCCCCATGTTAGAACACAGCAGCTCAGCAGGGGTGCTGTACTAGCATAAAATTGTTAGTACAGTGGCTCCAACCAGAGCTGACAGTTTTTTTTTCTCTCAATCCGCTGGGTTGAATGGAAAAAAAACTTATAGGGCCGTATTCACGTAAGCTTTAGGCCGGCGTATCTAGAGATACGCCGTCTTAAGTACAAATGTGCGCCGTCGTATCTTTACGCCGATTCCTGAAGCTAAATACGTCGTAAAACAAGGCTTTAGCCGCCCAACGTAACCTGCCTATGCCGGCATAGTTACGCTGGACGCATTCGGCGTTCCCATGTTAAATATGCAAATGAGTAAGATACGCCGATTCACAAACGTAGATGCGTCAGGCTAAAAAGATACGCGGTTTGCGTAAGTCTTACGTCCGGCGTAAAGTTATTCCCCATATAGGAGGTGCAACCCATTCAAAGGTATGGACCAGGGAACAGCCGTCGTATTTTACGTAGTACTACGTGAATAGGGCTGTGCGTAGGTTACGTTCATGTCGTAGGCAGTGTATTGACGTATCTTAGGCAGCTATTTCAACGTGACTGTGAGCATGCGCACTGGGATGCGTCCAAGAGCCGACGCATGCGTAGTTCGTTTTTTGAAGCTCAGCCCATCATTTGCATGGGGTCACGCTTCATTTAAATGTTACACGCCCACTTCCACCTACTTTGACTTATGTCGACAACTATACGCTACGCCGGCGCAACGTTGAGCGCATTTTCTTGGTGAATACCAGGCTTGCCTCTCAACGTTGCGGCGGCGTATCGTAAACAAGATACGCTACACCAGAATAAAGATGCGCCCACCGCCCAGGTATGTGAATCTGGCCCATAGTGTGTTCCAGGCTTCCTGTTCTCATTTACCCTCTCCCAGTCTCAGATTTGCTATAAGGCCTGGTTCACACCTATGCATTTTTTAGCACGTTTTCAGTTTTTTAGAAACACACTACAGTCCATTTAACATGGTTTCCTATGGATGTAGTTTACATCTGTGCATTTTATGGAAAGGGCCTGGGGACTCTTTTCTTAGTTTTTGGTTCCATAGACTTTAATGGATGAAAAACATGTATTGAAAAACACAAATTGCACCTGGAATATACAGACTTTAACCTGCATAGGTGTGAGTCAGGCCTAAAGCTCAATTCACACCTATGCAGTTTTAGTGTTTTTTGCATTCTGCAGATTTATACTACAGTCCATTTAACATGGTTTCCTATGGGACACATTCTATAGTGCAAATCTGCAAAATGCAAAAAGCACTAAAACAGCATAGGTGTGAATCCAGCCTTAAAGGATGGCAAGTGGCTGATGCCAAGTCACATTCAGGTACTTACACTGCTTGCAATAAAAAAATAATGCATAAAATGAGGTATTAATGAAGACAGAAATGCGTTAATTTGTGTGTTTTATGTCTGCCTGAAGTGCAGTTTTAAAAAAGTAATTGCCTGTTAAATTAAATTTACTCATTAAAAAATTGAATTTCAGCAATCAATTCTTGCCACCTTTTTATCAGCATGCACCTTTGTACAATATAAAGCAGATTGTATACAGCTGAGTTTGATCAGATCATGGATACAAATTGCACCACAATATGTGTACTGCAATCTTTATAACTTGATATCATTTTGGAATTTCTATTTTTCTATTTTTTCTATTTTTCCATAATAGTCTATAAGTACCACCTTGGCATGTCCCAGCAAATTAAGACTAGTAGAGTTTAACCAAAAATCAAAGTGTATCTGTAACCATTTATTTTAGTTTTGGTTAGAATGGGGTCAGGTTAGGACCCCTTTCAAGTTTTATATTTTTATATAAATTAAATTATACATATAAGAGAGATCCCCCCCCCCCACTCCCTGTTCTGGTGTACACTACAGATAGAAGTAAAATAATTCTGTTTTTAGTTAAAGCGGAGTTCCCTCCTAAAGTGGTAGCTCTGCTTGTTCGCACCCCCCTCCTCCAGCTTTACTACCCCGTTTGGCACTTTTTGAGGGGGAGCGTATACCTGTAAAAACCAGGTACACACTCCCACTTCCGGGTAAGAACACCGCACAACGATTGTGGCAATCTAAGGAATTTCCGGCCTCCCCCCCCCTACTGCCTACTGGGAGACAAAGATCCCAGAATACAGCAGGACCATTCAGAAAGCGCAGCACGACTTGTGCATGCGGCATTGGAAACAGGCTGTGAAGCCTCAAGGCTTCACTTCCTGTTTACTTTAGTAAGGATGCCGGCATCTGCACCCCGAAGCCGATGGATGGATGGATCGGCTAGGGGTGCCGACATGCAGGATACATGGACAGGTACCTGTCCTTATATTAAAAGTCAGCCAATATAGTAGCTGCTAACTTTTATTTATTTTTTAATACAGACTGGGTGGAACTGTTCTTTAAGTAGGGAAATGCTAGAACCTCTATCAGCATTTTTGTTGTCAGTTTCCCTGTTGCAGAATTTTCCTCACTTCCTGTCTGATAAAAAAAAGGTTTTACCAGAACAGGAAGTGAGGGAAATCTTTCTAATGGAGCCTCAGATAGCAGTAGAACCTAAAGCCAGCCATAGACAAAACGTTTATCTTTCCTGCAACCACGGGTTGTAGGAAAGAAAATAGTTTTATTTCCCCCATCAACACAGATAGTGGGGTAGGGAGGGAAGTCCCTGCTGGGAGAAAACAGTGATGGTTTGCGCCTACAATAGCTGCTAGCAGGAATCACATGTAAAATCCGACAGGCTGGTTGTACCCAAGTTGATTGATCGGCCAACTTCAGTAACATTCAGCCTGCCCATACATGGTTCAAATCTCGGCCAGCTCAGCAGGAATTCAAACCATCGATTTCTGGCTTAACATAGGTTTTCACCTGTTCACCTGTTCCTACTCCCCCTTTTAATAGGGGGTTAGACAGACACAAACAAGCAATCACTTCCAGTGCTATGGGGTCCTCTGTGGTTAGAAGCAAGATGAACAACCGCAATTCCAAATGCTAGGTGGATGCAGCCCTCCTCAGACAGAGTAATCCAAAGGGAAACTACAAAAAGAAATGGACAAGAAGGCGCATAAACCTAGTGAATTATCAACATTTATTTAGTGATAAAAGACTGGTACAAATGGATACCCACAAAGTAACAACTGGTAAAAGACAATGGACCACAAGATGCCATAAAGTCCTGACACACATACTCCAATTACATCATAGGGGTGTATAGTTGACGTGTTTTCTCAGAGCTAGGCTTCCTAGGTTAAATAGGAACACAATATAATTATTTATTGATTGATTTATTTTAAGCAGAGTAATTACAATGTAGCAATAACACCTTGGTTACATTGCAATTCTTATTGACACGGCAGCAACTTTTCTAAGAGTGTCATTTTATATAGTATAGGAGAAGCTGCCCCTATGATACAAAACAAGTCCTGGCTGTCAAAATGGCAGCTGGGGCTTGCAGGTCAATGCATCCAGGAAGCTGCAGCAGAGGAGAAGGGCTTGCCACACAAACCCAATGTGTGTGTATGTGTGGTACACCTAAAGTCCACTAGTTTTTTTGTCCATTTTTCAGCCAACAGATAAAAAAATATTAGCAACACATTTATGTCCAAAATAAGAGTCTTAGGCCGCGTACACACAACCAAGTAAATCCGATCAAATCGGTCTGACAGACCGATTTGATCGGATTTGTCTGCTGGGCTATTTTGGTTTGATCGTGTACACACGATCAAACCAAAATCCCCGCCGGCAGACAGCGCGGTGACGTGGCGGTGACGTTGACGCCGCCACGTCACCGCACCAGGAAGTAAAAAACTTCCACGCATGCTTTGCATCCATACGACGCATGTGCGGGCAGATATGTCTGCTGGTTAGTGTACTAACCAGCAGACATGTCGGACGGACGGGTTCCCAGCAGACAGATTTTAAAGCATGCTTTAAAATTTGTCTGCTAGAAAAACCTGTCTGTCCGCCCGTACACACGATCGAATTTGTCTGCTGAAACGGTCCTTCGGACTGTTTCCAGCAGATAGATTCGATCGTGTGTACGTGGCCTTAAAGGTCGCTAAAATTAAAATGTTATAAAAATATTGAGGCAGGAAAATTTGTCACAGATAGTTAAGCTAACCTACGCTGCTGAATTTGTCCTGGACATGTAGGTTTCCCTGATTTCTGTTCATAAAAAGAATAATCTGTTACCAATGTGTAGTACAAGGAAGTTCTTACAAGGCAGGCTCGTTATTGCATCTCTCTATCTTCTATTATCTTCATAGCTCCTTCAGACCACATGTTCCGCTCGAAAAAGCATAATGCTATATACATAATTACAAGTGAAAAAGAAATATTGCCACAACAAACTATAAAATACATGTGATTGCCAGGCTAGAAAAATATTGTCCTCTTGAGAATTAAAGAGGTCAACAAAGAGCTGGGGAAAAAACTGGTGTAATACAGAAAGGAGAGTCATTAGCCACAACCATTATGTTATAAATCCTGGAAAAAAAATATAAAACTGTCAAAGTGTTGTAACTATTGCATGAAAACAAATAGCTTTATATACATCTTTGTTTTCTTAATTAGCATAAATGACATTTCTGCTAATTAGAGAGAAAAACAAAGGGTTTGAGGAAATTCAGGATTCAAGAACAACGTGTTCTGCCTCACATTTACTTGGAAGCGAAGCCTGTACTAGGATTAAACGAAAAGCATGATTTCCTGTTAATCCTCAGAATTCCAGACTAAATACTGAAATGACTAACACCATGAAGCTGTGAACAGACCACTCTGTTTAATCACTGCCTGGCCAGATGTGTTAGGTGAACACAATAGATCCAGAGTTGTTAAAAGGGAATCTGTAATGTTTTTTAGTCAATTGTATTTGGTTTACACTATAAAAAAAAAAAAACGTTATATATATATATATATATAGAACACATATATTATATGGTGCTTACATGACAATATGTTTGAAAACACGCTGGACTGTCTGATAAAGCCCAGAACTACTTTAACTACTGTAAAGTGATATTAAAGGCAGCTTCAAAAAAATAATAACAAACATGTCATACTTCCCTGCTCTGTGCAGTGGTTTTGCACAGAGCAGCCCTGATCTTCTTCTTGGGTCCCCCACCAGCAATCCTGGCCCCACCCTCGTGCTGATTGCCACCATAGCAAACAGCTTGTCCCCCAAGCGGGCATGGCTGGCTGGCTGCTGTCCCCCAGGTTGGGTATGGTTGACTGGGGCTGTCGCCCAGGTGGGTATGGCTGGCTGCTGCTGTCCCCCAAGTCTATATGGCTGGCTGGCTGCTGCGGTCCCCCAGGCAGGTATGGTTGGCTGCTGCTGTCCCCCAGGTGGGTATGGCATGCTACTGCTGTCCCCTAAGTGTATATGGCTGGCTGGCTGCTGTCCCCCAAGCGGGTGGGTATGCCATGCTGCTGCTGTCCCCCAAGTGGGTATGGCTGGCTAGCTGCTGCTTTCCCCCAGGCAGATATCATTGGCTGCTGCTGTCCCCCAGGCAGGTTATGCTGGCTGCTGCTGTCCCCCAAGTATATATGGCTGGCTGGCTGCTGCTGTCCCCCAGGTGGGTATGGCATGTTGCTGCTGTCCCCTAGGTGGGTATGGCTGGCTAGCTGCTGCTCTCCCCCAGGCGGGTATGGCATGCTGCTGCTGTCCCCCCCAGGCAGGTATGGTTGGCTCCTGCTGTCCCTCAGGCGGGTACGGCTGGCTGCTGCTATCCCCCCAGGCAGGTATGGCTGGCTGCTGCTATCCCCCCAGGCAGGTATAGATGACTGCTGCTGTCCCCCCAGGTAGGTATGGTTGGCTGCTGCTGTCCCCCAAGTGTATATGGCTGGCTGCTGCTGTCCCCTCAGGCAGGTATGGTTGGCTGCTGCTGTCCCCCAGGCAGGTATGGTTGGCTGCTACTGTCCCCCAGGTGGGTATGGATGGCTGCTGCTGTCCCCCAAGTGTATATTGCTGTCCCCCAGGTGAGTAAGGCTGGCTGTCTGCTGCTGTCTGCTGTATTGCTGGCTGGTGCTGTAACAGGCAGGAGTGCATTTGGTATCACTCCGCCTTTGACAGTATTTGGCACTATACCAAAAAGTATTGGCTTTGCTCTCTACTGCAGCCGCATTCTTACTCTACTGCAGCCGCATTCTTAACACTGATGCTCTGGGATGGCTTGCCGACCCACCATCCCAGAGCAGGAGGTAGTGGGCCACATACGAGAGGGAGCCACAGGCCAGCGGTTGGACACCCCTGTGCTACATGAATCATCTGCGCCTACCTAAGATGGCTGGGGCCAAAAATGCTAGAGGGTGTTTTTCAAAGTGATTTCTAAGAAAAATAAAGCATAGAGACATGGATAGATGGGTGGGTTTATTTTGAATATTAAAAATGAATCAAATGTCATTTTTGGTTTGTGGTATACAGATGCAGTGTTGTTCTGCTTTAGGTCTATTTTCAGCACAGCATCTGTATGGAAGAGATATCACGGAACATCAAATTTGCATGCTGTTCTACCTGCTGGCTGCAAGCTGCAAATATGGAATATTCATGCGCTATATTTTATATTTACATGATTGAAAAATAGCCAAAAAAAGAAAATGTTACAAAGCCACATATTCCTTTTGACAAATACTTTGTGGAAACTGCAGTGCATATGATAGATGACATGGCATCTAGCAATTGTGATAACTCAATTTGTGACAAGTAACCAGCAGGTTATGTTGAGTCGCTGCAAAATAAACCGCAAACCTCTTTGCCTGAAATACTGTAAAGGACTACAAATATCAGCATGGCCTGTTCTGATGCACAGTTGGGAAAATGGAGCAAAAAGAAGTTCTTGAATAGAAATAAACCTACCTTTTAAAGGAGTATTAAAGGGGTTGTAAAGGTAAAAAAAAAAAAAAATCCCTAAATAGCTTTCTTTACCTTAGTGCACTCCTCCTTCACGTACCTCATCCTAACCTCATCCTTCAAAGCCTCTTGAGGGGGGAGGGGGCAAGTAGGAGTGTCAGGACGCCCACTAACACACAGCTCCTTTTTCTATCTGCAAAGTAGAGAGCGTCCTGACTTGCCTGCTCATCCCCTCCCCCCTCAAGAGGCTTTCTCCACACCAGGGAGAAAGCCTCGCATTACGGTGTGTAGTTACAGACAGAAGAACAGGAAGTGAGGATTTCTCAGAAGAAATTAGGACATTTAAAAGCAAAATGGAAGGATAAGGTAAGTGAAGGAGGACTGCACTAAGGTAAAGGAAGCTATTTAGGGATTTTTTTTTTTTTACCTTTACAACCCCTTTAATAGGCTTAGTGAAATGTAAATACCCTTTTTAACAATACATTGATTTCCATATCTCTGTCCAGTACTTGTTTCAGTTTTAAGGAGTCAAGGTTGCAATGTTTTGTAAAGCACAGCAAAAGCTAATTCCCTGCATTTAGATTATACCAATTACACCCCTATCTGAATGCAGTACATGCTTTATTGCAGTAATGTATATAAGGAAATTACTATAGCCTACCTGGACTACCTTGTGTATGTATAAAGAACAGCGTAGAATGGAATCCCATCTTTTTCCAGATCACTGATTTTAAAGTAATAACATTCTAGGCCTGAGTATCCTGTGGCAAAGAGATGTACTCTGTCTAGATACTGAAAATCTGATTAAACAAGCCTGGCAGCTAAATCAGAAATTGATATAACACATTGGAACCATCAGCTGGTAGGGATGGATTTATTAAAACGTTTGCAGAGCTATTTGAGTTCTAAAAATTGAGTGTACATTTGTTTTGTGGGAATGGGGGCCAAAGCAAATGTTGTTAGGCTAATTTCTCTCCAGGCTGAATGTTTTATTTTTTTGTTCATATAGAAAAACATGAATCCTGAAAATACTGCATTATGGCCAGTAGATGGAGCTAAAGATTATTGTAAATACAATAATACCTTCGATTACAAGCATAATACGTTCCAGAAGAATGCTTGTAATCCAAAGCACTCGAATATCAAAGCGAGTTCCCCCATAGGAATCAATCAAAACTCTGATAATTTGTTCCAGTGTCACTGCTAGTGTATGCAGTACTGCATGTGGCCAAAGGTGGAGGTTTGCTGGAGATACTCGGAGACGCTCAGGGCCGGAGTGTTTCCTAATGTCTCCAAGCGGCTCCCAGTGTCTCAGAGCGTAATCGACACCCCTGGATCTTTGGCCACATGCGGTACTGCACACCTCAGAGGCTTGAATCCTGCTTGTCTTGCAAGACAACGCTTGCAAATCAAGTCAAAGAAAAGAAAAAAAAAGAAAAACAACTCCTATTGTGAAATGCTCGTAAACCACATTACTCACAGTACAAGGTTGCAGACCTACAAGTGCAAAGTGCGCTTGAAATTGCACTGAAAGTGCACTTGGAAGTGCAGTCGCTGTAGATCCGAGGGGTTCATACAAGGTAGATAAAAAACAGCATTTTAGCTTGCACATGATTGGATGATAAAATCAGCAGAGCTTCCCCTCATTTCAGATCTACCCCTCAGATTTACAGCGACTGCACTTCTAAGTGCAATTTCAGGACAATTTCAAGTGCACTTTACACTTGTAGTTTACACTTGTAGTGTGAAGTGGATTTGCCTTTCGTAAGTAACACCTGTAACGGTCAGGGGTTAACACCGTTTCCCCCAGAAATAGCGAGACACAAGCTATGTTCTCTGGTTCTAGGGATGAGTTTCGCGTTCGATACGAACGTATGTTCGACTCGAACATTGTCTGTTTGTACGTTCGACGAAATTTGAACAAAAGCGGTCGTTCGCGCCAAATTCGAGTGACGCAAAACGGCCCATAATCCACTGCGGAATTGCGCGCTGATGATTGGCCAAGCATGCTGTATGTTCCACATGCTTGGCCAATCACAGCGCGCAAAAAACGAAGAGCCATAATTGGCCAAAGCCTGGTGTCTATAGCTTGCCTGTGAAAACGTCTTTGAGAACCCGGGTCTTGCCCAAGGGAACATGTATCAATGGAAAAAAGTTTTAAAAACGGTCACTTTTTCAGGAGTCCTGCTCCATTCAGATGAGCTAATTACTAATCATTCCCCGGACGTTCTGACTCCGTGACAAGCTGTTCTCACCTGATACACAATACACAGACGTCTGACCTTTAGAGGGTGCTAAGTCACATTCCACATCTTATCATCAATAGAACTTTCACACAATACCGTGTAATTAGCATCACACAATGAGAGGTCCTTCAGAAGCCAGACCTAATTAGCACAATAGACAATAGAATGCAATCACAGCAAGCTTGTATCACTACAGCCAGGTAGCTGGAGGTGATTAACATCAATTAACATCTTTCAATTAATATGTTGATTTCAGAATCAACAATTTGTAATATTTCAAGATATCCTGCAATACATAAATTATCGTTACTGTCCTATCTCATGTAATCCGAGATATAATTTCTCAGTCATCCTATGCCCCTATTGGACATAGGATGACCCTAGACCCAAGAGTCATTGGTAAAGCTGACACAGGAGTACCCCACATCCTTCAAAAGTCTCTGGGTATCACGGGCCATCCCGTTACAACCCCGATATGTTTAAAGAATAATATTGAGAGAAAATAGCCCAATAACTTTCGAGTTTTCCCTCAATTGCACAAAACGAATGTACATGCAATTTTTACAGTTTTTAATATTTTTTATAAATATACCGCTTTGGGCTGACAGCTGCAGTCTAGCATAATAACAGGACAAACAGCCATGCTTCTCTGAACAGACTCATTGATAGGTCAATGCTTGGTATAGGCAGCAGATAGGATGATAGTAAGGCGGCTGGAGCACTGAAAGAAACTGCCACACTACTGGAAGTGACTAATCTGAAATTGAAAGGGAGGAGGGAGAGATAGTCACCACTGCAGCCTACAGCCACAGAACCTTTGGCACCAAAAGCAATTCATCATTCTTGAAATTACCTCAAATCTCACAAAATATTTTTTCACATTACTAAGTCTTAGCTTGTCTTATAATTTTGTGATAATGTATAAATAAGCTTGTATGGGATTACTGTTTTTATTTATTGCTGTGGGGGCAAAACAATGTTTAATTGATAACTACACAGCAAGAAGCTGCCTCTTTAGCTCAGTTGTTTATAGGCATGGGCCTATTGTGGCTAAAGCTAAATCTGCCTCTCGGTTGGGGAAATCAAGAGTCTATTAGGTAGAATTGGTTATAGAATTTAGATTTTTATACCACTGATACAAAAGGAAGAAATAACATGCCCTTTCAGTGATAGACAGAATAGGTGTGTTTGAATGGATCGCATGGGTTATCATAGTTTCAGTTTTTTATATTATTTTATATTATTGGAAAGTTTGACTTTCTGACATTACATTTTCCCAGTAGAGTGTCAAGTGTTGTCATGCTTGCTAGATACTAAACCGTTTCTCAGTAAGGCAGGGTAGCTACAAATTTAAGTATATCTGTAGGCAAATATAATTTTTTTAGCTTTGGCTAGAGTAGGGAGGGATTAGACCCTCTCTCTAGTTTTTGATTGCTGTATACATTACCATTGGGGAAAGGTATCTCACTGGTGACCTTTTTTAACAGAAAGTGAGGGAAATCTCACATTTTACAGTTGTCCCCAGATGACAACTGTCTAAGAATGGAATATCTTTCCCTTTGGGATATTTCAACTAACGTCCTGTTGCATCTCTGGGAAGGGAAGTGAAGGAAAATTTCCCCACAGTAAACACAGTTAAAAAGAAATAGCTTGCAGCGGTTCTAATCCTTTCCTACTCTTTCCAAAGTTTTTTTTCCTATACATACTGTATATTTTAAATGAAATTTCTTTAATCACTTGCCACCTGCCACATAGCACATTTACTGCTACAGGACAGCTGCGCTGCGCACAATCATGTATACATACGTGATTCTGCACCTTCCGGTAACGGACACAAGTGCGTGCCACCGGCGGCTTGCTCCTGCTGTGATTTTACATATATAATGTTTGTTTACATGAATAAATGGCACCCCGATACACTAGGCAGCGCAGGGTAATGCATTACTATACATTGTAGTGTGCTGCCTCAGATAAAAATGCTTATTATTTGTTTTTATGATGTAATTGAAATATCTTTGGACTTCCTGGGATAGAAGACTGCAGTTATAGATCTTGCTTATAGAAGCTCTTACTAGTGAAATCTAGTGAAATCTGGCATTACAGTGTGACCATGAAATAATTTTTTTCGACTATGGAGACTCCTGTATTTCATTGGGTGCACTCCATTCTGCCAAATAAAATAGCAAAACGATATGTTTACATTACTTTGAAACCTGAGAAACGTATCTGTCATTTTGCAATGGGCCATTGTTAGAAATGATGAGGTCCCGTGCAGCCTACCTAACAAGCCCCCCCCCCCCCCCCCGACACAAAAACAGCATAACTTACAAAATTCCTGCTGAATCTAACAGAAAAAACTGTGTTGAATTAATAAAAGTTCTGTGTGTTTATTAGGTCTTGAGGCTCATTCACATGGGAACTGTGGCCTGTATAGTTTGTGTAGCATTACCCTCAGTGGAGCTGCTGGATTTTTGGGTGGTGTGTTACCTCTTGGCTCCTTTCGAAATTCCTAGGGGTGAATAATGTATAGTGCATATAGTAGAAGTAAAGGAATGTCCAGACAGGTGCTCTTTGCTGTGCTCTTTATTACCCAGTCGGGTAAAAACAGTAAACTTGTGGTGAGGAAAGTAAAGCTGAAAAGTATCACTCGGACAATTGTAGGATAAAGTCTCTGCCACAGACCATCCTTGGTGAACTTGAACTTGGGAGAAAGTCTCTGCCACAGACCCCTCTCGATGAGCCTCAGAAAGATACCTCTGTCACAGGTCCCCTCTGGGTTTGATCCTTGGAGAATTGCCTCCTTAAATGAGTTACATCTGGATCTCCTTTAACTTGTCGCCCAGGTACCGACCGACAGGTGATCAATCCCTCGGTGTCCGGCTACCTTGATCCCCGGTGGTTTGTCTGGGCCCTTTCGGACTGCCAGCCTCTCAATGGTGCTCCTCAGACTGATTCCCCACCGAACAGCAGTACAGCTTGGAATCTTCAAAGTGGGAATCCAGTCACTCACTGGGTCCCGGTCGCTGTTCAGATGCTCCGGGCCAACATGGCCCCGGAATCAGGAACACTGCATGGCACGCACGCCCTGGCCAGGTAGGCCATAACGCTGTGGGGGCCGTGATGTGGCCACCCTAAAGGTGGGTGCCACACTGGACGAAGAAGGAGCCAGAACCAATGGTGTCTGCCCCATAAATACCCCTCCCCAGCATGCACAGTGAGGATTGTGATTGGCTGCTGGTAAAGAGCACCCAAACCTTGACTCCACTGCTGCCACCTGCAGTACTGGTGCTGAAAGAACACCACAGCACAACAGAATGGGCTCACAGCACAGCCAAGCTGAGACAGAGACCGCAATTTGCTACTAATAATCTGGATCAGAGTTTAACTACACTCTGATCTACTTAAATTGAACTAGCACCAGTACTGTAAAGTACATAGACACTACATTTGAATCAGCAGTTTGTTACGCAATGGGGACACAACAGCTGTTTGACACAGCCGTAAGTCTTAATTTAACAGACGTTTTGGGTACAGGTATAAGGCCCCGAACACAGACAGTGTGCATTTGGAGCCCCTCATCCATACCTGCACATCTATCAAATCAGGACCTGCAGCTCTGTTCATACAGCCACTACATCCCCATAGAGTAACAGGTGGCTCCATCCACATGAACACTTTTACTCATTCATGCAGCCAGAGTATCTGTGCTAATGAGCCACAATTATGTTTTGTTTTTTGTTTTTATTATTTGTTTTACATTTTACAATGTTTTATTTATTTTTTATTTATTTTTTACATTTGAGACAGAGAAAGTGATTTGGGGACACATATTCTTCAATACATTTCTCTGCAGCTTCAGTTGCACTGCAGAATGAATGAACAGGAAGCATCCTGTACACATGCTTCCTGTTCCTTCACAAACTGAAGCATAATAAACACAGTTTTTTGTGTGTAAATAAATACATTCACTGTGCTCATTCAGGACAGGAAATGGCCGGTAAACATTACATATTTGCCTAGCCGGGTAAAAACTGTAAACTTGTGGTGAGGAAAGTAAAGCTGAAGAAGATAGGAGAATAACGGATTCAAGCGTAATGATAGGAAACAGTCCTGCTCCCAAACGTAACACTTCTTAGGAGGACATATTTGCCCCCCTCCCCCCACCAGGACTGCTGTTAGAAATAACAGCCCCATACAGCCTGCCTGACAGGGCCCCCCGGCTAAAAGTGACTAAGGACATAGATTTCTTAGTCCCTTTCTCTGCAGCCTCAGCTGCACAGGTTAATGAATAGGAAGTGCTCTGAGGCTTCCTGCTCATTCACAAACTGAAGCATATTAAACACAGTGTACAATTCTTCAGTATTGAACACAGGAGTGATTGGTACCGATTGCTCACTGACATATTTACCAGCCCCTTCCCCTGCTCTACATCCTGAAACATCCCTATATGTGTCCATAGTAGCTGCTGGAGGAAGAGGAGGGAAGCCGAAAGCTCTGCGGGGGAAATGGGCACACAGGGGGTCAAGACAGAATATGGAAAGAGCACAGTGAAGTCCAATAGAGAAAGAGGAGGAGAAGCTGGCAGCACTGCAGGATTAAGCAGAAGAGTATTGGTGTCTGTAATAAGACACTACAGCCAACCCTCCATATCAGCAGGTGCATGAGCCCCCCTTTTGAACTAATGGGGCCTGGGCCCAGTACAGGAGGGCTTTCTGTACTACCTTATCAGCAGCCCCCACTCTCCATCTCTAAAATACAGTGCCTTGCGAAAGTATTCGGGCCCCTTGAACTTTGCGACCTTTTGCCACATTTCAGGCTTCAAACATAAAGATATAAAACTGTAATTTTTTTGTGAAGAATCAACAACAAGTGGGACACAATCATGAAGTGGAACAAAATTTATTGGATATTTCAAACTTTGTTAACAAATAAAAAACTGAAAAATTGGGCGGGCAAAATTATTCAGCCCCTTTACTTTCAGTGCAGCAAACTCTCTCCAGAAGTTCAGTGAGGATCTCTGTATGATCCAATGTTGACCTAAATGACTAATGATGATAAATGGAATCCACCTGTGTGTAATCAAGTCTCTGTATAAATGCACCTGCACTGTGATAGTCTCAAAGGTCCGTTTAACTGCTTGCCGACCAGCCGCCGTCATATTACTGTGGCAGGTCGGCACTGCTAGGCAAGAGCACGTTGCTCTACGTCCTATCGTTTTTGGCCACTAGATGGCGCGCGCGCCCGCACGTGCCCGCACGTGCCCCCCGAGTCCCGTGCGCTCGTTCGTTACAGAGCGGGGAACGGGAGGTATGTGTGTAAACACATTCCTCTCGTTCCTGTCAGCGGGGGAAACGCTGATCTTCCGTTCATACAATGTATGAACGGAAGATCAGTGATTTCCCCTTGTGAGTCAGCCCCCCCCCGATACAGTTAGAACACACCAGGAACATACTTAACCCCTTCCCTGCCCCCTAGTGTTAACCCCTTCACTGCCAATGGCATTTTTATAGTAATCCAATGCATTTTTATAGCATTGATTGCTATAAAAATGCCAATGGTCCCAAAAATGTGTCAAAATTGTCCGATGTGTCCGCCATAATATCGCAGTACCGAAAAAAAAACGCTGATCGCCGCCATTACTAGTAAAAAATAAATATTAATAAAAATGCCATAAAACGACCCCCTTTTTTGTAAACGCTATAAATTTTACGCAAACCAATCAATAAACGCTAATTGCGATTTTTTTTATGAAAAATATGTAGAAGAATACGTATCGGCCTAAACTGGGAAAAAAAAGTTTTTTTAGATATTTTTTGGGGATATTTATTATAGCAAAATGTCAAAAATATTGAATTTTTTTCAAAATAGTCGCTCTATTTTTGTTTATAGCGCAAAAAATAAAAACCGCAGAGATGATCAAATACCACCAAAAGAAAGCTCTATTTGTGGGAAAAAAAGGACACCAATTTTGTTTGGGAGCCACATCGCACGACCGCGCAATTGTCAGTTAAAGTGACGCAGTGCCGAATCACAAAAAGTGCTCTGGTCAGGAAGGGGGTAAATCCTTCCGGGGCTGAAGTGGTTAAAGCGCAGAGAGCATCATGAAGAACAAGGAACACACCAGGCAGGAACGAGATACTGTTGTGGAGAAGTTTAAAGCCGGATTTGGATACAAAAAGATTTCCCAAGCTTTAATCATCCCAAGGAGCACTGTGCAAGCAATAATATTAAAATGGAAGGAGTATCAGACCACTTCAAATCTACGAAGACCTGGCCGTCCCTCTAAACTTTCAGCTCATACAAGTAGAAGACTGATCAGAGATGCAGCCAAGAGGCTCATTATCACTCTCGATGAACTGCAGAGATCTACAGCTGAGGTGGGAGACTCTGTCCATAGGACAACAATCAGTCGTATACTGCACAAATCTGGCCTTTATGGAAGAGTGGCAAGAAGAAAGCCATTTCTTAAAGATATCCATAAAAAGTGTTGTTTAAAGTTTGCCACAAGCCACCTGGGAGACACACCAAACATGTGGAAGAAGGTGCTCTGGTCAGATGAAACCAATATCGAACTTTATGGCAACAATGCAAAACGTTATGTTTGGCATAAAAGCAACACAGCTCATTACCCTGAACACACCATCCCCACTGTAAAACATGGTGGTGGCAGCATCATTGTTTGGGCCTGCTTTTCTTCAGCAGGGACAGGGAAGATGGTTAAAATTGATGGGAAAACACTTTGGAATAAACACTTTGGAAAAAAAAAAAAAATTGATGGGAAGATGGATGGAGCCAAATACAGGACCATTCTGGAAGAAAACCTGATGGAGTCTGCAAAAGATCTGAGACTGGGACGGAGATTTGTCTTCCAACAAGACAATGATCCAAAACATAAAGCAAAATCTACAATGGAATGGTTCACAAATAAACATATCCAGGTGTTAGAATGGCCAAGTCAAAGTCCAGACCTGAATCCAAATGAGAATCTGTGGAAAGAACTGAAAACTACTGTTCACAAACGCTCTCCATCCAACCTCACTGAGCTCGAGCTGTTTTGTGAGGAGGAATGGGCAAAAATGTCAGTCTCTCGATGTGCAAAACTGATAGAGACATACCCCAAGCGACTTACAGCAGTAATCGCAGCAAAAGGTGGCGCTACAAAGTATTAACTTAAGGTTGAATAATTTTGCACGCCCAATTTTTCAGTTTTTGATTTGTTAAAAAAGTTTAAAATATACAATAAATTTTGTTCCACTTCATGATTGAGTCCCACCTGTTGTTGATTCTTCACAAAAAAATTACAGTTTTATATCTTTATGTTTGAAGCCTGAAATGTGGCAAAAGGTCGCAAAGTTCAAGGGGGCCGAATACTTTCGCAAGGCACTGTAACCACCCTGTGTGCCTGCAGGAAGGGTGAACACCAGCATAAGGAAAAAGAGGAGAAGCCGGCAGTGCTGTGGTGGTGGGGAGGAGGCACACAGGGATTGGATCTGTAGGAAGGGGGAGGAGTTTGACTGTGGACAGGAAGGGTGACGGATGCAGCAGGGGGGAAATTACTGGAACTGATCCCCCTATGTCTCCCCCCTTAGCAGCTACAAACCAGAAAGAGGGAGAGGAGAAGAATCTAGCTGCCTTGCATGCCCCTATCCTAGCTAGATACCCCTAGGATGCAAGGCATGTGGCCTGGTGCAGGTAAAGGGGGGAACCCACTTACTGCTCCCCCTTTTCTGGCCACCAACGCTGCATGTATGGATAAGAATCTAGATGGTAGATACCCACACTGTTTTTGTATTTATTTTTTCTAAATTACTAATTCATAACACCATATGCAGTTTTTAAATATGTTATTTAAAGGATTTGTGTATTTTCAATGCTGCCCCTTAAGCCACATGAAAAGACTCTCTCTCTGAACCCAACTTGAACCGAACCCGGGCAGATTCGCTCTCACCCCTATTCATGACTAAATACCTGTTATACAGGTGTACATATCTATATGTGACAATCAGATTGTGTGACTCCAACCATTTAGATTTGATTGAAGTTTGTGAAACATCTGGTTTCATAGCTCCTTATAGATAATCCACCTGTACCTATTTAAAAAACATTTTATAGACGTTTCGTTTGATGTGAACTTTAAAAAGGATTTAAGGCTTCAATTACCGTAATAAAGAAAACATTAAAGGCTGATTTGACTTGTGTATTGTAGGTAAAGTTATGCTTTAATTGGACCTTAAAACAAACAGTGAATCTATCACAAATAATTCCTCTGAAGTGTTTTTCTTTGAAAACCTGAGTTTCCCATAAACTATAGGAACAGTAGGGTGAAAAAGAATCATTGTACCATTTTATTTTATATTTCAGTATGCTATTTAAACTGTTCACATTTAAAATTGAATGATGTAATCTATAATAAGATGAAAGTAAAAAAATAAAATAATAATCCAGTTAACAATATACTTGTTTTTACAATGTTTAAAACAAATTTCCCTAGTTCTTATTAGCAGTTCTATAATTCCATAGTTAGAGCCAATGATGACCCAGAAGAAGGCAAACAAATTCCAAGTGCAGCCCAATTTGTCCTAGTTGGGAAAATAATTCTTTCTGAGCGCCTAAGGCAATGCCCTCGATTGACATTCTACCACATGTTTAGAAACACATCAAACCATTTTGTTCTGTCCTTCACTACATGTTACACTGCACCCCGCGTACAGCTCGATATTCAGCTAAATGCTCGCTGCTACCTGACTGTATGTAGAAGTCTTCAAAGTCTATTGAATATCATTGTGGGGTGAAATTAAAGGGAAGACAAAACAAACATACAAAAAGAGTACATACAATTCAGTAATAAAACCTAGCTGCTGGAGTCTGGAGACTTCTAACAAGTACACAGTATATCTCCAAATCTCACAAGTGATGCTGCCACAAAGAGGCAACATGGATGCTGTTCTTAAAGTGATACCAAAGTAATTTCTTTGTTTTTAAAAATAACAAAGATGTCATACTTACCTCCTATGTTCAGTGGTTTTGCACAGGACCGCCCATATTCTCCTCTTCTTGGGTCCCTCTTTGGTGCTCCTGGCCCCTCCTTCCTGCCAAGTGCCGCCACAGCAAGCATTTTGCTATAGGGGCACCTGAGCCGAGTCACAGCTCCTTGTGTCCATTCAGACACGGAGCCACAGCTAGGCTTACCCCCTGTCTCTCTCTCCTCATTGGCTCACTGCTTTGATTGACAGCAGCAGGAGCAAATGGCGCTCCGCTGCTGTCTCAGCCAATTCGGAGGGAGAGTACCGGTTAGCAGAGTCTCTCTTGCAACATCGTTGGATCGAAATAGGGTGAGGGCTCAGATAAGTATTGGGGGGGGGGGGCTGAGGGGGTATGCTGCACACAGAAGGTTTTTTATCTTAAGGCATAGAATGCCTTAAAATAAAATAGAATTCTGCCTTTACAACCTCTTTAACATGTAGTGTTCAGAATAATAGCTGGGCTTCCAAGGGAACACTTGTTCCGCCATCCCCTGAGTGAGTAATTATGTGAGGAAGGATGCGGTGCAGGCTCAAAAACACTGCTTAGATGGGATTATGTGCTATTCTGAAATAGTCTGCTCTAGGCACTAAATAAAGCCTAAACAAAGTTAAAGTGGTTTCAAAGTTAAATTTTTTTTTACCTTAAAGTGGTTTTAAAGGCTAAAGGTTTATTACCCCTCCCCCCATGCGCCGCAGCTCTCTTCGATCCAGCTATGTTCCCGATACCCTTGTCTGTCCCGGGACTCTCCCTCCTCATTGGCAGAGACAGCGGTGCTCTCAATCACAGCCAGTAAGCCAATGAGGAGAGAGCGAGGGGGCAAGGCTGTGGCTCTGTGTCTTGTGGATATGTTTGTTATTTAAAGAAAATAAAAAACTAAGCTTTAATACCACTTTAATGCATTCCTTGCATTAACCACTTAGCAACCACCTGCCGAAAAATAACGGCGGCAAGGTGGTTCCTTAACTCTGGGATCACGTTATATAACGTGATTCCAGAGTCGCGCTCCCGCGGCGGTTTACCACGTGATCGCGCCATCCAATGACGGCGCGATCACATGTAAACAGACCGGCGTCATTTGATGACGCCGGTTCCCCTCTCCTCTCTCTGTACCGATCGGTACAGTGTGAGAGGGGGAGCGCGGATGGCGGCAGCGCTGTGGATGGATCTGTGACTATTGCAGTCACAGATCCATCCATCCCTGCTCAGCCATCCCTGCAACCCCCTGCGCAATACTCAGCATACCCCTGGCGCAATACTCAGAATACCCCCGGCGCAATACTCAGCTTCCCCCCGGCGCAATACTCAGCATACCCCCGGCGCAATACTCAGCATACCCCCGGCGCAATACTCAGCATACCCCCGACGCAATACTCAGCATACCCCGGCGCAATACTCAGCATACCCCGGCGCAATACTCAGCATACCCCGGCGCAATTCTCAACATACCCCGGCGCAATACTCAGCATACCCCGGCGCAATACTCAGCATACCCCGGCGCAATACTCAGCATACCCCGGCGCAATTCTCAGCATACCCCGGCGCAATTCTCAGCATACCCCGGCGCAATACTCAGCATACCCCGGCGCAATACTCAGCATACCCCGGCGCAATACTCTGCAGTACCCCTGCGCAATACTCCCTGCGCAATGCTCCCTGCGCAATACTCTGCGGTCATTTTTTTTCCCAGGCTTCCCAGCCTAGAGGTGAGATGTGGGGTCTTATTGACCCCATATCTCACTGAAGAGGACCTGTCATGCTATATTACAAGGGATGTTTACATTCCTTGTAATAGGAATAAAAGTAATCAAAACATTTATTTTTGGGGAAAAACGTGTCAAACTAAAATAAATAAAGTAAAATGAACAATAAAAAAAAACAAAAAAAATTAAAGCGCCCCTGTTCCCGTGTGCTCGTATACAGAAACGAACGTGCACGTAAGTCCCGCCCACATATGAAAACGGTGTTCAAACCACACATGTGAGGTATCGCTGCGAACGTAATGCCGCGTACACACGGTCGTTTTTTGTGATGAAACAAAACAACGTTTTAAAAAACGTCATTTAAAATGATTGTGTGTGGGCAAAACGTTGTTTTATGTCTTCAAAAAAACGACCAAAAAAAAATTCCAACATGCTTGAATTTTTTATGTCGTTTTTCAGAATGTCGTCTTTTGTTTCACAAAAAGTGATGGTGTGTGGGCAAAACGACGTTTAAAACAACGTTTTTAAACCCGCGCATGCCCAGAAGCAAGTTATGAGACGGGAGCTTCAATGGAACAGAGTGCCGTCGAAAGTGTCTTACGTAACCGCGCTTTGCAAGAGCATTTTCAGAAAACGATGGTGTGTATGCAACATCGTTTTTGTTTCATGAGATAAAACGACGTTTTTTACATCACAAAAAGTGATCGTGTGTAAGCGGCATTAGAACAAGAGCAATCATTTTGGCCCTAGACCTCCTCTCCAACTAAAATGATGTAACGAGTAAAAATATTTAAAGCGTCACCTATGGGGATTTTTAAGTCGCAAAGTTTGGCGCCATTCCACGAACGTGTGCAATATTGAAGGGTGACATGTTGGGTATTGATTTACTCGGCGTAACTTCATCTTTCATATTATGCAAAAACATTGGGCTAAATTTAATGTTTTTTTTTTTTTTATTTCCCAAAAAAATGTGTTTGAAATATTGCTGTGCAAATACCATGCGCGATAAAAAGTTGCAACAACCGCCATTGTATTCTCTAGGGTCTTTGATAAAAAAGCATATATAATGTTTTGGGGTTCTATGTAATTTTCTAGCAAATAAATGATGATTTTTTACATGTAGGAGAGAAATGTCAGAATTGGTCTGGGTGCTCCCTGCATGTTGGGCCTCTGTATGTGGCCACGCTGTGTAAAAGTCTCACACATGGGGTATCGCCATACTCGGGAGGAATAGCAGAATGTGTTTTGGGGTGTAATTTGTGGTATGCATATGCTGTGTGTGAGAAATAACCTGCTAATATGAAAATTTTGTGGAAAGAAAATAAAAATGAAAAAAATCTTGATTTTGCAAAGAATTGTGGGAAAAAATTATAACTTCAAAAAACTCACAATGCCTCTTTCTAAATACCTTGGAATGTCTTCTTTCCAAAAAGGGGTCATTTGGGGGGTATTTGTACTTTTCTGGCATGTTAGGGTCTCAAGAAATGAGAGAGGCTGTCAGTACATCAGGTATGATCAAATTGATCAATTTTCAGTAATTGGTACCATAACTTGTAGACCCTATAACTTTCACCCAGACTAAATAATATCTAAAACTTTTTTGTTTTGTTACCAAAGATATGTAGCAGTATACATTTTAGGCCAAATTTATGAAGAAAAATTCATTTTTTGCAAAATGTTATAATAGAAATGAAGAAAAATTCATTTTTTGACAAAATTTTCGTTCTTTTTTCATTTATAGCGAAAAAAATTAAAACCGCAGAGGTGATAAAATACCACCAAAAGAAAGCTCTATTTGTGTGGAAAAAAGGACAAAAATTTCATTTGGTTACAGTGTTGTATGACTGAGTTATTGTCATTCAAAATGTGAGAGCACCGAAAGCTGAAAATTGGTCTGGTTATTAAGTGGGTTTAAGTGCCCAGTAGTCAAGTGGTTAAGTTAAACATTTCACTAGCTTTCCCCTCTCTATGCGTTTCGTGGAGCAGCTTATGCAACAAAATTCACAGAGAAGCACTAAAAAATATCATTGATGGTGTAAGTATGTCAAGGATCACAGCCAAATGGAATAACGTCTTCAGAGTAAGCTCCATTCAGGAGTCGATAGAGGGTCAGACACAGGACTGAGACACAAAACGGAGCACAAGGAAAACAAAATTCCCGAAAAGGTGTAATTGTCTATAATGAGTTGACAGAACATTTTTAAATAAATAAAAAGGAAAGATAAGAGTGACAATAAAACACAGACAAAGTTAAAAGAATGCTTAATGCAGCGATCGACAAAATCCGGGCACCAGGTCGCAATTGCGATAAGAAATTGTGACCTGGCACCCGCTGTAATTGAGGCTGCGGCTTTGTGGACTAGAAGGCCGCAAAGCCGCGGCCTCAATTACCGGCCGTTGCGGACCAGCCACGGGGGGGGGCGCACGGAGGCACAGCATCCTGTGTATCCATGCGCCCCCACCGCCGCGCGATCGTCGGTAATTTAGGGCTCGGCTTTGCTGTCTTGTGAAGGCCTAAGCTTCCTTCTGTGACCTGGCGCCATCTGGTGGTGGCTGTTGGCATTACAAGTAAAACAGCAGTTCTAATGTGTGTTTTTCACCGTTTTCGCTGCCATCTCCTTCCCTCTAATTAGAACCCCCAAACATTATGTATATTTTTTTATTCTAACACCCTAGAGAATAAAATTGGGATAGTTGCAATACTTTGTCAATTTGAAAGAATACACTTTTTTATATTAAAAAACAGTAAAGTTAGCCCAATTTTAGCCCAATATTGTGAAAGAAAATGTTACGCCGAGTAAATTGATACCCAACATGTCAGGCTTCAAATTTGCGTCCGCTCGTGGAATGGCGACAAACTTTTACCCTTTAAAATCTCCATAGGCGACGTTTAAAAAATTCTACAGGTTGCATGTTTTGAGTTATAGAGAAGGTCTAGAGCTAGCATTATTGCTCTCGCTCTATAGATCGTGGCAATGCCTCACATGTGTGGTTTGAATACCGTTTACATACGCGGGCGCTACTCACGTATGACTTTGCATCTGCGCACGAGCTCGGCGGGACGGGCGCGTTTTCTGGCTCCTAACTTTTTTAGCTGGCTCCTAGATTCCAAGCAAATGTGTCAAACCCTGGCTTAATGAAATACAAGGCAATATAAGGGCCAGGGCATAGTAACCAGGCAAGTGGTGAACATGTGCAGTGAATATGTATGAATAAAGTGGTTAGCATACCAGTGAGTATAAACAAATAAAATGGTTAGCGTACCCAGGTGGGTAATAGATATAATATCTCAAAGTGAGAAGTCTGAGAGGACCAGCCAGGTGACGTAAGCCCCTTATACAGTATATGCTTGTTGGCCCAAGGATCTTCCCCCCCCAAAACTTCATGCCAAAAAACAGGCTGGGCTATATAATACAATACAATAATACAGTCAGGCCTGGTACCCACCACAAATGGTGGTGACGCCGCCAAAAATGGTGTACACCACAGCGATGTGAGTCATGCCATGGTGAGTACCTCGCATGCACTGGAGTTCCAACTTGACCATGCATGTGCCAGACGTCACAGGGCTGGCGATGAGATGCCTGAAAAAAAGGTAACATGACACTGAAGTGAAGGTGCATGCGCAGGAGGTACCCAATAGAAAGATACCTAGCAAATATGGCATTGATGTCACTCATCAATGGCCAGTGTGACCAACCACATAATGGGCCCAAAAGGCGACACGCTAACCAAAAACAAGAACAGAACAGCACAGAGACAAATATAACTAAATAAAATAAAACAAAACAAGAACAATCTAAAATGAAATAAAGCAGAAACAAAACCAAAAATAGATGTTGATATAAAATAAAAATAAAGTAAAATGAAATAAAATAAAGTAAAATAAAATGAGATAAAAAATTTGAAAAATAAAATGATATAAGAGCGTTAAGCTGGCCATAGACGATTCCAGTCTTGGCCAGTTCATCAAAACTGGCTGAGATTCGAACCATGTATGGGCAGGCTGATTGTAACCAAGTTGATCCATCGATTGACTTGGGTACAACCAGCATGTTGGATTCTAACAAAGCAGTTATTTTCAGTGGTTATAGTGACACTAATGTAAGAGGAACTCCACTGGGGACACCTGATGTAAGAGGAACTTCACTGGGGACACTGATGTAAGGAAAGACTCCACTGGGGACACTGATGTAAGAAGGAACTCCACTGCCTGGGGACACTGATGTAAGTGGGACTCCACTGCATGGGGACACCTCATGTAAGGAGGGACTTAACTGTCTGGGGACACTGATGTAAAGAGATGACTCCACTGGGGACACAGATGTAAGAGGGACTCTACAGGGGACATTGATGTAAGGGGAACTCCACTGCCTGGGGACAACTAATGTAAAAGGAACTCCACTGGGGACACCTGATATAAGAGGGACTCCATTGGGGACACCTGATGTAAGAAGGGGTTCCACTGCCTGGGGACACTGATGTAAGTAGGGAGTCCACTGCCTGTGGACACCTTATGTAAGAGGGAAATGTGTATTCCAGAAAATGTAATCGGCAGCAACCAGGTGAGGAGTACAAGTGTGCCTTGCCTACAGTCCAGCATGGTGGTGGGAGTGTCATGGTCTGGGGCTGCATGAGTGCTGCCGGTACTGCGGAGCTACAGTTCATTGAGGGAACCATGAATGCCAACATGTACTGTGACATACTGAAGCAGAGCATGATCCCCCCTTTCGGAGACTGGACCACAGGGCAATATTTGATGACCAATGTCTTGATAAAAAAGCTGAGGGCAAAGGTGATGGACTGGCCAAGCATGTCTCCAGACCTAAACCCTATTGAGCATCTGTGGGACATCCTCAAACAGAAGGTGGAGGAGCTTAAGGTCTCTAACATTCTCTAGCTCCGTAATCTTGTCATGAAGAAGTGGAAAATGACTGCAGGGACAACCTGTGAAGCTCTAGTGAACTCCATGCCCAAGAGGTTTAAGACAGTACTGAAAAATATTTGTGGCCACACAAAATATTTACACTTTGGGCACAATTTTAACATTTTCACTTAAGGGTGTACTCACTTTTGTTGCCATCGGTTTAGACGTTAATGGCTGTATGTTGAGTTATTTTGAGGGGGCAGCATATTTACACTGTTATACAATCTGCACACTCACTACTTTACATTGCAGCAAAGTGTGATTTCTTCAGTGTTATCACATGAAAAGTTATAATTAAACATTTACAAAAATGTGAGGGGTGTACTCACTTTTGTGAGATATTGTGAATGAATGAATGAATGAATGAAAACTTATATAGCGCGGCACATGCGAACTGAATCGCCTCTGGGCGCTTGTTGTTCCTGTCTCCTTTGATATCAAAAGAGAAAAGTCTTGACCTTTTTCCTGAATGCTAAGTGGTTCTCCTCCAACCGAATGCTGGTTGGTAAAGCGTTCCATAGTCTAGGACCTTGGATCGCGAATCTTCTTTCTCCTTTGGACTTGAAGTTGGCTTTCGGAACCTGGAGCAGGTTCTGATTAGTGGATCGCAAAACGCGATTGGGGTTATGAGCTTTTATTATTTCGCATAAATAAAGGGGGGCATTCCCATGGACACATCTATGCGTAAGACAGAGAGCTTTAAAAGCAATTCTGTCTTTAACTGGCAGCCAATGAAGGGCTCTCAGTGAAGGTGAGATGGATTCCCAGGGTTTTTTCCCAGTCACAAGTCTGGCGGCCGTATTCTGAACGACTTGCAGACGAGCGATTTGGTACTTGGGGAGTGTATGTGTATATATATATATATATATATATATATATATATATATTGTGATGGGAAGTCAGGTAGATCTGTAGGTGTTGTCACAGACGGGAGATACATTTCTGCCTTGTTTAGACAATTCACCAATTACTATCAGGTGTTGGCTGCAGAAATAGCCAGAAAGCTTTAAGGGCGTTGGAAAACTTCAGCTGTTCAGTATAAGGCAATTAAGGCCTATATAAGTCACCCAGAGGATGACTACTGATTGCTGCATCCTGAGGCTTTTTGAGTTAAGGAGAGCAGTAAGCTGGGAAAGACTTCTGAAGGTGAGGTGGTTGTTGATTTTTCTGTGTGATAAAAATCAAAAAGACTATTGTTTCTCTGCTGTATGACCAGCAGTGTCTGCCCAGCTACATTAGGATGTGCCAGACTCCATAGGTAGGTTCCTGTGTTGTGAAAGTAGACGCCCCAAGTGGCCAGGGTTTATTTTATGTTTTGTTTTGTTTATGCTGTTTGGATGCTTGCACTTGTTTCCAGCAATATGGAAGAATAAACCATAACCTTTGTTTTCAACCGTCTTTGGCTGCCTCTCTGAACACTTCAGTGTGTAGTGAACCCAACGGCGGATCCGGGGGGGGGGGCAACAGGGAAATTGCCCCCCCGAGGCAATCTTGTCACATTGGCTTTAAAAAAATAAAATAAAAAATTGTTGTTTTTTTTTACCATTTTTTTTAAACTGCTTTGCGGTGCCTGCAGCCAGGCCTGGACTGGCCATAGGGCAAACCTAGCAAATGCCTGTGGGCCGTGGGCCGGCTTCGGCCCGCGGGCCGATTGCGGCCCGCGAACGGCCCTCGGCGGCCAGCGGGCCGTATCTCACGTCTCCCCAGGGGTGTACACCACCAACACAGCGCCAGATAGAGAGAGATCAGCTGGGGTATCATAGCCAGCTCTGACACTTCTCCCCTCCCCTTGCTGCCCCCACGGCCAGTTAGAGGAGAGGAGGTGCTTCTACTCCTCCCCCTCCTTTCTTCTTCTCCTACCGTGTCTCCCCCGCCCACCCTCCCGACGGACACTGTTCTGCTGCCTAAGGGAGGTGGGCGGGAAGATTCAAGCCCAGCAATCAGAAAGGAAAGATGGAGTCTGATATCCATCCATCCAGTCAGTCCCTCCTGCCTCTGAGTGAGTACTGAGAGTACTGTACACTGATGTATGGGGTGCCCTTCATTCCCTTCTCTCTCGCTCTCTCTTCACCTTTCTTTCTTTCTTTCTCTGTCTTTTTTCTCTCTTTTTTTTTTTTTTTTGTTTGTACCCCCCCACCAGCTGCCACTGTAGATAGATAGATAATAATCTATCTAGCTATCTATCTACAGTGGTGGCTGGTTCTCAACATTTTTGGTGGGCGCAAATGAAAAAAAAAACAATTGCAGCCTCACTGTGCCCATCAAACGCAGCCACTGGGCCCATCAATTGTCACCACTGTGCAATGCCATCAAACGCAGCCACTGTGCCATCAAACGCAGCCACTGTGCCATCAAACGCAGCCACTGTGCCATCAATTGTCACCACTGTGCCATGTCATCAAACACAGCCACTGTGCCATCAATTGTCACCTCTGTGACATGCCATAAAACACAGCCACTGTGCCATCAATTGTCACCACTGTGCCATGCCATCAAACACAGCCACTGTGCCATGCCATCAAACACAACCACTGTGCCATCAATTGTCACCTCTGTGCCATGCCATCAAACACAGCCACTGTGCCATGCCATCAAACACAACCACTGTGCCATCAATTGTCACCACTGTGCCATGCCATCAAACGCAGCCACTGTGCCATCAATTGTCACCACTGTGCCATGCCATCAAACACAGCCACTGTGCCATGGCATCAAACACAGCCACTGTGCCATCAAGTGTCACCACTGTGCCATGCCATCAAACGCAGCCACTGTGCCCTTCAATTGTCGCCACTGTGCCAATTGATGCCCCTGTGCCCTTTAATTGTTGCCACTGTGCCCATTGTCGCCACTGCGCCCATCGTCGTCACTGTGCCCATCGTCGCCACTGTGCCCATCGTCGCGGCTGAGCCAGAGGGGCCGGCGCTCCGGCGCCCTCTATAGACGCACTGCCACTGTCTATCTATATCTATCTATCTATCTATTTATCTTTATCTATCTTCCTTCCTTCTCTTCTTTCTTTCTATCTTTATCTATCTTTCTTTCTTTATCTATCTTCCTTCCCTTCTTTATCTATCTATCTATCTATCTTCCCTTCTTTCTTTATATTTCTTTCTTTATCTATCTTCCTTCCTTCCCTTCTTGCTTTCTATCTTTATCTATATTTCTTGTTTATCTATCTATCTTTCTTGTCTATCTATCTATCTATCTATCTATCTATCTATCTATCTATCTATCTATCTATCTATCTATATTCCCTTCTTTCTTTATCTATATTTCTTTCTTTATCTATCTTCCTTCCTTCCTTTCTTGCTTTCTATCTTTATCTATCTTTCTTGTTTATCTAGCTATCCTTTTTATCTATCTATCTATCTATCTATCTATCTATCTATCTATCTATCTATCTATCTATCTATCTATCTATCTTCCCTTATTGCTTTCTATCTATCAATCTATCTTCCTTCCTTCCCTTCTTTCTTTTTATCTTTATCTATCTTTCTTCCCCCCCCCCC
Organism: Rana kukunoris; assembly: GCA_029574335.1. Classification (NCBI taxonomy): domain Eukaryota; kingdom Metazoa; phylum Chordata; class Amphibia; order Anura; family Ranidae; genus Rana; species Rana kukunoris. Next base: position 237,194,230 of record CM056052.1, on the reverse strand, counting down.
CGGGCTGCTCAGTCTAAAATGCCTAGGGCCTATTTTTTGTCCCAGTCCGGGCCTGCCTGCAGCTGCCGCTGCCGAGTCTCTCACTCTCTCTCTCTCATCACCAGGGCCGGTAGGCTGCCTGTCCTGAGGCTGCTTTGAGCTGTAGCTGACTGCAGCGCTCCCCTCTCTCCTGCGTGTATGACATTGGGCATCTCTGGCTGTGTGTAAGAGCTGGATCTGTGTTCGGCTGTGCTGCCTGTGCTAGACCTGCTCGTGTGATAGTAGATGGAGATGGAACACTGATTGAATCAGTGTTTTGTCTATCACACAAGCCCGTCTAGGGGGGACCTTGCTAGAGCACACTGCCCTGCCGAACACAGACCTACAGCTCCTGTTTGTTCCATGACACACGTCGGGAGAGGAGATACCTGCTGTGTGTGATCGAGGTAATGCCATGGTGAGTGCCATGCACAGTGGGGCTGCATTAATAGACAAAAGTGGGGCTGCATTTATATACAAAAGTGGGATTGGATATATAGACAAAAGTGGGACTGGATTCATAGACAAAAGTGGGACTGGATTCATAGACAAAAGTGGGACTGGATTCATAGACAAAAGTGGGACTGGATATATAGACAAAAGTGGGACTGGATTCATAGACAAAAGTGGGACTGGATTCATAGACAAAAGTGGGACTGGATTTATATACAAAGGTGGGACTGCATTCATATACAAAGGTGGGACTGCAATCATATACAAAGGTGGACTGCATTCATATACAAAGGTGGGACTGCATTCATATACAAAGGTGGGACTGCATTCATATACAAAGGTGGGACTGCATTCATATACAAAGGTGGGACTGCATTCATATACAAAAGTGGGACTGCATTAATATACAAAAGTGGTAGTGCATTAATAAACAAAAGTGGGACTGAATTTTTATACAAAGGTGGGGCTGCATTCATATGCACAGTGAGGCTGCAATGATGGGCACTGATGAGGCTGCATTGATCTCTTGGGCACTGATGTCTTCAGTCTCTAAACATCCCTTGTACCATGCCTGCAGTCTCTGACCATCCCTTGTACCATGCCTGCAGTCTCTGACCATCCCTTGTACCATGCCTTTAGTCTCTGACCATCCGTTGTACCACGTCTGCAGTCTCTGACCATCTCCTGTACCACGTCTGCAGTCTCTGACCATCTCTTGCACCATGTCTGCATTCTCTGACCATCTATTGTACCAGGTCTGCATTCTCTGACCATCTCTTGTACTATATCTGCAGTCTCTGACCATCTCTTGTACCATGTCTGCATTCTCTGACCATCTCTTGTACCATGTCTGCATTCTCTGACCTTCTCTTGTACTATGTTTGCAGTCTCTGACCATCCCTTGTACCATGCCTGCAGTCTCTGACCATCCCTTGTACCATGCCTTTAGTCTCTGACCATCCCTTGTACCACATCTGCAGTCTCTGACCATCTCCTGTACCATGTCTACAGTCTCTGACCATCTCCTGTACCACGTCTGCAGTCTCTGACCATCTCTTGTACCATGTCTGCAGTCTCTGACCATCTCTTGCACCATGTCTGCATTCTCTGACCATCTATTGTACCATGTCTGCATTCTCTGACCATCTCTTGTACTATATCTGCAGTCTCTGACCATCTCTTGTACCATGTCTGCATTCTCTGACCTTCTCTTGTACCATGTCTGCAGTCTCTGACCATCTCTTGTACCATGATTGCAGTCCCTGACAATCATCTAGAAACAATGGGATAGATTTATGGCATTTATATTTAAATATTTTTTACTAGTAATGGCGGCAATCATTGATTTTTTAGCGGTACTGCAACATTGCAGCGGACACATCGGACACCTAATTGAGTTCTGTAAGCAACACCTTATTTTCTGGCAGTGCCCCTCCCGAGACTAGACTCTGGATACGCCCTTGAGTGAACCCACCCAGGGGGTCACACACACCCTCTGCCGAGCTAACCCCTTACAGTATATATGTGTGTGTGTTCTCCCCTTTTTTTTTTTTTTTTTAGGTTTAAGGACAAGTCATCCTTTACTCACTTATGTAGGCTTATAGTGAAGCCTTATGATTTAGTGTGAGGATTTTACCACTTATATGTATTTTTTCTGTGTTGTATTGAACTGCTCATTATTGTTCTGTAGTTTGCTGACATCTAATGATGGTTTTGATGCCCTATAACTTTTTTAGGTATGTGATTTGGTATTATCTCCCTCTGTACTCCCCTCCTGTTTAGTGCTAGTTGGTTCAGCCATAGCTAGAAACACCCTGTTTCTTATTTTTCTTCTTGTTCCATTAGTCAGTGTAAGTACTTTACAGAGACAAGGCTTAGGAAAGTCATTATCTTCTTGCACTTTGAAAGACTGGAAAAACATCCTCTGTACTGCAAGTAGCTAAAGTAAAGTTTAACTTCTGTGTTATTGAAGAGTTAAGCTGCCTGTGAATGGTACCAAGTCAGCTCAGCAGGTGACCATACTGTCAAGAGGTAAGTGGCATACAAAACAGAACATAATACACTGTTAAAGTGGTTCTAAAGGCAAAAGGCTTTTTATCCCAATGCATTTTCTGCATTAAGATAAAAAAAAGTTTGACCGGCCTTTCATTAGCATGGGACACGCTTAATTTAAATAGATGACACCCACCTCCTTCCTACTTTGAATTAGGCGGGCTTACGGCGGCCAATTTACGCTACGCCGCCGCAACTTACGGAGCAAGTGCTTTGTGAACACTGCACTTGCCTCTCTAAGTTGCGGCGGCGTAGCGTAAAGAAGATACGCTACGCCCGCACAAAGATACGCCGCTGTACCTGAATCTGGCCCAATGTGTTTAGTCACATAGGTTTAAAATTGTTAAAACTAAATGGTGCCTAAAAATGTCTTTAATCACAAAGACTCAAAAAATAATCCCTGAGACTACTAAGGGTTAATATTAGGGTTAAAGGTAATCTGACCTAGCCTAAAGGTTCCTAAGGTAACAACAGTGTACAAATGTAGGCACCTTGCAGAGCTTGCTGGTACGAGTGCTGGTCTTAAGATTAGTCCCCATTAGGGATGAGCTTCGAGTTCGAGTCAAACTCATGTATGACTCGAACATTGCCGAACAGCAAACTATTTTGGGTGTTCGCGGCAAGTTCGAAAAGCCGCAGAACACCCTGGAAAAGTCTATTGGAGAAATCTAAAGTGCTAATTTTAAAGGCTTATATGCAAGTTATTATCATAAAAAGTGTTTGGGGACCCGGGTCCTGCCCCAGGGGACATGTATCAATGCAAAAAAACGTTTAAAAACTGCTGTTTTTTCAGAGTAGTGATTTTAATAATACGCAAAGTGAAACAATAACATTTCGTACCTGGGGGGGTGTATAATATGCTTGTAAAGCAGAGCTTGTTTCCCGTGCTTAGAACTGTCCCTGCACAAAGTGTCATTTCTGAAGGATAAAAAGTCATTTAAAATCACTACTCCCAAAAAAAACTGCAGTTTTATAAAACTTTTTTTGTGCAATGATACATGTCCCCTGGGGCAAGACCCGGGTCCCCAAACACTTTTTAGGACAATAACTTGCATATTAGCATTTAAAATTAGCACTTTAGATTTCAAACGTTCGAGTCCCATAGACTTTAAGGCCTTGTACACACGATCAAATGTGTCTGTTCAAATCGGTCGGACCGACCTATTTGAACAGATCTGTCTGCTGGCATTTTGGTTTGCTCGCGTGTACACACGAGCAAACCAAAATCCCCGCCAGCAGACAGCGCGCTGACGTGGCGGTGACGTGGCGGTGACGTTGACGCCGCCACGTCACCGCACCAGGAAGTAAAACACTTCCGCGCATGCGTCAAAACCATTCGGCGCGTGTGCGAGAAGACATGTCTGCTGGTTAGCGTACTAACCAGCAGACATGTCGGGCGGACGGGTTCCCAGCCGACAGATTTCAAAGCATGCTTTGAAATCTGTCGGGTGGCCAAATCCGTCTGTTTGCCCGTACACAAGATCAAATCTGTCTGCTGAAACGCTCTAGCAGACCGTTTCCAGCAGACAGATTTGATCGTGTGTACGAGGCCGAATGGGGTTCTAAAGTTCACACAAACTTTTGGTCTGTTCACAGGTTCTGGTGCGAACCGAATGAGGGGGGGGCGGTGTTTGGCTCATCCCTAGTCCCCATGTCTTTGTGGAGACCAATAGATCTGGTTGTGGACCTTGACTTCTCTCCAAGCTGGGAATAAGCCTCTGCCCATGACATTTAATTGTCAAAAGGCTAAGATTGAGTGACCATTCACACCTTTATTTCACACTTTAACATTCAATAAGGCAGCCCATTTATTTTGAACACACCAGACTGAACTGGAAAATCTTTTTCTCCTATCATCTTCCAGGACAGCAAACCTGAGACTTACACCTTTCTTTCTCAGGTCAGTATGTCTCGTGTGCTATAAAAGTCAAGGCAATCAGTATGCAAACTGATTCTGGTGGTTAAAAGGGTTATCGGTTCTTCAACCGCATCAGCTTCCAATCAGACCAGATCTGTTAATCAAGGGACCAGTCTGTCACCACAGATCAGAGTTCTTTCATCTGATGCCCTGGTTCTTGAGTGGCAGGTCTTAAGAGAAATAGATGTTCAGGCAAATAATACTCTCTTGTCAAGTAGAAAGGAAAGCAGGACAATTTACGCAAGAATTTGGAAAGTGTTCTCCAGTTGGTGTAGGTAGAGGGGAGTTATTCGCTCTTCAGTTCCTCATTGAAATCTTCAAGACAAAGTATAAAAAGGTGTATTTTTGGTGTTAGATTCTTGCAGGACCCTTTGGTGACAAGGTTCATGTTCACAAGGGAGAGGGTCACTCCCCTGAAGGTAAAAACATTTCCCCATGGGATTTTTTTTAAAGTACTTGATTTTTGACCAGACAATATATACAGGCTATATAACAGCTGTCATCGTGAAAAGGCTGCAGTCGGCAGGGCGCCTCCCATGGAGGCGGAGTTGTTCCATTTTTGTTTGTTTTTCAGTCCATCTGTGCCATGATTGAAGATGGATTTACATAGCGGAACACTTAAAGGGGTGCTCCACCCAAATGTAATGTTTATTAAAAGTCAGCAGCTACAAAAAGTGTAGCTGCTGGCTTTTAATAAACATTCACTTACCTTCTCCACGCTCCAGCGACGCGCCGACCGGGGCTCTGCTCCTCTCCCCCCCTCCCCGGCCGGCATCTTCATTCTAGCTGTGGGCACCCAGCCGTGACAGACTTCGGCTTCACGGCCTGGCACCCACTGCGCATGCGCGAGCCGCACTGCGCATGCGCGCGCGGCGCGGCTCGCCGCTGATTGGACAGGCGATCGCCTACGACCTGTCAGTGTCCTAGGCCATCGCCTACAGGGAGGGGCTGCAATAAGGCGATTAAGCCTAATCGCCTTACCAGCCCCTTGGCGGAAGCAGGAAGTGGGACAGGAAGTCCCACTTCTCCTGAAGCCCCCACTCCCCCCCAAAAAAAATTACATGCCAAATGTGGCATGTAAGGGGGTGTGGAGTCGAACAAGGCGGAAGTTCCATTTTTGGGTGGAACTCCGCTTTAAAAAGAAAGGAATTGTCCCAAACTGTCTTCTGTCTTTTTGACTTTTTTAACACTTTTTTTGGTGAATGAGTAGGGGTGCAATGTACCCGGACACCCATTCACATAAGGGATCTGGGGCCCCCTTGTTAAAGGGGACTTCCAGATTCCAATAAGCCCCCCGCCTGTAGACCCCCACAACTACCGGGCAAGGGTTGTGGGGTTGAGGCCCTTGTCCCCATCAAGATGGGGACAAGGTGTTTTGGGAGGGACCTCAAAGCACCCTCCCCATGTTGAGGGCATGTGGCCTGGTATGGTCCAGGAAGGTGGCCACTCTCTCGTCCCCCTTTTCCTGTGGCCTGCCAGGTTGCATGCTCAGATAAGGTTCTGGTATGGATTTTGGGGGGACCTCCACACCATTTTTTTTATTTTATTTTGGCGCAAGGTTCCCCTTACAATCTATACCAGACCTGAAGGGCCTGGTATGGATTGTGGGGTAGACCCCCATGACTTTTTTTTTTAATTTTGGCACGGGGTTCACCTTAACCACTTAAGGACCGCCTCCTGCACATTTATGTTGTCAGAATGGCACGGCTGGGCACATGCACGTACAGGTACGTGCTGTGCTAGTACCCAGTCATGGGTCGCCGGCGCGCGCCCGTGACCCGGTCTGAAGCTCCGGGACCGCGGGACTCGCAGACCTGATCGCTGCTGGAGTCTCACGATCGGTCACCGGAGCTGAAGAACAGGAAGAGCCATGTGTAAACATGGCTTCCTCGTTCTTCACTGTGGCCAGGTCATGGATCGTGTGATCCCTTTTATAGGGATACACAATCGATGGTGTCACACCTCCAGCCACACCCCCCTACAGTTGTAAACACACATTAGGTCACACATAGGCCCTTCAGCGTCCCCTTGTGGTTAACTCCCAAACTGCACTGTCATTTTCACAATAAACAATGCAATTTAAATACATTTTTTGCTGTGAAAATGACAATGGTCCCAAAAATGTGTCAAAATTGTCCGAAGTGTCCGCCATAATGTCGCAGTCACGAAAAAAATCGCTGATCGCTGCCATTAGTAGTAAAAAATAAATAAAATAAAAATGCAATAATACTATCCCCTATTTCGTAAACGCTATAATTTTTGCGCAAACCAACCAATAAACGCTTATTGCGATTTTTTTTTTTACCAAAAATAGGTAGAAGAATACGTATCGGCCTAAACTGAGGAATAAAAAATATATTTTTTTATATATTTTTGGGCGATATTTATTATAGCAAAAAGTAAAAAATATTGATTTTTTTTCAAAATTGTCGCTCTGTTTTTGTTTATAGCGCAAAAAATTAAAACCGCAGAGGTGATCAAATACCACCAAAAGAAAGCTCTATTTGTGGGAAAAAAAGGATGCCAATTTTGTTTGGAAGCCACGTCGCACGACCGCGCAATTGTCTGTTAAAGCAACGCAGTGCCGAAATGCAAAAACCTGGCCGGGTCCTTTACCTGCATTTTGGTCCGGGTCTTAAGTGGTTAAAATCCATACCAGACCTAAAGGGCCTAATATGGATTTTAGGGGGAACCCCACACCATTTTGTTTTTATTTCCCATTAAAATCTATACCATACCTGAAAGGCCTGGTAATGGACTAGAGGGGGGGAACTCATGCTGTTTTTTTCAATGATTTTTATCTAAATTACCAGGATCCGGCAATATATTACAGCTGCGAGCAGTTTTAAATTTAATATTTTCTTTTAGAAATTACATTTTGCTGCTCTCATTCATTTTACTATGTATGGCTGCTATGTAAGCAGCCTTACATAATGTGGGTGTGGACTTAGCCCCCTGAGCCATGATTGGTCAAAGGCACCTTGCCTTTGGCCAATTATGGCTCTCTCAGCAGAGAGCGCTGTAATTGGCCAATACATGCAGGTCAGGTGCATGCTTTGACCAATTATAGGACGTCAATGCACTGTAATCTCACAGTGCATTATGGAGTGTTCTGCGGCACTCAAAATTTGCCACAAACACCCATAATTTTCGGTATTCGCCGATCGGACGAACACCCAATGTTCGAGTCGAACTTACATTGGACTCGAACATCGTGCTCATCCCTAGTGACTAACTACAACCAGCTATAACATGACCAGGAACCTTCACAGACCTCCATTAAATACTGATTTCTTGTTTCTCCAACAGCACTATCCACACCTGGCATTACACTGACATCCTTTATTAGATCAAAAGGTGTATTAATCTTTATATGTCCTTTAATGGAAACCTATCCTGAGAAGGTATTGAGGATACAATTGCTTACTTCCTCTGAAAATACTAAATCTCACATTGTCACGTCGCTGACCTTCATTTCTGACCTCACTCAGACCTTTCTTATCAATGTACTTGTTCCAGTTAAATGTATTAAAGCAAAAGCAACATCAAGCTAGTTGTCTGCACTCATAGACACTATTTTTCTCTTAGTACAGGCTCCCATAAAAAGGCCACTATCTGCAACCTTAATTACTTCAGCCATGATTTGAACCATGTAGGATGCTGTGGAAAGGTATATAGAGTCATGGGTGCCAGGTGTCTTCAGAACTTCCTGTATATCTGCCTAAAAAGCTTTCATTGCGATAAAGGTTACTCGCTAATCACAATTCTGAGAAGATACATGTTAACACTTCAGCCCTGGAGCATGAGGCAACCCATGACATCTGAGCCATATCGGTATCAGTGTACACTGCACATCTTCAAGTAGGGATCTGTTTCCTTCTGCAAGATAATGACTCCATGTATAATATATGAAAATTAGATAATGTGAAATGTAAAAGTGTTTACTTTGTTTCAAATACAACATATTATAATAGCATGCAGTTTCTATATGTGAATATATTGTGACAATAATGAAAACAATATGACTCTACTTAGGACCTTGGAAATTGCAGGTTAGTAAGGTTATCTGTGCGTTAATGAGCTCTCCTGAAGACTGAAGCAATATGCCATGCCATGCAATAAACAATTTTAATGTCTGAGGTATGATTTCTAGTTGGAATGTGCTTGGGATGAATAGTTTAGGCTAAACTCTTGTGAAGTTGAACTGCATTGTTGCCAGCATTTAAAAAAATAAAACAAACAATGACAATATACAGCTGGCCTTTAATTTACCCCATTATTAAAAAGAAAAACATATTAGAATAAAAGTACGGTACGTCATATACAGTAGTGCCCATGATGTTTATTTTACTAAATATCATTACTGTAGCTGAACTTCAGACAAGCAAATGAGCAGACTCATTTGACAGTGTGATACATCCATTATCAAGCCTGGAGGGACACACCACAGATGCAAAAGTCTATAGAGCTTATACCACTGTGCTATCCCTGGAAGCTTACAGGCCCTTACTAGGGATGAGCTGAACACCCCCCTGTTTGGTTCGCACCAGAACGGGACTCGAACGTTCGAATTCAAAAGTGTTCATTTTAAAGCCCAATATTCAAGTTATTGTTGCAAAACTTCTTTGAGAACCCGGGTCTTGCCCCAGGGAACATGTATCAATGGAAAAAAAAAGTTTTAAAAATTGTAGTTTCTTCTGGAGCAGCAATTTTAATGATGCTTAAAGTGAAAAAATAATAATGAAAAATGCCTTCAAATATCGTACCTGCTGGGTGTCTATAGTATGCCTGTGAGGTGGCACATGTTTAGAACTGTCCCTGCACAAAATGAGATTACTATAAGAAAAAAGTAATTTAATACTGCTTGCGGCTTTAATGTAATTCTTGGTCCCTGCAATATGGATGAAAATCACTGAAAAAAATAGCATGGGTTTCCCCGCCACCACTCCCCCAGGTCATTACAAGACCCTTTGGCCCTATATACTTTGAACAGCAGTATACAGCAGTATACAGGTGGTGCAAACAAGACAAGGACTGTAGGTTTGTTAAGTAGAATCTGAACCATGTCATACTTTGCTGCTGCATATTGCACAATTTCCTAAAGAGATCCTCAACAAACTACATGACACTTGTGCCTGATGAGGCCATTGATGTTCCAGTGGCGGCCCGTGAGCCTGGTCACACAGGCTTGGTCCCCCAAAGCGCACGTGCTGTGCGGCAACAATATGTCGATTATTTTAGGGGTGGGGGGGCCATTCCAATGCCAGATCTTGGCTAAATAAATTATTTTTTTGGGAAAGAAAAATTCTAGAAAAAAAGGGGGTTGCCACCTGGGGCCCCCTTTAAAACAAATTCTGTGAAGAACTCCTGTTCCCTGAAGGCCTCCATTATTTCTGCAAGTCAAAATGCAGTTGGTGTGCTGCCCTTAAGCTGTCCCCTGGAGGGCATCCTGCTTTTTTGGAGATGTGCCTGTGCCTCCTCCTCCTCCTCCTCCTCTCTCCTATCAGGCACCCACATACAGTCAGTGACTTCATCATCCCCTCCCTCCTCATCACTGTCGAAAACCTGGCAGTATGCTCCAGCTGGGGGAACATGACTGCCAGATTGCTGTCCCTCTCGGGCACCCCCTCTCTCTGGGTTCACATTACTGTCTTCCTCTATCTGTGTTCCATCATCGGAGCCTTCAAAACGTTGCGCATCTTCATTCAGCATGTACCCAACACTGTGTTGAAACAGTTCGGGGGACGCCTCAGGAGGACATGGTGGGACTAGGGAAGGATTGTGTGATGCCATTGTGCAGAGGGAAGAGGACGCCTTGGCAGCTGCTTTGCCAGACAAAGTAAGCTTAGGCTGGGTGAGAGAGGATGTGGAGGATGAGGACGGTCATCCACTCTACTAATTTGTCTGCATGTTGAGGCTCAACATGGCCAGCTCCTGCAAAGAAGGACGAGCGTGTCCAACGGCCACGTGCTGAAGAGGATGCAGCGTGTCCACCACCAGCACTTTTGTCTCTAGATGCAGAGCCTGCTTGCTCTCGTGACTCTCTGCTTCTCTTTGTTGTCCTTCCAGATATTATAATGGCCAGAAGAAGACAAAATCAGTACACACACCTTGTAGCTTTAGATGCAAACTGCAGAGGACACGTGCAGTACACACCAAGTATGTTTAGGTGCAAACTATACAGCACAAGGGCAGTAAACACCAAATATGTTTTTGTGCAAACCATACGGCACAAGTGCAGTAAACACCAAGTGCGTTTAGGTGCAAACTATACGGCACAAGTGCAGTAAACACCAAGTACATTTAGGTGCAAACTATACGGCACAAGTGCAGTAAACTACAACTAGGTTTAAGTGCAAACTATAAAGCACATGGGCAATACAACACGTTAGAACACTGCAGCTAGTACAATCAACTGCCTGACAGTTTTGGAAGAAGTAATCTAACTAAACTATACAGTGTATAAATATATGTACAACTCCTGGGATGTATATATATCCTCTACACACTGTAAATTTAACTAAACTGACTAGCCTGCCTGCCTTATCTATCTATCTAGAAAAAAATACACTGTCTCTCTCTCTCTCTCTCTCTAGGACTGATCTTTTCACTAACACCACCACAACACACTACACGCGGCCGCCTTGCAGGCTGCCTTTTATAGTGTGGGGCGTGTGCTAAAGCCCTGAGCCATAATTGGCCAGAGCCACCCTGGCTTTGGCAAATTATGGCTCTCCGTTTTTTGCGCGCTGTGATTGGCCAAGCATGCGGGACATACAGCATGCTTGGCCAATCATCAGCATGCAAGCAACCTGGAAAATAAACTCTTCAGAGGAAAACCACACCATCTATAAGGTAATAACAAAAAAAACCACAAAGAAATATTTAAAGCCAAAAAAAATAATTTTTCCAATATCATCACTAATGTCCTCAACTGCCCCCGCAAACTCTTCAATTTAGTCACCCAGACTATGAATCCAGTCTGTCTTGAAGCCCTCAATTCCGATACCCAACAATTTTGCGATGAATTATCGGATTATTTTGTTAACAAAATCAAAGAAATCCGTGAAAGCATTCAGCAAAACGGTACCCCCCTCGATCGTACTCCCAATACTCACATAAACTCTCCACAATCAACAAAGTTCACTCTAAAACTCATCTCCATCGAGGCCACTAAACATATCATCGGCACCGTGCGAAATAGCACCGCACCCAATGATATCATCCCCACCGCCCATCACGCAGCTTATAAACCAGTCATTTAAGGAAAGCATAGTGCCCACCCATTTGAATTAAGTCATAATCAAACCCATTTTAAAGAAACCCTCCCTCGACCCCAAAGACCCAAAACACCGTCATCCCATAACAGGCCTAAACATCTTCTCCAAGGTAATGGAGAAAGTAGTGGTACAACAGCTGCAACAGCATCTAGATACCCATAATTTGCTCGATCATTTTCAATCGGGTTTCCGTCCCGGGCACGGGACCGAAACAGCACTGCTTAAAATATGGGATGACGCTCTCGAGGCCGCAGACGTAGGAGAATGTTGTCTTCTAATACTGTTGGACCTAAGCGCAGCTTTTGACACGGTAAACCACAAACTATTACTGACTCGGCTAGCTGAAGTAGCCAGAGTTGCGGAATGTGATTTACCCTGGTTCTCCTCCTTTTTGGAAAACCGCTCAGAAATAGTGAAATTGGGACCTTTCACTTCTGAACAGCGCACGGAGTCCCTCAAGGATCCCCACTGTCGCCGGTGCTCTTCAATATCTATCTTCGCCCTCTCTTTGAAATCATTAGTAACCAGAAGTTACTTTACCGTTCTTATGCAGATGACACACAACTGTACTTTCGCATCTGCAACAAAAAAGATCATCATCTCGGTCTAGAGAAATGCCTCTCTTTGATTGAAAACTGGATGACAAAGAGTTATCTTAAACTCAACAGTTCAAAAACAGAACTTCTCCTGTTCCACGCTAATCGAAAAAATCAACCTGCAACAACTTGGACACCCCCCGCACATTCTTGGCAAAATCATCACCCCTAGCACCAAAGTCAAAAGTCTCGTGGTCATCTTTGAATGAGTGAGTGAGTGAAAAACGTATATAGCGCTGCACATGCAAACTGAATCACCTCTGGGCACTCGCTTGTCCCTTTTCTCCTTTGAACTCAAACGAGATGGGTTTTGATCTTTCTCCTGAAGGTCAAGTGATTCTCCTCCAACCAAATGCTGGTTGGTAGAGCGTTCCATAGTCTGGGGCCTTGGACTGCAAATCTTCGCTCTCCTTTGGACTTGTATCTGGCTTTGGGTATTTGAAGAAGATTTTGATTGGTGGACCGCAGAACGCGATTGGGGTTACAGACTGTTATTTTTTCGCATAGATATTGGGGGGCAATTCCCAGAATACACTTATGCGTCAGACAGAGTGTTTTGAAAGTCTTTTACTGGCAACCAATGAAGGGCTCTCTTTGACACCTACATGACAATGGATGTACAAATAGGGTCAGTAGTCAGCGGATCGCACCATCTGCTGCGCCTACTATGCAGACTTGTTCCGTTTATGCCTAAAGAAGACATAGCAGTCGTGGTGGGAACAATTGTTAACTCCAGACTTGACTATGCAAATGCCCTCTATCTCGGACTCCCAAAGTACCAAATCGCTCACCTACAAGTCATTCAAAACACGGCTGCCAGACTTGTGACTGGGAAAAAAACATGGGAATCAATCTCACCTTCACTGAGATCCCTTCATTGGTTGCCAGTAAAAGACAGAATTACTTTTAAAGCACTCTGCCAGTGTGAAATGGGCCTTCTCTTGGTGTGTTGCTGTGGCTATACGCTTAATACTACATCTAGGATAAAATCTTCCAATCTTCCTCAACCAGCACGCCATTCACTTCAAAGATTCTCTCTACCGGAAACATACTCATCTGCATGCTGAGGAGCTTTTACTGATGACTTCTAATGTACAATTTAATAACTTTTTGATCCTCAATCCTAGCATTCACATCAATGTCAGTAATGTTAATTGGAGCTGGTTGATCCACTTTCTTACTGTTTACTAGTGTTTTTCATAAGATTCTCTCACATTCTCCCATATCTCTGGAACTCTCTGTGAAACACTTCCCAGCCCCACCTTGCAGTAGGATAAGGAAACTCCATCCTGGGCTAACTTGACATGCCCATATTTTTAGATCTAATATACAGACTCAAATATATATATATTGTGGGAGATTAGCTTGTGGGGATCACTTTTCTCAAACACAGTCCGTAAGCAGGCACCTTCTTTTTTCTCTGGCAAATGCCAGGTTTTTATTTACAAAAAGGTTTGCAAGAAAAAATAAACAAAAACAGTGAAATCAAATCCTTGCCGTCCGGCGCTAAACTAAACATACGGGTCTCCTATCTATACAGCGTGGGGCTGGTCCCCACCACCCACAAAATAAACAACAACGCAAACCTTTTCCTCGCAATGTCTTTAGAGAGCTCCTCACACTCAGGTTCCCTCCTGAGTGTCCCAAAACCAGAGAGCTCTCTTCTGATCTCTTCCTGGTTGTTTTAAGGTCCACCTGACAATGAACTTCAGTGGACCCAAATATCCGGACCGGAACACCAGAGGCCGTAAAACCCGGCCCGGATTCCGGTTCAGCCTCTCAAAATAGACCGTATGCGTGGTGAAATATATCTATGGTCAAGTATCTCACCTCGCATACCGTCACATATCCTCCCCCTCTGCTCAAGCCCCTGCGGCTGAGCACTTGCCCCAACCATACAGTGCACCCGGGAGAGAGCATCTGCATTATTTTGGAGTTTTCCTGGCCTGTGCTCCACCGTAAATTTAAAAGGCTGTAAAGCCAGGAACCACCTTGTCACCCAAGCATTTTTCTCCCTGTTATCACACATCCACTTCAGGGGAGCATGGTCTGTGACCAGCTTAAATGACCTCCCCAGTAGGTAATACCTCAGGGAGTCTAAAGCCCACTTAATGGCGAGACACTCCTTTTCTACGATGGCATAATTTTTCTCGTGCTTGTTCAGCTTCCGGCTCAGGTATACCACTGGGTGCTCCTCACCATCCCTGTTCTGTGACAGTACGGCCCCTTGGCCCACCTCAGAGGCGTCCGTCTGTACAACAAACTCCTGGCTAAAGTCCGGGGTTACTAGTACGGGTACCATACAAAGAGCCTGTTTTAACCTCTGGCCTCCTCCAGGCCTATGGCACATTTTTTGGGATTGGCCGTGAGACGTGCTTCCCTAAGGGAATCTACCACCGCTTGTACGCGTGGCAGGTGTGATTCCCAATCTGGGCTGTGGATGACCACATTGTCCAAGTACGCCGCTGCATACGAGCGATGTGGTCTCAAAGTTTTGTCCATCATTCGCTGGAATGATGCAGGGGCTCCGTGCAAACCAAACGGCATCCGCTTATACTGAATTGAGCCCTCAGGAGTGGAAAAGGCAGTCTTCTCCTTGGCTGATTCAGTAAGCGGTATTTGCCAATAACCTTTCGTTCGATTCAGGGTCGTTATGTAGCGAGCCTGTCCCAACCTGTCCACAAGTTCGTCGACCCGGGGCATCGGGTAGGCGTCAAACTTGGACACACTGTTAAGTTTTCTAAAGTCATTACAAAACCTGATACTGCCATCAAGTTTTGGGACCAGCACTATGGGACTTGACCACTCACTGTGGGACTCTTCAATCACATCCAACTCTAACATTTTTTTTATTTCCTCCGCAACCGCCTCTCGCCGGGCCTCTGGAATTCTATATGGTTTTACATTTACCCGAACCCCTGGTTCCGTCACTATGTCATGTTGGATCGTGTTGGTCAGTCCGGGTAAGGGGGAGAAAAAGTCTCTATTTTTCTGCACAAATGCCCTAACGTCATTTTGTTGTGCTACGGACAGAGAATCCGTGGGAACGTCAGGTATCACGGGTATTCGGTCTGTTGGAGGTGGGGACGTGGCCAGTAAAGTCTCTCGGTCCTTCCAGGGCTTTAAGAGATTTACATGGTAAATTTGGTGGGGTTTCCTTTTGCCTGGCTGGTAGACTTTGTCAGAGTACCTCTACCTCCCCCACCCTTTCAACAACCTCAAAGGGACCCTGCCACTTAGCTAAAAACGTACTTTCTACTGTGGGAACTAGTACCAGCACTCTGTCCCCCGGGCTCAAAGTACGGACCTTGGCACCCCGGTTATAGACCCTCCTTTGGGCCTTCTGGGCTCGCTCCATATGTTCCCGTACTAGGGGCAGGACGGCTGCGATTCGGTCCTGCATCAAGGAGACATGTTCTATGATGCTCCTATATGGGCTGACCTCTCCTTCCCACGTTTCTTTGGCAATATCTAGCAGGCCCCTGGGATGCCTACCATACAAGAGCTCAAAGGGGGAATAGCCTGTGGAGGCCTGTGGAACCTCTCGTATGGCAAACATGAGATATGGTAGCAAAAAATCCCAGTTTCTCCCATCCTTGTCGACCACCTTTTTCAACATACTCTTCAATGTTTTATTAAACCTTTCGACCAGACCATCTGTCTGGGGGTGGTAGACAGAAGTACGGAGATGGGAGATTTTGTACAATCTACACAATTCCTTGGTAACCCTAGACATGAAAGGGGTGCCCTGATCGGTCAAGATCTTTTTCGGGATCCCGACTCGACTAAACACCTGGATCAATTCCTTGGCAATAGCCTTAGCGGAGGTGTTACGCAAGGGTATGGCCTCAGGATAGCGAGTCGCATAGTCCAGGATCACCAGAATATGCTGGTGACCTAGGGCAGATTTCACCACCGGCCCGACCAGGTCCATGCCAACCCTCTCAAAGGGAACCTCAATTATTGGAAGAGGGACAAGGGGGCTACGAAAATGGGACAACGGTGCTGACATTTGGCACTCGGGGCACGATTCGCAATACTCCTTGACCTCTGCATGCAACCCGGGCCAGAAAAATCTTTGGGTGATTCTCTCCTTGGTTTTTTCGACCCCGAGATGTCCCCCCATTACATGACCATGAGCGAGGTCTAGCACCACCCTGCGAAAGGGTTTGGGAACCAGCAGCTGTTCTACCTCTTCCTCTCTGTGTTTTATCACTCAATATAATAAATTGTTTTTAAGCGCCATGTAGGGGAAGGACACCACCCAATTAGGATCCACCGGTTCCCCATCCAACACCTTAACATTTTCCCTGGCACTCATGAGGGTGGGCTCTCGCAGCTGCTCGGTACAGAAATCCTCCCTCCTGACCTCCAAGTCGGGTACCACATTTTGGCTACTCTCGATGTCAGGGTCAGGCGGGATTTCCTGTTCGTTACCCTCAGGCTGGGTGCTAGCTTCCAAGTCCCCCGGTTCCCCAACCATGGCAGGGAAAGGAAGAGGATCTCCGGCTTCCTCGATCCCACCAACAGCCTGTCTTTCCCTTTGGAAAAACGGGTCTGGTGAGAGTTCCCGTGTTTCCCCAGCAGGGGGAACTCTATCTACGAGCCTCCCTTTATTCTCCCATAACTTCCAAAAATGGGGAAAGTCTCTCCCTACTAAAGTTTCATGGAGCAGTGAGGGTACCACCCACAATGAATGTGTTACCCTGCCCCAGGGGGTATCAACCTCAACCACTGCTGTCTGGTAGTCCCGAGTGTCCCCATGGATGCAAATTACCCCAATACTACTGGGGTGTAGTTTTTCGGGGTCTACACAAGCACTCCTAACTAGGGTCACCACGCTACCAGAGTCTAGTAGTGCTGTGAGAGGCTTGCCATCCACTGAAATAACGCACATCTGTTTTTCAAGGCGACTCTAATCTAGCGCAACACATGCGACCTGTGCAAACAGAGAAATGTGTCTTTTCCTATCAGCATAATCACATTGCATAGGTTTATCATTTAGAGGGCAGTTTGCAGCAATATGGCCCAATGCATGGCAACGAAAACACCGTATTTTCCCCACCCCCAGTCCTCTTAACGGTCCCAAAGACCTTCCTGGCTTCTGTGGCCAGTCTCCAGGTCTAGGACCCACAGTCTCATCTGCTGTAACAACAGTCTTATCCACTTTCCCCAAGCTCTTGAAGCCCGGAACAGTCTTACCCGAACCGCTGGGAGATCTTGCACCTCTAGACACACCGAAGTGGGGCGTAGGTGGGTTTACCAAGTCCTCGGTAGCACTGTACTTCTCCACTAGGTCCACCATTTGGGCTGCAGTGTTGGGGTCCCCCTGTCCGACCCACCTCCTCAGGGCAGCAGGAAGCGCACGTAGGTACCGGTCCATTACCACACGCTCCACAATCTGCGGGCTGGTCAGGGTCTCTGGCTGCAACCACTTCCTGGTGAGGTGGACCAGGTCAAACATTTGTGATCGGGGTGGCTTGTTGCTGGAGTAGGACCACTGATGCACGCGCTGGGCCCGAACTGCCATGGTGACACCCAAGGGTGCGAGTATTTCTGATTTGAGAGTCTCATAGTCCTGTGCCTTATCTGATTCTAGGTCAAAATAGGCCTTTTGGGTTCTCCAGTTAGGAATGGGGCCAATAGTCCCGCCCACTGCTCTTTTGGCCATCCTTCACGGACAGCGACTCTCTCGAAAGTCGCCATGTATGCCTCAACATCATCTGCTGGTGTCATCTTTTGCAGGTGGTAGGAGGCCCGTAGTATCTTGGGTTCTGCTGCCACAGGAGGTGCGGACCCCTTTTTCAGTTCCACCAGAGCTTCGGCAAACTGTCGGTTCATCTCCTGTTGCACAGCCTGCTGTGCTGCAACAGCCTCTGCGACTTGGCGGTTGGTTTCCTGCTGGGCTGCATTGGCCTGTAGGAGGGCAGCCTGCTGCGCTGCAGCAGCTTCTGCGACTTGGCGGTTGGTTTCCCGCTGGGCTGCATTGGCCTGTAGCAGGGCTTTTAACATTTCCTCCATCTTCAGAAAAAGTGCCCGCTGAATCCACCACGTGTGGGAGATTAGCTTGTGGGGATCACTTTTCTCAAACACAGTCCGTAAGCAGGCACCTTCTTTTTTCTCTGGCAGATGCCAGGTTTTTATTTACAAAAAGTTTTGCAAGAAAAAATAAACAAAAACAGTGAAATCAAATCCTTGCCGTCCGGCGCTAAACTAAACATACGGGTCTCCTATCTATACAACAAAAACAAAGATTTAGAGCTGCGCCTTGTCACCCGGACTCGATACAATCAAAAAGAGTCCATATATCAGTCATGTGGAGATAAACAATCCTTCAAACATGAGAGAAGTAGTAGGTTGGCTCCAAGACAAATCTCCGCTGGTCTTTAATCAGGATGGACATATAATAAACACCACTGTGCTCGAACTTGGCTTTTCAATGTGGCCCACCACCAGAAGTATAAGCAGCTTACCAGAGGAATGGCTGTAATCAACAGTCGGCTGTGACCCAGCCGCGGCCTTTAGAGAACCAGGACGAATCCCAAATCCTAGGGCAGTGTTTACACCGGGGCTCCACTCAGCAACTCCACCAATTGACAACGTCCTACGACGAAACGCGTCTGGGTAGACGTGCGGTGACGTCATTACGCTCTGGAGGAGGGTCCTTGCTGATCTGTTTGCCGGCCGGCAACTTTGTATTTTATATGCCTGTCTAACTCATCTCCCATGTGAGTATTCTGGTTTTTACTATTTTAAATAAATGTCCCAGCGGGATTACGCTATGTCTGCCTCTATTTATCATTTACATATGATCTAATTGGTGGAGTTGCTGAGTGGAGCCCCGGTGTAAACACTGCCCTAGGATTTGGGATTCGTCCTGGTTCTCTAAAGGCCGCGGCTGGGTCACAGCCGACTGTTGATTACAGCCATTCCTCTGGTAAGCTGCTTATACTTCTGGTGGTGGGCCACATTGAAAAGCCAAGTTCGAGCACAGTGGTGTTTATTATATGTACATCCTGATTAAAGACCAGCGGAGATTTGTCTTGGAGCCAACCTACTACTTCTCTCATGTTTGAAGGATTGTTTATCTCCACATGACTGATATATGGACTCTTTTTGATTGTATCGAGTCCGGGTGACAAGGCGCAGCTCTAAATCTTTGTTTTTGTTGTATTTCCCCTTGTGTTTCGGCACAAGAGCTGCCGCCTCCCCCCTATTTTTTATTTTTATTTTTATGTTAGTAACTGACCACACCGGTACTAATTGATTATTTAACTGTGACAAGCGCAATTTTTTCTCTGTATTATTATCTCCTATCTATACAGCGTGGGGCTGGTCCCCACCACCCACAAAATAAACAACAACGCAAACCTTTTCCTCACAATGTCTTTAGAGAGCTCCTCACACTCAGGTTCCCTCCTGAGTGTCCCAAAACCAGAGAGCTCTATTCTGATCTCTTCCTGGTTGTTTTAAGGTCCACCTGACAATGAACTTCAGTGGACCCAAATATCCGGACCGGAACACCAGAGGCGGTAAAACCCGGCCCGGATTCCGGTTCAGCCTCTCAAAATAGACCGTATGCGTGGTGAAATATATCTATGGTCAAGTATCTCACCTCGCATACCGTCACAATATATATATATATATATATATATATATATATATATATATATATTTTATCAGGAAATTATGTGTTTAAAAAGTCCATGCATACACTAAAATATATATATATTATGAATTCAGAAATAAATAAAAAAAACATGTAAACCTAAAATCACCATACAATGATTGTGCACACTCCAAATACATTTATAAATCTTTTCTCTAAAGGTGATGATTGGACACACACACCACCGTGCCCTTCACCCAACCTCAAAGGTGTCCTCTCACCATCTAAATAGAACCTCGCTACATTAGAGGAGGTCACAAGCACTTATATTAATATAAAGGGAACTGTTCCACTGAATCTTCCATCCCCCTTGATCAAAAAATCTCAAAAAACTGTATTATTAGACCCACTGTCTACTAAATGGGATTATTTATTATTGGGTAACACTACGTCACTTTTAGCCTTATATATTCTTACTGCATTAAGCACAGATTGGGAAGTGCATCTCTGATTTTAGCAGCTTTCATTTAATTTATTTGTATTTCTTCTGATATATTTTTTTCCATTCGTGCATTAGGGGTGTTATTGTGGTTGATTAGCGCAGGGGTTTTTATTTATTTCATATTTTTTTCTTACCATCATAAAATTGGAGTTATGTTTTTGACTGCTTTCTTGTAGTTACCATCTCACACTCTTGCATGCAGCAATAAACACAATTAATACATATATTGAAGGCTGTTTTATCTCTCAAATGGTTAGACAGAACAGTTATTTTGGTGGCCTAACGTTTCCTTACTACAGTTAAACAAGTCAGCCCCCTGCTCCAGCCTGTGAATAATAATAAAGGGGCAGCCTATTCCTTCTCACCATATGTGCAGGGCTGGACTGGCCTACCGGGATACCAGGAAATTTCCTGGTAGACCGCCTGCCCTGGGGCCACTTTGAGCTGTGGCTGGCTGCAGGGCTCCCCTCTCTCTCTCCTCTTATGTAGTCATGTGTCTTACACACATGGGGCATTTTCCTCTGTGTGTCACGGAGCTGGGTCTGTGTTTGGCGGCACTGTAACAAGGCTCCGTCCCCCTAGACTGGCTTGTGTGATAGTAGACACGGCACGGTCTAGGGGGGCGGGGCCTTGTTACATTGCCGCTGAACACAGACCCAGCTCCATGACACACATGGAATGGTGAATATGTATTGATGGGCAGTGAGGCAGGCTACAATGATGGGCACAGTGAGGCTGCATTTTATGGACAGTGAGGCTGCATTCATGGGCACAGTGAGGCTGCATTTATGGACACAGTGAAGCTGCATTCATGGGCACAGTGAGGCTGCTTTCATGAGCGAAGTGAGGCTGCTTTCACGGACACAGTGAGGCTGCATTCACAGGCACAGTAAAGCTAAATTTGATGGTCAGTGAGGCTGCATTCATCGGCACAGTGAGGCTGCATTCATGTGCACAGTAAAGCTGCATTTGATGGGCAGTGAGGCTGCATTCCCCAGCGCAGTGAGGCTGCCATGATGGGCAGTAAGGCTGCAATCACGGGTACAGAAAAGCTGCATTTGATGGACACAGTGAGGCTGCATTGATGAGCTAAGGCTGCATTGATGGGCAGTGAGGCTGCATTCATGGGCACAGTGATGCTGCAATGATAGGCACAGTGAGGCTGCATTGATTGACACAATGAGGCTGCATTGATGGGCAGTGAGGCTGCATTGATGGGCAGTGAGGCTGCATTCATGGGCACGGTGAGGCTGCATTCATGGGCACAGTGAGGCTGCTAAGATGGGCACCATAAAGCTGCATTTGATGGGCACAGTGAGGCTGCAATGATGGGCACAGTGAGGCTGCAATGATGGGCACAGTGAACACGGCAGGTAGGTTGTTCCAAACATCTTGGAGAATTAACTACAAATTTTCTGTGGATATACAGTAGGCTGCCTCAAATCCTTCTGTCTCTTCATGTAAAACTTAACGTTGCCTGATCATGGATGTCCTCAATAAAGGACATGAAATAAAGGCACATAGCTATCCATCATGCCATAACATTAGTGAGGCGTGTGATTTTGGAAGTAATGGTTGAAATCAGAGCTTTAATTTCAACATCAATGAGTCTGTCTGGGGTTACATAAAGAGACAGAAGTGTATGAGGCAGCCTACATCCAAAGAAGATCTGTGGTTAGTAGGGATGAACCAAACACCCCCAGTTCAGTTCGCATGAGAACTTGCTAACAGACAAAAAGTTTGTGCAAACATTCGAACACTATTAAATTCTATGGGCCACAAACGTGAAAAATCAAAAGTGTTAATTTTAAAGGCTTACAGCATATGCAAGTTATTGCCATAAAAATTGTTTGGGGGGACATGGGCCCCAGGGGACATGTATCAATGCAAAAAAAAAAGGTTTTTAAAAAGACTGTTTGTTTGGAAGCAGTGATTTTAAGAATTCTTAAAGTGAAACAATAAAAATCAAATATTCCTTTAAATATTGTGCCTGGGGGGTGTCCTTAGTATGGCTCTAAAGTAGCACATTTTTCCAATGCCGCACCAAAATTTAATTTCTAATGGAAAAAATATGATTTAAAATTGCTCACGGCTGTAATGTATTGCCAGAACCCGGAAATATACATAAAAAATAATTTAAAAAAACAGTCTGGGTCCCCCCCATTCCATACCAGGCCCTTCGGGTCTGGCATGGATATTAAGGTGAACTGCACGCCATTTTTGTTTTTTAACCACTTAACCAATATGCTGCTAAAAGACTCAAGGTGTTTTTACAATTTGGCACTGCGCTGCTTTAACTGGTAATTGCGCGGTCATGCAATGTTGTACCGAAACTAAATTTGCGTCCTTTTCTTCCCACAAATAGA
Organism: Rana kukunoris; assembly: GCA_029574335.1. Classification (NCBI taxonomy): domain Eukaryota; kingdom Metazoa; phylum Chordata; class Amphibia; order Anura; family Ranidae; genus Rana; species Rana kukunoris. The sequence continues at coordinate 237,171,436 of CM056052.1, read as the reverse complement.
GCTTTCTATTGATGGTATTTGATTGCCTCTGCAATTTTTTTTTTTGCGATATAAACGAAAAAAAAACACGTAAATTTTGAAAAAAAAAATGATTTTTCTTATAACAAAAAGTAAAAAATATCGAATAAACTAAATTTTAGTCAAACATTTAGGCCAAAATGTATTCAGCCACATGTCTTTAGTTTAAAAAAATCGCAATAAGCGTATATTTATTGGTTTTCGCAAAAGTTATAGCATCTACAAACTAGGGTACATTTTCTGGAATTTACACAGCTTTTATTTTATGACTGCCTATCTCATTTCTTGAGGTGCTAAAATAGCAGGGCAGTACAACCCCCCCCCCAAATGAACCCATTTTGGAAAGTAGACACCCCAAGGAAACTGCTGAGGGGCATGTTGAGTCCATTGTGATTGAAAGTGATCAGAAAGTGATTAAATAATGACACAAAAATATAAAAATTTACAAAAAGTTGTCACTAAATGATATATTGCTCACACATGCCATAGTTATATGTTGAATTGCACCCCAAAATACATTCTGCTGCATCTCCTGAGTATGGGGATACCACATGTTTGGGACTTTTTGGGAGCCTAGCCGCGTACGGGACCCCGAAAACCAAGCACCGCCTTCAGCATTTCTAAGGGTGCAAATTTTTGATTTCACTCCTCACTACCTATCACAGATTCGAAGGCCATAAAATGCCAAAATAGCACAAAATCCCCCCAAATGACCCCATTTTGGAAAGTAGACACCCCAAGCTATTTGCTGAGAGGCATGTCGAGTCCATGGAATATTTTATATTTTGACACAAGTTGCGGGATAATGACAAGCTGATTTTTTTTTGCACAAAGTTGTCAGTAAATGATATATTTCTCACACATGCCATGGTTTTATGTGGAATTGCACCCCAAAATACATTCTGCTGCTTCTCCTGAGTACGGGGATACCACATGTGTGGGACTTTTTGGGAGCCTAGTCGCGTACCGGACCCCGAAAACCAAGCACTGCCTTCAAGGGCATACGTTTTTGATTTCACTCCTCACTACCTATCACAGTTTTGAAGGCCATAAAATGCCAAGATGGCACACAACCCCCCCAAATGACCCCATTTTAGAAAGAAGACACCCCAAGCTATTTGCTGAGAGGCATGTTGAGTCCATGGAATATTTTTTTTTGCCCCAAGTGATTTAATAATGACCAAAAAGTAAAATAATTTTTTTTTTACAAAACGTTGTCACTAAATTATATATTTCTCACACATGCCATGGTTATATGTGGAATTGCACCCCAAAATACATTCTGCTGCTTCTCCTGAGTACGGGGATACCACATGTGTGGGACTTTTTGGGAGCCTAGCCGCGTACGGGACCCGAAAACCAATCACCTCCTTCAAGATTTGTGTGAGTGAAATCAAAAAGGTATGTCCTTAGAAATCTTGAAGGTGGTGATTGGTTTTCGGGGTCCCGTACGTGGCTAAGCTCCCAAAAAGTCCCACACATGTGGTATCCCCATACTCAGGAGAAGCAGCAGAATGTATTTTGGGGTGCAATTCCACCTATTACCATGGCATGTGTGAGAAATATATCATTTAGTGACAACGTTTTGTAAATTTTTTTTTGGTCATGATTCAATCACTTGGGGCAAAAAAATTGAATATTCCATGGACTCAACATGCCTCTCAGCGAATAGCTTGGGGTGTCTTCTTTCCAAAATGGGGTCATTTGGGGGGGTTGTGTGCCATCTTGGCATTTTATGGCCTTCAAAACTGTGATAGGTAGTGAGGAGTGAAATCAAAAATGTATGCCCTTAGAAATCTTGAAGGTGGTGCTTGGTTTTCGGGGCCCCGTATGCGGCTAGGCTCCCAAAAAGTCCCACACATGTGGTATCCCCGTACTCAGGAGCAGAATGTATTTTAGGGTGCAATTCCACATATTACCATGGCATGTGTGAGAAATATATCATTTAGTGACAACTTTGTGCAAAAAAAAAAATCTGTTTGTCATATTCCCGCAACTTGTGTCAAAATTTAAAATATTCCATGGACTCAACATGCCTCTCAGCAAATAGCTTGGGGTGTCTACTTTCCAAAATGGGGTCATTTGTTTTTTTGTGCTATTTTGGCATTTTATGGCCTTCAAAACACTGATAGGTAGTGAGGAGTAAAATCAAAAATGTACACCCTTAGAAAGCCTGAAGGCGGTGATTGGTTTTTGGGGTCCCGTTCGCGGCTAGGCTCCCAACAAGTCTCACACATGTGGAATCCCCGTACTCAGGAGAAGCAGCAGAATGTATTTTGAGGTGTAATTCCACATATGGGGGATGTATGCTTTGCGCGTGGGTGTAAGCGTTACTGGCACTAACTAGCTACCTAGCGGCACTAGCGACACTAATACAGCGACGCTGGCAATAGGGGGGGAAAGGGTTAACTCTAGGGGCAATCAGGGGTTAAAACCTTTATTAGAAAATGTATGGGGGTACCTAATGCTATAAAAACCTGGCGAGCAAACCTAAAAAAAAACTAGCTACCTAGCGGCACTAGCGATACTAATACAGCAATCAGAAAAACGATCGCTTAGTGACGCTGGCAATAGGGGGTGAAAGGGTTGACTCTAGGGGCATTCAGGGGTTAAAACCTTCATTAGAAAATGTATGGGGGTACCTAACGCTATAAAAACCTGGGGGCGAACCTCAAAAAATAACTAGCTACCTAGCGGCACTAGCGACACCAATACAGCGATCAGAAAAACGATCGCTTAGTGACGCTGGCAATAGGGGGTGAAAGGGTTAACTCTAGGGGCAATCAGGGGTAAAAACCTTTATTATAAAATGTATGGGGGTACCTAACGCTATAAAAACCTGGCGGGCGAACCTCAAAAAATAACTAGCTACCTAGCGGCACGAGCGACACTAATACAGCGATCAGAAAAACGATCGATTAGTGACGCTGGCAATAGGGGATGAAAAGGTTAACTCTAGGGGCAATCAGGGGTTAAAACCTTTATTAGAAAGTGTATGGGGGTTCCTAACGCTATAAAAACCTGGCGGCGAACCTAAAAAAAATAACTAGCTACCTAGCGGCACTAGCGACACTAATACAGCGATCAGAAAAACGATCGATTAGTGACGCTGGCAATAGGGGATGAAAGGGTTAACTCTAGGGGCAATCAGGGGTTAAAACCTTTATTAGAAAGTGTATGGGGGTTCCTAATGCTATAAAAACCTGGCGGGTGGACCTAAAAAAATAACTAGCTACCTAGCGGCACAAGCGACACTAATACAGTGATCAGAAAAACGATCGCTTAGTGACGCTGGCAATAGGGGGTGAAAGGGTTTAACTCTAGGGGCAATCAGGGGTTAAAACCTTTATTAGAAAATGTATGGGGGTACGTAACGCTATAAAAACCTGGCGGGCGAACCTAAAAAAATAACTAGCTACCTAGCGGCACTAGCGACACTAATACAGCGATCAGAAAAACAATCTATTAGTGACGCTGGCAATAGGGGGTGAAAGGGTTAACTCCAGGGGCAATCAGGGGTTAAAACCTTTATTAACTAGCTACCTAGCGGCACAAGCGACACTAATACAGTGATCAGAAAAACGATCGCTTAGTGACGCTGGCAATAGGGGATAAAAGTGTTAACTCTAGGGGCAATCAGGGGGTTAAAACCTTTATTAGAAAATGTATGGGGGTTCCTAACGCTATAAAAACCTGGCGGGCGAACCTAAAAAAATAACTAGCTACCTAGCGGCACTAGCGACACTAATACAGCGATCAGAAAAACGATCTCTTAGTGACGCTAGGGGGTGTAAGGGTTAACTCTAGGGGCAATCAGAGGTTAAACCTTTATTAGAAAATGTATGGGGGTACCTAATAAAGGTTTTTAGGCAGCAATGTCAAATAATCAATATAGAATAGGTGGTTACTCTATAGAGAGGTATTTAATCATAAAGAGCTGTAATGTCACAATGAATAAATAAATTGACATGTATAAAAACAAATACCACATTCCATGGTTACATAAATATAGACGTTACACATATTGCTATGTTGCATATGGTAGAAGATTTACAGTGTTGATCCCCGATGCGTTTCGACCAATAGGGGTCTCTTCAGGGGGATAGTTATTTCTAAAAGAATTTCGTCCTCATGGCGCCTGACGGGCGCCGAGGGGAGTCCCCCCCTGCCGGCGGCGTCCCTTTGATCCTATCTGGATGGTCTAACGTGGTGCGCGTGCGCGCCCTGCGGCCCGCGCATTGCGTCGTGACGTCACGCGGCTTTGCGGCAGATAGGACGACAGCGGTCGGGGCTCTCTAGCCTTCCGGGACGCAGAGGGAGCCACACGTGGTGCCCATTCACTAGGGACTGGGATATCCTGCAGCTCCTGGGGGGGAGGTATGCGCCTGCATCGGATCACCGTATTTCCATAGCAGGGAAACTTAAATACACTGGCCATTGGAGTAGATACACACTACTCCACACAGACTGGATGTGATCTCGGCATAGTGTCCCCACTGCCACATCCCCAACGTTTCACAGTACACTCGCATATGTGTAGCAAAAAGATGGAATTTTTGAGACACAGCAGTGACTTATATATATAACATGGTTTAATTAAAAATTGCTCATAAAAAACAGTAATTTCTTACTTCGTTGCAAAGCATTTTAAAAACAAAGAAGACAAGCCATATTACAAAATTGTTATAACAAGAGTCATGCCATATACAGTTTGCGATCCAAAGTGTATATGGCGTGACTCTCTTGTTAAAACAATCTTGTAATATGGCTTGTCATTTTTGTTTTTAAAATATTTTTTAACTATGCGGGTGTACTAGTTCTCCAAGATGTTTGGAACAACCTACCTGCCAAGTTCCTTCAAAAACTGTATTCAAGTGTACTTAGAAGAACTGATGCTTGAACTTGAAGACAAAGGGTGGTTACACCAAATGATTTGATTTAGATTCTTCTTCTGTTCACTCACTTTGCATTTTGTAAATTGATAAAAATAAAAAATTCAAATATATATTTTTGAAAGCATTCTTACTTTAAACTTGCATAAACCATTTGGATAGCACTGTATAAAACCATGTTTCATGAATTCATAACTTTTTTTCTTTAACTGTCTGCAGTCGATCTTGCGCATTTGAATGAACTACATTTAATCACCAAAAAAATGCGTGGCAAATGTTAAAGTCAACTAGCAGAAAATTCTCAGAAAAACATGAAGAAAGAAAAACAAATGTTGGCCTATTAGGGAAATTAGGCCACTTGGCGGCTATGCTACTTTTTTTTTTACCATATCACTGTAATGCAGTGCAAAGTAACTCTCTTGAAAATTTTCAGAATACCAGTGGAATTACATTTCTGAATTCTTTCCCTGACAGTTCCAGCTCTGAGTCTCATAATATTATGCTGGTGTGCTGAAGCAGCTCAGTATTACACCTTGTGGCCAACACTGATAAATGTGTCTGCAAGGAACTTGTGTTATCAAAAAAAAAGGCTCATGGAACAGAATTAAAAGCAAGGCTTGACTTCAGGTCTGAGTTCCACATTTACTGGGCTTCTTTCTATAGCTTTATAGGTTTATGTGTACACATGATTCAGTGTACTTCATCAACATGAAATAATACAAGGAATTAAATACCTGTTAATAAATCTTTCAAACCGCGTAAGGCTGCCCATAGATGGGATGAAATGTGGTCCCCTTTGACTAAATGACATATAGATAACAGTAAAAACAATGCTCAAAATTTCAATTCACATTTGTAATTTGAAAATCAAAGGATTCTCTTGGAGAAATGTGCCATTCTGATGATATGTAATTTGTGTGTTATAGATTTTTACACAGATGTTATAGTAGATCCCCCCACATTTGTTTATGTTCTTTTTCTGCTGGTGGGAATGAATGGAAAATTAGTTTGATTTTTACCAGTTGATCAGTGATTTGTGATCCTTTTTGATAATAAGGTGACTGACTGTCTTACAAGATTATTAACCACTTCCATACTTATACACCTTCCTGCCCAGACCAATTTTTAGCTTTCAGTGCTGTTGCACTTTGAATGACAATTTGGTGGTATTTGATCACCTCTGGGATTTTTATTTTCTGCAAAAAAAAAAAAAATGACCGAAAATTTTGAAAAAAAAAACGTTTTCTTTGTTTCTGTTATAAAACATTGTAAATAAGTACGTTTTCTCCTTCACTGATGGGCACTGATGGTACTGCACTGACGGGCACTGATTGTCATCCCTGGTGGTCTAAGGTGGCATACCTGTGTTTTGCATCCCTGGTGGTCTAGTGGCATCCCTGGTGGTCCAGTGGGCATCCTCAGGGGGCTGTGCTAATAATCGATCAGCACAAACCCCCCTGTCAGAGGAGCAGCCGATCGGCTCTCCTCTACTCATGTCTGACAGACGCGAGTGAGGAAAAGCCGTTTACCGGCTTTTCCTGTTTACATTGTTATCAGCTGTAATTGGACACGGCTGATCACGTGGTAAAGAGTCTCCGTGAGAGACTCTTTACCTAGATCTGTGTAGTGGGGTGTCAGACTGACACCCTGCAACAACAATTGCAACGATGCGCGCCCCCGGGGGCGCACAGCGGCTTAATATCCTGAGGACGTCATATGACGTCCACTCAGGATATTGAAACCACGTTGCCGAAGTCAATCTGTCATTGGCGGGCGGCAAGTGGTTAAACTTGATCAAGTAGACAAATGTTTTACAGTCTCCAGTGTAAAATAAATAAATAAAATGCAATGGGCCAGATTCACGTACATCTGCGCATTATTGGACCGGCGTAGCGCACCGCCTTTACGTTAGACTGGCGCAATGTAGCGGCGCAATCACCCTATTCTCATCAGTTTTGCGCAGAAATTTGCGCCTGCGCAACGTTATTTCAGAGGCGCAAGGCGGAGTAATACAAATTGGAAAGGACATGGGCGTGTTACATTGAAATGAGCCGTGACCCCATGCAAATGAACGGCCGGCCGGCTCGCGCATGCGCGCTTGAAGCAGACCATGGTCAGCACCTCTGTGCGCATGCTCACAATTTGGGAACGGCGCAATCAGTGAAATTGGAAGTAGACTAGGGCAACGTAATTGTCATGGACCATGAAATACAGAAGGGTTTCTACGTGAAATCCTAATTCATGTATTACAGGAGATTTTATTCTGAACCCCAGCCAGGTCAACAGACTCATAAGAGATACTCATTGTCCACTGTGTGATAACCCTATTTAAAGCCTTTCTATTATCAGGTGTAAATGACTTCTGCCCTGTCTCTGGTCTCCAGACAGTTTCATTGTTCTGTGGCTGGCTATTGTGTACATTGATTGACCCCCTGGGGCTTTTGTCTGAATACACATCACAGGCTTCTATTGAAACCGTTGTGACCAATCTCTGCTGTGTCATGTTCAAGTCCTCATTTGCATGGAAGGTGGACCTGAGGGGGAACTGATGGGACTGTAAAAAGGACCAATAAGAATGCGGTTGTTGGGGGTGGGATGTTCCAAATCCTGTATAAAAGTGTGCTGTGTACTTTCAATAAAGTGTGTCCTGTTACATTCAGCATTAAGCCATGGCTCATGTGTGGATTATTCAGCGATTCCAGGGATATTCCTACTCATGGAATATTGGGTGATTTCTTTTATTAGAGGAGAAGGGAATGCTTGACGGGGATATGTTCGACTACCGTCACAACTGGTTGGCAGCAGCGGGATTTTCCCTTCTACTTTCCTTTACACCAGGATTCCAAGCAGACACTGGGAACAGTGAATGGAAGACTGGTACACCCGGCTTAAAAGAAATACACGGAAAGGACTACTGGAAGTTCGTGGAAGGATTGCTAGCAACAAAACCGAGCGTGTCATCATAGCAGAATTAATGGAGCTAGACCAGGAGAACTCGGTTGCAGCAACGCCAGCAGTACAAGAGATGAAGACACCAGTGATTCAGGAGGAGGAATCACCAGCCAACAAGCTAATAAGAGAGAAATTAGCATGGTTCGGTCCGAACCCAACGGCGGATGTGGTGCTGAAAGTGATGACCCTGTTAGCGGAGGAGGCTAAACAAAGAAGAGACGCAGAGCTACAGTTAAAACTGGCAGCAGTCCAACAAGCAGCCACACATTCTCCAAACAGTGAGTACAGCACAGCAGACACAAGGAAGATTCCGTTTAGCGCTTTTAAAGCTTTTGATGAGAAAGAACGAGAGCGGCAACATGAGCTGAGAATTGCAGAAATACGACGATCGGTGACAACGCCTAAAGAAGCAGCACCAAATGAAAGACGAGGAGAGGTGCAGATACCAGTAACCATGGAAGAGGAATTCCAAAGAAGGTTACAAGAGATGCGGATACAGCATAGAGGACCCGTATCAGAGGAGGTCCTGCTGGGATGGGCGGATGTGATTCGGTGCCAACTCTGGAAGGAAGTGCTAGCTCTGGAGCAGCAACACCAAGGAGAGGTCCTGCCCTACATCTATGCAAGGTACTGGCCGCAGTATGACGTACGAATGCCGTTGTTGGGGGAACAACCGAAGCAGGAGTGGATAGCGGAATTAAACAGGCTGATCCGGGCAGAGATGCAGCTGGATGAGAGCTACAGAGCCCTCCGGTGGTATGTAGCCCAAGAGTGCCCGTGGTCAGCAGATGACAGCCCCACAGAAGGCTATGACTATGATGGCCTGGGATTGTTGTATTGGAGGATGTCCAGTGATCCCGACTTTGGGGATGATCGGGAGTGGCGCTTGGAGGACATAATGGAGCACAGAGAGAAAAAATTGAATATCTCAGAAGCGCACTGGCTACAGGAAGATTTGGAATTTCTGGCCGCTCGGGAATGGGACCTGGAGATCGCCTACAAACAGCTGCTAGACTCTGCTCAGCGCCAGGGCCGGGCTCCCTTTGCCTGGGACTATCAGGAAATACCAGTGGACAATGTTGAAATCCTGGCTGAAGAATCATCCATGTGGCAGGGTAACAGTGTGCTTTTCCAACCTGCCCCTGCAGCTATGGACCAGGAGGTTATATGGCGGATGCAGCAAGTGCCGACTGACCTTGATGATCCCGTTTCTGCAGGGGACGATCTTGAATGGAGGAATGTGCCTGTCCAGCAGTATGCCAGTGAATCGGCAGTGGAAAACCTGGAGATTGCCATTCCCAAAGCTGAAGTTCTGACCGCAGGGCCGAGCTCTGCTAACCTCTGCTCAGTACCTATAGCATCTTCTGGGTTCCATGGACAGGAGATGGTGAACCCCTATCCCCAGACATCAGAGACAGGGGATTTAATAGATTTTTCTGCTGAGGAAAAACAACCTGATGGGCCCCAAGCAGAAGAGCTGGTATCAGGGCCAAACTTCACTGTGCTCTGCCCAGCACCAAGAGCAGTATTTGTGGAGTTACAAGGAACTTCCCCAGCTGAAGCGCTGGTCACCGGACAGAGGGTTCAAGACCTCTGCCCCACCCCTGTGGCAGTTTCGGAGGCTCAGGGTGAGAAGATGGCGATCACTCCCCAGACACAGATTACAGAATGTATGGACTGTTCAGAGGATGTTATGGATTATGCACCCCCAGCAGAAGTGCTGGCAACAGGGCAGAGTGCCAGCCATCTCTGCCCAGCACCGGGACCAACTGTGGAGTTCCAGGGAGCCGGGGTGGTTGGCCCCCCTCCCCAGAAACCAGCTGAGGTGGTAAAGCTCTTACTCCCAGCTGAATCACTGGCAGCAGGACAGGATGCTACTGGCGGCTGCACCCCACTACAGCTTGAGTGGATATCGGTGGATGGGACTGTGGTCTCCACTCACAGCAACCCAGCGGAAGAGCTGTCAACAGAACAGATTCCCCCGGGCCTCTGCTTTCACCTAACAGAAGAAGGGGTTCCTGGGGTAGTGGATGGGACTTCAGTCTCCACTGGCACAACCCCAGAAAATGGTACAGGACTGAAACAGGAGGATGTCGGCTTTGCTTTGCAAGCACTGGGGGAATTTCACCTCACACCAGTGGATGGGACTTCAGTCTCCACTGGTATACCCCATAAATGGTGGCCAGTTGGCCCAGATCCCCAACAGCATGATGGACTGAGCCCAGACACCCTGTCATCTCTCCAGCGGCTGAAAGGACTCCAGGGAGAAGGGCTAGTCCACGCCTCTCCCCAGCGGCAGACGTGTTCCCTGAGAGAGGCAGAGGATGGCGGGGTGAGTAATGCTCGGTTTGGAGCAAGTGATTTGGGGTACTGTATGGATATCAGCATTGGGGGACTGGAACTACTGACTAAATTCAGAGACAACCAATCTGGTGTCTCCTACTGGGTTAGTCCCCTGCCAAAAGGGGAGATGTGTGACAGGCCTAGCCGGGACAGGGGCTTTTGGAGAGGACTGAATGCGAGCCTCTTGCCATCCGATTATGGGCCAGGGCCTCAAAGCAGGAAGGCGGATGGGTTATCCTGGCAGACAGTCCTGGAACCTTAAGACTACTTGCCCAACATCCTCGAGTGACCCGTTTGTTTCCCACTGTGGATGTTGAACTATTTGCCAGGGGGAGTAATGTCATGAACCATGAAATACGGAAGGGTTTCTACGTGAAATCCTAATTCATGTATTACAGGAGATTTTATTCTGAACCCCAGCCAGGTCAACAGACTCATAAGAGATACTCATTGTCCATTGTGTGATAACCCTATTTAAAGCCTTTCTATTATCAGGTGTAAATGACTTCTGGCCTGTCTCTGGTCTCCAGACAGTTTCATTGTTCTGTGGCTGGCTATTGTGTACATTGATTGACCCCCTGGGGCTTTTGTCTGAATACACATCACAGGCTTCTATTGAAACCGTTGTGACCAATCTCTGCTGTGTCATTTTCAAGTCCTCATTTGCATGGAAGGTGGACCTGAGGGGGAACTGATGGGACTGTAAAAAGGACCAATAAGAAAGCGGTTGTTGGGGGTGGGATGTTCCAAATCCTGTATAAAAGTGTGCTGTGTACTTTCAATAAAGTGTGTCCTGTTACATTCAGCATTAAGCCATGGTTCATGTGTGGATTATTCAGCGATTCCAGGGATATTCCTACTCATGGAATATTGGGTGATTTCTTTTATTAGAGGAGAAGGGAATGCTTGACGGGGATATGTTCGACTACCGTCACAGTAATGAACTACGCAGACAGCATAAATAGACAGACACAAACGCACTTCCTTTGCAAAAGTACATCCCTTTGTATCCCTCCCTATACAGCAAGGTGCTTTTGTTCTGTTGTTTATTAGCGTTTGTTTGTTTGTTTGTGACGTGTCTTTGAGATATTTGGTGACTGTTTTGCAGAGTGATTTTTGTCTTTTCTGTGTTTTCTTTGTTGTGTTTTTTTTCAAATTTTTTTTGCTGGACATTTTTTTTTTGCTGGACATTTTTTTTTTGTGTTGTGAATGTTTTTGGAATGTGGGGGTGATATTCCTGCCGGAAAAGGGGTGTCACCCTCATTTGTGGTGGAGAAGTGATCCCCAGGTCCGTGTGAATGGTGTATGAATGTACAGTGACATAATTGTAGCCGTGGCGTGGCGTTGCTGCTCACAAGTCCTGCATGGTGGGCTTGTGCCAATCCAATGTGATGAGGATGTGATATGTCTGTGCTAGGGACCACAGTGGTGTGCATGCATGCATTCTCATTGTGCCACGATTAATGTGTGTGTTTAACGTGCAAAGATGCCTAATGTGAGCTGGCTCCTGGCTGCTCTTCCCTCAGAAGACGGGGTAGCCTTGGTTAGGGGGGTTCCATATAGGAGTCATGAGATGGGGTCCCAGTGCATATGCAGAGTCACCCTGAAGGGATAAGACAGGAGGATGTTAGTAGTGCATGTGCCCCTTGTGATTTCAGCATCATGGGGGGGACAGTCATGCCTGCCACCCATGTCACTCACCAACCAGCCAGCTGTCCCCATACATGTTCTGTTCGAAATCTGTAGGGATGGGGCTAGGATTGTATATGTAGCTGTCATGAGTGTCATGGGTGGTGTCATGTGTTGGGCTCCTGCAGGGTTGTGGTTAATTCCAGGATGGCATGAGGGGTGAATCTGAAGATGCGAGACACCTCAGAATCACTCATGCCAAAGATGTCTATGCGTGTGTGATATATCAAGTGAAGAGTGAGGGGCTTGTATCAGATTAGATTATTATATCCATCAAGGTTTTAAAGGGCTATTGAAAGATAGTGAGACCGTGTTTGTAATTTGTATGTATGTTATGTATTGATGTATATATGTATGTATATTTTTTGTAAAAATGTTTTTTAAAGCAAAGAAAGTTTTTTGGTAAAAAAAAATAAATCCTCTCCCGTGCCCTCCTCCGTGCCCTCCTCCTTCTTTGCTCATCTAAAGTCAGTAGTATAGCTATGAGCATTGATGCCACTGGCATGTTGGCATACAGTTTGTTGGGCAGCAAGTGTGACTGCTCAGTTCCTCACTAACAGTGTTGCTTTCTCTGACATGTAGACGAATTGTCAAATTTTATACCACCTTTTCTATGGTCTAATTTTAGACAGGCCGTGCAGCTGTTGCGCACAGCGCGTAGCCTGCGCTGCACCAACGTTCTTTTGTGGATCCCTCATTAGCATATTTGAATAGCAAATCAATGGTGTGTCTAGCGCAGTTTTGCGCGGACGGATGCACCTGTCTATCGAAATTACGCTGGACAAAAAAAAGTAGATTTCTTGCGTATCTCGTTTTGGGGATGCGGAGTATCGAAATGCATGCGCACATTTAGACTTACGCCGCGCATCTCCTGTTACGCCGGCGTAATCGCTCTGTGAATCTGGCCCAATGTTTTTACTTGCAAAAATGTTTTTTTTTTTTTTTTAAAGGTGAACTTTTCCTTTAAAATATATTGGGAACATGTAAAGTAGGTGTTATCTGAAAATACACTTTTGGGCCATCCATACACAAAGCAAATTTCTTTCCTGCAACCACGGGATTCTAGGCCATTGTCTTGGCGAGAGGGATGGGGGTGCGATAATCGCAAGAGAATATGTAAGACCCGAAACCGGAAGTAGATGTGCAATCCGATCGTTCGTCCGTTTGTTTTAACTTTGATGTAAGTTTCTACTTTTACTATTAAAAAAAGTATCTACATACTTCACTATGGCACCATCTCTCCTTATTTGAGCACCACTGGAAGACCTCCTTGCACCTAGCAAGAGAATACTTGGTACGTTTAGCCATCACTGCCGGGAGAAGAATGTAATTATTGCTATTGGCTATAGCTGTCACTAGCAATAATCGCAAGGGAATACAGCAGACTGGTTGTAGCCAAGTTGATCAATCAACTTGGTACATTCAGCCTGCCCATTAACGACTCGAATCTCAGTCAGTTTCTGAACCAGCTGAGATTTGAACCGTGTATGGCCATCCTTAGTTGGCCACAGACACTTGCATGCACAGGAAAAATACAATCTCAGTCACTCTATGTGGGCCAGTGCATTGCTAAACAGAGTCACATAGGATGACCATTCGTACACACCTCCAGGACTAATTTGTCAAGAGAAAAGCTGTAGTAATAAGACAATGTTTTCCAACCTGTGCAATCACTGTTCCCTAATGAAGCTTATGGTGTCTGCAGGTGTCTCACAGACTTGTGACCCTTGTCTAATCTGTCTGAAATTGAACTGCTCTAAATACATCTAATGTCTGTGGCTGAGCGAATGCTAGAAAATTACATGTACTAGATCTACTAGCATGTCTTTATACTGTGGGACCAAATCTAATCGAATTTCTATTTGAAATGTAATAGCTAGATAGCTACAGGCTGTCTGTTTACATCAAAGGAACACAGATAAAGATGACTTAAAAGGGAATTTGACACTGTGGATTAACACAACAAATGTGTGTGGCACAGACTGCCGATATAAAAATTAAAGCAATTAACTGAAGCAGTATTGTTGTTTTCAAATAAGTTAGGCTAGTAGATTAAGAATGAATTAATGAAAATGCAAGTTATGTAATCTTGTAAGTAAACCTGCAAGAGAGAAATGCAAGGGCTGTCATTTCTGGCTTTCTGAAAATGCTAGTTGCTTGGCTTCATCACTTTGTGAGACTTAAAGGGTCACTAAAGTCAGGGATTTTTTTTAAAAAAAATAACAAACATGTGATACTTACCTCCACTGTGCAGTTCGTTTTGCACAGAGTGGCCCGGAAACCTGTCTTCTGGTGTCCCTCGGCGGCTGTCTGGGCTCCTCCTCGCAAAAGCTTTCCTTCTTCATGCGAGGGCGCTCGCATGGAGGAAAGCTTTTGCGAGCGCGCTCCCGTGATACAGCGGCGGCCATAGCCGCCGACTGTATCACTCGGCTCCGCCCCCCAGCGCGCCGCGTCATCCACCCTGATTGACAGCAGCGCTAGCCAATGGCTGCGCTGCTATCAATCCGCCCAGCCTAGCCAATCAACGGCCAGGCTGGGAACCGAAGAGGACGACGTGGACGCGCCCGGGAGATTCGAACGGTCAGGTAAGTACAACGGGGGCTCGGGGGGGGCCGGTGCTGCTAGATGTTTTTTTACCTTCATGCATAGGATGCATGAAGGTAAAAAAACTTGTACCTTTAGAACCCCTTTAAGCCTAGTACACACGATCCAACTTCATGGCCATAATTGTCCGACGGACATGTTGTGTCGGATAATCCGACTGTGTGTATGCTTCATCAGACAATTATTGACTGAATTAACGACAGCAAAAGTTGGCTGTTCATGCTCACCAGGTGTTGGGCAATAAATCTGTTACGTCGGTTTATCCTATCATGTGTATGCAAGTCCGTCCAACTAAAATCCAAAGTACAAACACGGATGCTCAGAACCAATGCTAAACATCAGACAACATAAGCAGAAGTTGCTCAAAGGGTGGCAGTAAAGAGCTGAAAAAACTTGTGATTTGGTGAATGTTGGCTGAAAATGTTCTGCTGTGTGTAGGCAGAACAAGTTCACGTCAAACGCCCTTCGGACCAAAATCCAAGGAAAAGTTGGTTGGAAGTCCAATCGTGTGTATGAGGCTTAATAAGTTTTGCAGGCAAAGCAAGGTTGAAGTCAAAACTCCAAATGTGCACTCAGTCGCCCTTTGGCAATTTTCCTTAATTATGAAATTTTACTTTTAGTAGTCCAAAATGACTAACAATGTTGCTTCAAATACATCAGCGCAGCATGAAAATGTTTTAAAAAGATAAAAATAAATTGTAAACGGGAGCTGCGGTGGCTCAACGCGATTGGCACTGCGCTGACAAGCCGTTCACCTCTGCAGCTAAGGGTTTGGATCCCGGTCTCGGCTGCATGTAAATTGAGTTTGGTGGTCTCAGCCCAGCTCCCGGTGGGTGTGCTATGTGAGGTAAGCCTGCGCTTAGTACGCCCACCCCCTCTCACAAAACCACCACACTTACACGCATTCGAAATTGGGTTAACATGCACGCACTATGGCCACGCGGTCTCTAAAAAAGAGAGACAAAGGACTAACGGGGCTGACTGAGCGGGCTAGGTCCTCTCACTCCCTCATAGGGGAGTCCTTCTGCCCCGCTGGGCTTCAAAGCGGAGCAGGTAGGGCGGGCTGTGTGGGAGGACCCCCTCACACCCGCCATTGTCACCCGGGGGCATGGAGAAAGATGGCAGATTGCCTCTGGGGGAGGCCTGCCTACTCCCAACTCCTGCAGTCCGGCTCCTCTCTTGAGTACACGCACAAAATACACTTAAAAAAAAAAAAAAGATAGAAAATTCTTGTAAACCATACTATTTTTTTTTTCCATAAGCAATACAATCTTAGAGATTATCTGCAGGGGTATAACTGCATATTCTTTCTTGCTGTTTATTGTAATAGTGTTTATCTCAGCAAACACGGTTCAGAGAATTTGAAAAAAATCGCTGTGCATACCAAGGCCAAAACGCAATGGCCATTATCTTTGGGATCTAAGACAGCACTGCATTAAAAACAGGCATGATTCTGTGATGAACATCACTGCATCGGCTCAGGAATACTTTCAAAAATCACTGTCTCTGAACACAGTTCAACATGCCATCCAAAAGTTAAAGCTCTATCATGTAACTAAGAAGACATATCTAAACATGGTTCGGAAATGCCATAATTTTCCCTGGGCCAAAGCTCATTTAAAAAATGTTTCCCCTTTTTTTTTTTTTCTTCAATATATGGGGTGAGACTTGACATTTGAGTGCACAAATGATGGCTTAGATCTAAGCCTAGATAAATTAAAATTTTGTTAATTAATATACCCTTTCCAGTTTTTATTTTTAATTTAATTTTTGAATTGATAGTTGCTATACAATGTGATGGGATCTTGACATTGTATTCATATATTTTAGGTTTATTGTGTATGATGTTTTGTTGTGTTTTGTTGTATCTGTATGTCTATTAAGAACTCAAATAAAAAGATTTATAAAAAAAAATGGTTTGTTGCAAAATGGAAAACTGTTTTTTAGTCAGACAAATTGAACTTTTTTTTTTTTTTGGCAATCATGGCTGCCAAATCCTCTGGACTAAAGGGAAGAGGGATCTTCTGGCTTGTTATCCGTGCTCAGTTCAAAAACGTACATCTCTGATGGTATGGGGGTGCATTAGTGCATATGTAATGGATAACTTGCACATATGGAAAAGCACCATCAATGCTGGAAAATAACAATGTATTTTTCAGAGATGGCCTTGCTAAACTGCATACGGCATCTACAACAACAGCATGGCTCCCTAGTAGAACTATCTGGGTGCTTAACTGGCCTGCCTGTGGTCCAGACCATTCACTGATTGAAAATGTTTGGTGCATCTTGAAATGGAAAATATGACAAAGAAGACCTAGGACTCTTGAGCAGTTAGAATTCCTTATCGGGCAAGAATGGGACAATATTCCTTTCCCAAAACTCCAGCAACTGGTGCCCTCAGTTCCCAGACATAGTTTGAAGAAGAAACCAATCAGTAGTTTTAAAACGCGCCCATTTTGATGACCTATTTCCTGTTTGTGGTTAATGCTGGTTGTTGATAAAAGAGAAATTGAAAAAGCAGGTAATGGCGCCTCCTCAAGTGTAGGAAAATTAAAGTGTTTAAATTAAAAATATATAGGATATAATAAAGTGCTAATACTTAAATAATGTTGTTCCTGTGATCAAAAATTAAGCCTAAGTACATCCACAAAATGTACCCAACTTAATGGCTAATAAAGTGCTAGTGCTCAAATAGTGTGAATCGTATAGTCAGTTAAATAAATGTAAATGCATTTACAAATAACAAAGATAAGTCAAAAAGTCCAATTTCCAAAGAATATTAGTCTGACTTCATGCAAAGAAAGTGCTGCGTGCTCCGTGCAAGAAAAACGGTATTGTAAGCCTTCA
Source organism: Rana kukunoris (assembly GCA_029574335.1). Lineage (NCBI taxonomy): Eukaryota > Metazoa > Chordata > Amphibia > Anura > Ranidae > Rana > Rana kukunoris. The sequence goes on along the minus strand of CM056052.1, from coordinate 237,154,091 downwards.
GTGAATCACTCAGTGCTCTCTCCCAATGGTCCCACACTCACCGGATCTAATTTTCCCTACAGGGGTGACAGGCATTCACAATAAGTTATCCGTGCTGTGTTCTGCCAAACTTCCAATGTATAATCCTCTTAGCCGCTCAAAGGGAAGAGATGCTGGTTGTTGTCCCCTTCTGCTTCACCTGTGTTCCCAGAGCCTGGGGTCTCCATCTGCCTGTTTTAATTCTGCACTTAGAGGTGCCTTTTTGTTTTATCTGTTTTGCATTCGAGATTGCTTTCCTCCTTGAGTGCGGCCTGAAGTGTTTGAAGATCACATCACCTGAATACCCTTTTCCAATGTAGACATTATCTGCCTGGTCCTGACATTTGGAGCGCCCTTGATACAGTATATATGTTTTATCTGAACCCAGACATTTACAGAGTGCTGTTAAAAGATGAGGGGATTCTACACCGTGTTAAATGTGGCCCTGTCCCAACTTTTTTTTTAGACCTTTTGCTGCCATCAATTTGAAAATGATCCAATTTTTCCATTAAAAAGATACATTTTGATCACTGCCAAAACTAGCTACTTAACACAAGTGTTCCCCACATCCTGACTTGTTGTACAAACACAGAACTTAATATTTACCTTGCTATGAAGGCAGAGAAATGCTTACGCTGGACAAATCATAATTATTTTACCTGCCGTGATCGACTGGGTTTATTGTTAGCACATAAACTTACCCCTAAACATACGCACAAAGCCCTTCGGAAAAATCTTCACCCCCCTATTTTGTGCCCTACTCTGTCTCATTTACTAGCAGTTTAGGATGGAGTAAAACCCCTCTCATCCCCACATATCCCGCTGGCCCCCTTGTTCTACAACCCTGTGTTTTCCCCGGACTGACTTCCGATGTCATTTCTATGGTGGCTTAACAAGGGGCTTTTTAGGATAGGTGACTACCTCATCTGGAATCAACCAAATCGGGACTCCCATTGGGACCCCTTACACTCACAAATTGTTCACTATCTTGTCAAATGAAAGGCCTTTTACGAGAAGAGGTATCTACTGTGTACGCAACTCTTAATGACCCGACTACTAAGCTCCCTCCATTATATGACTCAATGGGAACGGGACTTGAATACCACTTTTGAATTGTCTGACTGACAAGATATTGCCTATGCTTTATCCAAAGTAACTATTAACACAACACTAATTGAAGCAAATTATAAAACACTCCTACATTGGTACTAGGTCCCGACCAGAGTTGCGAAGATGCAGCCGTATGTATCCCCCATTTGCTTTCGGCCTTGTGACTAGATGGGTACAATGTACCATGTTTGGTGGCAGTGCCCTGTAGTCACCAGATTTTGCATTTGAATATTTTAATGTGATATGTTCAGTGACAGGGGTTAATATCTGTAGATTCCCGAAAACCAGCACTTTTTCAAATGTTTTCTGATGAGGTCCCCTAAAAATCAATCAAAAAACTATTAAATATACATTTGCATTTGCATACGTTTAAATTTGCAAGATTTTCTGATAGAACACATAGTTCTATGCTGATGATACTCACAAGAAGGTGCACGGGGGTTCCACTTTTTTTTTGGTAATTTTTTTTTTTTTTATTTCCTTCTCGTTCCCTGCCCCTATCTTTGTTTTCATGCTGCTCCTTGGTCGATGGTGAATGTTAGGAGTGGTACATTTCAGTGCTCACCCCATCCCCCTACGTTCACCTTGTGGGGCAGGGTGTGGCTGATTCCCAGCAGGTTAATGCAATTGAAGCAAACACTACTATCTCTCTCTCCGGTGAGTATATTACCTATAAGAAATCTATATTATCAGTTATCTCTATGTCTACCTTATAGGCTTTTTTTTCAGTAGTACATAACCATTGTATCTTATTTAATCTAAATAATATAATATAATATTTTCTTGTGAAAAAAAATAATATAATATAATATAATATATATTCTTTTTCTGATGGAATTATTATATATATGTATATTTTTTTATATTTAGAAGCTCCTGAAGAAGCGACGCATACTGAGGCCACGTACACACGATCAGACCGGTCCGATGAGACTGGTCCGACGGACCGTTTTCAACGGACCACGCTGAAGTGGTCTGATGGTCTGATGTGCGTACCCACCATCAGTCCAAAATCCCATCGGGCCAGAATGCGGTGACGTAGAACACAACGACGTGCTGAAAAAACGAAGTTCAATGCTTCCAAGCATGCGTCGACTTGATTCTGAGCATGCACGGTTTTTGGTCCGATGCTTTTGTGTACTAACCATCGTTTTGGTCTGACGGACAGGTGTCCATCGGACAGATTTTAAAGCAAGTTTTAAAACTTTGGTCCGATGGACAACGGTCCGATGGGCCATACACACGATTAATTTGGTCCGATGAAACTGGTCTTCAGACCAGTTTCATTGAACCGGTCTGATCGTGTGTACGCGGCCTGAGTCATGAAACATGTCAAGCTGAATTTTATATCCTAAGGATCCAAATCCGTCTCATCTGTGAAAATCACCACTCCACCCAGCGCAATGTTTGTTCAATCATAATAAGCCCTGTGGCTATCGAGTGTTCTTTCTAGAGTGACAGGAATTGGGTCCTTACCTGTTTTGTATTTATATTTGTGTTTATTAATTTAATTGTGATGTATTTTGTACTTTTCTATTAAAAATATTAATTTTATTGGGTGGTACCTACAAAGTCCATTTTCCGTTAAAGACATGATTGCATGTTTCTTTCATAAATCCCTATCTTTTTTCCCCATGACATAGTCCTTACCAGTTTCACATATCACAATGTTCTGATGGAATATCGTGCAGTCAATCCCCAGTGGATTGAACATGTATCCCTTGACCCTATTGGTACTAATTTTAATTTTAATATACTGTTTGGTATCCCAACCGAGAATGTTAATTGTTGGGTTCTCCCTGTTTCGCATTATTAAGTCTTAGGCCCTGTACACACGATCAGTCCAAACTGATGAAAACAGACTGAAGTTAATTTTCATCGGTTCACAGACTGATGGTCTGATGGTCTGATGCGCGTACACACCATCAGTTTGTACGGTGACGTAAAACACAACGACATGCTAAAAAAAAACAAAGTTCAATGCTTCCAAGCATGGGTCCACTTGATTCTGAGCATGCGGTTTGGACCGATGGTCAGGCGTCCATCAGTCCGATTTTAAAGCAAGTTTTAAATCTTTGGACTGAAGGACAACAGACTGATGGGCCATACACATGGTCGGTTTGGACCGATGAAACTGGACTTCACTCCGTTTTCATCAGTTTGGACTGATCGTGTGTACGCGGCCTTATGTCTATTAATATTTTAGGGGACAATATTCCTGTGTTTATATATGGTTTAATACCAGTTTAAACTATTGTGCCAAGATTGTGCTTTTTATGATATTATTTTGTTACTTAAAAAAATATTGAAATATAAAAAGGTACATTTTCTCAGTTTAAACACTTGAGGTTTTCTATTTTGAATTGTGAATAAAATACAGGTTTATGAGATTTGTAAGTCATTTCATTTTGTTATGTAGATTTATGTAGATTTTACACAACATCCCAACTTTTTTGGAATTGGGGTTGTACAATCTTTTGAGTGATTGACAATGAAATTAATGGTCTGATGAATACAATTATAACACATACAGTCCTATGCAAAAGTTTAGGAACCCCTGACAATTTCCATATTTATCATTTATAAATATTTGGGTGTTTGGATCAGCAAATTCATTTTGATCTATCAAATAACTGAAGGTCACAGTAATTTTTCAGTAGTGAAATTAGTTTTTTTTGGATTAACAGAAAATGTGCAATATGCATCAAAACGAAAATAGAAAGGTGCATAAATTTGGGCACCCTTGTCATTTTATTGATTTGAATACCTGTAACTACTTAGCACTGATTAATTGGAATGCACAATTGGTTTGGTGAGCTCATTAAGCCTTGAACTTCATAGATAGGTACATCCAATCAAGAGAAAATGTATTTAAGGTGGCCAATTGCAAGTTGTTGTTCTCGTTGACTCTTCTCTGAAGAGTGGCAACATGGGGCCCTCAAAACAACTCTCAAATGACCTAAAAACAAAGATTGTTCTACATTATGATTTAGGGGAATGCTACAAAAAGTTATCACAGAGATATAAGGGGTCAGTGTCCACTGTAAGGAACATAGTGAGGAAATGGAAGACCACAGGCACAGTTCTTGTTAAGGCCAGACGTGGCAGGCCACATAAAATATTGGAGAGGCAAAGGCGAAGGATGGTAAGAACGGTCAAAAACAGCCCACAGACCACCTCCAAAGACCTACAACATCATCTAGCTGCAGATGGTGTCACTGTGCATCCTTCAACAATTCAGCGCACTTTGTACAGGGAGAAGCTGTATGGGAGAGTAAAGCGAAAGAAGCCTTTCCTGCACACACGCCACAAACTAAGTCGCTTGAGGTATGCAAACGCACATTTGGACAAGCCAGCTTAATTTTGGAATAAGATGCTGTGGACTGATGATACAAAGATTGAGTTATTTGGTCATAACAAGGGGCGTTATGCATGGCGGCAAAAGAACACAGCATTCCAAGAAAAACACTTGCTACCTACAGTAGAATTTGGTGGAGGTTCTATCATCCTGTGGGGCTGTGTGGCCAGTACCGGTACTGGGAATCTGGTTAAAGTTGAGGGTCGCATGGATTCCACTCAATATCAGCAGATTCTTGAGAATAATGTTGAGGAATCAGTCACAACGTTGAAGTTACGCTGGGGCTGGATATTTCAACAAGACAATGACCCAAACCAATGCTTAAATGGACCATTTATGCAGAGGAACAAGTACAATGTTCTGGAATGGCCATCCCAGTCCCCAGACTTGATTTTGAAGCGGGCTGTCCATGCTTGACAACCATCAAACCAAACTGAACTGGAGATATTTTGTAAGGAGGAATGATCCAAAATACATTCATCCAGAATCCAGACACTCATTACAGGCTATAGGAAGCTTCTAGAGGCTGTTATTTCTGCTCTACTAAATATTGATGTGATTTTTCTGTTGGGGTGCCCAAATATGTGCACCTGTTTCATTTCGTTTTGATGCATATTGCACATTTTCTGTTAATCCAATAAACCTCATTTCACTACTGAAATATTACTGTGACCTTCAGTTATTTGATAGATCAAAATGAAATTGCTAATCCAAACACCCAAATATTTATAAATGATAATCATGGAAATTGTACAGTTGCATCCACAAGGAGGTTGTTTCATCTATTGGGATGGTAACGCTTAAAGGGGTTGTAAATATAAATGTTTTTTCACCTTAATGCATCCTATGCAAAATGAGCTGCACAGTGGAGGTAAGTATAACATGTTTGTTATTTAAAATAAATAAAATTGTTGCCTTTAGTGACCCTTTAACTTCTTAAGGACCACCGCCTGCACATATACGTCGGCAGAATGGCACGGCTGGGCACATCTACGTATATTTACGTCGGTTCTAGTACCCAGCCGTGGGTCACAGGCGCGCGCCCGCGGCGCGCTCCCGTGACCCGGTTCGAAGCTCCGTGACCGGGACCATGGGACTCGCGGACCCGATTGCCGCTGGAGTGCGGAGATCGGTCCCCGGAGCTGAAGATTGGGGAGAGCCGTGTGTAAACACGGCTTCCCCATGCTTCACTGTGGCGGCAACATCGATCGCGTCATCCCTTTTATAGGGGGGACGCGATCCATGACGTCACACCTACAGCCACACTCCCTGCAGTTGTAAACACACACAGGGAACACATAACCCCTACAGCGCCCCCTTGTGGTTAACTCCCAAACTGCAACTGTCATTTTCACAGTAAACAATGCAATTTAAATGCATTTTTTGCTGTGAAAATGACAATTGTCCCAAAAATTTGTCAAAATTGTCCGAAGTGTCCGCCATAATGTAGCAGTCACAAAAAAAATTGCTAATCGCCGCCATTAGTAGTAAAAAATTTTTTTTTATAAAAATGCAATAAAACTATCCCTTATTTTGTAAACGCTATAAATTTTGCGAAAACCAACCGATAAATGCTTATTGCGATTTTTTTTTACCAAAAAAAGGTAGAAGAATACGTATTGGCCTAAACTGAGGAAAAAATGTTTTATATATATTTTGGGGGGATATTTATTATAGCAAAAAGAAAAAAATATTGCATTTTTTTCAAAATTGTCACTCTATTTTTGTTTATAGCGCAAAAAATAAAAACCGCAGAGGTGATCAAATACCACCAAAAGAAAGCTCTATTTGTGGGGAAAAAAGGACGCCAATTTTGTTTGGGAGCCACGTCGCACGACGGCGCAATTGTCAGTTAAAACGATGCAGTGCCGAATCGCAAAAAGGGGCAAGGTCCTTTAGCAGCATTTTGGTCCGGGTCTTAAGTGGTTAAGCTACAGGATATTGACATATCTAATCAGAGACTTGTAGTCTTTACTAATCCTTTATAAGGACCAGAGTTAAAAAGTACAGCATAGCATGTTATATTGCACATGTAATCTTATGGGCTATGTCATTGCTTTCTATACCTTCTTAACGCATAACTATACCTTTCTTAGATTTCTTTGAATTCCATAACAATTATTTGCATACTTCAACTTGTGATCATTGCTAATGTATATTATTATGCAGAGTAGTTTATCATAATTTGTGCTACAGCTTTTCAAAGAATTCCTATTCTGCATGCCGCAGTGACTTCTGATGTTTAGTTGTGTGTTGTGCCTTTTGTAATATAGTCTCTGTGCACGGTTTGGTGCTCTTCAACCCAGGCTGTTTTCAAATTCTATTGTAGCATCACGGATGAATGACTTCAGGGAGAAATCGTATATCAGGCTGCAGTAGAAATGCATCTTTGATAAGTAAATTGATATTTTCAACTTCAGAAACCCCTTTTTCTGCTATAGTTGGTTTTTTAACACAGTTGGTCATGCTCTTTATCTTCAAAATGGGTAAATATTCCTTGCTTGATTTTGACTTTCAGCCTATCATTTGTAATTCCAAAGTATAAATAGCAACAAATATTTAAATATGTGTGTATCTATAGAAAATAATAAACCTGTCTTCAGGTATGGACAGTGGCGTCTCCAGCTTTCATATTTAGGGGGGGCACATGGGGGGACAGGGACAAAAGTAGGGGGACCAACTATAAAATGCAATTATATATATATATATATATATATATATATATCTCCTGGGGCCCTTTACTACGATCCCACAACGGGCCCTTTTACATGTTCTGCAGTGAGCTCCCTTCCTACTATACTGGGGCCCCCCAGGGTGGCAGAAAACAAGAGATATATGTCACCAGCACACCAAGAAAATATAAGGTCCAAAGCAGTGGGAGAACTTTAAGGGTTGCAAAGGTTGTCTGGTGTTCTGCCACTGTGGGGTTCCCCAGCTGTACTGTCCCTGCTATTGACAGCGCTGGTCTGGCATCTGTCTCCTTGGCAGTGGCGGCAGTCTATTAGGACCTAGTGCTGGTGACATTATGGGTGCATGCAGGGGAAGGCTGGCACTATTGGTTATAGAGAGCTGAGCCCCCAGCTGGTCACCTAGCAGCAGTAATGCTGTATAACCTTCTCTGTTGACATGCTGATCGGAAAGGGGAACCAGGTGATGCTCCCAGTCAGATCTAATAAACACAGTATTTATTAGCATCAAGAGTACAACCACATATATATATATATATATATATATATATATATATATATATAAAATCAAACGTATGTTCCGCAGCCATGTGGGCTCTATGCCTGTAAAGTGTGGGCTTTGATCAATAAAATCTCTGATATTTAACACTAGGATTTGGCTGGGAGCATCACCTGGATTGCATTCCGATCAGCATGTCAGAGAAGGCTCCACTGCTGCTAAGCAATGTGCAGGGAGCTCAACTGTCTACAACCAATAGAGATGGGCTCGGGTGTGTTTGAAATCCCACATGCCCAATCCCGCCAGGAAGCCAACACTCCACAGTGCTAATCACAGCCAGTGAGACATTTCCTGATCTGTGCAGAGCTGCGGACCGGGAAATCTCTCACTGCCTGTGATTAGCGCTGTGCAGTGTGGGCTTCCTGGCAGGCTCTGGCATGTGGAATTTTGAACATGCCCAGCCCATCTCTAACAACAAATTGTGCTGGCCCTTCTGTACATCAGCCCCATAAAGTAACCAGCACTGGGTTCCAATGTGCTGCCAAGGAGACAGAGACCAGCGCTGTGAATAGCCGGGACACGACAGCAACTCTGGTTATTCCAGCACTGGTCCACACTGGGAGGGTTCCCCCGTCCACCTATAATGTGTAGATGGGGGAATTGGATCATTTCTTTTTTTTTTTCATTCAACCTAATAGTTGAATGAAAAAAAGTGATCAATGTATGGGCTGCCTAAGAGCTAAGACCAGTCATAAAAAGTTTAAATCTCAGCTGGTTCAGCAGGAACTGGCTGAGATTTGAACCATTTATGAGCAGATTCTCTTATGATTATCACTAGTAGTCGCTGTATAGCCACTAGTGAGAATCACTGTTTTTCGGGAGAATACAATTGCTGGGCAGGAGGGATATTCCCGTCAGCACTGTCTGTGTTGATGGGGGAATCATGCAAGTTTCTTTCCTGCAATCTGTGGATGTAGGGAAGAAATTTGCACTGTATATTACCTGCCTAACTGAAAGTGAAAGTGTAACAGAATGGCCTGTGACACCCAGAGACTTTTGAAGGATGGGGGGTACTCGAGTGCCAGCATCACTAATGACTCTTGGGTCTAGGGTCATCCTGTGCCCCTTTTGGGCATAGGGTGACTGAGAAATGATAATGATAAATTACATGGGATGGGACATTACTGATAATTCATGTTTTGCAGGATATCTTGAAATATTACAAGTTGTTAAAGTCTGACTCCAACAGGTCAATAGAGTGTTTTCATTCAATGTGGGGGACACATGCTTTTGAGGTGTTAATTGAGTCTGCTCCTAGACATTCCTTTGTGTGATGCTAATACTGTTTTGTGTCCATTGTCCTAATTAGGTCTGCTTCTAAGACCTGTTCATTGTGTATGCTAATGACACTGTTAAGATGTGGAATGTGACTTGTCAAGCTGTAGTAATTAACCCCTCTAAATGCAGAGCCAGACCGTCTGGGTAATGAGTAGTAATTAACTCATCGGAATGTTGTTATCTAAAAGAATGTGTATGAAGCCCCCCATTGTGTGATGTGTGGGTGGAGTATGTCTTTGTCCCTGTGATTAACTGTAACATGCTTGTACTGTATATAACAAAGCTAATTTACCATTAAAGGATTCATTCGTTCATTTTGGAACCAGTACCAGAGCTTGTTTTGTCTCGGTTATTCTGGGAAATGAAATGGGTCATGTCTGATGTCTGTCGGACTGTCGGATAAGCTGTAATGGGGCGATGGAATGGAATATCGTTAACGGTGGTGACCGTTACAGAAAGTAAATTGTGAATGTCTTGAAAGAACAGGAGAGGGGGAGGGAGACAGATGGGGGAGAGAAGGGATGGAGATAATGCAGTTCAGTGATTACAGTGTACTGCAGTCTGCAGTGAACACATCATTCACACACATGCTGCTGATTTTCATATTTCCTGAACACACATCCCCTCTCTTCAGATACAGCACACCGAGATAGTGTGGGTGGGACTGAAAGGAGGAGGAGGAGGAGCTGTATTCCTTCCTGCTTGTATGTGAGGAGAGTGGGGGGGAGGTGGCTGGACTCGCTGGGCTGTAAAAGAGTGTCAGACTGACACTCGGCTCAACTTGCAGTCACCACTCTCGGAATTTACAGGCTGGTTCTTCTGTCCTAAGGACGGGAGAAATCAGTCTGTTTTTTCAGTAACTGAGATGAAGGCTTGGGTCCCCCTCCCCCACAGTGCTCATGGAGTTCTTTCTGCAACTCGCTCTTCTCCGTGCCAATGAGGATGCAGGGGAAGGAGCAGATCGGGCAGCTGTGGTTGTGTGAACGCTCGCATTATGCAGTGTTAGCGAGCTGAGGGAGGGGGGAGGAAGCCCCGAAGAGCTGACTGGGGACGCTCTCCCTCTCAGGAGAGACTGTTACTCCAGCGGCGGCCCAAAAAAAAAAAAAAAAGCAAAAAAAGAGACGCCTCTGGGTATGGAAAATGTATTTGCCTGCCAATTTATGAGTTACATAGTAAAATAATTGGTGAGGTTGAAAAAAGTCCTTCCAGTTCATTGTGTGTGTGTGTGTTTATGTCATGTGTACATTGTATATCCCTGTATATTGTGGTCGTTAAGGTACCCATCTAATAGTTTTTTTTTAAATAATGATGTTACCTGCGGATACCACTGCTTGTGGAAGAGAATTTCACATCCTTACTGCTCTGACAGTAAAGAACCCTCTAAACTGTTTAAGGTTAAACTGCTTCTCTTCTAATCTTAGTGAATGGCTGCGTGTCTTTTTACATTCCCTTTCACTGAAAAGTTTTTCCCTATGCTAGGGTCACCAGTATTGTATTTATACATCAATATCATATCCCCTCTCAAGTGTCTCCTCTCCAGAGAGAATAAGTTCAAAGTTTTCAGCCTTTCCCCATAGCTGAGGTCCTCCAGTCCCATTATTAGCTTTGTTGCTCTTCTCTGGACTCACTCCAGTCCCAGCACATCCCTCCTGAAGATTGGTGCCCAGAGCTGGACAGCATACTCCAGGTGCGGCCGGATCATAGTCTTGTAGAGTGGGAGAATTATTGTCTTATCTCTGGAGTGAATCCCCTTTTTAAGGCATGCCAATATTCTGTTGGCTTTGCTTGCAGCAGCCTGGCATTGTATGCAATTTCTGAGCCTTTCATCTTCTAGGACCCCCAGGTCCTTTTCTATCCTAGATTCCCCCAGAGGTTCTCCTCCTAGCGAGTAATTTGCATTCATATTTTTGGCACCCAAATGCATTACCTTACATTTTTCAACATTAAACCTCATTTCTCATGTATTTGCCCACCCCATTCATGTGTGAAACTAAGGAGAAAGTAATACTGGGGGTATGCTATAGACATGGATGGGAAGTGTCATTATAAAAAGGGGATTTTAATTATCCAGATATAGACTGGGTGGAAGAAACCGCGCATATGCCTAAGGCTCGCCATTTCCTAAATGTCTTGCAGGAAAATTTCATGGCTCAGATAGTGAATGCACCAACAAGAAACAATGCGTTACTAGACCTACTGATTACTAACAACACAGACCTGATCGTGGGTGTAAAAATACGGGGCAACTTAGGAAACTACAACCACAGGCTTTGGAATGCTAAATTATGGTTTACATTCTTCTAGGTATCTAAATAATGAAATTGATAGCTAAAACACTTTTTTTTTTTTAAAGTTATTTTCAGCTGAGTTTAATGAGATTTAAATATAGCTGTGAAATGGACAACAATAATGATTCTTGCCCTTATGTAAATCTTTTATTTATTAATTGACCCTAATATCAAATACAGTAATAGATAAGTGTTTACTAGAGTATGTTTCTTTCCCACTTACAAGTAGTACAAAATGTACCGATATGTTTTTTTAAAGATAGGATGTACCATGTTACAAAAGTGAACTTAAATCCCTTAAAATAACCTTTTGTCTTGAGAGTGAATGCTAGATATTATTATCTGCATTAGAAATCAGACTTGGGGTCACCGCTACCATGGGTTTGAGGCAAATCCTGCAGGTTCAAGTCCAGGTGAATTTATGTGCAAATTTGCCCAGGAGAAATTATTTAAATCACAATGAACTGCGTATAAGGGGGCTTTTGGATAAGTCAGTCCCCTTAGTATAAAAGAGGGGCACTGTGCAGCCATAGTGTATTGTAAACCTCTGTAGAGAAAGCTGAGGGTTTTTGATTTTTGTTTTGTTTTGTTTGGGGTGCTTAACTTCTTAATAACCATCCATTATTAGACCTGCCTTTGTTCTTCATCATGTGAAAAAAATGTTTACATGAACTCCCTCGCATTCATTTACTGCACCCTCCTCTCCCCATCCATAAAAGTTTAGCATACACAAGTTAGACCTATTATTCTTCATTAAAACTGTCCTGCTGCTAGCCAATTTTATTCTGCTGTATCCCCAACAGTATCCCTTATATTTTAATTTTGGTAGTACAACCCCAGTCTAGGTTTTTCTTAAAAAATAAACAAAAGGTAAACACAAGGGATATTACTTACTTTCAGTGAGATGTGTTCCATGTGCTCCTGTCTCCATGTTTATCAGAAATCTACCTCCTCTGATATCCCCCCGTAATAATCGTCCAGTGCAGTGGGGGTTACTAAAACTAAGGGACATGTCACAGGCACTCATCAAGAGTGCCCAACTATGCCTACCTTTTCTGCCAAGCTCCTCCATTCATAGAAGCCAGTACTACAGCTCCTATGAATAAAACGTCTATGAGTAGATGATTGAAAGGTTCACCCCACAATCCATACATCATGTTTTGATGGTTCCTAACCATCAGCTTCCGACTGGCTGTGATCAGACACGGAGGGACTCTCTGGGGTTGATTTATTGACGCAAATAGGCAGTTCACTTTGCAAGGGAATTTTCACTTTGCATTGAAATATTCCCTTATCTTAGTGAATGAGGTGAAGCTATGCTAACTTCCATTATCCAATCAGGTGCAAGCAAAAATATAGTATTTTGATGTTCCTTGCACATGATTGGGTTTTTCTCAGAAAGTTAATTGTTATCACATTCATCAAGTAAAGGAACAAATCCCCAGCAAAGTGAAAATTCTCTTTCAAAATAAACAATCTATTTGCCTTTAGTAAATCAACCCCTTTGCCTCCAACCTGTGTGATCCTATTGCAGGGGAGGCATCAGGGGTCTATATAAAGAGAACCTGTCGCACAAGCATTGCTATCACATAGTCAGTCCCCTTTTGATAGTGATAAAGTTAAGTGAAATGACGCCTGGACGACAAGCCTCTCATTCTGGGAGGACATCATATGACATCCTTGCCTTCCTGAGCCACTAGGGGGTGCACCCGCCACATCACTGGGAACTCGATGCGCGTGTCTGGCGGCTGCAATGTCCACCGGGCACCCGCGATTGGCCAGTAACTGAGCAGGACCGTGGATCTCTGTGTGTAAACACAGAGATCCATGTCCTATCAGGAAGAGGAGACCTATGGTGTGTTCCTTGTACTTAGGGACACCGATCGGTCACCTCCCCCACGCATTCCCTTCCCCCTACAGTTAGAATCACTCACTCGGGTACACATTTAACCCCTTGATCGCCACCTAGTGTTAACCCCTTCCCTGCCAGTCACATTTACACAGTAATCAGTGCATATGTATAGCACTGTTCGCTGTATAAATGTGAATGGTTCCAAAATAGTGTCAGTAGTGTCCAATGTGTCCGCCACAATATGGCTGTCATGATAAAAATTGCAGATCGCCGCCATTACTAGTAAAAAATAAATAAAAAAATTAAAATGCTATAAATCTATCCCCTATTTTGTAGCCGCTATAACTTTTGTGCAAACCAATCAATATACGCTTATTGCAATTTTTTTTTACAAAAATATGTAGAAGAATACGTATCAGCCAAAACTATTTTTTTATATATTTTTGGCGGATATTTATTATAGCAAAAAGTAAAAAGTTAAATTGTCGCTCTTCTTTTGTTTATAGCACACAAAATAAAAACCGCAGTGGTGATCAAATACCACCAAAAGAAAGCTCTGTTTGTGGGGAAAAAAATATAAAAAATGTATTTGGGTACAGTGTTGCATGACCACGTATTTGTCATTCAAATTGTGAGGTGTCGTACACACGATCAAATCTGTCTGCTGGAAACGGTCTGCTAGACCGTTTCAGCAGACAGATTCGATCGTGTGTACGGGCAAACAGACGGATTTGGCCACCCGACAGATTTCAAAGCATGCTTTGAAATCTGTCGGCTGGAAACCCGTCTGCCCGACATGTCTGCTGGTTAGTATGCTAACCAGAAGACATGTCTTCTCGCACACGCGCCGAATAATTTCGACGCATGCGCGGAAGTGTTTTACTTCCTGGTGCGGTGACGCGGCGACGTCAACATCACCGCCACGTCACCAACACGTCAGCGCGCTGTCTGCTGGCGGGGATTTTGGTTTGCTCATGTGTACACGCGAGCAAACCAAAATGCCAGCAGACAGATCTGTTCAAATCAGTCGGTCCGACCGATTTGAACAGACAGATTTGATAGTGTGTACGAGACCTGACAGTGCTGAAAGCAGAAAAATGGCTTGGGCAGGAAAGGGTGAAAGTGCCCAGTATTGAGGTGGTTAAAATAATAAAATATATAAATTAAACAAAGCCCTATTACTCTGTAAAAGTAAGTGCCAGAACTAGGACCTTCAAGGCAGGATCACAAAGTATTTTTTTTTTTTTCATTATTTATTTTTAGTGACAATATGAAACATTTTACACAGAATAAAAACCTTCATCCAGTCAACTGTAATAGTGCACTAAATAAAAGAAAAACAATGATAGAATACAAATAATATAGAGTGTCACCTCAGATAAATAGGTAGGAGTGTGTTACTTCAAAGAGCAGCTGCCTGGGGTGAAACTTTCCATCTTTAAATGGGTGATGACAGGTTTCACTGATGGGGCAAGTGCATGTCGTTATTGGAGAAGCTTAAGGCCCTCTGCCAAAAGTTTTCTAAAAAGAAAAAACTTTAGAAAGGAGCAAAAAAAAATGGTGGGGGTGTGTGAAGGAGAGGGAACGTGGCCTCGGTTGACGGTGTCGCACATGAGGAGCTCTTTCTACTTAGCAGGCAAGATGAACTAGGTCCAGCAGAACCATGTTTTTTTTTAAACACACCTGCTGGCTCTTCAGAGACAAGGTGAGTCCCTCCATCTGCCTAATGACATCAAATGACTTCAGCCACTGGCCCACAGTGGAGAGCGTAGTTGATTTCCAATGTGCTGGGATATAGGCCCTGGCTTTGTTGACCAAGTGTCACACCAAAGAGTGACAATACTTCTGTTTAGAAAGCTTGATGAGATGCAGTAGGCTGGAAGCTGGGTCCTGCTCCAAAGTCAGGTCCTTAAGGTCCTGAATCAGGGTACAGACCTCCTGCTAGAAAGGGTGAATCTGTGGACGTGACCAGAAGACAAGAGGTAATGTATCTGGTGAAGTCCCGTACCTCCAGCATCTTGGGTCAACATTTCGGAACCTTAAGGAAGGTTGTAAATTTAACCCCTTTGGAGCCAACACCTCCCCGCCTTTTAATTGATTGCCTGTCACAGTGATCACGTGATTAGAAACCTCACAATTGCAAGTAGCCACCTGTAACTGTGTTGGGAATGGCCAGGATGTGCGCTTTTGGCACAGTGTTATTTGCACTAATGCAAGTAAATATGCATCCTCTCACTGACAGGCCGAATATTTGCATGCGGCCAGAGCCAAGGGATTAAAAATATTGAAATTTACCTATAAAAATAATTTTATACCTTGAGATTTCAATGACTGAATATTTATGGAAATACTTTAACCACTTGCCTACTGTGCACCTACACCCCCTTCCTGCCCAGACAAAATGTTAGCTTCCGGCACTGCGTCGCTTTAACTGACAATTGCGCGGTCGTGCGACGTGGCTCCCAAACAAAATTGCCGTCCTTTTTTCCCCACAAATAGAGCTTTCTTTTGGTGGTATTTAATCGCCCGTGCGGTTTTTATTTTTTGCGCTATAAACAAAAAAAAGCGACAATTTTGAAAAAAGACACAATATTTTTTGCTTTTTGCTATAATAAATATCCCATTTAAAAAAAAAAAAAAACATTTTTTATCTCAGTTTAGGCCGATGTGTATTCTTCTACATATTTTTGGTAAAAAAAATTAAAAAATAAAATCGCAATAACCGTATAGTGACTGGTTTGCGCAAAAGTTATATTGCCTACAAAATAGGGGACATAATTATGATTTTTTTTATTTATTTTTTTACTAGGAATGGCGGCGATCTGCGATTTTTTCTCGGGGACATTATAGCAGACACATCGGACACTTTTGACATATTTTTGGGACCATATACATTTATACAGTGAACAATGCTATAAATATGCATTGATAACTGTATAAATGCAACTGGCAGGGAAGGGGTTAACCACTAGGGGGCGGGGAAGGGGTTAAATGTTTCTCCTAGTTTGTGTTCTAACTGTGGGGGGAGGGGGGGTGACTGGGGGAGGTGACCGATTGTGTCCCTATGTAGGGACACAATCGATCTACTCTCTCCCTGACCGGGACGTCCCACAGAGCTGCACGTCCCAGCTCAGTTACACGGCAATCGCGTGTGCCCGGCGGCAATCGCGGCCGGCGGGCACACGCACGGGGGTCCCAGTGATGCGGCGCGCACGCGCGCCCCTAGCAGGTTTCTATGACTGCACGTCATATGACGTGCAGTCAGGACAATGAAGTTATCTGCCCGCCGTCATATGACGGTGGACGGATGACAAGTGGTTAAAGGGAATAGATAGTGGTTTTGTACATATTTGTTTATTATTGAAAGAACTGAACAAAATAATAAATTAATGCTTTTTTTTTTAGTTAGGTGAATATAAAATACTGTTGCTTGTGAATCTGGTCTCCATTCATGAAAAGCCCATTCTGGGCTTGGCAGGCTTTATATAGCACTGTTCTAGGTAAGCATATGATATGTTTAAAGGGCTGGGGGAGGGGGAGGAGGGAGTGAAGCCACTATATTTAATGTATGAGTATATGTTGCAAGTTTTATTAAACTGAATCAGTAGTTTAGATTAAAAGTCTTAGCTAAATAAATAAATAAGACATTTTACACATGCTGAAAAGTTGTGTCTAGATTCTTTATGAAGAGACATATTAATGATGTTTCGAAGAATGAATCAGAGTCATTGAGGTCAGATAACCCCGATCTACTAAGAAACCTATGCACATTTAAGGCTGCACAGGAAATGTTAATATATCACATATATTTCAACACTAATCCATAATGGATGTATCAGCTTATTAAATTTAGATCACTAGCTTATCTGCAGGCGACATGGAAGGGTTGTGCAAGAAACCACAATGACAATGTGCTTTAAGATAACAATGCAAAGAGCTGATTGAGAATACAAAAAGCAATTCAAAATACATCATGCTGCTAAGTGCTAAGATCTAAAGTCCTATTTAGTAAACTGGTAAACTGTGTTTTAAACATGAAGACCCTGAAATAATCCTCAATTGCTTTGGTTACAGTTTAATATCCTTAGAACACTGATATGTTGTCAAACAGTCTCTAAAATAACAATTGTGATATGCTTGCTGCAATTATATAAAACCATTGCTCAGGTCAGTTAAACAGCTCTGCGGTTTACAATTATGAAACCACCAATAAGATATTATTAATAGCTAAATGTAAAATAAGACCAAAGCGCAGCAATTACAATGTGAATTTAGCAATAAACCACAAGTCCCTAAAAGGAAAAAAAAACTATCTGCAGGTATGCCAACTTTTAAACCCCGGAGACAGAAAATGTCTGGTCAGTGAGCAATGAGGAATCCATTACCATACTCATAAAGTAGAGGCATTTAAACTTGTCAAGGTGGATTGTAATAAAACTGTTAAGTATTTCACAGAAGAATAGTGGTGGATCCATAAAAGAGTCCCTTTAAGTGCTCTGAAGATGAGTTGAGGACCATAAAAGTATCCCCAGGTTGGACTGATCTGATGAACGATAGCCAGATTCTCACAAAAGAGCCAGTTACTTATATTAACGTTTTAACATTTTAAGACATTTTTAGTATAGCTTTATAGTGCCAAAAATTAGCAATAATATTAAAAATAAACTATTAGTATACATTTACTAATAATATATAAAATATTCAATATTAAAACATTTAACATATTATATATGTATATTATTTATATACTGTATGTATATAGTACTGAAATATCCTGCAGGGCCCTACAGAAGACAAGGACTCATTCATAATTCCTGCCAGCTAGTTTTATAAAGGAAACCTTTATTCATAGAGCAAACGTACACGAACCCAGGGAGACCACACAAACTCCATGCAGATAATTCCCTTATGGTATTTAGACCCACAATCCAGTGCTGCAAAGCATAAGAGCTAACAGCGTAGTCAACTTGTTTTCAGCCACAAGTTGCAGTTTAAGGACACATTACTTTGCCTTGTGACTTAATGGTTAAAGCTAAAAAACAGGCATTTTAAATTTTTTAACGATATTGTCAAATGTAGTGTAAAATTTGTTGTCTTTTAGATAAGAAAAAATTCTATTTGTAATGCCCTGTACACACGATCAGTTTTTCCGACAGGAAAAACTTTTTTTTTTTTTCAGCAGGTAAACGAGTTAAATTTGTCTTGCATACACACGGTCACACAAATCTTGGCTGAAATTTCGAACGTCAAGAACACGGTGACGTACAAATCGTACAACGAACCGAGATCAATTTAGTTCAATAGGCAGTTTGGCTCTTCTGCTTGATTCTGAGCGTGTGTGTGTTTTTGTTTGCGTCGTAATTACATACCGACGACCGCGATTCCCTATAGGAATTTTTCCTGTCACAAAAATTGAGATCCTGCTCTCAATCTTTTCTTGGCAGGAATTCTCGCAGAAAAAGTCTGATGGAGCATACACACGGCCGGAATTCCTGACAAAAACCTCACACTATTTATAAGGGTGTAACAGTAGATATGTTTATTAAATTTGAAACTTCCAATTCATATTAGTGGGGGGTGTTCTAAAAAGGCTTTTTTTTACTGCCCAAACACTTGGTGTTCTATTTTGTAATCATATATATATATATATATATATATATATATATATATATATATATATATATATATATATCCACTTCAATACCCAGCCATAGAAAATTGACGGCCTGGGATGGGATTTACTATCCTAAGTGGCCGTCAATTGACGGCCTGGGCATTGCAGGCGAATATCTGGATGATGCCTGCAGCCAGAGGCATCATCCAGATATCCTCTTCTTCAGCCGACGATTCTGCACAATGTAAGAACGATCATAGCGGCGGTTCCGCGGGAGGGGACATCCCCCCCCCCTCCCGCCGCCATCCGGTGCTTCTCCGGGCTTACCTGTGCCTTCGGGGGCCCGGAGAACGAATCGTCGGCGGCGGCAGGAAGCATAGAGATGACTGGTGACCAGATGGTCACCAGTCATCTCTATGACCGTCGGAGGACCCGGGCGCGATCTGATGACGTCACGCCCGGGTCCCCGTAAGTAAACAAAGCCGCAATTGCGGCTGTAAGCCCCCATTCATGAAATCTGTGAATTTTTTTTCACCGATCTCATGGTTTCCAGCCTGGAGGAGAGATGTGAGGTCTTATTGACCCCACATCTCTCCATAAAGAGGACCTGTCACACACATTTCCTATTACAAGGGATGTTGTAATAGGAATAAAAGTGGAAAAAAAAAAAATGAAAAAAAGTGTAAAAATAAATAAAAAATAAGTCAAAAAATTTTATAAAAGATAAAAAAAAAATTAAAACGCCCCTGTCCCCGATAGCTCGTGTGCAGAAGCGAACGCACACGCAAGTCCCGCCGACATATGTAAACGCCGTTTAAACAACATAAGTATCGCCGCGTGCGTTAGAGTGCCAGCAACGAATCTAGCACTAGATCTCCTCTATAAATCTAAACTGTAACCTGTAAAAAAAAAAATAAAGCGTTGCCTATGGAGATTTTTAAGTACCGAAGTTTGGCGCCATTCCATGAGTGTGCGCATAATTAAAGCGTGATATGTTGGGTATCTGTTTACTCGGTGTAACATAATCTTTCACATAATACAAAAAAATTGGGCTAACTTTACTGTTTTGTTATTTTTTTAATTCATAAAACAATTTTTTTACAAAAAAAAGGCGTTTGAAAAATAATTGCGTAAATAGCGTGCAAGATAAAACTTTGGAATGACCGCCATTTTATTCCCTAGGGTGTCTGCTAAAAAAAACATATATAATGTTTGGGGGTACTGTGTAATTTTCTAGCAAAAGAATGATGATTATTACATGTAGGAGAGAAGTGTCAGAATAGGCCCGGTATGGAGGTGGTATAAAAGCCTGGTATTGAAGCGGATATATATATATGTGTGTGTGTGAAATGATGAGATTGAACCCTAAAGGCATTCTCATTGATCTAATTCAGTGGTCTCCAAACTGTGGCCCGGGGGCCGGATGTGGCCCTTTGCTTACATTTATCTGGCCCTGGGTGAACTATTTTATTCACTGACACCAACAATGGTACACAGTTACGCATAATGACGCCAACAATTGGGCCCAAAGACACCAAAGATGGGGCACGGTTCCACCTAGTGACAACAATGGGGCCCATTGACGGGGCACAATTCTTCCCAATGACATCAACAATGGGGCCCAATGACGGGCCCAATTCCTACCAAAGATGGGGCACAATTACTCCCAATGACATATCCAATAGGGCCCAATGACAGGGCACAATTCCTACTAAAGAGACCAAGGATTGGGGCATAATTCCTCCCAATGACAGGGCACAATTCCTACCAAAGACACCAATGATTGGGGCATAATTCCTCCCAATGACACAAGTGATGGGGCACAATTCCTCTCACTGATACCAAGGATGGGGCATTGTTTACTCCAACTGTTCCTGGGACCTTTTTCTACTCCCGATGGCCACAGTCTGGCCCCTCTAAAGCCTGATGAACAGTAAAGTGGCCCTTTGCTTAGAAAGTTTGGAGCCCCCTGATCTAATTGATGAATTCTCAGAAGAAAGGGTTTACTATATTTCATATATGGAAACAGCAGGGGCGCTAATAACCAGTTAAATTAAACAAAACAATTATATATTTCATATATATGTGTCAGAGGTAAATAGTCACATGATTTCTCCTGATCAGAGTTCAGGCTGGCTGATCCTCCCTTTCAGAAACATCACACGATGATATAACTAGGCATTTAGTCTATGGTTCACCTAAGAGGGAGTCCAGAGCGCTGGTTCCTATAGTGGAGGCAACAATATGATTCTTAGTTTTTATGACTTTTAGCAACGTTGGTTGTCTTATATAAGTATAGGTTAGTATTAATATTGAGATTAAAGTGTTCATGTCACAGTTCACTCTACTGACAAATGTTGCCACTGCTTTGAAGAACCTCTGTAGGTGACACAGAGATTTTTTTCTTAAAAAATAGGTGCTGGAACTCAACCATGACCCCCCAAATCCCCTCCACCCACACATACCCTCCAAATCACATCAAATAGTGGGTGTGGTCAGTACAATTTCACAAACAGTAGGAGGGTCTTAAAGGGGCATTAAATACCAAGATTGCATTATATACAGTGCAGAGTTCAGGGGGGTTACACACAGAGTGCAGAGCTATCACTTGTAAACACAGAAACCAGACTTCTATGTCTACAAGTGATTGTGATTAGCAGCCCCCCCCCCCCCCCCCCCCCCCGCCCTCCAAGGATCTGATCCAGAGGTGGTGCAACTGAGTTCTACCAAGCCCTGGTGACACACCTCCCTGATCAGCTACCACCATTTTCAGCTGAATTGCATACTGTAGTTGATGATTGATGCTTGACTGACACTCTTAGAGGAAGTCAAGCACCTGCAGGGTGTAATTGAGATGGCTGAATTCAGATAATTTTTTAAATTGCAAGTTTCTTCTTTCATTCCAGTATATTAATATACCATCTTTAGCAGATAGTGATTTGTATTTAATTTCCCTGATGGTAAATACATCTTCTACCAGGTTCTAACCCTCCAAGAACCCTTTAGAGGATTTGGACTCCATTTAACGTAAACATTTTTAAGCTGAGGTAAGTGTCCTTTGCTCTTGTTCATCCTTTGTGCAGCATTTTCACAAGAATCTAAAAGTGAAATGATATGCATGTCATGCAAAGCCTGCCTGGTGTAAAGTTTTTTGGGGGAAATTAGACACAGTCACAATCTGTCAGCCAACACACTCTGTATGACATTCTGAGAGCAAAAGGCATAGCCAACACCAGCGCCACCCACATAAAAGAAGTTCTGCTCTGGATACATACAGTATGCATTTTTTGTCATATGTTGGCTCTGTCATGTTTGTTTTTGGCTTTTTAAAAATGTCTTGGTTGTTTTTTTCTTTTAGAGATTGAGCACAAGCAATTTTGGCACACAAATATTACACCAAAACCATCCTATGTGTGTGACGATGGCCATGCCACCAACCGTGGATAACGAATTAAAAAGAAATAAAAACAGGTTTTCACGAACACTACCAATTAATCAATAAGCTATGACACTGATAAAAAGTGACAAGAATAGGTAACAGCTACTGCATTGAACCCTGCAATGGACTTTATCTGAGGTAAGAATGACAATGAATGGTAGAAAGCCAGCTTAATCTGACTATGAAAAGCACTGTGTCAGATTAAAGTAGCACTGAGAAATCCAGCTCTAAATGTACATAAAGAATGGCAAATGTGAGTTTCAGCAATGCTTGTACATGAAGGTTGGGTCTGCAACCCCTAATGCTCAAATAACATGCAAATACCTGAACAAGAATCTGTGACATAACATCTGTAATGAACCAAAAAGAATAATCAATGGAGGACAGCACAATGGCTTAGTGGTTAGCACTAGGGTTGTCCCGATACCACTTTTTAAAGACCGAAAACAAGAACCGATACTTTTTTCAAGTACTCGCCGATAACGATTACCGATACTTTTTTTTAAATGTCAAGTGACAGTGGCACTAATATGCAGCACTGATGGGCACTGATAGGTGGTGACACTGATGAGGTGTGGACTGTGTTGGTAGCTTCGGTAGCTTTTTTTTTTTAACATATTTTTTTTTATTGTTTTTACAATTTATATATATACATATATATATATATATATATATATATATATATATATATATATATATATATACAATGCTTTCTTTTTTTAGGGAAGGGGGGTGGACAGTCAGGGCCAGATTCTCAAAAGAGATACGACGGTGTATCGTAGGAAACACTGTCGTATCTCTGTTTTTTTACTGGGTATCTATGTGTGTAATTCCTAGAATCACTTACGTATAGATACAGTGAAGATCCGACTGGTGTAAAACAATTACACCGTCAGATCGTAGATGTAATTACTTTTCTGGCCGCTAGGTGGCCATTACTTTGTTTTCTCATTTGCCTATGCAAATGAGCCTAATACGCCGATTCCTGAACGTTTTTACACCTCCCTGTCGTCGTTTAAGTCGTTTCCGTAAGCATAAACCTACCCCTGCTATATGAGGGGTAGGTTTACGAAGTTCCGTCGTTGCCATGTTAAGTATGGCGTCGGGTCAGCGTCGTCTTTTTCCGTCGGTTACGTCGTTTTACTAAGTCGTTCGCGAATAGGGCATTGCGTAAGTGATGATCACGTCGTTTTGACGTCGGTTTCAACGGCACTTTCCGACGTGAGCTGGAGCATGCGCACTGGGCTTTTTTCCTGGCCGGCGCATGCGCAGTTCGATTGACGCGGGGGCGCGCTTAATTTAAATACAAGCCGCCCCCTTTGAATTAAACGGGGATACGCAGGGCCATTTACACTACGCCGCCGCAAACTACAGAGCAAGTGCTTTGGGAATACGGCACTTGCTCCATTAAGTTGCGGTGGCGTAGTGTAAATGGCTACGCCGCCGCAGATTGTATGTGAATCTGGCCCTCAGTGTCTGTGTTTATTTTATTTTTTATTATTTTACAAATTTACTTTGAATATTTATTTATTTCATTTTTTTTTTTTCATTCAACCCTAGGGGGGTTTTGGTGAGATGTCAGGTCCCTGACATCTCCCCTTTCAGACATGGAAAGGGACTGAGGATAGAGATTCCCCAGTCCCATTCTCAGCAGCCTCAGCCTCTCCATTCATAAACTGAGACATCATAGCACAGAGGGGGAGCAGAGAAGGATAGGGGACCAGAGGAGCACACAGAAGGGGACCGGAGAAGGACAGGGGATCGGAGGAGAATACAGAGGGGGACCAGAGGGCCACAGGAGGGGGCCAAGAGGAGCCCACGGAGTAACATAGAGGAGGACATAAAGGGTAGAGGATACAGGAATGATTGGTGCGGTGGCAAGGGAAGTTATAATCACTGATATCCATCTGTAGCTTTCAATAAAGCAGCTGAAAGCTGCGAAGGAGGAGAAGCGGCCGTCAGGTGCTTTATTGAAAGCCACACAGGGAGATCAGTGATTATAACTTTCCCTGCTACCGCACCGCACCGTTTGTTCCTGAATGTCCAGGTATCAGTTTAGGCGTCAGGAACATTTGCACAAGTACAAGTACTCCTGCAAATACTCAGTATTAGAACCAATATCGATACTAGTATCGGTATCGGGACAACCCTAATCACCAACCGTGCCTTGTAGCAGAAAGGTCCTTACTTTGATTCCCTACACTACTGTATCTGCAGGAACCAGGGTTCTGCCGACATTTTAAAGTCATGCTGGTAGGTAAATAGGCCCTAGTATAAATGTGAGATAGAGACTATAGAATGTAAGCGTCTGGAGGCAGGGGCTGATATCAATGTACAATTTGTAGAGTGCTATGTAAATTGTTGGTACTAAATAAATAACAATAACACTAAATATGCAATCTTGCAAATTATCTTCATGAGTCCTTTGGTTTTTAAGTCTATGGGCTCATGCAGGAGGGACAGATACTTTTGGTGTACTATGTCCTATTGTTCTGCCTACACCCATGTGCATGCAATTCAAAACAAGAAAAAAATTATTGAAATTCTTCTGCACAAAGGAAAAAAGGAATGCTCTGGGGTGATAGGTGATATGTTTTGTGCTGGATCTTTTCTAATACGATTAATGGTTCTCTCCTTTTATAAATAAGAGTGGAATAAAATACAGCTTCTAGTAGCCAGACAACCAAACTAAATTTATTTTCTTTAACTGAAAATACTGACCTTTAACTTTGTGAAGCACACAGCTTCAGATTCCTCCTTTTGTAGCCTCCCTTCTTATGTTTGTACTTATGATTTGTATGCTTCTAGCTAACTAATCTCTTTAAAAATCTGCCATGTTCCAAAATGATGTTGCTTGTCATGGTCTGATTCTTGTGCTTGCTATGCTGGTAACTACATTACATGCTAATTTGCTCTGAAATTATTTGTTGGATTTCAGCTCCATTTGGCAGTTTCCTACTCAGTAAAGAATGATTTTCTCAAATTGTATTTTATATTTAATACAGAAATACAGTAAAGATTTTGGTCAAAATATGGCCTGGCATTTGCTAAAATTTGGCAAGTGGATGGATAATGACAGGTGTTCAAAACATATTTTGGCACTTTCATATTATCCAATAAAAGAATATACCTAGTGGAGTAACCAACAGCAACGGGTCGAGTGCCTGACTTTCTGGCCTAGATTTGGTGTGGTTCCTGTCCTCATCAGTCTTTTGGGAAAGAACGCCGGCCCCCTTGTCCAGCGAGCGGAGGCTCGGTTAGTACTTCCCGAATGTAAATAGTTTACTATTAAAGCAGAACTACACCCAGTAAGGGAAGTTCCGCACTTCCTCCTCCTCTCCTCCTTCACATTTGGCAATTTTTTGGGGGGGCGGGTACCTGGTTTTGACAGGTACCCGCTCCCACACATGACAATCTCAGCAGAAGTTCGGCCCCTCTCCTTCCTCTGCAACCTTCTGGGACATGTCACAGGTCCCAGAAAGCTGTAAGACCAATCAGATGGTACAGCGCTGCTTGTGCATGCTCAGTGAGCAGCTGGCTGTGAAGCCGCAAGCTGTCACAGCCGGCTGCCCACAATTAGTATGCTAAGGCACTGGGGGAGCCTGGGGTAAGGTAAGTAAAATGGCTTAAACTATACAAAAACTAGCATTTAGCTGTGTCAGCATGGAGGAAGCCACACTGCAAGGGTAGTTTTGAATGTTCCCTGGAGCTTTATGTTTTTTTCTCATGCACCAGTATAATATGCAATCAAACAGGAGAAGCAAAAACGCAATAAGATACCATAAAAAATCAGGATTGTACCATAAACAATCAGTAGAGTTTCTATAATGCCCAAGGTCATTACAATTGGAAAAATAGTGAAGGCATGGGGTACAATAGTGGCAGCCTAGTGAAGGAGGAGCAAGTTAGGTATAGCCAGCTGAAAATTTTCTAGCAAAAAAATGATGTTTTTTTACATGTATGATTGGAATATCAGAATTGTTTCAAACTGGAAGTAATTAAGTAATGTTGTAATACAGGGAAAAATCAGGGCAAATAAACTATATAAAAAATCCATAACTTGCCTGGTCTAGTACACTGCAGCTTTAAAGTGCTATCCCTTCTCCAGAAATGTATTAGGATCATTACAAGGCCTGTCTGTACATTGTCAGCTAGCGCTTATGCCAGTCTTCTTTCTTGCAGGCCTGCAGTCTCTTTATATGATTTCCATTGCAACCACCCATTGTTACCACTCTGTACCCTAACATAAGAGGAATCATAACATTCTGAATACCCTAGTATAGGTGACCTGTCAGTGTGAGGAGAAAAAAAACAATTACCGATCCTTTGTTTACATCATGGGTTCATCATGGCTGACAGCTGATCACGTGGTAAGGGACCGGGACCGGCTCCTTACACGGATCTGTGATCCACCAAGTTTCAGTGACGTCTATTGACGTCTTCCCGGATTTTCAGGCCTGCGCTGTAGCCATCATTTGACTATAGTGCAGGCCTCTAGTGGTTAAAAATACATTTGGGATATTTATTATAGCAAAAAGTAAAAAATATTGTGTTTTTTTCAAAACCGTCACTTTTTTTGTTTATAGCACAAAAAATAAAAACCGCAGAGGTGATCAAATAGCATCAAAAGAAAGCTCTATTTATGTGGAAAAAAAATACCAAAGTTTCATTTGGGTACAGTGTTGCATGACTGCGCAAAATGTTACAGCGCTGAAAACTAAAAATTGGCCTGGGCAGGAAGGGGGTGAAAGTGCCCTGTATTGAAGTGGTTAATTATGTTTTAATATTCAAAGCAAACTCCCCCAACCATCCACGTTTCCATGCTTTTTTTTGGTGGAGGAATTTCTTTGAAAAACAACCCGACTTCTATACGTGGCCATCTTGAGCAAGGGCAGATGATTCATGTAGCACACTGGTGTCAAACACAAGGCCCCCCGCGCTGAATCTGTCCCTCCAAGCCATTTCATGTGGCCCCCCACACCTCTTCTGCAGCTGTCGGAGAGCTTCCTTACTTTCTGCTTTCAAGCAATGCATCCAGCTTCTTCCCAGCAGCAGCATAAGGAAAGGGGGGTGCACTGTGATGTAAGGGAAAGTGGAAGACTCAACTTCTGATGGTGGGGTGGCTCTTGACATCTAATGTAAGGGGAGGGGATGCGCTGGACATCTAATCTTACAGATACAACCGGCCCTTTTGAGGACAATCATAATGTTGATGTTGAGTTTGACACCCTTAATGTAGGGGTCCACGTGTCCCGGATTGCCCGGGACAGTCCTGCATTTTGCAGGTCTGTCCCGGGCACCTTCACTCCAGGACAATACAGTGTCCCGGAATTAAACTGACACAGCCACCCCACGTGCCAATCTGATGCCCCCAAAAAAAGCCCCAAAATTACCGCTTTACTCACTGACAGTACTTGTCCTGGCCGGGAATGCCTGGAGGAGCACAATCCCGCCCCCTGCTTTGTGATTGGAGAAATTATAAATCCCGCCTCTTGCGTCCAATCACTGTGCTGTGATTCGTTACAGCACAAGCTGATTTTTGGGAAGGGAGGGTGTCCCTGAATGGTAGTTTGGAAATGTGGTCACCTTACCTTGATGTAGTATTTACTCTCTGGAATCAAGCTGCCCATAGCTCAGGCATGCAGCAGGAGGGTGTGCTTAGCTGAGAAAGCCCCATCTCCCTTCCAGAAGACTCTTGGGATGTATGACCTTTTGGCATTAGTCAGAAACCAGGAAGTACCTGAAGACATGTAAAAAAAAAAAAAAGTTTAAAACAAATAAATATAATATACCCTCCTTCCTATCAATTTACTAATACTAGCAGCCTAAGGATTAAAAATAGTTATTGCTTATTGAGAGAGTAAATTTCTACTTCTAACAAAAATGTTTGTTAATAACATTTTATTTTCATTCCTATACGTCAAGTCACTATAGGTAACACTAATAAAGCTTTAACATATATACTATGAAAGAAATATGTGAGATGCTGTTTCTGATCTTCTGAAGATACCATTTGACTGGTTGCAATGTTGATGATGGCTGATCATCATCCTGGAGTTATTATTGTGTCTCTGACACAAGTCAGTGTGGCGATTAGAAGCTGCAACCTCAGTTTCAGCATGCTTAGTGTGACCAAAACAAACATTCAACATGTTGCAGCTTACCAATCTTCAGTGCAGTGTCTGTGATTTTTCTCCCCTTATTACACTTTCTAATCAGGCCAGCAACACACCCCATGTCTAATGCCGCGTAAACACGATAATTTTTCGGCATATAAAAAAAAAGGGATTTTTAAATACAGCTTACCTGTAAAATCCTTTTCTTGGAGTACATCACGGGACACAGAGCGGCATATTCATTACTATGTGGGTTATATGGAGTACCTTCAGGTGTGGACACTGGCAATCTTCAAACAGGAAGTCCCCTCCCTATATAACCCCCTCCCCTAGAGGGAGTCCCTCAGTTTTGTAGCAAGCAGTATGCCTCCCAAAATGGTCACCCAAAAGAGGGGTGGGAGCTCTGTGTCCCGTGATGTACTCCAAGAAAAGGATTTTACAGGTAAGCTGTATTTAAAAATCCCTTTTTCTTTCTCGTACATCACGGGACACAGAGCGGCATATTCATTACTATATGGGATGTCCGAAAGCAATGCTTTAATGAGGGGAGGGAGACATCTTCCAAAGAAGGATTCAATTTTAGAGCTAAACTCAAATCATAATAATATTTCCAAATTAGTCAAGAAAGAAGAACCTTTTTCTTTCTTTTTTTTTTTTTTTTTTTTTTATATAACCAAGGGTGTTTCTGATCCCGAGGATTTCAAACTGCAGCCTGTAGTACTGCCTGACCAAAGGCAGTATCCGCATTTCTTCTCACGTCTAGTTGATAAAACCTTGTAAACGTGTGGACTGATGACCACGTTGCCGCCTTGCATATCTGAGCCATAGAGATCTGATGGTGTGCTGCCCAAGAGGCGCCCATGGCCCTGGTAGAATGGGCCTTTACCGACAACGGAGGGGGCAACCTCTTCAATCCGTAGGCTTGAATGATTAATTGTCTAATCCATCTCGAGATGGTGGATTTTGCAGCTGCCTGCCCCTTCTTGGGGCCATCTGGTAGAACGAATAACACCTCTGTTTTCCGGATCTTTTCCGTAGCTTTAAGATAGGCCTTCATGGCCCGGACAATATCCAAGGTATGCAGCAACCCCTCCTTTCTAGATGTAGGTTTTGGAAAGAAGGATGGAAGTACCAAATCCTGGTTTAAGTGAAATTTGGATATAACCTTTGGTAGAAAGGAAGGATGGGGCCGGAGAACTGCCCTGTCCTTATGCAGAACAAGATATGGTTCCTTACACGATAAGGCTGCTAATTCTGACACTCTCCTGGCCGAAACTATGGCGACCAAGAAAACCAATTTTCTTGTCAGTAAGAGTAAAGGAATCTCAGCCAAAGGCTCAAAAGGTTGTTTCTGTAGAGTGGACAGGACAAGATTTAGGTCCCAAGGACAAACTGGTGACTTGACAGGAGGATTAATACGCAAGACCCCCTGCAAGAAGGTCTTTACCAGCGAGTGGGTGGCCAGCGGCCTCTGAAACCACACTGACAGAGCTGAGATCTGTCCTTTGATTGTGCTTAGTGCCAGGCCTTTATCCACTCCTAGCTGGAGAAAACTTAACACCCTATCAATAGTATATTTGCGGCAATTCCATCTTTTGGATTCACACCAGCCTATATAGTTCCTCCACACCCTGTAATAAATTACCCTGGAGACCGGCTTTCTAGCCTTAATCAGGGTAGGGATTACCTGCCTAGACAGACCCCTACCCCTGAGAATCAGGGATTCAGCCTCCAGGCCGTCAAATTTAGACGCTGTAATGTAGGGTGGAGGATCGGGCCTTGTGAGAGTAGGTCTGGTTGTAGAGGAAGAGTCCAAGGGTCTCCCACTGCCATATTCAGGACTAGTGAGTACCAAGCCCTCCGGGGCCAAGCTGGAGCTATTAAAATGACTGGCTTGTGCTCCACTCTGATCTTGCGCAACAGGCGGGGGAGTAACTGTAGTGGAGGGAATGCATATAGAAGTTTGAATTGATGCCAAGGGCAAACCAACGCATCGGTTCCGCAGGCCATAGGATCCCTCGCTCGCGACACGAACCTGTCTAGTTTCTTGTTGAACCTGGATGCCATTATATCTACGTCTGGCGTTCCCCACCTCTGGCAGATTGTCTGAAAGACCTGGGGATGCAGAGACCACTCCCCTGGCAACAGACTCTGGCGACTTAAGAAGTCTGCCTGCAGGTTGTCCACTCCGGGAATGAATATCGCTGAAATGCAGGGTACATGAACCTCTGCCCATTGAAAAATCAAGTTCACTTCCCTTTGAGCGGCCTGGCTCCTGGTTCCCCCTTGGTGGTTTATGTATGCCACCGCCGTGGCATTGTCTGACTGGATTCTCACCGGGAACCCCTTTAATCTGGAGGTCCACGCCAACAGGGCTAGGCGAGCAGCTCTGATTTCCAAGATATTGATGGGGAGCTGCCTCTCTGCTTTCACCCAAGTTCCCTGGCGGGAGAACCCTTCGAAGACCGCCCCCCAGCCTGCCAGGCTGGCGTCTGTGGTAACTACCTTCCAGACAACAGGGCTGAAGGATCTTCCCTTTAGAAGATTCTGAGGGTTCAACCACCAGGCCAGGCTCTGTCGGACCCTTGATGATAGCGTCAAAGGGGACTCTAAGGCATGTGCCCCCTTGCCCCAGGCTGCTAGAATGGCTGCCTGTAGGACGCGAGTGTGGATCTGAGCGTATGGTACTGCCTCGAACGTGGCCACTAGCTTGCCTAGTAATCGCATACACAGGCGAATAGTTGGTCTTTTCTTGTTTATAACCAACTGAACCAACCCCTTGATCGCCTTGATCTTTACAAGGGGCAGGAACACCTTTTGATGTTCTGTGTCTAACCTCATGCCGAGGTATTCCAACTGCTTTGTAGGCTGGAATGCTGACTTTCCCTGGTTTAGGACCCAGCCGAATTCTTCGAGGTACCGAACCGTGAGGCTTACTGCCTTTTGCAGACCCGTCCGTGAGTGATCTATGATTAAAAGGTCGTCCAAGTATGCTAGGACTGTGACTCCTTGGATCCTTAAATTGGCCAGAACTGGGGCTAGGATCTTCGTGAATACCCGGGGGGCCGTGGCCAGCCCGAAAGGGAGCGCCCTGAATTGGAAGTGTCGCTGCCCCACCGCGAAGCGTAAAAACCTTTGATGCGACTGAAAGATTGGTACATGAAGGTAAGCATCTTTTATGTCTATGGAGGCCAGAAAATCGTCTTTCTGAAGCGCGGCGGCTGCTGACCGGATGGATTCCATCCGGAAGGGCCGCACCCTTAGATAAGCGTTTAACCTCTTTAGGTCCAAGATTGGCCTGACATCGCCGTTGGGCTTTGGTATGACAAAGAGATTGGAATAGAAACCTAGGCCTTGCTCTTGGGCTGGCACTTCTATAATTACGTCCTGGCAAAGCAGGTGATCCAAAGCTGCCAGCATTGAGGCCTTCCTTGCTGGATCTCTTGGTAGCCTTGATTCTTGAAAATGAGGCGGAGGATATCTTAGAAACTCCAATCTGTAACCTGTGGTTACAGATGCCCGGGCCCAATTGTCGGGGATCTTGGCTTCCCAAACTTCTGAGAAGAGACGAAGCCTTCCCCCCACCCGTGAGAGTGGGGGCGCCCCTTCATAAGGCCGACTTAGGGGCTGTCTTTGACGGCTTGCGATACCACGGCTTCTTACCCCCAGGGGTCTGTCCCTGCGATCTACTGTTAACGTTGGATCGTGCAGGCGGCCGTCGATACTGCCTGGAATTAGAGGGCCCCGAGACAGGAAAAAGCTGCCTTTTAAATGTAGGAGCCCGGAATGTCTTTTTGACCGGTAAAAGGGTACTCTTGCCATTTGAAATAGTCTGAATATATTTATCCAGATCTTCTCCGAAGAGTCGTCCTCCATGGAAGGGAAATCCTGCCAGAAGCTTTTTGCATGGGGGTTCTGCCGCCCAGTTCTTCAACCATAAGAGCCTTCTCATGTGTACCAAACATAGTGATAAACGAGAAGCCTGCTGGATGGAATCTTTTATAGCATCTACCGCGAAACACAGAGCTCTGGGAATGTCAGCAAACTCTTCTGCTTGTTGGGTAGGCATGTCCTTTAACATCTCTTTTGTCTGGTCCTTTAATGCCTGACAAACTCCAATTGCAGCTACCGCTGGCTGCACCACTGCTCCTGCCGTAGCAAAGGATGCTTTTAAAAGTGTCTCTAATCTTTTATCAACCGGATCTTTAAACATATGTATGTTTTCCACCGGGCAAGTTAGTGATTTATTCACACATGAGATGGCTGCATCCACTACTGGGAGCCTCCACTTCTTGGAGAATTTTTCCTCCATGGGATAAATGACCGCAAATCTTTTCGGTGGCAGAAAAACCCTGTCCGGCCGTACCCAATCCCGAAAGATCAATTCCTCCAAGAGAGGATGGACCGGAAAAACTGCGTTGCTTAACGGGGCTTTCAAAGAGCCCAGAGAGGATACCGGAGGAACCTGAAGTTCTGGCAATGGCAAACTAAATGCCGAGCGGACCATGTCCGTCAAAGACTGTACCCACAGTCTCTCTGTCTGGGAGTCTGAAAATGGTTCCTCAGAGGTAGACCCCTCCATCCCTGAACCCTCTTGGTTCAGGTCCAGTTGATCCTCCTGTGATTCTAATTCCTCCGGAGAGAGAATCTCAGCATCTGAGGATACACCCCCTGGTGATGGGGATCTAACCCGTTTCTTACCAGGAATAGCTCTGGCGATCAATGCCGCTATTCTCTCTTCTAGCCCCCCTAGGGATACGGCTAGCATCTCCTCTGTGATAAACACAGGGCTGGGCTGATCTGGGCCAGCCTCCGCACCAGATCCCCCTAATGGCTCATCCAAGGCGCTTCTTAAATTAATAAGCTGCGGGGAAAGTATCGGCATATCAGAATCAGAAAGGGACCCCTTTTGTTTTTTGATCTTTTTTGTCCCCTTTGACCCCGAACCCTTGGAAGCCATAATACAAAATCGAGGGACTCCGCCCACACAACAGACTGTAGTGGCCAGGAGTACAAACTTCAGAGTTTAGGGGAGAACAGATCACTAGTGTCCCCAAAAACTGATGGGCCCGTATGTTGGTCTTTTTTTTTTTATATATTATATATTATATATTTGACAACATACAATGACCCTAATTTAAGTTTGCCAGCCTCCAACCTGCTGCAAAATAAGGGGGATTTCTTGGCTTAACAATAAAGGCATTGGAACAAAGTCCACATGTACTACCCCTCTTCCGCCACCGGGAGTCACTGTTCTGCCGCTCTGCGTCCTCTCCTTGAAAAAATCAGCCTCAGACTGAGCTCTGACAAGGCCTGCTGTCTATAACAGCACAAAGGCGCGCCCCTGTATGACGCCGCAGGCCCGCCCCCCCCCGCCCTCCTGTCTGGATGGCGCGAAAAAACGTCAATAAGACGTGCGCGCGCACGCGCGCGCGCGCGCGTATGCCGGATACAGGAGGAACATGGAGGAGCCGCGCTGCTGGAGATCCAGGCACGCAGAAACAGGCGGCAGATTCAAACCCCCGGCCAGGTAGGACTCTCTCAAGGCCCCTAGGGATCCTTACTAGCCCTAGGAAGAAACAGCAGGTTAGCTAGCAACACATATCTAGACAGGGGGGCCTAGTGATGGGGGGAGAAAGGGTGTCATCCTGTCTCTTTTAGACATAGTGATCACGGTTGCCCATGCAGAGCATACTTAGGCTATCCCCCCTTTTAGGTTACCCCGGGGAGCCTGCTGTCGAACCAAGTCCCGCAGGCTCCCCCTTACCTGCTCCATGCTGCAGGATGTTTGACCAGCAAACTGATCCAATCTTCTCCCATCTCCGTGGGTAGCGTAGTAGACCTTCAGGCCCTGGGGTCCTATGAAGGTACCCACTGTCCTGGACCTATATAGCACCCTGGCAAAACAGGAACTTTATGGTGCAAACTCCAAGTCCTGGGCCCAGGGTCCAGCCCTCCAAAGAGGAGCATTATAGGCAAAACCCCACGGTTTGGGGCCCGGGTACTGTCCACTTTGGCACTGAGGCTCCTTGGACAGATCCGGTAGCCCGCCCCTAATCCCAAGGATGTGGAGCAAAGCTATTCCGTGACCAACACCTAAGACACTGGCGAAAAAACTGAGGGACTCCCTCTAGGGGAGGGGGTTATATAGGGAGGGGACTTCCTGTTTGAAGATTGCCAGTGTCCACACCTGAAGGTACTCCATATAACCCACATAGTAATGAATATGCCGCTCTGTGTCCCGTGATGTACGAGAAAGAAACTATGTTTTTCGGCATGTAGAAAAAACGTTGTTTTTTCCAGCTTCATCATTAAAACGACGTTGCCCACACACCATCGTTTAAAAAAAAATTCTCTAGCAAAGCGCGGTGACGTACAACACGTACGACGGCACTATAAAGGGGAAGTTCCATGCGGATGACGCCACCCTTGGGGCTGCTTTAGCTGATTCTGTGTTAGTAAGGGTCTTTCACACGTGCGGTCCGTTTTTCGGTCTGCTCCGTGTGTCCGTCGGCTCAGTCCGTCGGTCTCCGCTGAGCTGTCGGGCAGACAGGGCGGTCCCCGCACACTGTGCAGGGACCGCCCTGTCTCTCCTCCGCTATCCCCTATGGGGAATCGGATGGAAACGGACCGTCTGTCCGTTTGCATCCGATCCGTTTGGCCGGACGGAAGAAAAATAGGACATTCTTCTGTCCGAAAAAACGGATGCGGATCTGGCGGACGTTAGCGGATGCATCATCCGCTAACGCATCCGCTCCCATAGGGAAGCATTGAGGCCCGTTACCGGACGTCCAAAAAACGGACGAACAGGACGGACGTGTGAAAGAGCCCTAAAAGACGATTCACGCTTTTCTGTCTGTTACAGTGTGATGAATGTGCTTACTCCATTACGAATGGTAGTTTTACCAGAACGAACGCTCCCGTCTCATAACTTGCTTCTGAGCATGCACGGGTTTTTTACGTAGTTTTAGCCCACATACGATAATTTTTTACAACCCGAAAAACTACATTGTTTAAAACGCCGTTTAAAAAAATGCAGCATGTTCGATTTTTTTTTTGTCGTTTTTCAGAACCCGAAAAATGATGTGAAGCCCACACACGATCATTTTAAATGTTTTTCTTTTTTAAAACAACGTTTTTTTCATTCTGCATGAATTATTAAAGCAAACACCTTTGAACAGCAGCATTGCCAGTCTGGGGGGAAGAAAATGCAGGACTTGCAGTCAGATTTTGATGGACTAACAAATTGAAGCTCAACTCCAGCTTCCACTTTCACTTTTTAAGCTGTTATAGCAACTGTATTCTTTTTTTTTCTTCCAAAATGTTTTATTGAGGAAATACAAAAGTAGGTAAATAGGTAGAATATAAGGTAAAACATCCAGGGTACAAGAGCACAATGGCCTGAGAATACACTGAAGATCAGAATCCACAACAACAACGAGACGTCTTCACCAGTTGTATGGCAAGTGTAGAACAGAACAGGGAACAGAGAACATATGAGTACGTTGATCCATTGAGCGAAAAATATAAAAAGAGTAAAAAAAAAGGGGGATCATTTCTTTAAGACTACAGGGGGTCCCCAAGTTACGAACTAACATCCGAGTTGCGAACGACTCCTACTTACGAACAAGGTGTTAGTGAGGAGCTCCAGGAATCCTGCACTCCATCATTAGCCATCCGTGCACATAAACGCTGAAAAACAACCTAATTACCCGCCTGCCTGTTCCTCTCCATATGCTGTGCCTGTATTACTGCGATCCCGCACACCCGCGGCCACCACCATCTTCCTGGCCTGTGCCTTGCTGGAGTGAGCCATCCTGGCTGCGAGTCATCCTGCCTGCCCATCCACAGGCCTGGTATGGTCCGGTGGCCTGCCAGGCTGCTAAAACCGCCCATTGCGGCCGAGGCCTGGTCCAGCCTAGTGAAGCCTGCAGATCACCGCTCTTTCCTGCGCCGCTGTTTCGACTTATAAACAAATTCGACTTAAAGGATCACTAAAGGAATTTTTTTTAGCTAAATAGCTTCCTTTACCTTACTGCAGTACTGGTTTCATGTCCTTATTGTTCGTTTTTGCTTTGAAGTTGCTGTAATCCTGCTCTGTTCTCCACACTTCCTGCTTGTCTATTTCCTTATAACCACCATACTGGGAGCTTTCTCACTGTGGTCTAAGCTGTCATTACTGTGTGTCTAAAACTTCCCCGAACCAATCAGATTCATTTTAAAAACAAAACACTGCCCTGGATTTGTTTGTTTTTGTTCTGTGTGTCTATTTCTACTGCAGGCACATTATATGATTGATTTTTATCTATTTTTAATCACTTTAAAAAGGAATCAGTTAACTTTTATGTCTCTATACCCTGTAAACAGTCATTTCAGCAACATTTTTTTTCCTTAGTGACCCTTTAAGAACAAACATACAGTCCCCATCTTGTTTGTAACCCGGGGGCCCCCTGTAATGTATTAGAGCTATATAAACATAGGTGTTGCCTTATAATGGGCTATGTTGTGGGTAGACCTGTACTCTTGAAAAGCAACTGCATTTGTATTTCATTTTTGGATAAAGGTTTTTACATAAATTAATAAAAACTGGTCACTGTAAGCATCCCTGTCAGTGATGAGTTTGTCTCAACCCTCTAACTGACACTTTTGTCTGGGCAGCTTGGTATGTTAAACAAAGGTAAATAACTGACTTAGGGTCCTTTCACACGGAGCGAATCCATATTGATCCATTCCGTATGTCCGTTTGCTCAGCAGGGATTCCTCCGTAAAATCCCTGCTGAGCTGTCGGCGGACAGGGCGGTCCCTGCACACTGTGCAGGGACCGCCCTGTCTTTCCTCCGCTCTCCCCTATGGGGAATCGGATGAATACAAACCGTGTGTCCGTATTCATCCGATCCAGCCCGCCAGACGGAAGAAAAATAGGATTTTCTTCCGTGCGAAAGAACTGAGCTTTACGGAGGCGGATGTTTACTGACGTTAGCGGATGCTCATCCGCTAACGTCCGCGATCCCATAGGAAACCATTGCAGTCCAAAAACGGACGTATGAAAAAACCGATGAACGGTCCGCACGTGTGAAAGGGCCCTTACTGGCTGTATCACCAGAAGAAAATAAAAGGAATAAAAGCTCCACTCAAAATAAAATGAATGCAATCACCACGTCTATGAATTGATAAGTTCCAATAAAATACATTTTTGTTTTTAGGTTTATTACTGCTTTTAAGATACTAAAAAGGAGTATTGTTTTGAAAAGGAAGTTTGAAAGAACAGCCAATATAAAATCCTTAGTGAAAAGTGTCCTTTAGGTCTGGGTCTGCCACATGCATAAATACAAGATGAAGGATAGAGGAGGTGTGAACCATCGTAAACAATTATATGTTAGCCAGCTCTAGAAAAATAACTAGATCGCAATGGTCAACACCTCCACAGTGTTTATACATGCAGCTCAGTGAAGGTGTGTTAAACTTACCGCAAAAGAATAACAGTTATATTGCCAATAGCAACCAGACAGATATTTGATTTTTCTCATGCTATGCTATAAGCAACACCTCTACCCTTTTTTTAAACTCAGCACTAACGTGCTTAATTCATTTTAATGATCTACCTCAGCAACTCACATTTCCAGGAAAAACACTCTGGTCTTCCTAATGGAAAGATAAATAGCAATAAATTCCTACATACATAATTCGCAAAGAAGAAAACTGCATTATCACATTTGGTCAATAGGTGGCACTGTAGCCCCTATTTTGCATTCTTAATGGCCTTAAATGCATATTACATGGATGAGTGCATAGAACTTCCACCAATTTTTTATACACTGAAACATTTAACCTAACAAATAGTTTCCGATCATTTAGAAAGTACCCATTTAAACAGTAATTTAAAAAGAGTAAGTAATGTATTTTACTTCCAGCTTACAGTATTACGTGCAGCAAAAATGTGTAATCACCCCACTTATCAGCCTTCATGGTGCTCCTTTTTTTCTACTCCAGCACAATATATTTGTAAAGAATAGGCCAATGTTTGCCTGTGGGTTTTCTTTGTGTGCTCAGATCCCAGGAAAATGGTACATCTGGGAAGGGCTCACATTTCTTTGTGCTATTTACAAGGGAGATAGATGCATACAGATATCTATGTATTTGCTTATGACCTTACGGGTGGCCATAGACAGGCCGATTTCTTTTCTCCTTCAGCCCATGTGCTGGACAAGAGCAAATCAACGGATTCCCCAATGCATGCTAACTTCATTAATGAAGCAATCTCCACTTCTGACTATCGTATTCAAAGCAGGGAGAGAAAAAAAACAGACAGATCGTAAAGTAAAAGTAGCACACATTACATACTTTATACATTTTTAGGCACACATTTAACACTTTGATTGCTCTACAGTAGCTGTTAACCCTGCCCGAGCCAGTGTCATTAATACAGTGACAGTGTACTGTCATAGGCATGTGCACAGAGTGTGCCAGCTGTGCCCAGGCACACCCTAATCACCCTGTGCAGCATAGATTCTCCCTACTGCCCTAGCACCTCCCTTGCACCACTGTCGGCTTCCCTTCTCTCCCGCTGGCTGTTGTTGCTGGGATGTTTTAGGATGAATGGGGAAGGGGCCAGTAAATATGTTATTTATTGGCCCCTTCCCTTTCTAAATGAAGATAGTGAGCGATCCGTAGGTAGTGCTTTGAGCTTTGGGCGCACACCTATGTGTACAGTATTAGCACTGATCACTGTAATAGTGTCACTATTATTGTCAGTGTGAGTTAGTCAGTCAGTGTACCCACCAGCCAGTGTCAGCTATTGCCAGATTGTCCACTGCCCTATCACAGTTCCACTATAAATTGTGCCATTACCAGTATAGTGTCATACGAGATGATATCAAAAAGTTTCAAGCCTAGTTTTGTAACACGCCAACAGATGGCAGCACAAGGCTACATGCATTGTCACAAGGCGCACCGACCTTCATAAGTCAGGCTGGGTTCACACTACGATTTTCCCATCCGTCAGCCGCATACGATTTATATGAAAAAACGTATGCGGCTGAAACGGATTGAACCGTACGTAAACGTATGCGTTTATAAAACGTATACGGTTTCAAAAAGTGCGTACGGTTCCATCCGGTTTTGATTAAAAAAACGCATACGTTTTTGGAATTAGTGTCATTTAATAAAAAAAGATTTTCTTGTTTTGAAAATGCGCATGCGCAGACGAAAAACGCATACGGTTTATACGTATGGAACCGCACATATGTGCGTTTCCATTGACTTTAATGTTAAAAAAAAACGTATGCGTTTGCCATACGGTTTCAAAAACTGACTCAAAACCGTGGTCGAACACGGTTTTGTGTACTGTTAAAAAACGTTTTGCCAGCAAATCGTACGCACCCGGATGCATCTGAGTGCATACGATTTGCAATGCATTGTCTATGTATGCGTTTTCCCGTACGGGCCCGTACGTTTTCAAAACTGAAATCGTATGCGGCTGACGGACGGGAAAATCGTAGTGTGAACCCAGCCTCAGTGTGCCAAAAGACATCGTCCTGTGTACATCGGGAGCTGTGTAACTGGTGCTATTCTGATCATGGGCCTTACCACGTCTGCTACTTCATCATAGACAGCAAGTTAGAACAAAGAGAAAATGTGAAATTCTGCGTAAAACTGGGAAAACCGGCCAGAAAGACTGACGTGATTGGGCTGCTGTAATTGCTTCAGAGCTTAGTTAATGAGATAAATCTTCATGTTACAAATGTACCCAATCAAATGCAAGAAAAATAAAAAAATAAATGCATTTTTGCTTGCACATGATTAGATGATGGAAGTCAGCAGAGCTTTTGCTCATTTACTAACCTCTGGAGTAGGGATGAGCCGAACACCCCTGGGTTCGGTTCGCACCAGAACCTGCGAACAGACCAAAAGTTTGTGTGAACTTTAGAACCCTGTTAAAGTCTATGGGACTCGAACGTTTGAAATCTAAAGTACTAATTTTAAAGGCTAATATGCAAGTTATTGTCCTAAAAAGTGTTTGGGGACCCGGGTCCTGCCCCAGGGGAGTGTTTGGGGACCTGAGTCCTGCCCCAGGGGACATGTATCAATGCAAAAAAAGTTTTAAAAAACTGCAGTTTTTTCAGGAGCAGTGATTTTAATAATGCTTAAAGTGAAAAGTTAAATATTCCTTTAAATTTCGTACCTAGGGGGGTGTGTATAGTATGCCTGTAAAGTAGCGCTTGTTTCCTGTGCTTAGAACTGTCCCTGCACAAAATGTAATTTCTGAAGGAAAAATGTCATTTAAAATCACTCGTCATCATTGTCGGATACCAGGAATACAGACAAAAGTCATTCATAAAAAAAAAAAAATGCGTGGGGGTCCCCCCAAATTCAATTACCAGGCCCTTCAGGTCTGGTATGGATATTAAGAGGAACCCTGCGTCAAATTGAAAAAAAAAATATGTGGGGTTTTCCCCAAATATCCATTCCAAACCCTTCAGGTCTGGTATGGATTTTAAGGGGAACTTCACCCCAAATAAAAAAAAAATGCCGTTGACCCCCACGCATTTTTTTATGAATGACTTTTCTCTGTATTGCCGGGAGCCGACAATTCATTATAGCCGCGAGTAATTTTAAATTACTTTTTTTCCCTTCAGAAATGACACTTTGTGCAGGGACAGTTCTAAGCATGGCAAACAAGCGCCACTTTACAGGCATACTATACACCCCTCCTAGGTGCAAAATTTAAAGGTGTATTTTACTTTTATTGTTTTGTATTGATACATGTCCCCTGGGGCAGGATCCAGGTCCCCAAACACTTTTTATTACAATAACTTGCATATTAGCCTTTAAAATTACCACTTTAGATTTCAAACGTTCGAGTCCCATAGACTTTAACAGGGTTCTAAAGTTCACACAAACTTGCTGGGAACACCCCAAATAGTTCGCTGTTCGGCGAACAGGCAATGTTCGAATCGAACATGAGTTCTACTCGAACTCGAAGCTCATCCCTACTCTGGAGCAACTGCTTTTGCAGAGTGCAACTGCACTTTGCAAAGTATACAGTGTATTTGTCTTTAGTAAGTCAACCCCATATTTGTTTTTATGTATTTATTACTATTATTAGGTTTAATTTTTCAAAATGTTTGGTCTTTTTTTGTTTATATCACAGTGGTGATTAAATAACACCAAAATAAAGCTCTATTTGTGTGAAAAATATATAAAAATGTAATTTGCGTACAATTTTGTATGACCGCACAATTACCAGTTAAAGTAACACAGTGCTGAATAGCGAAGAATGCTCTGATCATGAAGGGGGTAAAACCTTCCAGAGCTTAAGTGGTCAAATCATACAACCCCTTTACACTTGGGCTGTTTTAGACGCCACTGCTAAGCACCTGAAAAATGCCTCCCATTCATTCCTGTGTGACTTTTCACACTGGGGCGGTGCAGGACGTTCTGAAAAGTCCTGCAAGCAGCATCTTTGGGGCGGTATGGGAGCACTGTATTTAGCAATCCCAAAACGCCCTGCCCCATTGAATGAATGGACAGTACTTCCGAAGCACCTGAAAAGCGCTCCCAAAGTGCCGCTAAAGCGAGCGGCGCTTTAGTGGTAACACGGTCGTGGCCCCAGTGTGAAAGGGGTCTAAGATTCAAACACCTCCATGATCTGGATAGCCAATATAGAAGACGTTTGCAATGCTGTATTGCACAAAGTGAGTATGCTGTCGTGTTTTAAGGGATATAACTTCTCTTATGAAGAGGGTGTATCCCTTAAAACGCTTTAGCATACTCACTTTGTGCAATACAGCATTGCAAAGATCTTCTATATTGGCTACCCATGTCGTGGAGGTATCGAGAGACCAAGTTCTATATAATATACATGCCAATACATTTCTATGGCCGGATGTACACACCACCTGTGGCTACCTGGGTGTGGGAAACTGCTATGAGTTTTATGCTAGCGCCCCTTTGCGCCTACAAACACCCATGTGCTTGTTCACTTAAAGTGGATGTAAACCCAATTCATGAAATTTGAGCTGGGCATTTATATCTGCAGTATTTTGTTATCTCTCTTCAATGAGCTAAGTCCCTTAGCTCTCTCCTGAACCGTTCCTCTGTTATCAGCCTAATAATTCCTGACAAATTCTCGGACACATCAGATAAAAGGAGCCTGACATTTCTGTCAGGGGAGGTTGTTAAAATAGATTAGCAGGGAGCTGGCCCTGTTACAAAACACCTCTGAAAGTTTCTGCCTATGATGAGAGGGTATGTGTGCCTTTCTTCGAATCAGCAATGTTAGCTATCTTGGCTGTATGCACAGACATCACACTCTGTGTTAAACAGGAAGAGAAAATCTCCTAACACGATCTGAACTTTCTAAACAGTATATAAAGAAGAAGACAGCAGATATACATGCAAAACCTATGTAGGGAGATTTGGTTTACCCCTGTGTATCATCTGAGGCTGTTCACTTCATTGGGTGTATGGAGGGTTTGCATCCACTTTAAAGCGAACCTGTCATGAGAAAAATAGTCCTAGATGGACAGAA
Organism: Rana kukunoris; assembly: GCA_029574335.1. Lineage (NCBI taxonomy): Eukaryota > Metazoa > Chordata > Amphibia > Anura > Ranidae > Rana > Rana kukunoris. The sequence continues at coordinate 237,111,242 of CM056052.1, read as the reverse complement.
ACACAAATGCTTTGGCAGATAAAACAACTTTGGTATATGTAGTTCATGTGTGTATTCAGCTGTTTGCCCCGGAGTTGAGCTTTAATGTAGCAGTGAGCGAAGAGTGAATCAATAAAGTCTTGTGGTCCAGAGTTAATCATGAGTCATTGTAAATGTCTCTGTAAACATTTTCTGTACTGCGTATGAAAAGGAGATCAGAGCACTACTCATACAGTCCGCATATTACTAAAACATCCAGTGTATGTATATGAAATCTTTCTGTTCTGAAGAGAAATATGATATACTCATGTTACCTGATAATTATGAGTAATATTGACATAGCAGGGACAGTGGGAATGGGTTCCAGCTAACATAAATGCAATTTAAACAACTCTAATCTTCTATTGGATATGCTTCAGCTGCTTTCCTTTTAGAAACATGAACCTGTTTCTGTGCAGTCATTTATCTGTTTTAACACCTTTAAACCATAAATGACCTGGAACAGGGGAAAACTACATGTTAAACTTTCAAGCCTCTATCTACATACATCTGTCAACAAACAAACCATATGATACATACTTTCCATAAGCGGAAAATTGCTATCTATGCTAACATATCCATTTTATTTTTTTTATTTTTTCAGAAAAAAAAAAAAAAACAACACATTGGGAAACGGTTAGGGAAGAAAAATGTGTCTTTCCATAAGTCCGCCTGTGAAAAAGAAAGATACACATCTACTTTTTGGTTCAGTTTTCATCCATTCCCTTATCAAAACATTCCCAAATGTTGCTGGTGCAGAGTGTTTAAAAGGAAATCTGTCACATGCGAAGCAAGAATTGAAAATCATTACTGACTAAATCCATGTAGACATCATTCAAGTGCATGTAGAGCCCATTTTTTATTTTATTTTTTCGTTTTGGATAGAGTAGGGAAAAAACAAAAACCCCTGCCAGATTTTTGTTTTGTGTTTGTGTACCATTGGGGAGCTTTCCCTTCACTTCCTGTCCCAGAGATGCAACAGGAAGTTAGCAGAAGTCCCCCAAAGTGCTAGGTAGGAATTTCCTTCTAAGACAGTTGTCCCAACACAGGTGTTCCCATTGGGAGATTTCTCATTAAGGGGTTTCTAAACCCAGGACCCTGCAATCACAATATCTGGTCTCCCACAGTACACAGAACATGGAAATACAATTATTTTAGTAAATATAAACTGCTAAATACCTTTTTTCATCAGCAGTATATAGCAGTCTTGTGTCTGGTCAAAGATTGTAGGAGGAGTTTTCATTCTACTCTGACTGTCCTATGAGGATGCAGGACCCTTGACCCTCTATCTGGACAGTGCTGATTGGCCCTGTGTTGATCACATGCATTCTCCCAAGAAACAAATGTTGTTGTTCTTGCTAATTAATCATCTGTAGAAATACTTTTCATTTTCAGTGGTAAGAGTAGGCTGTGTGTAAAGCTGATCATACGCACATAGATTTTTTTTTTTCTACCTACCTGTCCCTTCCCTGCAGAATGGGCTTCTTATTCTCTATGGTGAACCAACAGTCTTTTAGAAGATCTTTCCAATCACTAGGCAATATCAGCTTTGCTGATTGGAGAAGTAAAAGTTCTCATTCAGCAGGTGGGTAAGTGCCAGAGAGACCACTGCTTCCACACAGAAAGAAAAGTTCCCACTCTGCAGCTGTTGGAAGGGGACAGCCTTTTCTATAAAGATTGTGTCTGCTTTAAAAAGAAGATTAACTGTTAGGCCTCGTACATACGACCGAGGAACTTGTCGTGAAAGACACAGCGTTTTCCTCGTCGAGTTCCTTGTTAGGATTGTCGAGAAACTTGACAAGCTGTCTTTGCGTACACACAGTCAAGACCAAATCTCCTTGTTCTCAAACTCGGTGACTTCAACACATACAACGGCAGGAGAAGTTCGATTCCACTGGCACAACCCTTGGGGCTGCTTTTGCTAATCTCATGTTACTGCGTGTTAGGTAAAAGTTTGGTGAGAGACATTTGCACTTTTCAGTCTGTTACAGCGTGACAAATGTGCTATTTCCATTACGAACGCTACTTTTACCGAAGGTGCGCTCCCGTTTAATACTTTATTCTGAGCATGCGCAGGTTTCTAAGCATACACACGAACGTGTTTCTCATCGAAAACCAGCCCAACGAGGAACACGACGAGGAAATTGAGACTCCCAACGAGGAAAAAGAGAACTTGTTCTCTTTTTTCCTCTTCGAGTTCCACGTCAGTTTTCTTGATGAAAAGCATACACACAACCGTTTTCCTCGGCAAAAAAGCTCTGCCACCAAGTTTCTTGATGGATTCTGTCGAGGAAAATGGTCGTGTGTACGAGGCCTCAGACATTAAACACCTTTTGTTTTCATACACCTGTATTTAGCTGAATTAATCTGAAGATTGTTTTGGGCTTTGAGGGGGCCATACATCTGATAAAATTGTCACATGGCATGAATGTTTTTAGTGCAATCACTCATCGATGTCCCTTTGTATGGAGCAGTTATAATCACAAGTCAGATCTCTAGAGACTGTAATTAGGCCTGTAAGGTTTTTGGGGGAGTTTCAGCTGACCTTTTTTTTGCCTCTGCTGATTCATCAGAGAAGAACATAGACAATCTTGCATTCAGTAGATGCAGTGGCGTTGCTGGGGGGGGGGGGCGCACACGGGTGACACCTGCCAGAGGGGTGACAGCCTTCGGCAGGACCCAGGCAACATCACTGCACTGACGATCCCCATCTCTTGCACCGCCTGCTGTCACCTACACAGCCGAGCTGAGTGGAGCCACCACTGCCTCCTCTCTGTTTACATCTACATAGGAGGGAGGGGTACTGCTGAACATGTCTATGATATGAGGTATGCACTGCACACATTATGGGTCTACACTGAGGGGATCTGCACCGAGGGGGTCTGCACTGAATGCGTCTTCACTGAATGTGTCTTCACTGAATTGGGGTCTGTACTGAGGTGGTCTGCACTGAATGGGTCTTCACTGAATGGGTCTTCACTGAATTGGGGGTCTGCACTAAATTGGCATCTACACTGAATTGGGGTCTGTACTGAGGGAGGGGGGTCTGTACTGAGTGGGAACTATAGTTGGTGAAGGGGGGGGGCGATACCATGTTTTTTCGCACCTGGTGACACCATCCCTAGTAAAGCCACTGTCTCCTCCCTGTTTACATCTACACAGGAGGAGGGGTACTGCTGAACATGTCTGTGATATGAGGTATGCACTGCACACATTATGGGTCTGCACTGAGGGGATCTGCACCGAGGGGGTCTGCACTGAATGCGTCTTCACTGAATGTGTCTTCACTGAATTGGGGTCTGTACTGAGGTGGTCTGCACTGAATGGGTCTTCACTGAATGGGTCTTCACTGACTTGGGGGTCTGCACTAAATTGGCATCTGTACTGAGGGAGGGGGGTCTGTACTGAGTGGGAACTATAGTTGGTGAAGAGGGGGGCGACACCATGTTTTTTCGCACCTGGTGACACCATCCCTAGTGACGCCACTGTCTCCTCCCTGTTTACATCTACACAGGAGGAGGGGTACTGCTGAACATGTCTGTGATATGAGGTATGCACTGCACACATTATGGGTCTGCACTGATTGGGTCTGCACTGATGGGGTCTGTACTGAATTGGGGTCTGCACTGGGGGGATCTGCACTGAGGGGGTCTGCACTAAATGGGTCTTCACTGAATGTGTCTTCACTGAATTGGGGTCTGCACTGAGGTGGTCTGCACTGAATAGGTCTTCACTGAATGGGTCTTCACTGAATTGGGGGTCTGCACTAAATTGGCATCTACACTGAATTGGGGTCTGTACAGAGTGAGGGGGGTCTGTACTGAGTGGGAACTATAGTTGGTGAAGGGGGGGGGGGCGACACCATGTTTTTTCGCACCTGGTGACACCATCCCTAGTGACGCCATTGAGTAGATGTGGTGACTTAGGATGCATTTCTGGTTCCTGCTACGCAGCCCGAAATAGTGGTACTGATAAAGTTGTATTGAGCTGCATAGTAGAACCATGCTTGTTTCCTTGATGTGCCCTGGCATTTGCATATTTTGCAAATCCCAGTAACTGGCAAAATAGTAGGTATTGTCTGTTTCCATCAAAGGTTGGCCTCACAAAGTAGATGTTTGGGACAACCACATTTCCAATATACCATGGCAGCTGGAATTTATACAATAACATTCATATCAATCTTTTTTTTCCTACAGTTTAACAAAGAATCTCAAACAGATATGGCTATGTGTTTTTATTATATTATCTTGAGTAAATATGGGAGGCTCTAAGATCTTACAGAAAAGCTGAACGGGTATATGCCATATTCAATGACTGGCACGGATTAACAGAATTGTTGGCATTAGCATGCGGTCACACTATTTTAAGCAGCAGTCAACAGAGACTAAAGCAGACAATAAAAGCAAACAGTGGAATTGGCACTGGCACAAACTAGTGTGCTGACAGGAAAATAAAGACAACACAAAGAACTAGCTATGTGAGGTGTGAGGTGTGTTCCGCCATACACCAGTTTAAGCTGTGATAATTCTATTTTGCATTCCACTCACGGAAGATGTATTCCAGTAAGATGATCTCATGCACTTTGGAGTTACTCAGTGAGTACCAGAATACATTAAGTGGGTGCAATTGTTGCTTGGCACTGGAAAAACAAGTACAAGTTGTAAACTTTCAAACATCACCGTAAACTTCATATAGGGATATACCAAAATAATACATTTTATTTTAAAATTTCACTTCAAGTCAGAAACTCTACTTAGTTTAACAGTAACTGAGGTATTAAAGCCTTACTCCGGGCAACATTTCTAACCTTCAGGGGGGTTTGTTCCTTACCTTGTCAAGAAAGTTATACTTACCTAAATCCCCCTCTGGGTACCTCATGGGCACGGTTTCTGGGTTGCAGAGGACCACTATTTCCTTAGTGGCCTGTCCCCTACCAACTCCTTGCAATGACGTTCATTCTCTTTTGGATCCTTAAAGGACACCAGACAGCCAAGTGTCTGTGTTATGTCCAGTTATGTAGACGCATAATGAATAACTCCACCTTATGTAAAACAAACAAACAAAAAAAAGTAAGAGAGAGATTAGGCCCAATACTGGAGAATCCCGTGATCCTAATTTTCATTAAATATCATTTTCTTCTACTGACAGTTATTAGTAAGGCTGCGTACACACGATCGGTTAAACCGATGAGAACAGTCTGATGGACCATTTTCATCGGTCCAAACCGATCGTGTGTGGGCGCCATCGGTTGTTTATCCATCTAATAAAAAAAAGCAAACTTGTTTTTAATTTAACCGATGGATACCTAACGGATAGCAAAAAAACAATCGTTTGTAGGCACGACCATCGGTTAAAAATCCACACATGCTCAGAATCAAGTCGACGCATGCTTGGAAGCATTGAACTTCATTTTTTTCTGCACGTCGTTGTGTTTTACGTCACCGCGTTCTCCCACGATTGTTTTTTTAACCGATGGTGTGTAGGCACGACTGACCATCAGTCAGCTTCATCAGTTAACCGATGAAAATGGTCCATCAGACTGTTCTCATCGGATGAACTGATTGTGTGTACGCGACATTAGAGGCGGGAGGGAGGGGTGGGAGATAAGTTAACTTTCTTCCAGAGATGAGCGTCAAATTATTCTTTAATTCTTAAACTCCCACTTTGGTGGAAGGGTCAGGTAATGTATTTCTAGTGCTATCTTGTCACTTTGCACATTTTATTGAGTGGCTTGAACTACAATACCCCCCCCCCATTCCCGTAACTGCAGGGATGCAAGGAAACAATTGAAAAGATTCCTGTGTCTCTGTGCCACCAGCAATCCCATCACAGACTAAGACTAATATTTTTTTAGGTTGAATGGACCACCCTTTCTGCAGGAGGAAGGAGCCTTTAACTGTACAATGCAATATTGGTCTGCCCTGAAGCCATTACTAGTTACCCTACATCTAGAGGCAGGACTCTGCATCTAACCCAAGAGTTAATAAAAGACAAAAAATGAAATCACATAACTTAGAATTCTTAGCTGAAGAATTGGAGACTTAAGATCAATTATTCCCTGAGAACCAGATCCCTTTTTTTTTGTATTTTACACAGATAGGCAGTCTGGTAGGATATCTCAGTATAGAAATATGAGCTATCAATGCAGAGGCAATAGGATGGTCAGAAGTCACCTGAAGTCTCAGATGTTGGTCTGTCAGATGCCTGACTTCACATCCTATCCCTTATCTTCTGAGTGTAAGGCCTTGTGCACACTGGACATTTTTACAGCTGCTGTTTTTGGCTTTAGGTGTTTGTTTCTGCAGCCAGTAAACTCCCCAGCATGTTATCCCATGTGTCCATGCATACATATGCTTTTTTCAGCGTTTTTTGGCTGGGAAAAAAACCCCCAGAAGAACTATTAGTTTCTGAAGAGAATTTTTTTCTGCTGTAAAAACTCTCTAATGCCACGTACACATGATAATTATTCAGCATGAAAAAAAACTTTGTTTTTCAGCATGTTCCAAAAAAACGAAGTTTTTCCAACTTCATCATTAAAAACGACATTGCCCGCACACCATCGTTTTAAAAAAATGATTAACAAATCGCGGTGACGTACAACACGTAAGACGGCACTCTGAGGCCGTGTACAGACGATGAGACATGTCCGCTCAAAAATGTCCGACGGACCGTTTCCAGCGGACATGTCTCATCTGATTTTGGTCCGATAGCGTGTACACACCATCAGACGAAAATCCCCTCGGGCTGAGGACGCGGTGACGTGGCGGTGACGTTTACACCGCCACGTCACCACTCCAGGAAGTAAAATACTTCCACGCATGCATCGAATCCATTTGGCACATGCAGGGGAATTTCTGTCCGCTGGTTAGGCGTACTAACCAGCGGACATGTCGGACGGACAGGTTTGTAGCGGACAAATTTCAAAGCATGCTTTGAAATTTGTCCGCTGGACAAACCTGTCCGCTAGCCCGTACACGCGATCGGATATGTCTGCTGAAACGGTCCGTCAGACCAGTTTCAGCAGATAAATTCGATCGTGTGTACGCGGCCTAAAAGGGAAGTTCTATTCGCCTTTGGGCTGCTTTAGCTGATTCCTTGTTAGTAAAAGACGATTTGCGCTTTTCTGTCTGTTACAGCGTGATGAATGTGCTTTCTCCATTATGAACGGTAGTTTTATCAGAACGAGCGCTCCCATCTCATAACTTGCTCCTGAGCATGCACGGGTTTACAACCCGAAAAACTACATTGTTTAACCACTTAACCCCCAGCCATATTGCTGGTCAAAGACCAGAGCAATTTTTGCGATTCAGCACTGCGTCGCTTTAACTGACAATTGCGCGATTGTGCGACGTGGCTCCCAAACAAAATTGGTGTCCTTTTTTCCCCACAAATAGAACGTTCTTTTGGTGGCATTTGATCACCTCTGCGTTTTTTAGTTTTTGCGCTATAAAAAAAAAAAAGCAACAATTTTGAAAAAAAATATTTTTTTACTATAATAAATATCCCCAAAAATATATAAAAAAACAATTTTTTCCCAATTTTAATAGCGATCAGTGCTATAAAAATGCATTGGATTACTATAAAAATGCAACTGCCAGGGAAGGGGTTAACACTAGGGGGCGGTGAAGGGGTTAAGTATGTTCCCTGGGTGTGTTCTAACTGTAGGGGGGGTGGCCTCACTAGGGGAAATTACTGATCACTGTTCATACTGTTTACACACACAGCTCCCAGTTCTCACTCTGTAACGAGCAATTGCGAGTGGCCGGCGGTTAGTGGCCGCTTAGAGAGCCGACATATAGCTATGGGCTTTTGCGCAAGTAGTTAAAACGACGTTAAAAAATGCAGCATGTTTGATTTTTTTTTTGTCGTTTTTCAGAACCTGAAAAACGGCATAACTGTAAAAAATTATCAAATAAAATGCTGAGAAACTTGCCTATTCGTCGGTTATGAGTGTTTTTGATCCATAGGCTTTTGTGAGTGTATAGTTTTGATATGATAAGCTAAAAAACTAAAATTCTAAAGCTATTGCCATTTTTTAATATCCTGTGTGCATGAGGTCTAAGGTGTGAAGACAGGCAGTTGACAGGCACAGCAGTTGTGATACTCTGACGCTGACACAATGAACAAGAAAGGCATCGTGGGTCCTACTGGGTATACATTCATTTTGATAATAGGCTGGTTTTACTCATGGGAAAGAGTTTTTTTTTGCAAGATTACTTGGTATACAAGAAAATATTAAAGATGTTTAATAGGAAAGTTGCCACATCAACTAGTGTCCCCAATGAAACTCACGACAAAATCACGATAAAATCTTGGATCCCCTATCATTTTGTGTTCCCATGCTTAGTGGTCATCAGGACAAATAGTAAGGGTGAATCTGACTAGTAGGGACATAGATGGCATTCAAATCTAAGGCCGTGTACACACGGCAGAGAACCTCGACGGGCAGAACACATCGTTCCGCCCGTCGAGGTTCCCTGCCGGCCGTCGAAATCGGCGACCCGCCCGTCGGGAATGGCAACCAGCCATTCTTCCAGGCGGGCCGTCGAGCAAATAGAGAGCGTGCTCTCTATTTCTGCTCGACGGGATTCCCGACGGGAAGCTCGCCGAGAGTGTACACACGGCCGAGGTCCTCGCTGGAATGCAGCTTCCAGCGAGGTTCTCGCTGGTTTCCAGCGAGAACCTCGGTCGTGTGTACACGGCCTAAGGTTCTAAACCTTCCCTACTTGAACTTAAAGTAAAAAAAATGTTGGCCATGGTTACACTTGTATTTCAACATCTTAACTGATTGACATGTAACTGAATAATTTGAATAATCAAAATCTTCATAAAGATGAATAATCTAAAAAAGTTGTGTCTCCTTTTCATTAATAACGCTGGAGGACTACAGATATAACTGGAACATTACATTGAAGATAGTGAAATAGAAAATGTGCTAGTTTTGTTGCTGTACATCGCTAATTTTTATGTGAATTAATGTTTATATTTTATATTTATTTTATATTATGAGGAAAAGAATAGAAGTACTGGAAGAAATAAAGGTGGAAAGAATACCACAGTTGGGAATTATTCAAGACATGGAATAAACTGACCTCATTAGTGTTAAATCTTCTCCTTTGTTAGAATGATTATTTAAGTATCACATCTATCATACACTGTAATGTCCTATACCAGAGAAAAAAAACAATAAAAAACATTTTAACGGGATATTAAAGGTAAATATGAAACAATACAGCTAAAGCATTCACAAAAATGTTGGAAAATGTAGTATATCTGCAGCAGTAGTTGACATGTGACATTTTATTTTCCTTTTATTGCTCACCTGAAAGCCAATTGTCTCACTGTTATCAGTCATTCAGAGTGATAAGAGGCTGAAAGGTACACTCCAGGCAAACTCAACAATTTAAATAGAGAAAACATAGAAAGACAGACAGCCTATCATTCCAGGGATTTTGAGTTGTGCCCTGAAATTGCTTCAAAACCCCAGACTCTAACTTTGTGTAAAATACTTCTATTCTAATACTTCTTCTAACACTGCTAGGCCTGGTGTCAGGGGAAGACATAATCCTGAGCTACAGAAAATCCCACCTATTTGAGTCTCTCTGCAGATACTATATTCATTCCCACACAAATCTTCCAATTCTAATTATACAAAACGAAACTGTTCACACCCCACCCTTTCATTATAGCCTCTGGGAACAATTACTATTAGTGGTCTGTAGCTCTAAACATGGCCATGCAAGCTGCAATTTGATAGAGCCATCAAACTTTAGACTTTTTGTTTTGTTTTGTGTTGAAATCTCAAAGGAGCTGAAAACATAAAATGATGGTTTCGACTGACTGCAAGAAGATGAGTATAAGGGGGTAGGGGTGTCACTGGCATTGTCGCTGCCATTTCTATGGCTGCTTAAACTTTTTTGGCATCTTGAACTGCAGCCACAAGCAGGAAAAATTCCACTGGAACAGGGTTTATTCCATTTTTTTTATTATTATTTCAAAAAGGCCTCCCTCTTTTTTTAATTTTAATTCTTTTTATTTTCAAAAAGGATAAGGTATACCTATTACACAAAAACAAGAAAAAGGCCCCTTTCACACAAGTGGTGCCAGTAGCATCCAGTTAAAAAATTAATGAATATTGAATCAGTTGACATTGGATAATATCAGTTTTGCACACCCGTCTTCCATTCTGTTCAATTACATTCAGTTCATTATAAATCACTTTACATCCATTTTTTGTCATCAGTTTACATTCGTTTTTTGAATACATAAAGAATAAAAAATAAATGTATTTTGCAAAAAAACACAAATGGAATTTATCTAAACTAGTGGTTCTCAGCCTTCAAGTGCTGTGGCCCCTTGATAAAATTTACCAAGTTGTGGGGACTCCTAACAGTAAAATTTATTTTCATAGCTTGGGTTGTCAGCACCCAAGGCAAGACAAGTAATTTGCACCCCTAACCCACAGACATTTAGCGCTCCTTGAGTCCCTTCCACTCGTACAGTGTTAAAATCCCTTAGGCCCCATACACACGTCCAAGAACCTCGTCGGGCTAAACCCATCGTTCTGCCCGACGAGTTTCTCGGCCGACCGTCGAGTTCGTCGACCAGGCTGTTGAAAAAGGCGTCGAGCCATTAGTCCCGATGGCCCGTCGAGGAAATAGAGAACCTGCTCTCTATTTTGGCTCGACGAGCTTCCCGACGGGATGCTCGACGAAAGTGTACACACCGAGAAACTCGGTCGTGTGTACTGGGCCTTATGGTAAATTTTAGGATATTCCACTTTTTTGTTCTCCTTTCTTTCCCTTTTATCTCTCTCTATCCTAATTTATTGTCCCCCATCCCTCTCTCTAGCCTTCTTTCTTGTTTTTTTCTCTTATTCTTTCTCTCCCTTTTTCTTTGTTCCTCCCCCTCTTTTTTCCTCTCTCTTCAATGTATTCTCTATTTTTATTTCTTCTCTTATGCCTAGTACACACGATCGGTTTTCCCGTTAGGAAAACTGCCAGGTTTTCCTTTGGCCGGGAAAACCGGCTGTGTGTATGCTCCTTAGCAGTTTTCCTGACAGAAAAACTGCGGTTTAAAAAATGAGAACATGTTCTCTTTTTTCTCGCCACGAATCGAGGGAGCATACACACTGCCGGTTTTCCTGATCAAAGTTTTCCTGTCGGGAAAACTGACCGTGTGTACAGGGGAAAACGGACCGAGCCGGTTCTCAGTTTTTCCCTCGGGTTTCCCAGCGGTCTTATGACCGTCGGGAAAACCTATCGTGTGTACTAGGCATAACTCCTTGGTGGGGGGTGGGGGGAATGGAACATCCCAGGATTCGGTGACACCTGGCAAGTCATCATTTGACCCCTGAGGGGGTCCCGACCCACAGCTTGAGAACCACTGATCTAAACGATGATTTGCATCAGTTTATGTCTGGCAAAGCAGAAAAGAATACAAACATTTTCAATTTTTTTTTTGTCGACCTAAAATATGTATGCGGATGTACAGTAGGTGGACACTCATCTATTTACACCTGATTGCCATAGTGATGTATTGCCCTTCCATCTGGATCTGTCTGAAAAACTGACAGACGGATCCAGGCTAAACGCCCATGTGAAACGATCCATTTAAACAAAAGTTAATAAAATAAAGCTGTATCCACAAAAGAAGGCACCACAAAGAGTTACATCCTATTTAAAATAGTATGGGCAAGCAACACTTTCAGTAAAGTTAAAATAAAATATAAAATTAATTTAAAACTTTCAAAAATATTTTTCCAACAAAAATATTACTCTTATATAGTCATAAATATTTATGACATGCAGAAATTAAACATGGAAAGATTGTGAGTAAAAGTAAAATGTCACAGTCTAATTGTTAGGTAAATGGCCAAAACTTCATGATAACCAAGAAGGCCACGTGCAATGCAGCTGCACAGTAAAAAAAAAAAGAAAAAGAAAATGGGGGTTTTGTAAGGACACATTTTGTTTAACAATTGTAAGAGGAAACAATTACACCTGCAAAATTGCAAGAAAAGTTAGGAAAACCACACCGGGCCTATATACACAGTTTAGAAAACAGTAGGAAGGCAAAACAGCAATTTAGTATCCCTAAAGTAATTTTTTTTTTTTTTTAATGAACTGATGTTTAAATTAATTACATATATAAAACTGCCATAATTATTTCTTAGACATAAGGTAAACCAAACTAGTCATGTATTTTTGTTTTTCACTGAAGTGTACGTTGCAGCTGTAGCCAGGTGCTGCCAGCTAGGAGTGCATCCACCCCCAACGGTGTGATGTAGAGCTGTGTGTGTGAGGAGGCTGCCATCCTCTTCCCCTTCTTGGTGCTGCTGGCAAGAGTGGCTGTGCAGCACTGAGACTTTGTGCTTGTGTATGTAGTTTCCATACCACACCTATGATCTGTGTGAGAGCTGGCTCTGTAATAATCCTCTGCTCGCTCCTTCAACTCCCCTGTGGGATCTGACTTCCAGGAGGGAAGAGCTGATACTGCTCTTGCTTAGCTGCTAATATACATTCCCTGCCAACATTCTTAAAGGGACCGTTCACATGCACTGCCTAAAGAAGGGCCCCACCTAGCCAACGCTGACTATTAGGCACCTGGTACTTTCATCCACCTTCAGGGATCCTTTCACTAGGAACAGATATGCTCACCCACTATTGAGGTTGTATGCCTAAGGTACACACAAGTACCCATTCATACCATTTGAGAGACCCTAATTGACTTTGCTATAGTCTTTCAAGTGTTAGTTAGTGGGTCATTGACTGTTCATTCAATTTAATACCCTTTCTTCTGTTCATTGATGTATACCTTGTTTGATTGCATTTGCCATAATCAGGGCTTTTTTTCTCAAACAATAGGTGCTGGAACTCAGCCATGAACCCCCCCCCCCCAAAAAAAAACCCTGCCCACACACACACCTCACAAACAGTAGGAGGGTCTTAAAGGGGCATTCAATGCCAGTATTGCATTACATACAGAGTGCAGAGTTCAGGAGGGGTTCACACAGAGTGCAGAGCTGTCACTTGTAAACACAAAAATCAGACTACTGTGTTTACAAGTGATTATGTTGAGCAGGCACCAAAGGGTCTGAGCCAGAGGTGGTGGAACTGAGTTCCACCAAGTTCCACCTGAAAAAAAGTCCTGGCCATAATACATTTTTTTACCTCCAAGTTGTTTGTATCCTTATTCCTGTGCATTATTTTTGAGTGGTAGCTTACTAACTCTTAAGTCACATGGGAGTAAGTTTTAGTCTGAGAACAAGTGAGACAAAGCATATCAATGGGGATCGAGCAGTTAAAGTGTTTATAACCCTAAAAAAAAAAAAAGCTCCTGTTCCCCTATAGCAGGTTAAACAGCACAGTGTGCTATCTAACCTGCCCCTCTCTAAGCTGTCACTGGCTTATCCTGCCAGTTCTTTTGTCCCCCTCTGTGTGCTGACAACGATAATCATGGCTGCTGACCCCTGATTACCATGGTCAGTTTATGTGCCTCCATCATCCGCAGCTCTCCTCTCTCCGCCTCCCTCCCTGCCGGTCAGCTCTGTGTGTCTGTGTGAGCTGCCTCTGCCCCCCCCTCCTGCCGCTATTAGTAGAAAAAAAAAGTTTAAAAACATTACTTCCAGGCTCTCCTATTTTGATGTGAAGAGATGTATACCACTCAGAAAACTGCTAATCCCCTTTGCTTCCGTCCCAGTGAACCAAAAGGGTGCTGGCTGTGCACAAATGCATAGGGTGAAAGGAGTCCTGGACCGCCGCACAGCTTAAAAACAATGGGCCAGATTCTCGTAGATCTGCCCTTTTTCTGCGTAGCGTAGCATATCCCCTTTACACTATGCCTCCACACTATTTACGGGCAAGTGCTGTATTCTCAAAGCACTTGCTCTGTAATTTGCAGCGGCATAGCGTAAAGGGGACGGCGTAAGGCCGCGTAATTCAAATAGGGAAGGAGGGGGGCGTGCTGTATTTAAATTAAGCGCGCCCCCACGCCGAACGAACTGCGAATGCGCCGGCCCTAAACATAGCCCACTGCGCATGCTCCATAGTATGCCGCAAATACATTAATTTCGACAGCAATGTTATTAACGTACAGGCCTATTCGCGACGAGTTACGCAAACCACGTAAACGACGGAAAAACACGACGCTGTCCCGACGTCCATACTTAACATGGCTTACGCCGGACCTACGCAAGGTTACCTCTCATATAGCAGGGGTAACCTTACGCGTACGCAAACTACGTCGACGGCGCGCAACTTTGTTCGGGAATCGGTGTATCATGCTCATTTGCATATTCGACGCTGAAATCGACGGGAATGCCACCTAGCGGCCAGCGTAGAATTACATCTAAGATCCGACGGTGTAAGTGACTTACGCCAGTCAGATCTACGCCAAATCTATGCGTAACTGATTCTAAGAATCAGTTGCATTGATACACAGGGCTAGAAACAGCGATACGACGGTGTGTCTGGAGAGTGTTCTTTTGAGAATCTGGCCCAATGTCTTTATTTAAAAATTTTAAATTTAAAAAAATTTAATTTATTTAAAAATTTAAAATCAAAAAACAACCAAAATTTGCTGCAGTCAAAAAGAAGGAGAGGACAAAAGAACAACAGCTGACATGTTTCACATCGTGCGATGCTTATTCGTAGCAGCGGCCAGGAGTCACTTGACCAACCAAAATATATCTGAAAAAGGTGTATTTGCTTTGTTTAAAAAAAAAAACACACAGAATTTGTTATGCCTTTATAAAACAGTGAAAGAAGTGAATGTCTTTTTAAAGGTAGCAACCACACAGCTGTGGTAGAACAGGGGACTCACTAGTACTAGTGGCTCCTGCCAAGGTAGGCGCTACACAACAACATGCAGAAAATCCATAAGTAAAAACTGTGAGCATAACTTGTTAAATAACAGTGTCAAATCGCAAAGTGGTATACCAAAGGCCTAAACACGTTACATGTACAGCAATAAGGAAAAACAAAAAGAAACCTTTTCCCCTATATTAATATTTGCATTTTTGAATTTCTCTACCGGTAACGGCATAGCAATAAGATGTGCAGTAATGGGAATGCATTGAGACTGTGCTCGCCTGCACTGACATCACTTCCGGTACGCCTGGTTCCATTCTCTGGTGTGTTGGAACACACACCAAGGTTTCTAGGAACGGTGTGTGCCTCTACTGTCTGGCTGTATATGTAAGTGCTAGCATATTAACATCTATGAATGTAAGTGCACAATTTAGCAATTTGATTTTAAGTTTGTCCAGGCTTTTTTTATGACTTTTTTTTTTTGAGTTTCTGCCTTCCCATGAGTCTAAGGACCTACCAGCTGAAGCTATTAAGCTAAAGGAATATCCATCCTGGTGTAATCCCTCCTTCTAAGGATTTGAGTTTTACACATGTTTTTCATATTTTAGTTATCTGGTGAGTTGATGGTGGAGCACGGATAACTAATTTACTTGCTATCACACAATTTATTTTTATTTTTTGGTGCGTGGACTTTCTTTTTAAGGATCTCTAACGCCTCGTACACACAGCTGTATTTTCAGAGAAAAAAAGTCAGATGGGCTTTTTTTCTAGGAAAGTCCGGCCGTGTGTAGCCTCCATCTGACTTTTTTTTTTTCGAAAGTCTGACGGGCCTTAGATAGAGAACCTGTTCTCTTTCTTTCAGTTGGACTTCCGACGGACTCACGGTAGACTGTTGCACGGTCAAAAGTCCAACCGCGTGTACAAGGCATTCATTTTTATGTATGGTATCACTTATATGGTTTGATATTTTCTGATTATATTTCTGAATTAGCGCCGTCCTTTATATTATTTCTTCAACATGAAAAATCTTTAATTTTAACATATCTTTATAGTGTTTCTGGTATGTTGGGAGTGTCCATGTAAAATATAAAAAGGGGAAGAGTCTAACTACACCTTCAGTGCCAGTACCACTATATTAGGCCACGTATGTGGCAAAAAAAAAAAAAAAACTTACAGGGTGCCATATTGCTTTTAATTACATTTTATTAAAATATTAAAATTAATAAAAATTTGCATACAAATGCAATCTCCAACCAGTGCTGACTGTACACTACGCTAAACAGATATTTGTCCTATTTCATCACTCAAAGTCCCAAAATTGCAAAATTTGAAATTGGAAATTATTTTTACATAGTTACATAGTAGGTGAGGTTGAAAAAGACACAAGTCCATCAAGTCCAACCTATGTGTGTGATTATATGTCAGTATTACATTGTATATCCCTGTATGTTGCGGTTTTCAGGTGCTTATCTAATAGTTTTTTTAAACTATCGATGCTCCTCATTAAAACCACCACCTGTGGAAGGGAATTCCACATCCTTGCCACTCTTACAGTAAAGAACCCTCTACGTAGTTTAAGGTTAAACCTCTTTTCTTCTCATTTTAATGAGTGGTCTTATTAAACTCTCTTCCGCGGAAAAGTTTAGTTCCTATTGTGGGGTCACCAGTACAGTATTTGTAAATTGAAATAATATCCCCTCTCAAGCGTCTCTTCTCCAGAGAGAATACATTCAGTGCTTGCAACCTTTCCTCATCACTAATATCCTTCAGACCCTTTATTAGCTTCATTGCCCTTCTTTGTACCTGCTCCATTTCCAGTACATCATTCCTGAGGACTGGTGCCCAGAACTGGACAGCATACTCTAGGTGCGGCCGGACCAGAGTCTTGTAGAGCGGGAAAATAATCGATTTATCTCTTGAATTACCGTAATCGCCTTTTTATTGCATGCCAATATTCTGTTTGCTTTGTTAGTTTGTTTTATTGCTGAAAGGTGTTTTATTTACTGTATTTGATGCACTGATTTTTAATGAAATGTATTTGATTTTTGTACTGGACACTTTATACCACAATTATCTGACCATACTTGGGCCCTGCACTGTTAATAGTGATAATAAAATAGTTTAAATTGCAGTGAAAATTGTGAAGTTTTCATTATTTACATAATGCAGGGAAGTTTTCATTGGGACACTTATCAATTCACAGCATTAAGGTAAACGGGCAGATTATCAGACACAGCTTAAAGACTAGCAATCCTCCTTTCTGTGACTGATATAGATCTTCCATGTATTCTGCTGAAATTTGTTAATGTAATCCTTAAATTGATTTTGCATTTATCTTATTCATTTTCATTTAACAGAGCACTAAGGCAGTAATTGGAAAAACTAAAACCGCAATTAGTATCGTAAGCTTGATAAACAACTGATAAAAATTACCTAGGGAATTACTTGTTTTATACCCTCTATCACTTTATCGGAAATTGCTATATGCATTGTGCTTATTATTGGATTAGAAGGCCTGTATCTATAGTTGAAAGTCCTAAGTTCTATACAAGCACACCATTAAAATCTGTGAGACTATTGTCCAAAAAAAAAACATTGTTAAATAAGCAATATTACAGTAATAAGTTATACAAATATAATTGCCATTTTTTGATTCATAGGTGAAAACATTTGGGCATAACCAAAGACTGGATACATATTTTTAAAAAGATCAGTCAATTGGACACTGGCATTTCAGTCTCATTGCACCCCCTTTGGATCTTCCATTTCATTTACATATTGGTGAAAAACAGGTGATTATATTTTACAATAAGTAATACAGAGTTCAAAGTTTTCATGGGGTTTGTTTAAATATATGACATGCCTTTCCCTAGATAACATATATATATATATTTTAAATGGTTGATGGGTACCGTTGTCATTTTTTAAAAGCTTTATTGGTTTAATAAAAAATATACAGGTTCACATTTCAACTTTTCAAAACGTTCAACAAGAATATATCAATGCATTAGTAAATGAAACAGACTCAATCATGTCAGTATTGGTACAGTTCCTAAACAGAACTAGCCTCTTGATAATACCACTTAAAGCAATACAACTTTCTACTCACTGAGGGCCAGATTCTCGTAGAATGGCCGACGGCGTAGCGTAAGCCATTTACACTACGCCGCCGCAACTTAACAGAGGAAGTGCCATATTCTCCAAGCACTTGCTCCGTAAGTTGCGGCTGCGTAGTGTAAATGGCCCGGCGTAAGGCCGCGTAATTCAAAGGGGGCGGCTTGTATTTAAATTAAGAGCACCCCCGTGTCGATCGAAATGCGCATGCTCCAGCTCACGTCAGAAAACGTGAATTAAACCGACAAGAGCGCCGTTTACGTAAATCCCTATTCGCGAACCGACGGAAAAAGACGACGCTGACCCGACGCCATACTTAGCTCATATAGCAGGGGTAGGTTTACCTTTACGGAAATGACGTAAACGACGACGGGGCGGCGTAAAAACTTTTGGGAATCGGCGTATTAGGCTCATTTGCATAGGCAAATGACAAATCAACGTAAAGGCCACCTAGCGGCCAGCAAAGTCATTACATCCAAGATCCGACGGTGTAAGTGTTTTACACCTGTCGGATCTTCACTGTATCTATGCGTAAGTGATTCTATGAATCACATGCATAGATACCCAGTAAAAAAAACAGAGATACGACGGTGTTTCCTGCGATACACCGTCGTATCTCTTTTGGGAATCTGGCCCTGAGTGTTAGAATTCAAGCTGCCCACACACTACTCTGGAATCTGAGCAGTGTATGACCCTGCCAATACCACGCTATCTGTCAAACGTCAATCATTAATACGACTTTTATAGAAGAAGCCTGTCTAAAAAATTGTCGGCTGAACAGTGGCTGCATCCAATCAGATGCAGTCACAGTTTGAAAATTCTGATGGCAGCCAGATGGCAGCTCTCAAAATACAATAGCTTGGCAGGGGGATTTGTCTATATACTGTATGCAGTGAGCATGGAGGAATCTGTAAATGTATTTAATTCAGCCTGCTTGTATGGCCACCTTAAGGGCCAGATTCAGGTAGATGGGCGCTTCTTTACTTTGGAGTAACGTTTCTCATTTACGTTACTCCGCCGACACTTTCGGCGCAAGTACTGTTATTCACATAGCACTTGCGCATAAACTTGCGCCAGAGTAACGATAATGCGCTGGCGTAACCCGACGCAAGTGGAAGTGGGTGTGATCATATGTAAATGATGGGCGGAGCCCAGCGCAGAGGCTTACGTTCAGCGCATTATCCACGGAGCATGCGCGGTGATTTATGCTCCACACGCCCCCTTGTGCGCATGCTCACAACTTCCGTCGGCACCACTTCACGGCAAACGTCAGCGCAATGTGTTCCGTTGGGCGTTTAAATGCGCCCGTAGATGCGCCATTCCGACACTAAAGTATATCCTGTTCCCCCTCCCCGCAGTGAAGTTACTTTTGTTCTGAGATGGCTGCTCCCGTTCCCCGCAAACACACAGGAGAAAGCTGAACTCTAAAGGCCAGGAGCTGTCAGCCGTCATCTCGGCTATGGAGACCTATGATGTCTTCCTCCATGGCTGTAAAAGTTGACAGACAAGCAGGGACAGAGGTGATGTCCTGCAAGTGGGGGTGCTCAGCTAGCTCTTATCGTCGGTAACGCTGCTGTAGCTGCTCTCCTGCTGACCTGTGGCCGTCTGGAGTAAAGATAAAGCAGCTATTTGTAGAAATAACTTTGCGTCGGACGGACGAGATACGCGCGGCGCATGTAGCCAGCGTATGGTGCTAATCCGTTCGCGAATCGGGAAATCTCCCTCATTTGCATATTTGCAGGGGAAATCAATAGGCGCGACTGATGCGCCAAGCGAAATTATGCGCTGACGAGACTCTGGCGTCGGAAAGTTAAGCCGATCGGAAATGGCCCGTTTTCTGTCGCATCTAGTTTGGTGGGTACGGCCACATAGAAACGACGGCGCATAATCACAGTTAGGCGGCGCATATCGAATTACTCCAGCGCAAGTCTTGCTGAATCTGGCCCTAAGTGTTTTAGCACATCTACGGAGCCATAAAGATTTTCGTATATATATATATATATATATATATATATATTGTGTAAAGTGTATTCAATTATTACAACTATTGTAATGATGTTTTTTATGTCTGTGTGCCATTGAGGAACATTTTCTAATTTCCTGTTCTGGGCGTATGACAGAAAATGAGTGAAAAGCTCTACAAAGTAGCAGTTAATCATTTTAGACAGTTGTCTGAAATAGTTCCCCCTGTTCCGTCAGATTAGGTGACCCATCAGAATGTGTAACGGAAGAGATGTTTCGTCACCGCCATCTTGCTACACACTCCTCCATAGTAAGGATATTGTGAGAAGGGGCAAGAGAAACATCTTGTTACACCCACCAGGGTTTTGCATTTTACAATTATTTTAACAGTAAACGCAGCTTAGATGGTGAAATACAGTATTTAGAAATCTGACAGACTGTTTAGATGTTGAATTTTAAAAGCAGCGGCAAACTTGCTGATCTCACAGGTTTGCTAATCTGACAGAGCAGCGCTGCTTTTTTAATTCAAATGTAAACAGTCCGATGGATTTGTAAATACTGTATTTCACTATTTACGCTGCATTCACTGTTAAAAATAACTGTGAAATGCAAAACTCCGGTGGGTGTCCACTTGCCCCCTTCTCGGTGTATGCTTACTGTGGAGGAGTGCAGGGTGTAGCAAGATAGTGGTGACACAACGTTACTTCCGTTACCAATTGTGACGGGTCACCTTATCTGACAGAACACCCCCCAATAAAACTGGTGACAACAGTAACATTTTGTATCTCGTAAGCCGCGTACACACAATCAGTTCAAACCGATGAAAACAGACTGAAGTTCGTTTTCATCAGTCCAAACCGATCGTGTGTAGGCCCCATCGGTCCGTTATCCTTCAGTCCAAAAACAGATGGATTGCTTTCAAATCTAACCAATGGACGGCTAACCGATAGGTCAAAACCGATCGTTAGTACGTACGAGCATCGGTTAAAAATCCACGCATGCTCAGAATCAAGTCGACACATGCTTGGAAGCATTCAACTTTGTTCTTTTCATCACGTCGTTGTGTTTTGCGCCATCGCGTTCTGACACGATCGGTTCATGAACCGGTGGTGTGTAGGCACATCAGTCCATCAGTCAGCTTCATCGGTGAACCAATGAAAACGGTCCATCAAACCGTTCTCATTGGATGGACCGATCGTGTGTACAGGGCTTTATCATTTTTGCCCTGATGATAGTGGACACCAGGACAAATAAGGACATAGATGGCATTGAAATCTGAAGTTCTAACCCTTCTCTACTAAGAACTAAACTACACTTTCATTTTAACACATTAACTGATTGACATGTAACTTAATAATCAAAATCTGCATAAAGATCAAAATAATCTAAACTAGTTGTATAGTATTTCTCATATTCGTCAGTAACTCTGCAGGACTACAGTCTTTACTGGAATATTACCTTAAATCATGTTTTAATAAAAAAAATAGACTAGTTTCATGCTGTTAAGCTGGACTTTTATTGTTATGCTTTGTAAACACGATGGAAATTTCCGTTTGAAAAAGTCAGACGGAATTTTTTCATTGAATTGTGTGTGCCTCATCTGAGTTTTTCCATCGGAAATTCTGACAGACTTATAAGGAGGACATGTTCTCTTTTTTCCATCGGAAATTCCAGTCGTCTGTATGGAACTCCGACGGAGAAAAAACCATGCATGCTAAGAATCAAGTTGACGCATGCTCGAAAGCATTGAACTTAATTTTTCTTGGCTCGTCTTACTGTTGTACGTCACCGCGTTTTGGATGGATGGAATTTGGTGTGACAGTGTGTATGCAAGACAGCTTGAACGGAATTCCGTCAGAAAAATCCGTCAGGCCTCGTACACACGAGGGGATATGTCCGCTGAAAACGGTCCGATGGACCGTTTCAGCAGACATCTCCGATCGTGTGTATGGGCTAGCGGACAGATTTGTCCACCCGACAGATTTCAAAGCATGCTTTGAAATCTATCGGGTGGAATCCGTCCGCCCGACATGTCTGCTGGTTAGTACACTTACCAGCAGACATGTCGTCCCGCACCGCCGCCGCGCCGCCGCCGAATGGATTCGGCGCATGCACGGAAGTGTTTTACTTCCTGGTGCGGTGACGTGGCGGCGTCAACGTCACCGCCACATCACCGCGCCGTCCGCCGGCGGGGAATTTGATCCGATGGTGTGTACACGCCATCGGATCAAACTCCTGATCGGACATATCCGATGGAAATGGTCCGCGGACCGTTTTCATCGGATATGTCCGATCGTGTGTACGAGGCCTCAGAGTTTATCCCGCCGGAAATTTCCGATCTTATGGACAAGGCATTAGTGTAACTAACGTATTCCTCCATCCACACAGAAGAGTTCGATGGAGTTATTCACCCACCAGGACACTGTATTCTGACAGCTGATTCCTTCAACAGAAGTTGATCAATGCTTTGACTTTTGTCATGTGGGCAGTGCCACACAATGATTGTTATTAGGCTGGTCCTTCCTGATCTGGCCAAATTTCGATCAGTGTATGGCCATTTTTAGATCTTTAATATTTATTTGTAATGATTTAGATTTTTATATTTGTTTTATATTAAGAAGAATTTAATAGAAGCACTGGTACACACATGGGTGGGCAGGAACACCCACAATTTCCATGGGACAGGGTTGAACATTATCGCAAGGTGATCTCAATGTTAGCATATCTAAGACAATAGAAGCCCTGGGGCTCACAAAAGTGGGAAGAATACCACCGTTGGGAATTCTTAAAGACATGGATGAAACTCAGCTCATTAGTCTCAATCTGTAACTAAATCTTTACCTTGGGTAGCATCATTATTTAAGTATTACATTTATTATGCCGCGTACACATGACCGTTTTTCATGACGAAAAAAATCAAATTTTTTAACTTGGTCATTAAAAACTAGCGTCTGTAGGCTCCAGAGCATTTTTCTCAATGTGAAAAATGGGCATTAAAAATTTAGAACATGCTCTAATTTTTCTCGTCGTTTTTCACGTCATAGTTTTTTAAACGTCGTGAAAAATGGTTGTGTGTACACGGCATTTGACATAGGGATATCCTAAACTACAGGAAAAAGGGGTGTCAACATTTTAAAAGGTTTGTAAATATAAACAGGATACAAAACCACTATAGTACTAAATGTACTATATCTTTGGCAGTAGTTGACATGTGACATTTTATTTACCTTTATTGCACACCTGAGAGCCAATTTTTGCACTGTTATCAGTCATTCAGACTGATAAGAGGCTCAAAGGTACACTTCAGGCAAACTCAACAATGGAGCATACATAGAAGGATAGACAGAAAGCCTATTATCCCAGGGATTTAGATTTTTGCCCTGAAATTACTTTAAAACCCTAGACTCCAACTTTGTGTAAAATACTTTTATCACAGTTAGCCTGGTGTACAGGGAAGACCTAATCCTGAGCTACAGAAAATCCCACCATCTGATTCTCTCTGCAGATACTGTATCATTCCCACGCAAATCTTCCAATTCTAATTATATGAAACAAAACTGTTCACACCCCACCCTTTTAGTTTAGCCTCTGGGAACAATTACTAGTAGTGGTCTGTAACTCTAAACATACACCTATAGAGTTTTTTTGTTCAACCTCCAGGCTGAAAAAAAAATTCCTTCATTCCCATTATAGAGCACAGACAGGGAAGTCTCCTGCTCTGCCTAATGTAACACACAAAGAGCGACTGAATGTGATTGACCCTAGGTTCACATTGGAGCGATTTGTCATGCGATTTGAGAGATCAAATCACATGACAAGTTGCAGCCTATTGGCGGCAATTGCACTGTTCCAATCGGTGCGACACTGATTTTGCGGCGCCGCAACGACTTGCAAAAGTAGTTCCTGCACTATTTTTGCCGATTTGAGGTGTGATTTCTATAGACATCTGTGTATGAAGCCACACAAATGTCTATGAAGTACCACCTGAAATCGTGCTGACCTTGCTACTTTGAAATCGCGTTTCTTCAAGTAAAGTAGCATGATATCAAAGTAGCATCAGTGTGAACCAGGGCTGAATGTAACCCCTTTTAAACCAATCATTTTTCTGTAGGCTAGTTTGATTTAAAATACTGTACAATGTTTGGCCAGCTTTACCACTTCAGCCCCAGAAGGATTTACCCCCTTCCTGACCAGAGCATTTTTTTGCAATTCTATACTGTGTCGCTTTAGCTTACAATTGCGACTTTGTACCCAAACCAAATTTACGTCCTTTTTTCCCACAAATATAGATGTCTTTTGGTGATATTTGATCACCTCTGCAGTTTTTTATTTTTTACGCTATAAAAAAAAAAATGACAATTTAGAAAAAAAAAAGCAATATTTTTTGCAATAATAAATAACCCCCAAAAATTGCATTTTTTTCCTCAGTTTAGGCCGATATGTATTCTTATACATATTTATATATTTTTGGTAAAAAAAATAGCAATAAGCATATATTGATTGGTATGCACAAAAGTTATAACGTCTACAAAATAGTGGATAGATTTATGGCATTTTAATTATTATTATTTTTTTTACTAGTAATGGCGGATACATCAGACACTGTTGACACTATATTGGGACCACTGTCATTTATACAGCGATCAGAGCTACAAATAGCCACTGGTTACTGTATAAATGACACTGGCAGGGAAGGGGTTAAACACTAGGGGGCGATCAAGGGGTTAAGTGTGTCCTAGGGAGTGATTCTAACTATAGAAGGGGATGGTCTCACTACAACATGAGAGCGATCACTGCTCCCGATGACAGGGAGCAGTAGATTCCTGTAATGTTTCTAGGCAGAACAAAGAGATGTCTTGTTTACATGGACATCTCCTCATTCTGTAGCTCCGTGGCACCGGCGAACATCGAGCTTGCGGGACCCATGGGCACAGTCCCGCGGCACGTGGTCGGGTACGGAACAAAACTGCTGTTGTTTTTTCCCATATTGGGTGCAGTTGAATTTAATCTTTCAATTAAAGCGATATTAAATATTGCTTAAAAAAGTTTAGTCTAATTTCACGTCATTCTGTACAGATTTACAGGACCCCGCAACCCAGTACATATTCGTCCCCTCAGGACAAATCCCCCTCCTGGCCCACCTACTTAGTATAGAATCTCTGCCCTCAGCAAAACCCCATCTACCCATTTAGTAGGATATTCTCCCTCAATACAAAACTCCCTCCCAGCCCACCCCCCTAGTAGAGACCCAACTTCAGTACAGACTTCTCCCTCAGTAGAAAATCCCCCCAGTAGAGACCTCCCTCTCGGCCCACCTCCTCAGTACAGATTCCTCACTCAGTATAGACCCCTCCTCTCTCCCAGACCCTCTCCCCCTGCACATATCCCCCCCCCGACCAGTTGAAGCGATGGTTCAAAGCGAGAGAAGTCCACCTCTTAGCTGTGTCATGTGCTGAAAGGAAGCCTTCCTTTGCTCTGCACTGCAGCCAGGAGTGGTGCTGTGCTGCAGCTCATAGACGTGGGGCTGGGCCAGATGTGCCTAGGCACACACTAATCACTATCTGTGGTGCAGATTCCCCTTATTGCCAGGGCGTCCCCCCCTCCCGTTAGCTCTCGGCCCCATATTGCGGGGAAAAGGGCTAGTAAATATGTCTCGTGATAGAACAAAGCCTTTGGAGTCACTCTGCACATGCTCAGTTTAGAGAGTTTTTTTTTTGTTGGGGGGGGGGGGGGTGCATGTGATCAGCACAGGGCCAATTAGCACTTTCCAGACAGAGGGTCAGGGGTCCTAAAGCCTCACAGGACAGTCAGAGGAGAATGAAAACTCCTCCTACAAGCTTTAACCAGACACTGATAGAAGTCACAAGACTGCTATATGGGAAAAGATATTTAGCAGTTTATATTTACTAAAACAAATGCATTTCCATGTTCTGTGTACTGTGGGGGACCAGATATAGTGAATGCAGAGTCCTGAGTTTAGACTTTTGAAAACTTTGTGTATACTGTCACATCACATCCCAGAACTAGTTTAGTGGGGGGCTATTTATTTCCTTTATTCCACCTCAGTACCTGGTTTACATTAGCATATACTGCATATTGTAAGTTAGGACTAATGATTTCTAAAAGAAATCCTATTCCAATGCATTGTACCCTAAATTCCATGATGTAGTTTTTGATTGATCTGCATTTTCCGATGACATTATTTGTTTATAAAGGAATATTTACATTGCTCAGTCGCTTCAGTGTTTAGAATTTCACTGGGTCCTGGCAATTTCAGTGTGATTTTCTCCTACACTGCCTCATTGTGCTGTACACCACCCTCTGGAAAACACACAGCAGGAATCTTAAATAAACAGCAACACATGCTCCTGCAAGAGATCCTGTGTGATGCAAAGCAGAAAGATAAGAGCCTAAAGCAGGATATGACATTCTCATAATGCTGGATTGTGTAGGCAGCACTGACTCTCTATCTATATTAGAGCTGATTATGTGTTCATTACCATTAACTCATTCTTACCCTGGTGGAGTACATGAGACTATACACGGCAGGTGACTGATCAAAGTATAGCACCTTTTGGGCTTGACAAACCTACGGCTTTCCTTCTAAAGTCACGCAGCCATACAGGGATCAAAGAGATTTATAAATATAACATGTAAACCTCTGGTGAATCTGTATATAATCATCGCCATGTGTACTTTATCAGCGTTTGCTTTATGTCTGGAGTTGCTAGTAACAAACACATTCGCAACTTTGTTTGGAAAAATGCAGCATCCTCGCATTTTTCCACACCGCAATGCACATAAACGCATATAAACACGCCTACACTTGTGAAAGTAATGTGATGACACAAGTAATAGGGAAAAGTCCCTACAAAATGCACATCAAATTTTAATGATGATTTAATTTTTAATTTAACTGACAAGTGCACGGACGTGCGACGCTATGCCCAAATAAAATTGATGTCCTTTTTTACCCACAAGTAAAGCGTACTTTTGGTGGTATTTAATCACCTCTGCAGTTTTTATTTTTTGCGCTATAAACAACAACAAAAAACAACTTTATGCTATAATACATATCCAAAAAAAAATATATACTGTATTTATTGGCGTATAACACTCACTTTTTTACCCTGAGGCCGCGTACACACGTACGAGAACCAGGTTCACGATGAGCGGTCGGAAAAGCTTGTCGAACCAAAGTCCTCATTGAACAACGAGGAAAAAGAGAGCGTGCTCTCTTTTTTGGCTCGACGAGCTTCCCGACGGGACGCTCGTTGGAAGTGTACACACGACCGAGAACCTCGGCAGAATATGGATCCCACCGAGCTTCTCGCTGGATTCTGCCGAGAAGCTCGGTCGTGTCTACGCCGCCTTAGAATAGAGGGTAAACTGTGTCTGCGTGTTATACGCAGTTGGCTGTGAAAAGTTTTTTTCCTGAAACTTCCCTCTTAGGCCTCGTACACACGATCAAATCTGTCTGCTGGAAACGGTCTGCTAGACCGTTTCAGCAGACAGATTCGATCGTGTGTACGGGCAAACAGACGGATTTGGCCACCCGACAGATTTCAAAGCATGCTTTGAAATCTGTCGGCTGGGAACCCGTCCGCCCGACATGTCTGCTGGTTAGTACGCTAACCAGCAGACATGTCTTCTCGCACACGCTCCGAATGGTTTTGACGCATGCGCGGAAGTGTTTTACTTCCTGGTGCGGTGACGTGGCGGCGTCAACGTCACCGCCACGTCACCGACACGTCAGCGCGCTGTCTGCTGGCGGGGATTTTGGTTTGCTCGTGTGTACACGTGAGCAAACCAAAATGCCAGCAGACAGATTTGTTCAATTTGTTAGGCCGCGTACACACGATCAAACCGGTCCGATGAAACTGGCCTGAAGACCAGTTTCATCGGACCAAATTGATCGTGTGTCCGGCCCATCGGACTGTTGTCCATCGGACCAACGTTTTGAAACTTGCTTTAAAATCTGTCCGATGGACACCTGTCTGTCGGACCAAAACGATGGTTAGTACACAAAAGCATCGGACCAAAAACCCGCGCATGCTCAGAATCAAGTCGACGCATGCTTGGAAGCATTGAACTTCGTTTTTTCAGCACGTCGTTATGTTCTACGTCACCGCGTTCTGGCCCGATGGGATTTTGGACTGATGGTGTGTACGCACATCAGACCATCAGACCACTTCAGCGGTGGTCCATCGGACCAGTCTCATCGGTTTGGTCTGATCGTGTGTACGTTTATTGTTTTTTCTGGTAATTGCGGCAGACAAATCTGACCCCAAATGACACATTTTGGGGACCAGTGACATTGTTTCATTGATCAGTGCTATGAAAAAGCATCAATCCCAGCTGCAGCTGTCCCCCAATAGTTATACACCAAGAAGTGAGCGATCAAAGAACACCGAGTGCTCAGTTCTTGGTATTCAGTCTGCAGAAAGCCATTGACTGTCAGGGGGGTAGGGGGTAGGAGCAGCTGGCTCAGTCTTCCATAGGCTTACTGAGAGGCTAAACTGGCTGCTGGTCCAGCACCAAAGCCTGGACCAGCTGTAATGTTAGCGAACAGTAGTGGGCTTTAGCATAATGAAGCGCACTTCTGTGATCTATAGGAGGATTTGGACCAAAAGAGCTTTGGCCACACTGCTCCTTTAAAGAATTTGTCACAACCATTGCAACATTTCAGGAAATTTGTACATGCTGGAACTATCACTGAAACTGTCAAGGCTTTCATTAATTAGGCACAGCCCTTTCTAATACGCCCATACTGACATAAAAGTGGCACAAATGCTTTATATATATATATTGGATCACACTGTGTCATTTTATAAGAGACTGTTCCTGTATCAGGGATCAGCGTATATTACAAGTGAGTTTTGCTGCATTATAAGGAAATTTTGCCTGATACCAGAGAAAGCTACTTTGTTAGTAGATAATGTTGCTGTGCAGCCAGGGCCGTCTTTAATATGGTTTGGGCCCTGGGCAAACATTTTTTTTGGGCCCCCCTTCAGCTTATTTTGGGCCTGGCTGGTTCACATGTATGTGTTTTGGCGGCCCTCATTTGTGCAGGCACAGCAGCCCATTGATTTGAATGGGCTGCCATGCCTTTGTTTCCTGCAGAAAAAAGGTGCATTCAGCATTTTAAAAATCAGTTGCCTTGAAATCCATTCTGCTTTTGCACCGTGCTACTTACCTGCAGTTCTTGCACACACAAACGCACTGTGTTTTTAAAAGCGTGACCTAAACGTCTAAAAATGCAGCAAGTTTGACAGTGCGGGAACTGCAGATAAGTCACAGCAGACAGCAGAATGGACAGACAGTGCTGTATTTCATTGCTTGATGGGCATAGGTGTGCCGTGTGCTCAGCCTATTACATGAGGCATCAAATGAATGGGCTGCTGTGCCTGCACAAATGTGGGCCGCCAAAACACATACATGTGAACCAGTCAGGCCCAAAATAAGCCCATCAAGCAGTTAAATACAGACAGTAATGCCATGTGCTCTGAGGCCTTACTCAGCCTGGACTGCAGGTCTGGTCTGTGACTTAAAGAGTTACTCTATTTTACACATGGCATGGCCTGGGGTCCCATGGTGCTAAAGCAGAATGGACAGACGGTGCTGTGACCCCATGCCATGCCATGTGTAAAATACAGGAACTTTTTAAAACACTGACCAGACCTGCAGTGAATCATCAAATATTATAAAGACTTTGGGCACACTCTACAGAAAACTTCTATTTACAATATAGCAAACAGTGACATACATTGAGGAGCAGGACATGAATAAGTCAGCCTCGGGAAGAGCAAACTGGGGATGTTATAAAATCACATTCTAATTCACTTTTATATACAAGTAGCACCCAGTGGCAGGAAGGGAGAAGTGCACGTCTAAAGGGAAGCCAGGGGTTCTGTACATTTTAAAACACTGGGAAGGGAAGCAGTACTGTCACCTGGCTGCATGCCGCTGATGATTTTCAGCCTGATTTGTGGGCAGCACAGGGGCTTAACGGGCGGCAGGGCCGCCATCAGGAATTATGGGGCCCCTTACACAGCTTCGTAAATTGAGACGCGGGGGGGCGGGGCTGCTGCGAATTTAGAAGCGGGAGGCTCTTTACAAAAAAAAGATTTAATAAAGAAAAATATATATAAAAAAAGGGGTGTAGCCATCCGGGGCCCTGGGGACCTCTGGGCCCTTTAATAAAAAGAAAAAAAGAAATAAAAAATATATATATAAAATATATATATATTTTTTTTAAAAGGGGGTTGTCATCTGGGGACCTCTGGGCCCTTTAATAAAAAATTTTTTTTTTATAAAAATAAATTACAAAAAAAAGTGGGGTTGCCATCCAGGGCCCTGGGGACCTCTGGGCCCTTTATTAAAAAAAATATATAAACAAAAATAAAAAAATAAACATTTATAAAAAAAATAAAAAAGGGTGTTTGCCACATGGGGCCCTGGGGACCTCTGGGTCCTTTAATAATAATAACATTTATATTATATAATATGTATATATATATATATATATATATATATATTTATATATATATATATATATATATATATATATATTAAAAGAAATATATAAAACAAGTATTTTTTTTTATAAAACAAGTTTTTTTTTTTTATATAAAAAAGGGGGGTTGTCATCTGGGGCCCTGGGGAACTACGGGCCCCTGGGGACCTCCAGACCTCTAAAAAAAAATTGGCCCTTTAATAAAAAATAAAAAAATATATATATTTTTTGTTTAAAAATAAATAAAAAAAGGGGGTTGTCATCTGGGGCCCTGGGCAATTTAAAAAAATTGGCCCTTTAATAAAAAATAAAATAAAAATATATAAAATAAATATATTTTTTTTATTTAAAAATAAATAAAAAAAAGGGGGGTTGCCATCTTGGGCCCCCAACAGTGACAGGGCCCTGGGCAGCTGCCCCTGTTTGCCCTATGGTAGAGACGGCCCTGTGTGCAGCCAGAAGAGCTTTATGTCAGTAGATAGAACTGCTACTTTGTTACTAGAAGAAACAATGTTGCCATTTACAGAGAGCGTTGCCATGGTCTAACATTTATCATTAATGGCACATTACTAATATTATTTGCAAATTCCAGGGTTGGCATCCTACATCAGAAGACAAAGCCACAAAACCACCTACCCGCATAATCTAATGAAATGTGATAGTGCCATTAAATAGTAGTTGTAAGTGGTAATGTCATCAGGACATTATAATTCAGAACAGATATCAAGATGAGATACCAGACATAGAAAAATGTTACAGCTTTATTTAAAAAAAATTCTATACCATTTTATAAGTAACCATATATCCAGAATCACTGTTAGGCCACGTACACACGACTGAATAAATCCGATTAAATCGGTCTGACAGACCGATTTGATCGGATTTGTCTGCTGGGATATATTGGTTTGATCATGTACACACGATCAAACCAAAATCCCCGCCGGCAGGCAGCGCGGTGACGTGGCGGTGACGTTGACGCCCCCATGTCACCGCACCGGGAAGTAAAAAACTTCCACGCATGCGTCGAATCCATTTGACGCATGTGCGGGCAGATATGTCCGCTGGTTAGGCGTACTAACCAGCAGACATGCCGGACGGACGGGTTCCCAGCAGACAGATTTTAAAGCATGCTTTAAAATTTGTCTGCTGGCAAAAACCTGTCTGTCCGCCCGTACACACAATCTAATTTGTCTGCTAAAACGGTCCGTCGGACCGTTTCAAGCAGATAAATTTGATTGTGTGTGTGCGGCCTTACAGTATTCGAATTATATTACTCTTGGGCCCTACCTTACCTGAACATGCTACAATCTCCATTCCTGTACTCCATATTACCTGCAA
This sequence comes from Rana kukunoris, assembly GCA_029574335.1. NCBI lineage: Eukaryota > Metazoa > Chordata > Amphibia > Anura > Ranidae > Rana > Rana kukunoris. The sequence goes on along the minus strand of CM056052.1, from coordinate 237,079,484 downwards.
CCAGTTCCATCTCTGCATCCCACTTCTTCTGAACTGCTACCATTCCCAGCTCTGCACCCCATCTCGTCTGTACATGCTACCATCCCTACCCCTGCACCATGCCATACCTGTACCTGTTACCACCCCCATCCTTGCATCCCACCTCCTCTGGACCCAAAAAGGCTGCATACTGAGAAATCCTTACATCCTTTTTGTGCAGCAGTGTTCATTTACCATGTATGCCATATGTCTTCTTATCTTTGGGTCAGGAAGTGGGACATTGCCTCATTATAGACACAAAAAGCAATATCATTTTCACAAATGCTCTAGCCCATTCCAACCTTACACAAAACAAACATGTTTTGGCTGGCCTTCCTCTTTAGGATAAAACAGAACTAAATTGTAAGGCACAGATAGTATGTAATATAGAATACATAATGGACTGAAGCAAAGTTCAGAAGAGCATGTATACAAGCTGCTGCTACCTTCTCACATGTACCCTTCACTTTTTTTAGACTTGTATCATACAAAGTTCTCACTTAATGTAATTGTTTCTCACTAAAGAGTGAGGTTTTTAGTAAAAGCGTGCTGAAACAGTCATATGATGTGAGCAGATGTTGAAATGGTACAGAGAAACAGAGGTACGGAGTGTAAAGTTGTGATCATTGTGTCCATGTGTGAGGCAGGCTAGTCATATTTCAGAGACTGTTCTACTGCTCCATTTTTCATCTGGCAGGCAGAATTACTGGCTTTTAAATGAGCAATAATATGTTTTTTGAATCTATTTGTTTAAAGGAAAGGAGGAAAGGTCCATCAAAAACTGAAAACTGGTTGTTGGCCAGACACTGGCATAGAAAGCTCATTTTGGCTTCCTGAAAACCTTCCAGGACTCATGGGCTAAAGTTATTTCCTCTACTATCTTCCACAGCACACATTACTATCTTTTTCTTCCTATTCAGGTTAAGAAAGCAGTTCCCAAAATATGAATTATTGTATGACTTGTATAAAGTAAAGCAAGCAAGAAATGATCATGGCTAGGGCAATTAGATAACTACAGACAAAACCTTTGTCTACTGGTAATTGCCCTAGGTATTGGTTGGCCATGGGGCAAGATGAGAGCATTTACTCCAACGGTACCTTTCAGACTAGCAATGTTTAGGCTCTCACATTGTCTCCAGGCACCGTAGCTTCTTCCTGCTACAGCACTAAAGGTTGGTTCCAGGCCCGAGCTAGGACAGAAAAGGTGCATTTTAGGCTAAGTAGACAATTTTTCCAAGGATCGGGGGCAGTTGGTGACGAGATATTCACAGAGTTGGTCCTTGGCACTGTAATGTAAAGGGAGCACTGTGATATAAAGGGGACTGAACTGTAAAGGGGCACTGCAAATACCCGGTTTGCCCCATGGCCAGTCTGGGTCTGGCAGGGCAGGGGGCGAGAGGAGCTGCAGATCTGGATCATGTTAACAAGTGGGTGATTACACGCTTGTTTATATGAAAAGACTCCCACTCTCTCTGTGGGAGAGCCAGAAGAGGAACCGCTTACCTCCTGCTGTGCTGTTAGGACACATGGCCCGGCAGCCTCGGCCCACCAAGCAAATGCCCAGTGTGCCCCATAGCCAGTCCAGGCCTGGTTGGTTCACACTGAAATGCAACGTGGAAATAAGCTGCCCTTTGTGAGACGTGCGCGTGACGTGGTTAATGGCAGTCCAAATGCATCTTGTAAAGGCAACATGTTTGCGGTCACCAAATCACATGGTATTGCAGCATGCGGCTTGATGTGACGCGATCTGAAAAATGTAATGAGCGGGCTGTGAAAACTGAAACAGCACAACCACACGGAAGAAAATAGTGCTGCCAAGATTCCTGCACCTTTGACCCTGGTTCACACCAGTATGGCTTTGAAATCGCACACTTTCAAGCCACAGATCAGTGCAATTTGGATCTCTCATTTCATTGTGGCTTGCGACTTCATTTAACAAAAATCAAAGTAGTGCAGGAAGCTTTCTCAACATCATTTCGACTTGAGTTGCTACGATTTGAACAATTTCATTGCCGAAAATAGGGTGCACTGTCAAATCGCATGACAAATCGCATTGGTGTGAAGGAGGGCTTATCATCCATAGAGATTGCTTGCTTCCACATTGTAGAATTTATAGAGATTGCTACAAGCCTGGAGAGAGGAGCTTGGCTTTGGATGGACAGCGCTAACTACCAGAAGATAGGGTAGCACAAAAGAGTCCAATAGGTCAGTGTTTTTCAACTCCAGTCCTCAAGGCACACCAACAGGTCAAGTTTTCAGGATTTCCCTCAGATGAAATGGCTGCGGTGATTACTAAGGCAGTGAAACTGATCAAATCACCTGTGCAAAATAATGGAAAGCCTGAAAACATGACCTGTTGGTGTGCCTTGAGGACTGGAGTTGAAAAACACTGCAATAGATGATGTTGTACAATGACATAGTACTGTATACATCGTACACTGTGTGTGATAATTATGTCTCTTCTTTTGCTGTCTCTAGTCCTTTAAAACATATCATAGGCTATCAGGCAGTGCAGATAACTGGGTGGCTGAATTTGCAAATGTTTGCTTCCCAAATAATCACTCTATCACTGAAAGAATTTCACATGATTAATTTTCAAAGCAGTCATCTCCAGGATCTACAACATAAAACAAATAGACATAACCTTCTAAATATCTGCATGCATTAATTTACTAGTAAAGTTGCTATGTGGCAAAAACCATAAATTTAGAAGAATAATGTCTTGTTGCAAGCGGTTCATAGAATAATATATGTAGTAAGTGTTGCAATAAGCAGACTGTATCAGGCATGGGAATGAAGTGGGAATGAAAGCACTGCAGATCATCAAATCTAATTCCTCTTAGCCATAAATATAGCATATAATACATAAAGGTATATTGAAGAGGTGACATAAAACAGACCAAGTAGACCGCCATCAGAAATATTTAAACAAAAGTGTTTTAGGCTTTTGACATGCAACAGAGTAGCTATAAAAATATAATATAAACGTTCCAATACCAGTCGACTGCCACTCAAATGATTCCAACCCCACAAGTTTTTCTGAGATAAATCAGAAAACTTACTACATGGGAAGAACTAGGTTAAACATATCGTACAAGTAAATGATTATTTTACAGGAAAGAGGCCAAATGTGCACATACTTAGCACTTTCATATTTTTTTATGTGCATGTAATTGTGAAGATTAAATATGTACTAAACTAAATATTTCTTTCCATCTGCTCTTTTTTATTATATGTGTGAAGTGTCTGAAAGGAGTATTTTTACCTCCTTGCAACCAAGCAGTTTCTCCCTTTCTTACATAATACCTCATGAGAAAATCTTAGGTTGGCATAGATTATAGGATATTTGCCAAGTATGTGACAAATCTGAACATGCAAATATACAGGTAGTGAATAAATCAATAAATTAACTATAGCCAGTGCTCATAATATACATGACACAAAGGTCTATGAGAAGGTTATTGAGATTTTCAAGGATGATTTCTCTGCAAAACATGTACTTTTCCCCATGTTTTATCTCTTTAAAAACATGTCAAGGACAGAAACATGCCTATTGATCCTGCCAGAAATCCAGGGAGCTCTTAACTTCCTGTAGTGAGCTGATAGAGTCACCTCTTCTGCACTGAAATCTCAGACAGCACCCCTGCCTGGGTTCTTCTCTGCTGAGCTTACAGATTCCCACCTATGGTTGGCCCTCTCTGTCTCTCCACGTTCATTCATTTCTACCTCTTCAAAACAATACTGCTGTCTTGACACCCAAGAGTGTACTAACGTAGTGTGTGTGGGGAAGGGGTTCTTGGGAAGATGTAGGTCTGGGGGTAAATACCTACATCTATAGAAATGGCATAGGGCACCCCTCTAATATGTACTTTTAACAGCTGCCCCTGCAAGACGAGGAGTAAGGTTGGGTAAAGCCTGGAAATCATCTGTAAAGTTTGTAGTTTTTATGAATATATAATGCACATGTACCCAAATCATCCTACATTTTATAGTAATAAAAGTATTGCTTTCTTAAAGCGGAGTTGCACCCATAAAATGTACTTTACATAAAGCCATTCTCCTTCAGCAACAACGTTTGGATTTTTTTTTATTTTTTTTTTTACTCACTCCTTTTTACTCACTCCTTCAGCACTGTTGCTATGGGGTCCCTTCTATTCTGCCACTTGACGCCATTTCCCTTGGCGCCTGTGCTTGCCAGTGCACTTGGGAGATGTGTGTCATCCTTTCCCAGGAGTCAGTGGGCAGCGCAGAGGGCTAACATTGCGTTCTTTAGAAACTGGACATGACGCCATAAAACTATAACAATGGGGCAGGCAATTCCTCCTTCGCTGACTGTTGTTATGTCAACAAGATAAAAAACCTCTCCCTGTGTAAATGGTGCATGCGCGAGAACGAAAGGTGCATGCTGGGTATCCAGCTTCACCATATCCAAGAAGAGAATGCCAGTGGGCCTCACATGCCCACACTAGAGATGGAAGTGCTCTGTAGAGCACAAATAAAAAGAAAGTACTATAAAAAAGTGGGAAGAGGCGATTTCAGTAATAACATTAATTATTAGTGTTCAAATAGTTTAATAGAATGGAATACATTTAAAAAATCGCTTTAATATGAATAGGAAACTGCTGGTCACATGGTCTCTATTCTGGATGAGCTGAATGTATGTAGGTTCGGTTCAATGCAGGCTTGGCAAACTGTACTGGAGTTTAAGCGCAGAATCCAAACCCCTTTGAAGCCAAAGGGAGCCTAATATTAAAAACAGTTTTCTAGGCTAATAGGCAGGGGTTATCAAACAAATTGCACTGGGCTGGGCAATGCCCTGGGGAATATGTACCAAACATGTTTTTAAATTCTGTATGCCGGGGAGCAGCTATTTTAATAATGATTAAAGTGAAACATAACCTGCCAGGGAGATGCTCTTACCCTGACTGTGAAGTGTATCTGTTCAAAGTACACAACCTACTGCAGCAAAACGTTACAAAGAAAAATAATTAAAAAAATGACAGTTTCAGACATTTTTTGTTTGTTTTACAAACAGCTGGGGGCTCCCTTCAGCCATACCAGACCATATCCTAGATGAGGATCTGAGTATAGCTAAAGCAAAAGTCATTTTTTCTGTGTATATAGTGGCCAAATATGGCTTGTAAAAAAATGGGACTGAATGATGTCACTGGTTTCTAAGGATGCTTGTTTAACACCATGGATTGGAAAAAAAACTGTCATGAATAGTAGAGGTAGAAATAATACTCCTGTTGAATGAGAAAAAAAGTGCAGATAAACACCCGAACAGCCAAAGATCCGTCTAAATGCTTAAAAACCTAAGTTTGCATACAATATACACAGAAAACTTTGTATGGTTCTTTCATACATTCCTATACAATACGCAGTCATTAAAGAGAAAATGTGAATGTGTTGTGTCAGGCGGCGTACACACGACAGAGGTTCTCACTGGAAACCAGCGAGAACCTCGCTGGGAGTTGCATTCCAGCGAGAACCTCGGCCGTGTGTACGCTCCTGGCTTGCCCCGCCCATCGGGAATCCCGTCGAGCGAATAGAGAGCACGCTCTCTTTTTGCTCGATGGCCCGCCTGGATGAATGGCTGGTTGCCATTCCCGACGGGCGGGTCGCCGATTTCGACGGCCGGCAGAGAACCTCGACGGGCGGAACGATGTGTTCTGCCCGTCGAGGTTCTCTGCCGTGTGTACGCGGCTTCAGCGGCGCTCAATAATTTTCAACAATTTGTTAGATACATATATCTGGTGCAGTGATAAAGAAAATATGTGTTTATATATGTGGCACATATACTACTGCGCTGCTCCTGTGCAAAAAACTTGATTATAACACTGTCAATTTGTTATTTCAAAAAACATATATTATAACAAACATATATAATAACACCAATGTGCTCAAACTGTGGTGCAACCCACAGTGTGCAATCCCAAACCACAAGTTTATAATAAAAGAAATATGCCAAAAAAAAATCCAATTATTCAGCTCCAAGAGTATGATGCCAGGAGATTCAACCAAAATTCTGTGACTTTTTCACCCTTATTTCAACCTTATGTGCTAAGCACTCACCAGATCAAAGTGGGTGTATAGCCTGTAATATAGATCTCCTCAGACTACTGCAATGGGACCGAATGACCAAACATGCAGGACAATGCTTTGTATCAACACCCAAGCCAAATTCGTGTTGCCGGAAAGGTTTGGTCCGCATATACGTTGTGTTTATTTGGCTTGCATAATAACTGTAACCCACAACAAAAATGGCGGGAGGTGAACATCCGGGAATAACAAGTAAAAGTAATGGCGGAACAAGCACTTCCTGATGACGCATGCGTAGATGTGAAACGTGTAGAGGCCTATGGGTAATATTTTTTTACTGATGAGTGCACAATTTATATGTTTTTTTAAATAAACCTGTTTTTTAAAGGTATTACACCATATGAGGCTTTTTTTTCTGGAGCAAGGAAAAGAGCTGGAGACGGGTGTTGATTCAAAGCATTGTCCTGCATGTTTGGTCTGATACATACCCGGAGGGGAAACGGTCCCATTGCAGTAGTCTGAGGAGATCTATATTACAGGCTATACACCTACTTTGATCTGGTGAGTGCTTAGCACATACGAGGTGGTGGATACACAATAAGGGTGAAAAAGTCACAGAATTTTGGTTGAATCTCCTGGCATCATACTCTTGGAGCTGAATAATTGGACATTTTTTTGGCATATTTCTCTTATTATAAACTTGTGGTTTGGGATTGCACACTGTGGGTTGCACCACAGTTTGAGCACAGTGGTGTTATTATATATGTTTGTTATGATATATGTTTTTTGAAATAACCAATTGACAGTGTTACGGTCACACTTTTTGCACAGGATCAGCGCAGTAGTATATGTGCCACATATATAAACACAGATTTTCTTTATTAAAGAGAAAATGTTTGTGAGTTGTGACCACAAAAGTACTAATTCAAAATGAATTCTAACTGTGGACCACATTATCAGTTAGAATTTTGTTTGTTTAGATATAAAGCAACAAAAAATGTTTTTCTTTGCATTCGATTTTTCTTATTAATGCAGTTGAAAACAGACGTTGATTTGTTACCATTAACCATGGAAAAGTCAAACTACGTTTCATAAATAAAACATTTTGGAAAAACAATTCTAACTGTTTATGGCCAGTTTAAGCATTTAGCACATATCCCTTCATCCATGTGCACATCTCCAGACCTAAACCCTATTGAGCATCTATGGGGCACCCTCAAATGGAAGGTGGTGGAGTACAAGGTCTCTTAACATCCAACAGCTCGGTGATGTTGTCATGGAGGAGTGGAAGAGGACTCCAGTGGCAACCTGTGAAGCTCTGGTGAACTCCATGCCCAAGGGAGTTAAGGCAGCGCTGGGAAATATCGGTGGCCACTCAAAATATTGACACTTTGGGCCTAATTTGGACCCTTTCACTTAGGGGTGTACTCACATTTGTTGGCAGTGGTTTAGACATTAATGGCTGTGTGTTGAGTTATTTTGAGGGGACAACACATTTACACTGTTATACAAGCTGTACACTACTTTACATTGTAGCAAAGTGTAATTTCTTCAGTGTTCTCTCATGAAAAGATATAATCAAATATTTACAAAAATGTGAGGGGTATACTAACTTTTGTGAGATACTGTAATTACAAACTAGACATAAAAACAAATGTTTAGACATTGCTAAGTTTATTAATGCAAAACTGATCTTTTTTACATATTGTAAATACATCTCAAACGTTGAGAAGATTATGGCCCCTCTTAACATCACTCCTACTGTGTAAAATAAAATAATAAAATGACCTCACTCAATAATAAAAAGTGCTATAGGGAATGTTTAAAATACCCTTACAGAGTTCAACATTGGGTGCCTCCTTGGGTAACCAGCATCCGTTGTCCTGAGTTGTTAATAGGAGCCAAGGGCCTCCCAGGGCCCCAATGTACTTCTCACCTCTATGGCTCCAAGCTAGTGTTTTTAACAAAATGTGTACTTTAAATATGTAAAAGGATTACAGGAGCCGCCAGAGGAATTTTTTTCCAAAGTGCGTTCTGCTCTTGAACATGACACTGCCTAAAACTGTCAGGAAATAAATTAGAAAAATGTTAGAATGTATTATTTTACCAAATGACTAACTGTTTGAAACATTCCTGGGATGAGCACAAACCTTTACTTAGACAAAAGCGTTGATGCATAAAATAAATGGGCAGACTAGATGGACCGCTTGGCTTTATCTGCTGTCATTATTCAGTGATTATAATCGTCAGGCCACATGCTGCACTATAATCACAATTCCTGGCTATTGTGAACCAGGGGTCTAATTTTCATTTATGGAGAAAATGGTCATCATAACTTAAAAACAGAAAAAAATACTGCCCATTTCCTAATGTGGCGACTATTCAGATTCTAAACCTCAAGCATGGCAGGGAACAAGCACCAGACAGTAAGAAACTATAAAAACAATTTATTTTATCATATTCCTGACTCACACAGACTGTCTAGTAATATCGTCTGTAAACTTATATGTTTAAGTATTTTGTCAGTTCCATTCTTATTTAGCAAGGTACAGCTACAAATATACATTAATATTTAACCAATCTGACTACAATGAATTAGAATCTAATGCTGGCGATACAAAATGCATTCATTTATGTCCACCGAACGATTTATTGGTCGTTTGCGCTCACGGCTGAATGTTCGTTTTGGCTGATTTTTCATATAGTGTATGGCCAGCATTAGGGCCCATGCATACCAAATGCAGTTGGATGCAATTTTGAACTCATTCCCACTGCATAGAATCTATAGACAGTCCAAAATCAATGTTACAGAAAAAAAGTATATATCAAGGGCGCTCCGAATGTCAGGACTTAGCAAAGTGTGTTTTGGAAGGGATAGGCATCTTCATACACTTCAGGCTGCACTCAGAAAGACAAAGCGATCTCCAATGAAAAACAGATAAACAAACAAAGGCGCCTCTAAGTGCAGAAATAAAAACTTTTTTAATATCCCCAAGAGGATTAAAAAACGCTTACAAGATAAAGGATGAGAAGGTAGGCCATGTACACACGATCAGACCGGTCCGATGACACTGGTCCGACGGACCGTTTTCATCGGACCACGCTGAAGTCTGATGTGCGTACACACCATCAGTCCAAAATCCCATCAGGCCAGAACGCGGTGACGTAGAACACAAAGACGTGCTGAAAAAACGAAGTTCAATGCTTCCAAGCATGCGTCGACTTGATTCTGAGCATGCGCAGGTTTTTGGTCCGATGCTTTTGTGTACTAACCATCGTTTTGGTCCAACGGACAGGTGTCCGTCGGACAGATTTTAAAGCAAGTTTTAAAACTTTGGTCCGACGGACAACGGTCCGATGGGCAGTACACACGATCAATTTGGTCCGATGAAACTGGTCATCGGACCGGTCTGATCGTATGTACGCGGCCGAACATGTAATAAGTGTATCCAGGTGATGTTCCGATATCAGGAAGGTCCCAGTATATAATACTTCCAGCAGGATCCAGGAGAAGACAGCCGGTGGACGCTGCAGGCTCTGCAAACACAATAACGCTGTCTGGGTCAGTGTGGAGTATGGGGCTCGGAAATGACGTCAGCGGAAGAAGGACAAAAACCAGCATGGAATGCAAACAGTAAGCGTGTCATCAGGAAGGGACACGTTTCGGAACTGCTAATTGGTTCCTTCTTCAGCCAATGACCATGTCATTCCACCAGTTGTCTTCTCCTGGATCCTGTGTTTTTTGGGGATATTAAAAAGTTTTTATTTCTGAACTTAGAGGTGCCTCTGTTTGTTTATCAAAATCAATGTTAGCTAATGGGCATAGCTGTCACCATTTCACTGTTGTAGTCCAATACAGTGCAGTAAAAAAGTACAGCGAGCTGCTTTTTTCTCCCATCGCAAACACGCATAAATGCATGTAAAATGCTTGCAACACATGTACTGTGTGTGACCCTGGGAACAAAAAACAGGTTTGGTTACTCTGATGACCTGTCCTTCCCCATGACACAAAGGCTTAGAAAAAATACACCACAGACACATGTAAATGCATGTCAACTGCAAATGTAGAAATGCAAGAAAAACATGGCATTTGGTGTGAATGGGCTTGTTAAAACTGTCTGCAGTGACTTGCATTTCTCCGCACTATACAAATGCAGGTGACCACAATGATACATAGAAAACAATTGTTCTCTGTGTGCCCTGTTCAGACCACAGTTCTGATGTGATGCGCAGTGCAGCCTGGAAGAATTCAGCAGGTCTGTGTTTTTCTGCAGTGTAGTAAATGGCACCGCAAATAACCGTACTGCAACAAAACACACCACGCGGCTGTGTGGAAACATGAATGAAACGTCACTATGGGGGAGATTTACTAAACCTGAGGCATTTCAAATCTAGTGTAGCTGTGCAAAGAAACCAATCAGCTTCCAAGTTTTAGGGCCAGTTCACACCAGACGCAGCTCTGTGTGCCTTTCTTCTGCACAAAATACATGCACAGTGTTTTCCATGTATTCCAATGGCTTTAGTTGGCTCTAGTTCGCACCATGCAGTCAGTTTCCTGTCAGTTTCTGGTGCAGAAACTGACTGTATGGTGTGAACTAGAGCCATTGGTATACATGAAAAACACTGTGCCTGCATTTTTAGTGCAGAAAAAATGCACACGAAACTGTACGGAACTGCGTCTGGTGTGAACTGGCCCTTTACTGTCAAAGTTTAATTGAACAAGCTGAAGTTAGAAGCTGAATGGCTACCATGCACAGCTGAACCAGATTTTGCACTCTCTAGTTTTGGTAAATCTCCCCCATTATGACCAAATAAAGTTAAAGGATAAGTTCACCTTTTGTAACATGTTACACCCATATTCAGGGTGTAACATGGTATGAACGGACTGGCCCCCCTGCACCTTCCTGATCCTCGCTGTGACAGCTATAGGGGTTCTTCTCCCTCTCTGCTAACAGCCACAAATGAAAAAAAAAAGTGTCTCCACCCACCCGCCCGGCCGCCACACTGATTGGCAGGGCTTTGTGCATGGAAAACTACAAAGTCCAGTCGCCTGTGCTGTGATGGTTCATTCATGCTTCCTGATTGTATCTGCTTATCTGTATGGGCAAGCAGATACACTGGCAAATCTGCTGGAGACCTGCATGGCACCAGCGATCTACTGATAATGGGTGCAATGCTTTACAGGCTCCAAATGTAAATAAATAAAGCACCGGTAAAAAAAATATGCACATAGGTGTGCCTGGGCACACATTAATCATCCCGTGCCGCACAGATTCTTGCAGTTTAGACCCCTGATATTTCACTACAGCCCCCTGATGGAGCTCCAGGGTTCCTAAAAAACCTGTAAAAAAAAATTAAATTGTAAAAAATGATAAAAAATATTATAATAAAAGTAAACAATTACTGACACAAATCTTTGCCCTCCTGACACTGTCAGTACATACACTTGCATATGTGATTGAGCTTTGGGGTGCACACACACCCTAATGCAATAAGCTGTGCACACCTATGTGTGCGGTGCATAGCGTCAGGGCCATTTTAATAGCATCATGGGCCCCCGGGCAAAGTAATGCTCTGGGGCCCCTACAATGATGACAGTGCAGGTAAACAAACATCAAGTAGGTAGGAGGCAGACTGCCTCCCCTGTGTATCTATCACTCTCAGTGCCATCATGGAGCCCCCAATTTTGGTGCAGCATAGGCTCAAGGACCAGCTGCTTTGGGGGAAAGTGCAGGGCCCCCCATGCAGCTGGGGCCCCTGGGCAGTGCCCAGGTGTGCCCTCTCATTAAGACAGCCCTGCATAGCGCATTTCACACTTCTCCCTCCTAAAGTTTGGTCGTACTTTAGATTGACAGCTGCCTGCTATGTAAAACTCTGCATTACACTGTGCAGGTAGTATGAACCTAGCCCAGCTGCTGTGGGATGTTGTACATTGCACACCCTCAATTGACATACTAACTAACCCAGTCCTCTTTAGGGCCCCATTCACATGGGTGTACCGATCCGTACACTTTCTTCAGCCACCTGGGGTGCCCACTGGTGTTCCATGCAGAGGCATGCAAGGTGTCGGTTAACATCAATGCTGAGCATCCAGGTGTACAGACGTGCACAGACCTCCACACACTTCCTGGGGTACACATCTTTGTGAGTTCGGTACACAGAGCAGGGCGCAGACTTGTTTTATCCCCCAATGATTAAAACTTAAAATTTCCACTTCCATGGCAATAACTGATAAATTCTCTGTGAAATCAATTTTGCTAAAATGACTCCACTCATCCCTACTTCTGAATAAACCTATTTCAATTAATTTTATACCCCCCTACTGTATCGAATACTTTTGTTTCTGCAACTCAAAGCCCCTATGGGGTACCTCTCTCTTTTCTTCGAATTCACATTCAGGGTGTGCAGCACATAATCTACAATTGGTATTGCCTTCCTTTGCTACATACTGGTTTATATAAGAATGAGAGGAGGGCAGTGACCAGCAGTGTACCCTCTGTGCTAAGATGATATCCCTACATTTGTAGTATGAGCAACAAGAGTCTACCATCAGTTGTTCAAGTGAAATACGGCTTTTTGCATGTATGGTGACCATGTGCCCGAGTACCAGTCTTGCTCTTCTCAGCAAGCTTTCTTGTTTATTGTTGACTGTCTGCTCCACACCACCTGGTTTGTAACCCTGGTATACTTATCAATTTCAGGGAGGCATTTTCCACTTTGATGGCTTTTCACCACTTGCCTGCTTTTGGTTCTCTCTGCCTTGCCCCTTCCTCGTCCGTTTCGCCCCGGGGATTTCCCCCCCGGCCCCCCCCAGTCCGGTGCGGGCTCTTCCATATATATATATATTTTTATAGAACCTATGCCTGCATACTCATTTCCCCCTGAGGATGACCCACATCAACTCAAGGGTCGAAACGCGTCGGATACTTTGCGCATAAGTTCATCTACTCATTGTTATTGTATACAAATGTTTTTTACATGACTGTTTTACAATGTATGCTTTAGAATGTCAACCACTAAGGATTTGTTTTACTTTCCAATCTATTTCCTTTTGAATAAACCTACTTCAATTAATTTTATACCCCCCTACTGCATCGAATACTTTTGTTTCTGCAACTCAAAGCCCCTAGGGGTACCTCTCTCTTTTCTTCATATAAACCAGTATGGGGCACATTATCCTGTATTCATTGTGCCAGACACATATCTACTGTACACTTTGCAGTGTTCAGAAATGATAAAAAGAACAAGTATTGTGTTGCTATCACCTATTAGACAATAGTGTGGGATTGTGGGATGTAGAAACCGGATATTGTAGTAAATAACATGAAGGAATATTAGCACCATATGCAGCCATATGTTAGAAATAAAAAAAGACATTCGTCTGTCAGTCCCAGAAGAAGAAAGCTCATTTTACATGAAATAGACTACACAGATCACTTTAAAACGACTGTAGTAACCCAGTGATTTACCACATTAAAGAGCTAGTTAAAATAATGGGAAAGGTTCGTTAAAATACTATGGTACTGTTATACGTTTTCCTGGGGTTGAAAGGTCAGTTAAAGTAATGCTAGCCATGCCACACACATTGAAGTCCCGTTTCCTTTCATTTTGTGATGTGTCATACATTGTCAGCACACACAATTTGCTGAATTTTTAGTACCATTGTAATTAAAGAAAAGATGTTGGTTACCCAATGTTTTGTATCTCTTGTGAATTCCAGCTGTGGGATTCCCACACCAACGATACCAGTTCAGCCATCATATTGTACCATCTAACCCTTTTTGCAGCATTCTTAGTAAATAAGAGCCTTCCCTGAAATCTGCAGTGAGTTATGGTATGGCGCCAGTTCAGCGCTGTCATTTTGATCCTGCACCAGATTCCTCTGTAATGGAACAAGCCAGTGACAGAATGAGACAGTGCCAAGATATCTGTGCTAGAAGGCAATGTCCCATTACCACATCTGGGAACTTTGCTGAGTCGATGAGCCTGAGATTGGAAAAGGGCAAGAGAAATGCGTTAAAAACACGTAGAGGGTTACAGAGTAAACAGGCTCATAAATCCTGAGATGGTCTTCCATGTCACTGTGCCGTCCAGCAACTGCAGACACCCATGGTCTTGAGGAGCAAGATGGCTGCCGCACTTCCTGAAACCACTGCGGCACACAGGGGGCGGAAGTGATGTCAGCAAGGGGATGGTGACTAGTTTTGGAGCATGCTCAGAGGCTCCTTCTTCAAAACCTAGCCACAATTCTGCTTTAGTGCATTGAAAGTAAGTTTCGTCTAGTAATTGTTTTCTTGTTGTACTTTTGCATTGAGATCTTGGTACGATTCAATTAAAGGGTCAATTTCATGAATAAAACATTGTCAATATAGCGCGAAGGGTGCCGCCTGGGCTAAGGCAGGCCATACACAGTGTGAATTTCTTTCCTGCAACCACGGGTGGCAGAAAGGAAATTCAAACGATTCCTCCATCGACACAGATAGTGCTGACAGGAGAATCAGCAATTTTCTTTGCCCAGCAGGGGGCAGGGGCGGGTGGGGGAAGACAGTGATTTTTGCTAGTGGCTATAGCAGCCACTTGCAATAGTTGCGAGAGAATCTGGCAGACTGGGTGTACCCAAGTTAATCAATCAAACTTGGTACATTCAGCCTGCCCATTAACGGTTCGAATCCTGTTGAACTGGCCAAGATCCAATCCGTGTATAGCTGGCCTTAGGCCCCTTCCACATGGGGCGGATCTGTTGCAGCGGTCCGCCAGCTCAGTGGGAGATCTCTCTGTTGATCTCCGCTGAGCCAGTGGATGACAGTGGATCCCAGCGCCGCTGCTTGTCTATTGAAAGATCGGACGAAAACAGATAGCATGCCTGTTTTCATCAGATCTCACCCGATACGATCCGCCAGGACAGATGACGACGTATCGCCATACGTCTGATTGTCGCGGATCAGTTTATCATCGGACATGATCACCGCTGACATCCCGCCTGTTCAGGTCTGCAGAAAAGACTGACATGGTCTGCACGTGTGAAAAAGGGCAGTGTGGTACAGTTCCTTGGTCAAATTCTATGGTCATAGGTGTGTGCAGCCTATTGCATTGGGGTGTGCACTGCAAAGCTCAAACACACATGCCTTTCTCTGAAGCCTCAGCTGGGAAGTGCTCTGTGTTAAGTGGCTTGCTGTTCATTCACAAACTGAAGCATAGTTGACACAGTTTACTATGCTTCGGTTCAGAATGTACACAGTAAGCGACAGTGTTCACTGTATTCATTTAGAAAAATAACTAACCCCTTCCCTGTTCTCCATCCTGAAACATCCCCCACAGCAGCCAGGGGGAGAGGAGAGGAGGGAAGCCAGCAGCACTGCAGGGTGGGGGGCAAACAAGTGGGGGGGACCTGTGAAGTAGGGGGAATTGGCAAGGCACATAGTGATTAGGGTGTGCCCAGGCACACCTGGCACACCCTCTGCTCATGCCTATGGTTACAGGGAGCGCTGAAGAATCCAATCTAGCACACTTAACTTTGCACTACTGAGAAATGGAAGAGATCTCTAGATTTTAAACAGACAAAAAGAGAGAAATGCACAGACTAAGTGCAATGGGTGTTTGTACATATAATAAAAAATACAACTAACTCACATGAAGTAAAACAAATTATGCATATCATGATTCTCAAAAAGATTCCCAGCTTTGGAAAACAAAGGAAATGTAATGGCTATTATAGACAACAAGGGGGCACCAATCTAAGTGCAGAGGTAAACACAGCACATAACAATTGGCAACTCACAGTGTGTGGATGTTTGCATGCATTACAGTCATTGGTGCAGCTGGGAGAAGGAGGCATCCAGGATCGCAAGATGGAGCCACTGCTGTGGGGGTGAAGTGTGGTAGCTGGGTTAATCAGACAGAAAGTAGGAGGCAGCATGTGTACATCGATGGAATGCAGACAAGGACCAGAAGTCACAGAACCCCAAGTGATGTTGTGGGACGTGGAGGGGCGAGGTTATGTGTTTTAGGGCCCACACTTTTTTTTAAGGCTTGAAAAACAGTCATTGTCCATGAAATGCATAGCCACGCCACTCCACGTCCCACAATGTAATTTCCGGTCCTTGCCTGCGTTCCATTAATCTACACGTGCAGCTTCTTGCTTCCTGTCCTCAGGGCAGTCTACCTGGTTACTTCTGCTGCCACACTCCATCCCCGCAGCAGGAGCTCCATCCTGGGATCCTAAACACCTCCTCCCACCGATTTTTATGTGATGTGTTCACCTCTCCACCTTGCTGCACTTAGATTGACTTGCTATCTCTCTTATCTTTTACAGAAGCAATACAGACCATATTCAGTATATCCATTGTGACAGTTTCTTTGGCATCCCCCTAAGCTGGGAATCCTTTTGAGAACCGTGATTTGCATGGTTCGTTTTACTTCATGTTGTTAATTGTCTTCTTTTTAATAAACGTAAGGCCTCGTACCACACGATCAGTTCAAACCGATGCAAATGGACTGAGGTTCGTTTTCATCGGTCCAAACCGATCGGTCCGTTATCCTTCGGTCAAAAAACAGATGGCTTGCTTTAAATTTCAACTGATGGACGACTAACCGATGGGTCAAAACCGTTAGTATGCAAAGGCATCGGTCAAAAGGCAGCGCATGCTCAGAATCAAGTCGACGCATGCTTGGTAGCATTGAACTTCGTTTTTTTCAGTACATTGTGTGTTTTACATCACCGCGTTCTGACACGATTGGTTCATTAACCGATGTTGTGTAGGCACATCAGTCCATCAGTCAGCTTCATCGGTGAACCGATGAGAACGGTCCGTCGGACCGTTCTCATCGCATGGACCGATCGTGTGTACGCAGCTTAAGAACAGCCACTACACTTAGCCTCCGCAATTTGCTCTTTTTGACTGTTTACTTTTATGTATAATATTTATTATGTTGTTCTTTAGGTTTTAATATTATCCCTTCCTATTGGATTGTTATTCTAATATTATATATTTTTCTTTTTTTCATATCACTAACATTGTATTGTGTTTTGGTTTTATGAATCTTCATTTGATAGTACAACTTAAGTTTTCCAAAGTGCATTGATATAGTAGCTCAGATAACTAAACCCAAAATTTTGATTGGAATTTAATGGTACAGATGGGACAGACAACTCCATAGATTGTTTATAAAAGCAGTTAAATCAAAATGGGTCGACATTTCTTCTCTTGGCTTATCACATTGGGGTTCAAACAATATTTGAGTAGTACATATATGTTGTTGGCCCTCTGATACACAGGGGACTAAAGAACATTGTGTCTTTTTTCTTTAAAATATATGTGATTTTATTCTTAAAGTGTAGCTCCACTTTTATTGAGAAAAAAACATTCCCCTCTGGGTGATCTATGCACAGTCTGTGCCTCTGTCATGAGTGGGTCTAATGGGAGCGGTTTCATAATTAACTGTCAGGTGTGCAGCTGCAGGGCACTAATTAGGAAAGCTGCTGGGAAGGGATGATCCGAACACCCCCCGGTTCGGTTTGCAGCAGAATTTGCAAACAGGCAAAAAATGTGTTCGAATACGCAAACACCGTTAAAGTCTATGGGACATGAACGTGAACAATTTAAAATGCTAATTTTAAAGGTAATATGCAAGTTAAAAAGTGTTTGGGGACCTGGGTCCCGCCCCAGGGGACATGTATCAATGCAAAAAAAAGTTTTAAAAACTATTTATTTTTCAGGAGAAGTGATTTTAATAATGCTTAAAGTGGGACAATACAAGTATTCCTTTACATTTTGTACCTGGGGGTGTCTATAGTAGCACATTTTCCCCCGTGTTTAGAAAAGTCCCTGAACAAAATTAAATTTCTAAAGGAAAATAGTCGCGGCTATAATGTATTGTCAGGTTCACGGCAATACAGATAAAAGCCATTGAAAAAAACGACATGGGTTCCCCCCAGTCCATTACCAGGCCCTTTGGGTCTGCTATGAATATTAAGAGGAACTCCGAACCCAAATTTAAAAAAAAAATGCGTGGGGGTCCCCCCAAATTCCATATCAGGCCCTTCAGGTCTGGTATGGATATTAAGGAGAACCCTGTGCCAAAATAAAAAAAATGGCGTGGGTTCCCCCCAAAAATCCATACAAGACCCTTATCCGAGCACGCAACCTGGCAGGCCGCATTAAAAGAGGGGGGGATGATAGAGAGCGCCCCCCTCCTGAACCATACCAGGCCACATGCCTTCAACATGGGGGGATGTCCCCATGTTGATGGGGATGAGGGCCTTATTCCCACAACCCTTGCACGGTGGTTGTGGGTATCTGCGGGCGGGGGAATCTGGAAGCCCCCTTTAACAAAGGGGACCCCTAGATCTCGACCCCCCTATGTGAATTGGTAATGGGGTACATTGTACCCCTACCATTTCACCAAAAAATTTAAGAAGTGTAAAAAACCACAGTACACAGCTTGGGACAAGTCCTTTTAAAAAGTCCTATTAAAAATAAAAAAATAAAAAGAAAAAAAAATTCCAGCGATGTAAATCCATTCTCGATTTCCAGCGAGGTAACGACACCGACACCGATGAAGGACACACTTCAGCCTGACAGCTCTTATATAGCTGAGGGTGGGTCCGCCCGTCAGTGCGCGGGTGACCCTACTCCCCTCTGACGCAACGGCAAAACACTGGGGTTACCCAGTGACATGTACGGGTAAACTCGCCCCCCTCTGAGGCAATGGGAAACCTTGCTGGAAATAGAGAATGGATTTACATCACTGGAGATCGAGAATGGATTACATCGCTGGAATTTTTTTTCTTTTTTTTTCTAATAAAGGACTTGTCCTAAGCTGTGTACTGTGTTTTTTTTAAATGTTGACACTTTGTGAAATGGTAAGGGTACGATGTACCCCATTACAAATTTACATGGGGGGCCCCCGGATCTGGGGGTCCCCTTTGTAAAAGAGGGCTTCCAGATTCCGATAAGCCCCCCGCCCGCTGACCCCCACAACCACCGGCGTTTTTTTCAATGACTTTTATCTGTATTGCTGGGACCCAACAATACATTATAGCTGCAAGCAGTTTTAAATTACTTTTTCCCTTTAGAAATATCATTTTATGCAGGGACTTTTTTAAACAATGCTCCCGAAAAAACTGACGTTTTTAAAACTTTTTTTGCATTGATAGATGTCTCCTGGGGCAGGACCAAGGTCCCCAAACACTTTATTATGACAATAACGTGTAATATTAACCTTTAAAATTAGCACTTTTGATTTCTCCCATAGACTTTTAAAGGGTGTTCCACGGCTTTCGAATTTGCCGCGAACACTCCAAATTGTTTGCTATTTGGCGAACACCGAATGTTCGAGTCGATTTTACGTTCAACTCGAACATCGGGCTCATCCCTACTGCTGGACCTGCATCCCTTTAGACATATTCCTATTGAAAGTATCTTTCCAAAAATGAATTTTTTGTTGCAAGGGATGCCTGAAATCTGACTTGTATCTTACTGCAGGTTTCTGGCATAATTGGTGAGCCAATCAAACAATCAGGAAATGATGGTTCTGGGGGGTGTTCTGTACACACTATGTGTACAGAACAACCCCAGGTAGCCATATTGCAATGCATTATCAGAATATTACAGCAGCTGCAGATTGAAAAGGAAAGGTAATTTTTAATAACATTCAATTACAATATGATTAGTGTCGCAAATTATATGCGCTATATTATTTTTTCTTTATTTGCTATTTTTTTTCCCCCACGAAAGTGCAGTTACCCAAAGATAAACTTTGTATAAACTTTTTATAACTATGCGGTTGTCTATCCCATCTGTACCATTAAAGTTCAATCAAAACGTTGGGTTTAGTTATTAGAACGTTTATGGATGTGGTACATTTTTAAGCAGCCAAACCTTTTATACAGTTGTAGTTCTTAGTATCTCAGATGGCAGGGACCAATGTTATAGGAAAAAACATTGTTAGTACAACCAAAAGCTGGAAAAAGGAAATAACTGTGTCATGATGAGATGTTCAAACACTTTATCAAAATGTGTGTATGATGTCAAGTAAGTATAAAGATATCTCTTTGTCTAAAATGAGTCATTTCATGATTGATTCCAAAATCAATATAAAATGATCTCTCCTCTTGACAGAATGACGTGCCTTTGGAGGAATCTTTGAGCCTGTCAGAGCACAATGCTTAGAGGGAGTGGGAAAAGAGCACATTCCTACTTAATCCAAATAGTCACAGGTAACCTAAAAGCGATTAAAGGTCAAGTAAAACTATATTGCACCTCAGTTCACAAACAACTGCAATTAATCAAATTTACAAATCAATATGAAAATATTCAAGGATATTATTAAAACTTAAGATAGTTGATCATTATTATTGTGGTCAGTGCCTACACACAACTGAGTTTTTATCCAGTAATACCCATGAGACATGCTAACAGCAGACACTGGAAAGCAGAGATGGATTAAAGCAGAACGGGGCCCTGGGCTAGCAGCTTCCCTGTTCTTTCATTTGTACTTTGAAAAGGATTGCAATAAGCTCATAGAGGCTACCCTACCTGCATTGTATGTATCGTAAAAGCCCACCCAAGTGAAGCCTCCACTGGGAAGTTCCAGACAGGTGCACAGCTTTGCCCAGTTGTGCTGTCCTTATGGTTTAGTACAAGAACATGAAGAATGTAACTGGGCTCCCTGGACATCCACCAGGCCTTAGGCTCCTGCACAGGGTGTCTTATAGATGGTCTGGCTCTTCTGATAAGCCATATTTGACCATGTGACCAATAATACATAATGCCGTGTACACACGACCATTTTTAATGGTCTAGAAATAACGTTTTTTTTTACCTGATTCTTGTCAAGCCTGCCTTGCCTACACACGGTCGTGAAAAAAAAAGCTCTAGCAGAGCACGGTGACGTACAACACGTATGACGGCACTATAAAGTGGAAGTTCCATTCAGATGGCGCCACCCTTGGGACTGCTTTTGCTGATTTTGTGTTAGTTAAAGTTTGGTGAGAGACGATTTGCGCTTTTCAGTCTTCGTGCTTTTCAGTCTTTTACAGCGTGACGAATGTGCTATCTCCATTACGACCGCTAGTTTCACCAGAACAAGCGCTCATAACTTGCTTCTGCATGCGCATTTTTTCACGTAGTTAAAGCCTACACACGACCGTTTTTCACGATGTGAAAAACGATGCAAAACAACAGAGCATGTTCTAAATTTTTAATAGCCATTTTTCACGTCATGAAAAATTCTCTGGAGCCCACACACAATCGTTTTTAATGACATTAAAAAATATATATATTTTTCACGTCATGAAAAATGGTCATGTGTACGTGGCATAAGACTGTGCAAAGCCTTTTGGTGATTTTAAATATACAGTAAATGATCTGCTGCTGGTCCGAAGGGTCATGACCGAAAAAGGTCTGCCGACCGACTCCCTGACCACAGTGTTCTGGCTAGGGGCCGTGCCCCTATCAGAACACAATAGCACAGCAGGGGAGATTGCTGTACTAACATCGAATTGTTGGAGCAGCAGCTCCGTCCTGAGCTGTTAGGTTCCAAAAAAAAAAGAACGATTAGTGTGTAGGAGGATTTAGACTTGAATGGAACATTACTTCTACTGTAGAAGCAACAAAAAAAAAAACTTCTGTTTTGCATTTTTTCTGGCAGAAAAAAATGCTAAATGCTCCCAAACGGTAGTACAAAAGTGGGAAAGAGATAGTTATTTATTTATTTATTTATTTATTTATTTATTTAAATTTTAAATTTTATATAAAGGTTAACTGGATTTCAATCCACTGATTAATCCTGGTAATTATAGCTAAGCTTTATCACTCCACTGGGGACTTCTGTTAATTGTAGCTGGCCTGTATCACTCCAAAGGTACGATAAAATAATAATTCCTGAGATCTATCATTCCAGTGATGATTTCTAATTGCTGGAATCTGTTGTGTTACAGATATTTTTTAATAATTATCCAACAAATGCTCTCCCTTCTGAAATGATCTATGACAGATTTAAAAAGCAGTAAGTTGCTTGTGCAAAGGAGTATATTATATAAATCCAAGGTCGTTACTATTTTTAACATATCTTGTATGAAAATTAGAGTTTTATGAAATATATTCTCAGTGCCAGCTTAAAGTATAATTGAAGACAAAACGTTTTATTCTAAGATTTGAATAGAGTGGTGAGGGGTTAGACCCACTGTCAAGTTTGAATTGTGGTTTTGTGTAACCATTGAGAGAGAGAGAGAGAGAGAGAGAGAGAGAGAGAGAGAGAGAGAGAGAGAGAGAGAAGGAAATGCACTGTCTCTAATTTTCCTGACCTTGATTGTCTCTGGGAGTAAAAGTGGGGGTAAATCCAAGATTTTGAGTTGCCACCAGAATAGTAATTAGGCAGGAAATCTTCCCACTTGTTCCTGGGACAACTGTCTAAGAGTGAATTTCCCTCACAAAAGAAAGATGCTCACTCACTTTCTGTGGAATCTACGAGACTGGAAGTAAAGGGAAATCTCCTAAATGACATACAATGACAAAAAAAATATGACAGTGGGCTTGGTTTAACTAATAAATTCTAATACTTATAGCTGGGATCCACCATTCCACTAATTTATTTTAATAGCTATAGCTACGATCTACAGCTCTACTCATTAATTCCAATAGTTATAGCCGAGAGCAGATCTACAACTCCAAAATAAATTCCAATCATTATAGCTAGGATCTCTCTTTCAAATAATGAAGTCTATTATTTTTAATTAATTATAAATGATGATTACCATTGTACTGTTTAATAATAATATACATAGCAAAATAATAATTACTGCAAAGTTCTACCATACTGTTCAATTCTAATATTTGAAGCTAAGATCAAACATACAGCTGATGAATTCCAATCATACCAACCCCAAATAAATTACATCTATTATATCTGGGATCCATCACTTATTTACTAATTCTAATAAATATACCCAGGTCTAGCATTTCACTGATTACATTTGATAAATATAGCAGTGATCCATTACTCTGCTGAATAATCCTAACATTTACAGCTAGGATCTACAGCTTCACAGTTATAGCTGGGTTTAGACCTCGTATGATTTCTAATAGTAAAATTATAGGTGGAATTTGCCACACGATTGATGAAATATAATAATTATAGCTGGGGTCTACCATTGCACTGATTATTAATAATTATAGCAAAGAAATTCCACAATACTAATCAATTCTGATACTTGTAGCTGCAATCTGTCATTACTCTGCACATACACAAAAGTGAGTACACCTCTCATATTTATGTTAAAATTTTATTATATATTTTCGTGTGACAACACGGAAGAAATTACACTTTGCTACAATGTAAAGTGGTAAGTGTACAGCTTGTATAACAGTGTCAATTTGCTGTCCCCTCAAAATAACTCAACACAACCATTAATGTCTAAACTTCTGGCAACAAATGTGAGTGCACCCCTTTATTTAACACAGGGAAACGGCCACACGGTCCAACATGGTACAGAGAAAAGTACATGGCAAGGCAATAGCATACACATTGATAACAGCATTCAGTATCAAATCCAAACAGGATAACAGGACCAACTATAAAGCATGTAACAGTGGGCACTATCTTGGCAGCAAGGCCCTGAAATAATACATGTGCCCTAGACCTCTGGCCGAGGTTTTCGATTGTATAGGCTGTGTGATGGGAGCCCAGGGAGTGCCATCTTCCTACCTGAGAGTGCATGCGTGGCAATGTGTGGTGTGCCTTGATGTCAGGGCAAGTGTGTCCGCCCCCTTCTTTTTTCTATTTTAATGAAGAAATCCCCAAGATATGAGAAGTAGTTAAAGAGAAATAGTGGAATGTAGGGAAGATATAGGGAAAGCGGTCAAAGGTAGAGTGTTTGGAGGGGGAGAGGGGGGGGTGAATGCATTTTATAACGAAATAAATAAAATAAAATTTCGGTAGTGACTAAATACATTTATTTTTCGGACGAAAACAAAATTCCGAAACAAAATATTTCAGTGTGCACATGTCTAATAATTATTGCCGGTATCTCTTGGTTGCTCCATGCATTAGTCCAATACTCCTAGCTACATATAGTAGATGAATTCTTAAGTATAATAATTTATCATTGTAGTGGGCTCTGTCACTCCTGTACTCAGTTGTCCCATTGATGATCTTCAATAACGATCGGTGAGTATAGTAATGTATGTCGTAAAGTGTTAAGTAAAGGAATAAGTGTATTTTTCCCAATTTAGATGTTTACTCTATTTTTTAGAGAGTGCGTTCTAGAAGACCTTCTAAGAATGTGAGGGTTTACAAATATTTTCA
The DNA here is from genome assembly GCA_029574335.1 of Rana kukunoris. Classification (NCBI taxonomy): domain Eukaryota; kingdom Metazoa; phylum Chordata; class Amphibia; order Anura; family Ranidae; genus Rana; species Rana kukunoris. The sequence continues at coordinate 237,055,118 of CM056052.1, read as the reverse complement.
AGCACAACCAGCAGAACATGGATGCCCTCCAGGCTATAAGAATATTAGCCATCTTTTAGCACATGATGATAATGTACACACAGCAACACAAAAAAAGATAGACATGTACTCTTTCATGTAACTGAAACTTGTTTTTCAACATTGGCTTATCTTTGAGAAGTGTTTGAACAAGAGGACATGACCTAGGGTTGGATGGGAGGTGGAGGTGACATATCAAAATATAACATTATACAAAGGCTTATGGATAAATGGAAGAGCCTCCCAGCAAAGATAGACTCTTGGATGTTTTAACAACAGCAAGCTCTATGCTTGCTATTGCTTTATAATACTTTGTGTTGAAGTGTGCTGTCAGAACCATCAGAGCAATGAAAACAGCACTCCAGGAGTAAGAGAAGATTATCCAGCTTCCTTCATAATGTGGGTGGAACTGCTTAGCTGCCATGACTGAAGAAGGAAAATGAGAAGGAATTGAGAAGGTGGAGGAAAGTTGTTATAACTTGAAAGTCATGTTTATCTCTTTGATATTCTCACCCTGGAGCGAAATTATTAAGAACTGGGTTAGAAATGGTACTTAACGACAAATATGTCAGGCTGACAGAAAGCTGACATTGTGAAATGCATGAAGATCTTTGTAGTTGCTCTGAAGAGGCAAGTGCAACGCAGTAATCACAAACAGCTCTGGAAACAACGTGAGGCACACAATTCCCAGCTGCTTACTGCAACTTTTTGAAACATGACATCTATTCTTTGGATTATGTGCAATTAAGCTGGAGATTTAAAACATGATGTGTTTCTGCAACATCCCATAAAATGTGAATGAAATATAAAACTCTCTGCTAGTAAAATGGTCTGCTTTCAGATTTTTATTGTCATTTCCGATTTGATGAATCAGATAACTCAATCAACCTTTTTTTTTGTTCATTTTGAGGGCACCTATACAATGTCTGCCATTGCTCAGCTTCTTCTGAAAATGTTAGCTGCCTGCCTTATGTGCTGGTATAACTTCTTGTTGAGTTACTGGGGTTGATTTACTAAAACCAACTAGAATGTTCCCTTTGCAATGAAAGTTGCCCCAGAACTCTGGTGACATCTATCATCCAGTCATGACTAAGCACTAACATAGTGTGAAACACGTCGGCTGCCCTTCCCTGTGGCTGTGTTTGTTTTGTATGCCCATTTTTTATTAATAAAGACAACTTTTTTGGAAGTTTCCCTGGAGTGCAGCTGTCCATCCCTTTTCCTATTTTCTACTATATATCATCCAGTCATGTACAAACAAAAATACTCTATTTTGCTTTCCTTGCATGTAATTATGTATTCTTTGCAAAGTGAAAAAAAGGGGCTAGGCTTGGGCCTCATCCAACAAAATACATACAAAACTAATAGAAAATAGCCGGAGAAAGACCCCAGTATCCTACAATGGCGGACTATATCGGCCTGTAGGTTGCTACTTTGCAAAGTAAAATTGCACCACATTCACTAGCCTTTGAGGAAAATTCCCTCGCAAAGTGCAACGTCTCTTGCAAAGTGAACAGCCTATTTGCCTTTACGAAATCAACCCATCTGACTCAATGCAAGAATAAAGATTAGTAGGTCCACCTTTACCTGCTGCAATGCTTCTCATAGAAGATAGATCTGGTGACGTCACAGACACCGGCGGGGCTTGCCGTGTCCATCTGAAGGGCTCCCTTGCTGTGTCTTCATATCTGCATGCCGGTGGGACCTTACTATCTGCCACACGCAAGGGCTGTTACACTTCCCTCTATCACTTCCCTCTATCAACCTGGAATTCTACAGCCATCCACTGGGAGTTGTGATAGTTCCCTTCATGGGACATTTACATGGCGACGAACTGATGTTAATATCTCCTCATCTGGATTCAGCAGTGGTATCATTGTACACATTTTTATACCAGTATCATACTTAGCTACAGGTTTTTATGACTGCTTTTGGTACCATTTGGTATTACTCGCACCATTTTTACAGTTTATGTAGCTACATCGATTTTATCTCCAGTGCAATATTTATTGTGTTACCTACTTGAAGACTATAAAAGTTTTAATGTTATTCCCATCGAGCGTTGCCTTTGTGTGTTTTTTGTATCCTGCTATCCATTTTTCCAGTAGTTGGTATCTGCACTGGGAATCAGCCTGCAAGGAGATCAGCTAAAAGTAGTTGGATCTGTATGTGCGTTATAATTAATCGAAATTGGTCGATTAATTGATTAAAGAAAAAAATCGAATAATCGAACACAAAAATGTTGTGTTTATTTTAGTAACAGCCCTAAAATAGTAAAAAAAAGATGTAAAAATTATATACAAGTGGTTTACTGAAAACTGCCTCTCCTTGCTCCTAAGTCTCTCTACTGGTCACTAAGGCCAGCCTTCGAATTGAAGGACCAATATGAAATCATTCGGAGGGCATTTGGGGGGGGGGGGGGCAACTTTGAGATTTAAATGAAAATACATTATTTGCATTTTTATTTCTGCTACCCATTTCTCTCGGTCTACTAGTCATCTTGACTTGCTGTTTTCACACATGGTTAATTTCTATTTAGACTTGTTTTCATATCTTACATTTTGGAAATGATCAGCTTATTCCCAATGGTTCTCTTTTGGGTGTGCAGTTATAAGTCAGTCAAATTCACTGAACTGAGATGCTAGAGGGTGGTGGATTTTATGTCAAGTGGAAGAACAAAGGATATTCCAAGGGTCTGAGAATTCTCTAATGATGGAACAGAAGCCTTTGTGGATGTCCAGCATAAATCTCCAGGCTTTCTGTAAAAGCCAGTCCTGCAAAGCTGGCTAGTATAATTCTGGCTGAGTAGATACATTTTGTAATGCGCCAAAAGCCAAATCAAACTGTCAAAACAATGCAAGCTAAAAGAGTAATTAAGTATTCCAAAGCCTTTGACTGATCCTTTGCATTTAATGGCTTATTCACATGAGAGCATTACACCTGTGTGACCTTTCTTCCATTGTACTTCATTGAAGTATGCTTTTTAGTATACTCAGAAGGGAGACACAGGACACCTTGATCCTTGAACAGTTACAGACACCATTTAACTAAATAGAATACATTTTAATAGGTTTTTATGCAATAAATATTTATGTAAATATTTTCTAACCTCACACCCTGGCAACCAATGATAGCCTTGAATGGTAATCACTTACATGCATTGCTTGCAATGGCAAAATATCCACATGCATTTTAGGCTGGCCAAATGCCACCCACTTTACGTTAGTGTGCAGCTCCTTGGGCATTTATTTTGATGACCAGGTATTTCAGGGGACAATAAGTAATAAAATCATTCCAGTACACTGACACAAACAGATTTAATTGTTTAGCAGTGGTGTCCCTATGGGGGTGCATGGGATGTGGACCACACCCAGGTGACACCCTCCAGAGGGGTGACACCCACTGACATAGCTACAGGGGTCACTATTGAAAGCCTGCCCCTGCTCCAAGGGGCCTGTGTGGCCCCCCTGTCAAATTATTTCCTGTCATACTGTGTCACTGGTGAAAAGTAAACTCAGAGGGCCCGGGCCTGCCAGTAGTCTTTTCCTGCAGACAAGTTGGGGTGCTCTGGCGAGGGATGGACTACTATTTCGATGATGCTTTGTGTCGGTGTACAGTCATGGGATCCAGTGAAGGGCTCCTTTACTTTTTCTCACTCACACAGTGTGACAGGGCAGATTGAGTGGAGCGCAATGTCCGGAGTTCAGGAAGTGGGCAGAGGTGTGGACAGCAGAGCGTACTGAGGGGGTCTGTGCAGAGTGAAGAGGGGGGTCTGTACTGAGTGGTGTCTATTCTTAGTGGAGCAGGAGTCCGTACTGAGGGGGTTTTCTGTACAAAGGGAGGGGGGTCAATACTAAGGAAGGGGGGGTATGTACTGAGCAAGGCGGGTCCGTACTGAGTGAGGGGGTTCGGTACTGAGGGGGAGGGGGGTGACACAATGTATTACTGCACCAGGTGACACCAGCCCTAGTGACGCCACTGTTGTTTGAGAACCTAAAGCTTTCTGCAGATAAGAAATTAAAATCATGGTCGTATCTGGTTCTCAAGAATCACTTCAAAGGCAAATGCCTATGAGTGGTTCTACATTCCTATAGTCAGCAATAAAGCAAATCTGTGTTTTACCAATTCAGGAAAAAGCAACACGTTGGCTTTAAAACAGATTTCCTGCTACCCAGGCAATCAATCCTTCTGGTCAACATGCAAATTCTTTAACCAGTTAAGGACCGCCACATGTACATTTACGTCGGCAGAATGGCACCGACAGGCACTTTAACGTATATTTACGTTGGTGCCTTGAGCGGGTTCGGGGGTCGGACCCCCCCCCCCCCCCCGTACATACAGCGGTCCCTTTTGCTGGCCGAGCGATCCAGGATGAGGGGGCGGCTTTTTGTTTTTGTCCGCCCCCTCCAGATCGCTCTCAGCAAATCTACGCGCCCCCCCTCCCTGTCACTTCCTCCTCCTGTGTAAACACATGAAGGAGGAAGCGATGTGATCTCTCCTTCAGCGTTTTTTTCAACCACCGCCGAGGAGAGATCACATCGCACAGTAAGTCTGCACTAACACTACACTGACACACACTACACATAGTCACATTAACCCCCCCCCCCCCCGATCGCCCCCCCTCCCCCCTGTCACAGTGTCACTGAATGCCGTGTGACAGGCAGTTAGTGTTCGGTTCAGGGTAGCCCCCGTACCCCCTCAATAAAGTTTTAACCCCTTGATCACCACCCTAGTTAACCCTTTCACTCCCTATTGCCAGTGTCACTAAGCGATCATTTTTCTGATCGCTGTATTAGTGTCGCTGTTCCCGCTAGGTAGCTAATTTTTTTTTATTGCGATTTTTTTTTACTAAAGACATATGGCTAAATAAATGTTGGGCTAAATGATTGACTAAAATTTAGTTTATTTGATTTTTCTTATAACAAAAAGTAAAAAATATTGATTTTTGTATATAGCGCAAAAAATAAAAATCGCAGAGGCGATCAAATACCACCAAAAGAAAGCTCTATTTGTGGGAAGAAAAGGACGCAAATTTTGTTTGGGAGCCACGTCACACGACCGCGCAATTGTCAGTTAAAGCGACGCAGTGCCGAATCGCAAAAAGGGGCAAGGTCATTTAGCAGCATTTTGGCCCGGGTCTTAAGTGGTTAATAAAGACATTGTATATACAGTATTAATAAGATTCAGTGGATGGTGAAGCCTGAACATCTAACCACCATCCCACACATATGACTAGCTTTGACATATGAACCATACATTATCTCTCTGAGATACAATAGACATCATCTGCACTTAGTTGATATTACAATTACTAAAATGTGTGCGCAAAGAGCATACCAATCAGATTCAAATTATCACTTAGACTAATATTGAATGACTGTTTTTGCATAATAATCAGGAAACATGTGGTACAGGATGAAAATTACAAAATCATCTTAATAGAAAATCATACAAAGCCAGAATAAAAAAATAAAAAACGATATCTATTATAAGCACATTAGTCTCTTTTGAATCCAAACTTTCAACACATTTCAGTAAAGGAACAGGAGGCTGGTCAGCTGTATATACATCCAAATGCCCTTTGTGCAGTTGTGAAATAAGATAGTCCTGTTCTATTTAGTATTTGAATAAGAGAACTTCATCCCATTCCTCGACTGCACAAAGGGGGCCTGAATGTGTATTCAGCTGAATGGCCTCCTCTTCCGCTACTTTTCATAAAAAAAGTTTTCAAGACTTCCATTGGGACTGACCATGTGCTGGGAACTTTTGAAATTTTAAAGCAGAAAGAAAAAGCACATTTTCACTCAAGAAAGCAGATAAACTGTCAGTGGTCATATCTATAGGTGTAACCACTTTTACGTGTGCTATTACTAAGATAAGTGGAAAGTCTAGCTTTCAGCTAAAACTTTCAATATTATATATAATCAGCTAGCCGACAAGCCAAGTCCACAGTTACACTGCGGAAGTTGGCACGGTTGCGCAAATCGCTGTAGCTGTACGTCACTCCTTTAAGACGTCACGCGCCTGCTGCGTGTCCTCAGAGCCGATGCGCGTGCCCAGTGGGCACGGTGATTGCCGGGGACTCGTAAACACACAAATCCTGGTTCTCTCAGGGGAGAGGAGACCGATCATGTGTTCATACTAAGTATGAACACTGATCGGTCTCCTACCCTAGTCAGTCCTATCCCCCTACAGTTAAAACATACCTAAGGTGCACAGTTAACCCATTGATCGCCCCCTAGTATTAACCCCTCCCCTGCCAGTGACATTTATACAGCAATCAGTGACTATTTTTAGCTCTGATCGCTGTATACATTTCAATGGTCCCAAAATAGTGTCAAAAGTGTCCGATCTGTCCGCTGCAATGTCGCAGTCCTGATAAAAATTTCAGATTGCCACCATTACTTAATTAAAAAAATAATAATAAAAATGACATAAATCTATCCTCTATTTTTTAGACCCTATGGGCCAGATCCACAAACAATTACGGCGGAGTATCTCCAGATACGCCGCCGTAATTTCAAAACAGCGCCGGGGTATCTTTGTTTTGTATCCACAAAACAAGATACGCCGTTTTTTTGCATAGGTACGCCGTCCTATTTAAGTTTAATATTTACGCTGGACGCTAGTGACGCTTCCGTATATTTTTGCTGTATAGAGTATAAGTATGGACGTCGGGCCAGCGTCGATTTTTCCGTCGTTCACGTCGTTTGTGTAAACCGTTCGCGAATAGGGAATTGCGTAAGTTACGTTCACGCCGTTTTCATTGACTATTTTCTACGTGATTTCGCGCATGCACACTGGGAAATCTCCACGGACGGCGAATGCGCCGCTCAAAAAATACGGAATTTACGTGGGGTCAAGCTGATATAAATTAAATCACGCCCACAGCTTTGTAATTTGAATTGTGCGGCCTTATGCTGCAACAATTACACTACGCTGCCGTAAGTTACAGCGGTTTGTAAGTGTTTGTGGATAAGGATACGCCGCGTGTAACTTAAGGCGGCATAGTGTACGCCAGCTCCAGTTCTTTGTGGATCTGGCCCTATAACTTTTGCACAAACCAATCAATTTTTACCAAAAATATGCAGAAGAATACATATCAGCCTAAACTGATGAAGAATTATTATTTTTTGGAGTATTTATTATAGCAAAAATTACTAAATATTGTGTTGTTTTTTTTCAAAATTGTCGGCCTTTTGTTGTTTATAGCGCAAAAAATTAAAACCGCAGAGGTGATAAAATACCACCAAAAGAAAGCTCTATTTGTGGGGAAAATTACATACGTTTTGTTTGGATACAATATCGCATGACCGTGCAATTGTCAGTTAAAGCGACACAGTGCTGTATCGCAAAAAATGGCCTGGTCAGGAAGGGGGCAAATTCTTCGGGGCTGAAGTGGTTAAATAATATAATAATGATAAATTAGGCAAACACTGTTGTAATTGATTTTCTCTCAAATGTCAATCAGCAATAAAGGAGAAAGAGATGATGAGGTTGGCATCAGGCCTCTACTCCTGGAAGCCCACAAGAGCTATCTAGCCATATCCATAAGCTCTTTCCATCACCATGAACTTTAGCAAATGTGCAGCTAAATCATTTTCTCTCTCTTTCGGGAAGAAAGGGGACATCCAGTACAAAATAGAGAGAACTAAAGGCATTAAAAGGGAGGAGCAAGTGCAGAAGAGGGGTTATACAGATAGTAATAAGGGAGGGGGGCCATGCTCCCACACCTCCACCACTCCTCCACCATCCAAACAAACTGCTTACCAGAAAGGATTGACCCACTTAGCAGTAAGGTCAAAACTCACCTTGCTTACTGTAGTGCCAGATATATCTTTTCAACTCCTTATTTTGAAACATCAAATATTGCACTCTTCTCCACATCATATACCACCACTGGCTCCTCCAATAATATCAGATCAGAGATATAAAAAAAAAACACTCATTGTGCAGTATATAATAAAATCAGCACAAATATATTAAAATAAGGTACAATCTCATTCACCAGTGGATATAAATTGCATAAGTAGGTTGTGGAAAGTGGTTGTGCTGCATTTTATTTATGGTTTAGATATTTGAAATGGGAACTCATGACAGTACTAGAGCTGCAACACTTGTGATTTTTTTAGTTTATATATTTTATTTTATTTTTATTCTTAGTTATTAGTTGTCATCACTGAGTTTGGCAAGCATAGATTTTTTGCATATTTACACTTCTGGAGAAGTAGGTATTTGAAGCACAGGACTCCCAGCTCCAATTTTTCCTGGAAACACAGTTGTTTTAATATACTATATGTCACTGGCCAAAACTACTAAATGAAGAATCTACAAGTTCGTTTATGACATACAAGCATAAACTTACAGCTGAACAAGCATTTAAATAAATTCAAAGTCCTATAAAAAATTACAATTTCATACCTAAAAGGAATTCAAATGTGTACTTACTAAAAAAAAATACACTTTAGTTTCCATTTATTTGTCTTTTTATAATGATGTGCGAAAATCTCCCAATTCTCTGTTTAGGTAAAGATACAACATTACAGAGGAAACTTCTACATGAAAAAAATAATGATTAAAATTGTAATTTATAACCCATTACCAGATAATATTTTTAGGTAAAAATATTGAATGCTAGGGAATTTGTTTTTCTTGCATTCTATTTTTCTTTAAATGTTGGATAGATTAGGGCAAGAGATAGATATAACCCTTTGTCAGGCTGTTATTTAAGTCACAATTATGTAATAAAAAAATAAAAAATGGTTGGCATTTTACTTCAAATCCCAACTACAGCATTTTTGTGCCCTAAAGAAAATTAATTGGATGGCTCTGGGTGTCATTCACACTGGAGGAAGATCTTTGCTTGCTTTGCGGAGTGGTGAGTCTTTAGGACTTTAGTGTAAAGGAGGTATGCATTGCTTTTTATGTTTCAAAATGCCGGGCTATTTGTCTTAATTTTTTTTTGCGAAAAGTGGATTCGAGCTGTAAGAAAACTCGGCTTTGGTACCTCACATTTTAGATTTTTTTTTATCAATATATATATATATATATATATAGGGGTAGATTCATGTACCTCGGCGCATCTTTATGCGGGCATAGCGTATCTTCTTTACGCTACGCCGGCGCAACGTTGAGAGGCAACCATGGAATTCACAAAGCAAATGCTCCCAACGTTGCGCCGGCGTAACGTATAGTCATCGGCGTAAGACGATGTAAGTCAAAGTAGGTGGAAGTGGGCATGATATATTTAAATAAAGAGTGACCCCATGCAAATGATGGGCTGAGCTTTAAAAAACTAACAGTGCATGCGTCGTATCTTGGACACATCCCAGTGTGCATGCTCACAGTCACGTCTAAATAACTGGCTAAGATACGTCAAAACACTGCCTACGATGTGAACGTAACCTACGCACAGCCCTATTCAAGTACTACGTAAACAATGTAAAAATCGACGGCGTTCGTTCCCTCGTCCATACCTTTACATGGGTTGAGCTTCCTATATGAGGAATAACTTTACGCCGTCTTACGTGAATCCAGGCCTTAGTATCTCACAAAAGTGAGAACACCCCTCACATTATTTGTAAATAGTTTATTATATCTTTTCATGTGACAATACTGAAGAAATTACACTTTTCTACAACATAAAGTAGTGAGTGTACAGCTTGGTCTGGGGCTGCATGAGTGCTGAGCACTGGGGAGTTACAGTACATTGAGGGAACTATGAATGCCAGCATGTACTGTGACATACTGAAGCAGAGCATGATCCCCTACCTTCAGAGACTGGGCCGCAGGGCAGTATTCCAACATAACGACCCCAAACACACCTCCAACATGAGCAACGCCTTGCTAAGGAAGCTGAGCGTAAACGTGATGGACTGGCCAAGCATGTCTCCAGACCAAAACCCCATTGAATATTCGTGGGGCATCCTCAAATGGAAGGTGGAGAAGCGCAAGGTCTCTAACATCCACCTGCCCTGTGATGTCGTCACGGAGAAGTAGAAGAGGACTGCAGTGGCAACCTGTGAGGCTCTGGTGAACTCCATGCCCAAGAGGGTTAAGGCAGTGCTAGAAAATAATGGTGGCCACATAAAATATTGACACATTGAGCCAGATTTGGACATTTTCACTTAGGGGTGTATTCACTTTTGTTGCCAGCAGTTTAGACATGAATGGCTGTGTGTTGAGTTATTTTGAAGGTATGGCAAATTTATGCTCTTATACATGCTGTACACTCACTTATTTTTATTGTAGCAAAGAGTAATTTCTTCACATGAAAAGATATAATAAAATGTTTACAGAAATGTGAGGGGTGTACTCACTTTTGTGAAATACTGTATATACATACACTGTATATTGTAGACAGATGTGACACATATAATAATGCTACATTTATTGGCTTTAAGTACCAGCTTTATCATCAGCTTTCTTTTAATACCATTGGAAACAAGTCTTATTTTTATTGGTCATGGCTGTTAACCTACCAAGTACCTTTTTGGTCTTTCGGCTCTGTCTGCTGTGGTAAGTGTGTTAGGGATTTCGAAGAGTGATGACATTTTTTAGCAACAGAATTCTTTAGTGATTATCAGTGACAGGCAAGAAAAGTAGTGTATGAATTAAATTGGTGTTATAAGCAAATTTGTGCCAACAAACTGCTAAAAATCATGTGGATATAGTAGCATGCAGTGAACAGAAAAGAGCTAGTGACTCTCCATGGTTAATGAGTAAAAGTATCTGCAGGTCAAGTATAGAATCCTAATTTCAGATATTTAAGTTATTAATGAAAATTCTGCTTAATGTTAAATTTATGACTCTGATAAATAAATGAAGCCCTTTGTACAACTTGATAAATTCTACTTACAGGAAAAAAGTATATACCAGAGAACCTTGGATTGAGAATAACTTGGTCTGAGAGTGTTTTGCAAGACGGGCAAAATATTTTTATCAGCGATGTCTTGATAAACAAGTAGCATCATGTCACAACTAAGTATATAAGAGAAGAGAGTTGCTTCTAAGTGTAGCAATATGGTTACATTTAATGAAGGTACAATATTTAGCAACTCACATGGTTTTTGATTAAAACAGGCACATCTAAGTATGCAGGCTTCTGGGGTAAAGCTGTTAACATAGACCAGGCATGTCCAAAGTCCGGCCCGCGGGCCAATCGCGGCCCGCGGGCCGGTTTTGGGCGGCCCGCCTGGTTCTCAGGTGTGCCGCGCTATCAGGGGAGATAAGAGCTGTCAGATGAGCCCGATCTCCTGATCCCCATCGGCACTGTAAGAAGCTTCATCAGCCTCAAAAGTAAAAGTAAATGCAGGGGATTGTGCTGTGCTCTCTGCTTCCCCCTAGAGTGCAGTACCCGACTGAACAAGGAAACTGAAAGGTACTGTGCTAGAAACCCAGATTTGTTTTAAAAGGGCTTCATACATGTGAGTGTCTGTGTGCCTGTATGTTTGTGTGTGTCTGTATATGTGTGTGTGTGTGTCTGTATGCGTGCCTGTGTGTGTGTGCGCCTGTATGAGTGTGTGTGTGCCTGTATGTGTGTGAGTGTGTGTGCCTGTATGTGTGTGAGTGTGTGTGCCTGTATGTGTCTATGTGTATGTGCCTGCCTGTATGTGTGTGTGCCTGCCTGTATGTGTGTGTGCCTGCCTGTATGTGTGTGTGCCTGCCTGTATGTGTGTGCCTGTATGTGTAAGTGTGTGCCTGTATGTGTAAGTGTGTGCCTGTATGTGTAAGTGTGTGTGTGTGTGTGTGTGTGTGTGCCTAATTCTTGTTGGACAGTGTATTAGTGATCCAACAAACACAATTTTAATGGTTCAAAGAATGTCGGGCAAAATGGTCGGCCCTCACGCATGTTCACTTTATCAAATCTGGCCCTCTTTGAAAAAAGTTTGGACACCCCTGACATAGACTGTCCTCCGCACCGTCCTCTATGTCAGTGCTTCAAGCCTCGCTTTCAAATTGCTCTACTACAAGATAGACTTCCTGGTCACGATTGCAGACTGACAGCGGTGAGAGATGACGGGGCAGAGGATGGGCTATGTGAGCAGCTTTACCCCAAAAGACTGCATACTTAGATGTACCTGTTTTTATCATCAACCATGTGAGTTGCAAAATGTTGTACCTTCATTAAATGTAACCATATTGCTACACTTCTGAGTTTCCATTATTTCTTACAGGGAAATTTGCTTTGATATACGAGTACTTTGGATTACAAGCATGTTTCTGGGACAATCCAAGGTTCTACTGTATTTATTTATATATATAAATATACTAAAGACCTCAAATCTGGTAAGTTCCAAAAGCAGAGAATATATAGAATGAAAAAGATACTAGTCTCAGCTTTTTATCTTGCACAATATTTGTACCAATGTTGATAAAATCAATATTTTCAGTCAAACCATACAAAAAAATATCAAATATAGCTAGTACCTAAATTTCAAAAGCTTAAAAAAATTATTATACCTAAACGTATAAATAGGTGACACATTAAGACTTTCACAGCCCTGCTGTTAGAGATTGCAATCTAAAAGGAAGGGTCAAGTGATAAAAAAGTTAATAACTGTGGGGCATAAGCTGATGGAGAAAGTAAGTACAGTTTCCTAGTTAGAAGTAGGAATGAGCTTTATGTTCGGGTCGAACATGAGTTTGACTCGAACATTGGCTGTTCGCCCAAACGGCGAGCACTTTGGGCTGTTTGTGGCAAATTCAAAAAGCTGTGAAACACCCTTTAAAAGTCTGTAGGAGAAATCTAACGTGCTAATTTTAAAGGTTAATATGCAAGTTATTGTCATAAAAAGTGTTTGGGGACCTGGGTCCTGCCCCAGGGAACACGTATCAATGCAAAAAAATGTTTTAAAAAACTGCCATTTTTCCAGGAGCAGTGATTTTAATAATGCTTAAAGTGAAACAATAAAAGTGAAACATTTCTTTAAATGTTGTACCTAGGGGGTGTCTATAGTATGCCTGTAAAGTACTGCATGTTTCCAGTGTTTATAACAGTCTCTGCACAAAATGACATTTCTAAAGGAAAAAATGTCATTTAAAACTACTCGCGGCTATAATAAATTGTCGGGTCCTGGGAATACAGATAAAAGTAATTGAAAGTCATTGAAAAATAAAAATAGGTGGGGTTCCCCCCAAAAAATCCATACCAGACCCTTATCCAAGCATGCAACCTGGCAGGCTGCAGGAAAAGAGGGGGGTCCAGAGAGCGCCCCCCCTCCTGAACTGTACCAGGCCACATGCTCTCAACATGGGCACAAGAGCCTCATCCCCACAACCCTTGCCCGGCGGTTGTGGAGGTCTGCGGGCGGGAGGGTTATCGGAACCTAGACACCACCTTTAACAAAGGGGACCACCAGATGCCGCCCCCTATGTGAATTGGTAAGGGGTACATTGTACCCCTACAATTTTACAAATAAAATGTGTCAAAATTTTAATAACGACATGAGACGGGTTGGGAAAAGTCCTTTATTAAAAATAAAATGAATAAGGCACTGCCAGCCTGACAGCTCTTATATAGCTGAGGGTGTGGCCAGAGATGCAAGGGGAATTGCTGGGGTTACCCAGTGACGTGTATGGGTGACCCCGCCCTCCTATGATGCAATTTTCCCTGATGAAAATACAATTTCCCTGTATCGACACACGTAAGTTAGGGCCAGGACGGTACGACAGGTAGTCGATCTGCCTAGGAGGAAGAGCATACCATTCTCAGGCCTCGTACACACGATGAGATATGTCCGCTCAAACTTGTCCGACGGACAGTTTAGAGCGGACATGTCTCATCGGATTTCGGTCCGATGGCGTGTACACACCATCGGATCAAAATCCCCGCCGGCAGACAGCGTGGTGACGCGGCGGTGACGTTGACGCCGCCACGTCACCGCTACGTCACGCACCAGGAAGTAAACACTTCCGCGCGCATGCGTCGGATCCATTCACAGGATACGACGCATGTGCGGGAGGATATGTCCGCTGGTTTCCCGTACTAACCAGCAGACATATCCGACGGACAGGTTTGTAGCGGACAAACCTGTCCGCTAGCCCGTACACACGATCGGATTTGTCTGCTGAAACGGTCCATCGGACCGTTTTTAGCGGACAAATTCGATCGTGTGTACGCGGCCTAAGACCAACCGGTGTATTGTTTCACACCGTATATATACTGTAGAGTGGTGCACTGGCGCACCTTGGATATGTGAGTACCCCATTGGGGGTTGTTTTTTGCTTGTTCAATAAAACTTTTTAGACAATATCACACTATCAAAGCTTTTTATTCCCCACTACTCTCGAGATACTGCATTGGAAGCCCAGGATCCTATTACCTGTATAGAACCCAGGGGTGGTTCATAAGCGTGTATTGACTGAGCATAATTGCTAGGTCACACGCTCTGAGGCCGCGTACACACGATCGGTCAAAACTGATGAAAACGGACTGAAGGTCTGTTTCATCGGTCCAAATCGATCGTGTGTAGGTCCCATCGGTCAGTTATCCTTCGGTCAGAGAAAGAGAACTTGCTTTAAAATTTGACCGATGGACGCCTAACCGATGGGTCAAAACCGATCGTTAGTATGCAAAAGCATTGGTTAAAAAGCCGCGCATGCTCAGAATCAAGTCGACGCATGCTTGGAAGCATTGAACTTTTTTTCACCACGTCGTTGTGTTAAAACACGTAAACGTCACCGCGTTCTAACACGATCCATTTTTTAACCGATGGTGTGTAGGCACATCAGACCATCAGTCAGCTTCATCGGTTAACCGATAAAAACACTCCTTCGGACCGTTCTCATCGGATGGACTGATCGTGTGTACGCGGCCTAAAGTGAACATTTAATACCTAGGGGGTCACCGGAATAGGAGCATCAATGCATGATCTACAACACCCATCAAATAATTGTAAACACATGGCTATATAAGCATGGCATCAATGTTATAACTGGATATCACGCATATGCACTTTTGCACATTTCTCAGTAGGATTGTGACAACATCATTTTCCAATTAAGAATTGCTTTTGCACAAAAGCACTGTTTGTATTTATTTGGGACTACAGTTGTTGTTTTTTTTATATTCCACTGGACACTTATATTTGTGATTCAATTCACCTGGACGCACAGGAGCACTTTAATATTAATGTTTTGAGATACATGTTTTTATTGTTACCATTGTTCATATCCCTTTTATGTCACTCACGTCACATTAACACTACATGTATTTATTTATCCTTTAGTATGCATATACTGTCCATGATTGGCTACACTCTGACCCCCAGACCCCGGCCACTGCTCTCCTACTGTCTATGTTTGACCCCCCTACTTGCTTGAGGGATGAACTGCATAGGTTTAAAAGGTCTGTACGTTCCAGGTTTTCTCCTGTCGAGGTCAGTTTACTGGCCTGGGAGGAGAGTGGGAAACTGCTGGCGCATGTCCCATCCGGCGTGTCGCCGCGGACTCCTCTGTGGCGGAACTGCAACCTCCCAGAATTTTATGGTCACCCGGATTCAATGTGGTGGACCCGCTGCGGTATAACGCATCTATCTCAAATCATTGTAGAAGATGCGCTACTGCCGTTTGAAACGCTCCGGGTGAATTTTGGGCTTGACAACAAGTTCTTCTACAAATATCTTCTGCTGAGACATGCTCTCCGGGCGCAGTTTGGGTCCCTGCACGTTGAGCTCATGGAGGCTCCCGTGGAGGGTCTGCTGTCCTCTGCTGAGAGTGCCGGGTTGGTGTCGGCCTTTTATGGCCGCCTCCAATTGACGGGCACCGATCCTTTTCGGACCTCTCGGGCCAAGTGGCTGTTGCTCATGCCTGAGCTTTCCGAGGAGGATTGGGAAGAAGCCACGGAAGTGTGCTTTCAGGATCTCATCAGTTCTGCGGATGTTTTGGTTCAATTTAAATTTATACACCATCTTCACTACACTCCTGCTAGATTGACTAGGATGGGTTTGGGGCGGAATATTGCCTGTTGTAGATGTGGGGTGGTGGCTGCAGATTGGTTCCATATGTTTTGGACGTGCCCAGGGCTCTCCACTTTCTGGAAGGATGTATTTGCCTTTTTCACTGATGAACTACATCTACAGGTGCCTCATACTCCGGAAGTTGGACTATTGGGGGTGCTGAATGACTACGTCCACCGTTCTTACCCCCGGACTTTGTTACGTATTTTGCTATACTATGCAAGAAAAACCATACTGCTTCACTGGAAGGACGCGGGCCCTCTCTCGAGCAATGTTTTTTTTAATATCATTCATGGTCTCCTTCCTAAGTTCAAACTGGTATATGTTAGTAGGGCATGCCCCAAAAAATTCTATAAGGTGTGGCAGCCGTGGCTGGATGTCTCTGGGGACTTCTGGGGGGGGGGTTCTCTCCTCCCAACCCGCCAATTAATTTTCTATGATTAGGATGCACTTGGTTCTTCATTACACTATATATGCCTTTTGGTATTTTGCCATATTGTGCCTTGCGGTCGCTGTCGCTGTGTGTAAGTTTGCATGTGTGTGGTTGTGTGCTGTGGAGTGGCTGTGTGAGTGAATGTCTTGGGGGTTTTCTTCTGTTTGGCTGGTCTACTGTTGGTCTGGCCTTGTTGTTATATATATGCATATGTAATACTATGTCATTTTGGCTGCTTTGCCGCCTTTTATTTGTTTGCTCTCTTATTAAAAAAGTTAAATAAACACCTTTAAAAAAAAAGTATGCATATACTGTGTAATATTTCCAAGCGCAGCATATCATTTATTTAAGGGGGAAAACGTTGATCGAAATGATGATTTCACAAGCATTCCATAAGTAAGGCCATGCATACTTACCAACATTTTTATCCCAGCCCCAATGACTCTCAAGTGTGACCGCCTCTCAATGGTTCACACATGGTCCGGGGTGATCATGCTGTGGATTCCAAAAGTTTCCTGTGCATTTTTGGGTCTGCTACAGGTACAAATTCAGGCAAAAATGAAGACCTGAATCTCATGAAACTGCGGCCACACATATGTGAACTGGGCCTAAATATACAACTTACTTCATTCCATGTGCACAAAATCCTCCTTTGAGAAGGAAAAGTAAAAAAATAAATAAAAAATATCTCATATTATAACTTCCACAGCGACAAAATAATTGCTAGGATCTTTTAAAAAAAGGCACAATGTACTGTTTTGTTCATATTTGCTTAAAGTGGAGTTTCCACCAAAAATACAAAATATCGTTATTGTGCATATAATACCCTGAAAAAAAAATGGATATTTTTTTTTACTCACCTGGAAATACCTGTTGCTAAGTGGTCTCACTAAATCTGCCTTCAGAATCACCTTGGATTGTGTCGTCATCTCCCTCGTCTCCTCAGCACACTACTGCTCCTGGGAAATGTGTGTCATCATTTTCCGAAGATGCAGTGCGAAACCCCTAGCGCTGGAATCGTGGTATTTCGAAACAGGAAGTTCCGCAATTCACAGTCAAAGAGCAGCATGAACCGGACGTGCGGCTAGAGTCTGCATTGATTAGTATGCATCGGGACAGAATATCCAGCACTTCAGTTCTAATAGAAGGTAATTGCCGAATGTGGATTTTCACCTTATTGTAGCATTAAAAGTTAAGAGTTATAGATAGAATTGCCCTTTGAACAATGTAACGGACTGGCCGCGGAACCCAGAAGCTCTTGAAAAGTATTCAGCTTCACCGATGACTCTTATGTCTAAAATCATTCTATGTCCACTAGGGGCATAGGATGACTGAGAAATTATATCTTGGATTACTTTAACATGGGTCTGTAATCCACAATATATTCCAGGATATCTGTAAGAACTATTTACAGGTTGTTGATTCTGAACTCTACAGGTTGATTGAAAAAGTGACTCATTCATAATGTGGGGACACATACTGTTAGGTGTTAGTGTCATCAACTCCAACCATCTGTCTGTCTGTTGTGATAAAAAATGAAGCTAGGATGGCTTCTGAAGGAGCTTTCATTGTGTTGTGCTAATTGACCCTGTATTGTGTGAAGGTCTATTGATGATAATGTGTGTATTGCACAGTCTAAAGGTCAGATGTCTGAGACATCAGATGTAGTTAATTAGCTCATGTAAATCATGTCAGAGCTGGTGCCAGAATGTCTACCAAAAATGCGTATTGGGCTCCTTGTGTCATGTTGTGGGCGGAGTTGAGTCATTGTTCATTTCTGCTACTAACTGTATATAAGAGCCCGATTTTCTGATTAAAGAGTCTATTCGTGTGGAACCTCAAACAGAGCTGTGTGTCTCGTTATTGGAGTTTGTTTGCCTGACTGTGGAGTGTCAATAGCTGTCTTGGGTTCAGGAATGGAATATCTTAAATAGCTGTAACCCCTGTCCCATTTGGGGTTCCGTTACAAACAATAACTTTGATACATTTTTTTTTTTAATTGCAGATGCAGGCTGACATATAGTTTTTTCCATACGGCAATGTTTTCTTCTACTTTCAGTTTAGTATAGTTTAGCTTCCGGCTTAATACACTCTTCTTCCTTGTTGATTTTGGTTGCCATCACAACAGTGGGCACTTGCGAAGACGCCGCCCGTTGTGATGGCAACCTAAGTGGTTGACTGCGCTGCGCTGCTGGTACAAGGCGCATGCGGGAGAATGGGACGAGACAGGTGGTCCGTCATGGTGACTACCATCATCAGAGTCCGGGCAGTAAGTGCTTGTAGGCTTCCCATGCCCACAAGCAAAATGAAAACTTCAGGAAAGAGATTTTAAAAGTCTCTTTACACTGTTACTCGGCAGATCACTGTTACTCGGCAGAGAGGCGGCAGTTTTCAAAATTGTAAGTGAACTTAATTGCAAAATTGTACTGCATAATGAAATAGAATACTTTTAAAAATTAAAAAATTTCATTGGAACCACGCTTTAATTCATTAACGTTCAGTGCTAAATATTAAATGTATGTGTCTTTTCAGGTAAATATGACATTTTTCATTTGACTATTTATTTACCACCGTTAGCCAGTAAATTCAGTTGATTGGACATGATTTGGAAAGGCACACACCTGTCTATATAAGGTCCCATAGTTAACAGTGCATGTCTGAGCACAAACCAAGCCATGAAGTCCAAGGAATTCTCTGTAGACCTCCGAGACAGGATTGTATTGAGGCACAGATCTGGGAAGGGTACAGAAAAAAATCTGCAGGTCCCAATGAGCACCATGGCCTCCATCATCTGTAAATGGAAAAAGTTTGGAACCACCAGGACTCTTCCTAGAGCACTCCACAAATCAGGCCCGTATGGTAGAGTGGCCAGACGGAAGCCACGCCTCAGTAAAAGGCACATTACGGCCCAAGACAGTTGGGCTACAATCAAGTTGTAGAAACATCTCTAGGATGATCACTGGAAACAGCATGCATCTGAGCTCAATTTTGAGTGTCATGGTAAAGGCTGTACTTATGTACATGTGACTCTTTTTTTTTTTTTTTTATAAAATTTCAAAGATATAAAACAAACTTCTTTCACGTTGTCATTATGGGGTATGGTTTGTAGAATTTTGAAGAAAATAATGAATTTAGTCTGTTTCTAAAGAGTGTGATATTGCAAGTGAAACAGAATAATAGATCCCACAATATAAGATAATTGGACACAGGGGTTTAAGTAATGAAGTGTTATTTTTTAAATAAGGAATCAACAACCTACATTTAAGATATTTTGTATGCATGATTTATATAACACATGTCTGGAAGTGTAAGTATACTATGGTCATTGAGGCTATTGGGTGTCACAAAGTAAAACATTTTGTTGACAGACAATTAGAGACCCATATACACTGTAAATAAGGTTATATTTACACTAGTACTTTTACAGGTTGCACAATACTGCAAAATGTGGTACATTATTGACAGAGAACTGTCCAGATTATTATTTTCATTATTATTATTATTCAGGAATTATATAGCTTTAACAGTTTGTGCAGCACTTTAACCACTTAAGACCCGGACCAATACGCTGGTAAATGACCCAAGGTGTTTTTGCGATTCGGCACTGCGTCGCTTTAACAGACAATTGCGCGGTCGTGCGACGTGGCTCCCAAACAAAATTTGCGTCCTTTTCTTCCCACAAATAGAGCTTTCTTTTGGTGGTATTTGATCACCTCTGCGATTTATTTTTTTTGCGCTATATACAAAAATAGAGCGACATTTTTGAAAAAAAAACACAATTTTTTTATTTTTGTTAAAAAAAAAAAATCAAATAAACTAAATTCTAGTCAAATATTTAGGCCAAAATTTATTTAGCCACATGTCTTTAGTAAAAAAAAAATCGCAATAAAAAAAAATAGCTACCTAGCGGGAACAGCGACACTAATACAGCGATCAGAAAAATGATCGCTTAGTGACGCTGGCAATAGGGAGTGAAAGGGTTAACTAGGGCGGTGATCAGGGGGTTAAAACTTTATTAGGGGGGGTGGGGGGGGCTATCCTGAACCTAACACTAACTGACTTTTACACTGCCTGTCACACTGACACTAAATGCAGTGATTAGATCACTGCATTCAGTGACACTGTGACAGGGGGGGTGGGGGGGCAGATCGCAAGGGGTTAAGTGTGCCTATGTTTGTGTATGTCAGTGTAGTGTTAGTGCACACTTACTGTGAGGTGTACCTCTCATCGCAGCGGTTGGAAATACCGCTGCGATGAGAGATTACATCACTTCCCCCTTCCTGTGTTTACACAGGAGGAGGAAGTGACACGAAGGGGGAGCGCAGCGATTGGCTGGGAGCGATCGCGGGGGGGCGCCCGCTCGTCCTGGATCGCTCCCGGAGACACGGGGACTGCCGCACGTCGCGGAGGGGGTCCCGATCGGACCCCCGACCCGCTACTGGGCGAGGACGTAAATTTACGCCCTTGTGCCCAGCCGTGCCATTCTGTGGCCATAAATGTGCGTGCGGAGGTCCTTAAGTGGTTAAGGGAGACAGTACATTTACAATACAGTTCAATACAAGTGGGTTAGAAGGGCCCTGCTACTGAGAAATTAAAATCTAAAGGGGAGTCAAATGATACAAAGGGTAATAACTATGCTGAGAATAGTTGGTGGAGAAATTCCATTTGTTGGGTTGAGGTGGAATAGGCTTCCTTAAAAAGAATGACCAAGAAGTCTGGTGGATCATTGAGTATGCCAACATTTAACCTTTTTTATTTAGCTCTCCATTCTGCACTTCACCAAATCCCCTTACAAAAAGAATTTGGTTGTTTTCATAGATTCTTCTTCATGTATTTAGATGGTAGGGATGAGCCGAACACCCCTGGGTTCGGTTCGCACCAGAACCTGCGAACAGACCAAAAGTTTGTGTGAACTTTAGAACCCTGTTAAAGTCTATGGGAATCGAACATTTGAAATCTAAAGTACTAATTTTAAAGGCTAATATGCAAGTTATTGTCCTAAAAAGTATTTGGGGACCCGGGTCCTGCCCCAGGGGACATGTATCAATGCAAAAAAAGTTTTAAAAAACTTATGTTTTTTTAGGAGCAGTGATTTTAATAATGCTTAAAGTGAAACAATAAAATTGAAATATTCCTTTAAATTTCGTACCTAGGGGGGTGTATAGTATGCCTGTAAAGTAGCGCTTGTTTCCTGTGCTTAGAACTGTCCCTGCACAAAGTGTAATTTCTGAAGGAAAAAAAGTAATTTAAAATCACTCATCTTAGGGTCTGGTATGAATATTAAGGGGAACCCTGCGTCAAATTTAAAAAAAATTATGTGGGGTTCCCCCCAAATATCCATTCCAGGTCTAGTCTGGATTTTAAGGGGAACTCCACCCCACTTTAGATTTCAAATGTTCGAGTTCCATAGACTTTAACAGGGTTCTAAAGCTCACATGAACTTGCCGCGAACACCCCAAATAGTTCGCTGTTCGGCGAACAGGCATTGTTCGAGTCGAACATGAGTTCTACTCGAACTCCAAGCTCATCCCTATTAGATGGCATCGCCAGGCGTTTATTCACTAAAGCTGGTCACAGACTTCGCATCTAGGCTGGCTTATCAGGGTCCAGCCTAGATTCGAACCATGTAGGGCCAGGCTAATTGTATCCAAGTTAATTGATCAATAAAACTTGAGTACTACCAGCCAGTCTGATTTTTCATGCAATTATTGCCAGCAGCTATATATGGCAATAATTGATGTGTGTTCTCCCTGCTATAACTGCTTCACTCACCTCCGTCCCCCGCCAGGAGAATGCAATAGCTCCATAGGAAGGATTCCCCCATTAACACTGATTGTGTTGTTGGTGGAATCAAGCGGTTTTCTTTCCAGCAACTCCATCTATGGACTACATAAAGCATTGCAAGTTCAATAATTCAAGACAGTTAGAAACCAACAATTTAAGGCAACGGTTAATTAAAATCACTAAAGTAAAGTCGACTCACTTTGCAAAATGAATTTTGACTTTTCAAGGGAATGTTCTACTTTTGTTAATTAATGTTTAGAAAATTTACTTTGCAAAGAATACCCAATCACATGTAGAGAAAATTGAGAGAAAAAAACAAGAGTTTTGCTTGGACATGATTGGATGATAAAAGTCAAGACAGTTTTATGTTAAAAATCACACTGAAAAATTAACAGGCTTTACTCGTTTACACTTATGCAAACTGGATGTGGGTTTCTCCGCATCCAATTTGCATGACAGGAGAGTGTGACCAACTCTTAATGGAGCTGGTTCACATATCTCTCAGGAGTCCGTAGTATGCGCTGGAAAACGGTCCTGTACATCTTCTGGTCCATTTCAGGTCCAAATTCAGGCAAAAATTTGGACCTGATTCACAACTGAAATAGAGAACAGGGATGTAACAGACCCCTAATGTGAGCCACGGACCGTAGGTGGTATGAACCCACCCTTAGTGAATAAGACACTGTATTGGGATTAAATAATCAAAAAATTAAAGTCAAATTGTGCATTTTTACAGACAGATATAAGCAGTTGGCAAAATGCATCAAGTACAGAAGAAAAGAGTATTAAAAAGTGGTTACATTGGTGTAATCTGTGTTGTATTTATATTGCTTTCAAATTGTGTAAGTCAAAACAATAAATCTAATACTGCACTTTATATCTGCAATATTACCAGCTATGTGAACACAGGCAGACCAACAAATGAATCCGGACAAAGATGGGAAGCTGACATTGAGAATAAAGCAGCCCATAGATGAGCCAATGTTTGTTCATATAGCAAGTTGAACAAAAAAAATTGACCCGAGTATGTGGATGGGGGAATCCTGCCCACTGAGCTATTGTATTCTGAAAGTGGGGAGACTTCCTTGCCACCAGAATACATTGATCATAGTTATAGACTATGGCCTGATCGAGTGGGGAAAATCCAACAGGGCGGTTGTATAGAAGTCATTCTGTAGATTGACTTCTGTACAGCCTCAGTGCCCATACAAGAATGCAATTTGGCTGCTCCCTGCTGAACCAGCCACATTTTTATCTATATATGGCTGGTTGAAACCATTCCAAAATGCTTTGAAGTAAGCAAGGGGAAAATATTATAGCACATATATACATACACAGGTTATCTCATGCAGGGTAAAGGCAAAGATGCACAAGACATACCAGTCAATAGAAAGCTATTGTAAAAAGACATCATCTAAATATCAATGGTTGGATTACGTGTCCAGAAATATGCATTTTCCATCATTGAGTGATACAGTGGTGTCCATCCAATAGCTTTATCTGTTCTTAACAAATCCCAAAACAAAACAAAATATGTTTTGCATATCTAAAATCAAATAAGTCAGTTTTTATATTGTGATTTATAAACATGGCAAACTTGCCCATCCTTCCCATGTAGAACAAATTTCCTATATAAAAAGGTATAGCTTCTTTGAGTGATTAGTGCAACACAGAAAAACAGCAATGAGTTAAGAGATCTACAAATGATCACATCATATTTTCCAACTTTATGAAATGGGAAATAGGGGCACCCTTTAGCACAAAGTGTATATGCTCACACTGCCTATACACCCCCTGCCATGCCCAAGCAGTTACAGAAAACACGAAGAACTAGTAAGTAAAAAATAAATGCCTACATGTACCAATACTTTTTTCATCACTGTAATTCCATTATACTGGCTTTTTTTTTTAAATATGATGTGATAAAAAAAATTAGGTGAGTGATTAACCTCCCAACTTTCTGAGATAGTAGTAAGGGACACCCTTTTGCTAAAAGTGTGAAGGTTAAAGACACACCCCCAGGTACGTGGATCATAAAGAAATAATACTTTTGGCAGTTAAACTGGTTGTAAACCCCAGTAATGAAATCTGAAAAGAGTGCATATATCTGTAGTGTTTACTTGCCTCTCTCCAAATCTCTGAGTGTCATTTCTCGCTGGCGCTTCTTTCCTCTGTTCCGATACATGAGATAACATTTCTGATGGGGAGAGAGATAAACACACAGCTTGTCTTTTCAGAATACAGCTCTGCATGTTCCTTCCTTCCTCTGCCTAAGTGGATGGGGTGTGTCCCTTTCCTCCAATCAGTTCTCACGCAGTATATAAGTGCTATAAATGCAGCTCTCCACCCCCTCCTCTGTACTTCTCACAGATGCAGAAGGATTTTATCACAAATCTGCACTTTTGAAGGGGTGTGGGAAATAGAAGGCTGCAGATAAGTAAAACCTATATAGGAGGATTTGTATTTGTATCATCTGTGGCTATCCATTTCACTGGGTATATGTTAGGGTTTACAACCACTTTAAAGCAGAGCTCCACCCAAAAGTGGAAGCTCCGCTTATTTGACTCCTCCTCCCCTCCGTTGCCATATTTTACACCTTTCGGTGGGAGCGGGTACCTGGTTTTGACAGGTACCCGCTCCCACATCCAGGTGACTTTGGCGCTGAGAAATCATCTGGAAGTTCAGCCTTCCTCCTCCTTCCCCTGACGCCAGGCCATCCACAAACCACAGCAAGCTTCACTGCCGATGGATTTACCTGAAATTGTGGCGGCAGCATATGAGAGTCGATTGAAAAACTGGCTCAGGTGAAGACACCACTGTATTTGTGGACAGGTAAGTGTCCTAATATTAAAAGTCAGCAGCTACAGTATTTGCTGACTTTTATTTTTTTGTGATGGAGCCTGGAGCTCCTCTTTAAGTATTGCATTTTCTATAGAAGTCTACACATCTGTCCAAAATGAGGGGCAATTGAGGAGGAAAGAGGGACAGAAGAATTTTGTTTGGAAAAGGTGTCAGTCCCTCCAAGTGAGGGATGGTTGGGAGGCTTGGTGTAGTGTAAAATTTTTGGTAGTTACGTATTTAAATTATTATAGAGGTGTACACATCTGTCCAAAAAGAGGGACATCTGAGGAGAAGAGAGGAACAGAAGGATTAAGCAACAAAAAGAGGGTCATTTGGAAGGTATGTATATAATAAACACTGTATTGTGAAAGTTAGAATATTTTTGCATGATGTAAGCAGGACATGAGAAAATCTGCAGAGATTAAATACTTTTTTTTCAACAGCATGAAATATTTGTGCTCAAATTTATCATTCTGATTATGTAGGGAACACAAGACAAGTTTATATCCCGTCCTCATTAACCTGACACATTTCCTGAACTTCACTTGAACTTCATTACAATAAAAACATTCAGTGAAATATTAGATATGCAGCTGCAGTATGAGACAGCAGGTGTAACTGCTCAGGACTTTAATAAGGGTCTCCTTCTCATTCTATATTAATTGTAAGAGCTCTTCTAGAAATGGGACATGAATCGAGAGTTGGGTCAGACTATTGGATTCTCCCTTCCACAGGTGAATAAACATGACCAAAGAGACAGAGCCAAAATCAAATACAACTAAAGTTCCGGCAACAATGGATTCTTGAAAGTACAGGAAATAACAAGGGGGTGGGTATACAGTGACATAATAAAACAAAGAGAGTAAATATAAAGTGTCAGCTCTTGTAAGACTAATGTGTGTAGACTTCTCTGGGATGTGCAGCACCTGCCCTCAAGAAGATTTTAGCATTGAAGCAATGTATGCAGCTTATCACATTTTTGGGTTTCTCAGTGAAAAGGATATGAAAAATAGAACAAAATGAACATAATGGCTCCATTGACTCTAATGCAGAAATCTCTAGAGCCCCTGAGGTTCAGTGTATGTTTAAAATTATACATATTTTATGCACTTCCTTCCACTGATAAAATGAAAGTGTTTCTGTACAAATGTTGCATTTATTCTTTCACAGTTTTCATTTTGTTATCAGAAGGATCTTCCCATATGAAACTTAAATATAGGTTGACACATTATAACTTATGAATGAGAAAGAAAATGCTGGCTAAATTGTATACAGGTACTGTAAGTGTTCAAAAGTACAATTTCCACATACTTAGCAAATTTCTATTCCCTGATAGGTGCTTTGAGGCAAGTGGGTTCCCAAGAATAGATCTCATCTACCTTACTTGACAGCATCTCTAAATGTCAAGACCCCCATCCCCACTACTGTGCCTATCCCGAAATTGTTAGGCTTCATGCACACTGGACATTGTTACAGATGCTGTTTTTGGCATGTGGCATTTTCTTCTTCAGCCAGTAAACTCCCCAGCATGTTGTCCTATGTGTCCATATGCATATAGGCTATTATCAGTGTTTTTTTGGCAAGGGCTGGAAAAAAAACAACACTTTGAAGAGGACACGGAAAAATGCTACTGCAAAAAGCTGCAAAACTCATTCTACAGCTACAGCTTTCTACAGCTAACTCTACTAGTGTTTTTATAATGTCCAGTGTGCATGAGGCCTTAAAAGTTAAGTCCTAGTAGTCTTTGCTTCAGAAGCCATTTACATCCAATTGTGATATGCAAGGTCAATAAATGCATGGACACAAGAAGGGGGTCAAAGATAAGATGTGAATATCCCTTTCTTCAGTAGGAAGGCTTCCTAGTCATTAAAATGTATTTTTAAGGTTTGCAGTCAAATTAAGAAAACTCCACTATACAATACATTTGTTATGTTTTCCTATTCACACAGCACACCTAAAGATAATAAAAATATATATACTTCTTACCTCATTAGGTTTTTTTTTTGGAGCAGGCCTCGGGCATCTTCTCTGAACAAACGAGAGGTAACCCAATCTGCTTCCTCTGACAAAGAGAAACACACTGACTTTTCCATTATTAACATAGAATGCAGACGGCGATGCTATGTGAATGACAACATATAAGAAACATTAAAGTAGCCCATAGATAATTCAGTTTTTTTTCATTCAACCAGTGGGTTGAACAAAAAAACTGACTCAATTCCCCCATCCACACATTCGAGGTGATTGGGGGATTCACTCTCGATGAGCTATGAGTTCTGACGTGGGGAGAATTCCACTCCATCGGCATATACTGATCAGCACTTCTGGCTATATTATATAATGGCATTTATCCAAAAGACTGGATGTACAGAATTCCATCAGTAAATAGATCATGGAAATAAATTCGGTCAGTCCCTGCTGAAGCAGCCGGATTTTGATCCATTATTCCTTGATAAATAAAAAGGAAGGATTACCCATGGGGCTTTGGACAGAAAAATATAAGATGTGTCTTTATCATTCAATCTTGGGGTGTGCAGCTTTTCAGTTTCTGACTATATGTGTCTTTCCCTAGCATGTATGGCCAGCTTAGATGTTATCCCAATTTGGCTGCAAAAGTGGAAATATACTTTAAATATACTTTAAATCACATGAACCTCTATTAGCTCATAGATTATAACTTCCAGGAAATGGGTTTGCAAGACTGGTCTACTGTCAGTGTCCTGACACAATTGTGCACCTACACGTGCATTCTCCAAACCTAAAATAGCACCTTCACTGAACAGAATACATTTGTTTTTTAGTAATTTAGTTCTCACTCATAAATTTCCATGTGACATACAAAATGGCTTAAAAAAATCCTGCTAGCTACAGTCTAACTATGGTATCCTACTAGCTATAGTCTAACCAGGTGTGTTTTCCACATTCAAGAATGGTACCATATGTAAAATGTAAAACGCCCAGGAGTTTTAGTTGGTACACACCCAGAAAGTCCCTTCTTTCTTTCCATTAAGGTACACTTGGGTTTATTGAAGCAGCATAATATTTAAGAGAGAATTTGGATGATAAACCTTGTAAACAGCAGAGGGAACTGGACATTCACTTTACAAAACAAGGACTAATTTATCCACAATTAAAGGGGTTGTAAAGGTTCCTTTTTTATCTTATTTTTTTTAATAACAATGATGTCATACTTACCTTCACTGTGCAAGGCGTAGGTATTGGATTTATTCTTCTCCTCAGTCTTCGCGAGGGAATCGTGGGGCTTCAATAACCAAAACAGCAATGTTTATCCTCATGACACATCACAGGAAGCACCTCCATGGTTAACAGAGGACAGAATTAAAATTAGACAAAAGATTAGGAAACTTGCCATTAATAAATGACGGGACCAGATAGATGGCTTGCATCCGAGGGTACTTAGGGAACTCAGTCAAGTAATTGCCAGACCATTGTTCCTAGTTTTTACTGACTGATTGGTACCAGGTACCAGCTGATTGTAGAAAAAAAATTAAAAAGGGCCCAAAATACATACCTGGGAATTACAGACCAGTTAGCCTAACATCAATACTATGCAAGCTTTTGGAGGAAATGATAAGGGAATATATACAAGATTTTAGCAATTAGAACAGTATCATTAGCAGTAATCAGCATGGATTTATGAAGAATCATTCTTGCCAAATCAATCTATTAGAATTCTATGAGGAGGTGAGTTGCCATCTAGATAAAGGAAGGCCCGTAGATGTGGTGTATCTGGATTTTGCAAAAGCATTTGACACAGTTCCCCATAAATGTTAACTGTACAAAATAAGGTTCATTGGAATGAGCCATAGGTTGAGTATGTGGTTTGAAAACTGGCTACAGGGGAGAGTTCAGAGGGTGGTCATAAATGGAGAATACTCAGAATGGTCAGGTGTGGGTAGTGGGGTCCCCCAGGGTTCTGTGCTTGGACCAATCCTATTTAATTTGTTCATAAATGACCTACAGGATGGGGTAAACAGTTCAATCTCTGAATTTGCGGACGATACTAAGCTAAGCAGGGCAATAACTTTTCTGCAGAATGAGGAAACCTTGCAAAAGGATCTGAACAAATTAATGGGGTGGGCAACTACATGGCAAATGGGGTTTAATGTAGAAAAATGTAAAATAATGCATTTGGGTGGCAAAAATATGAATGCAATCTATACACTGGGGGAAGAACCTCTGGGGAATCTAGGATGGAAAAGGACCTGGGGATCCTAGTAGATGACAGGTTTGGCAATGACATGCAATGCCAAGCTGCTGCTAACAAAGCAAACAGGATATTGGCATGCATTAAAAAGGGGATCAACTCCAGAGATAAATCAATAATTATCCCACAAGACTCTCTCCGGCCGCACCCAGATTATGCTGTCCAGTTCTGGGCACCAGTCCTCAGGAAGGATGTACTGGAAATGGAAGGGAAACAAAGCTAATTAAGGGTCTGGAGGATATTAGTTATGAGGAAAGGTTGCAAGCACTGAACTTATTCTCTCTGGAGAAGAGACTCTTGAGAGGGGATATGATTTCCATTTACAAATACCGTGCTAGTATAAAATAGGGATAAAACTTTTTAGTGGAAGGGAGTTAACAAGACACGTGGCCGCTCATTAAAATGAGAAGAAAAGAGGTTTAACCCTTAAACTATGTAGAGGATTCCTTAGGCCTCGTACACACGAGGGGATATGTCCGCTGAAAATGGTCCGATGGACCGTTTCAGCAGACATCTCCGCTCGTGTGTATGGGCTAGCGGACAGATTTCTCCACCCGACAGATTTCAAAGCATGGATTCGGCGCATGCGCGGAAGTGTTTTACTTCCTGGTGCGGTGACGTGGCGGTGACGCGGCGGCGTCAACGTCACCGCCGCGTCACCGCGCCGTCCGGCGGCGGGGAATTTGATCCGATGGTGTGTACACGCCATCGGATCAAGCTCCCGATCGGACATATCCGATATGTCCGATCGTGTGTATGGGGCCTTAGTGTAACAGCGGCAAGGATGTGGAATTCCCTTTCACAGACAGTGGTCTCAGCGGGGAGCATTGATAGTTTAAAAAAACTATTAGATAAGCACCTAAATGATACAGAGATATACAATGTAATACTGTAAGGTTGGACTTGATGGACATGTGCCTTTTTTTTTGAACCTCGCCTACTATGTAACTATGTAAAAAAAAAGACACACTGAGCCTGGCTTGAGATCAAATCAGCACAAGTGCTCCAATAGCAAGGGAATTGTTATGGGGGCACTTGGAAGGGGGAAGAGCCAGAAACACCGGCAGTGGACCAGAGAAGAGGAGGATCAGGAGGTGCAAAACCAGACAAGTGTAAAATGTTTGTTATTTAAAAAAAATACTTTAGAATCACTTTCAATTAAAGCAATGATTGTAGGTATTTATTTATATATTGCCATGACCTTTCAGTCTCCTGCGACATTAGCAATGCAGAAGATCAGAAATATTGAAATGTAAAATTAATGATTATATACACTCAACTTCAACGGACACAAGGACAAAGGAAGTGATGTATAAACTGCTAAACAAGTGGTATTATGTTCCATCAAAATTGCATAAAAAGTGTTGGTGGGAATGTGGGGACATGGCAACCCATTCCCAAATATGGTGGCAATGCCCTTTGATTCATCCCTATAAAGAGGAAGTACTGCACTTATTTAAGAAGATTAGCAAGGTTGAAATTAGGCAAGATCCTTGACAGTGTCTGTTTCATGCAATAGGTGACTTAAGAAAAAATTATAGAGCAGCAATTACCCCATTCTTGTTAAATGCAGAAAAAACATTAATCCCGAAAGTAATGGAAATCAAAGAAAATACAAACAATAAAGGATTGGTTCAGGGAAGTAGATATAATTAGACTAATGAAAGAATTAATATATTTACAAAATGATTTGGAATTGAAATGTTATAGGACTTGGAAAAGTTGGCTACACTTTAAACAATCCTTGATTTAATTGAGTTATATGGGCAGTGAGAATGTCATTTAGAAGCCCCCCCCTTTTTTTTGGTTAGTAAATCACAGTACCTGGGATGGGATCTAGGTAGTTGTCCTATCATTTGTCCACCCTCTTAGGTTTAAACTAGTATTTATTAATTAAATCATAATTCCTCACCACACAGTATTTCATGGTAGTAAAGGAAAATGGGAACAGGATTATTTGGTAGGGTACACGGTAACTTGGGAGGAATTGGGAAGCATAAGAAAGGGAAAAAGATAAAGATTCAGGTGCTTTGCCAGCGGTTCAGAGGCACTGCCCATTGATTTTTCTGTTATTTAATGTTTTGTATATATGTTTTTGGATGTATGTAAGGTCTTACGTTTATATAAAAGTTATTAAAAATATTTGGAATCAAAAAACCTTCTGTGTTTAACTCCTTGTTGCTCTCTCTCCTCACTGGACATGGAGGGAACAGTAGGAGCCATTGGCTTCAGCCATTGTCAATAACGGCCTGTGAGGAGGGAGTGGAAGGTGGGGCTGAGCCACACTCTGTGTATAAATAGACACACTAAGCCTGGCTTAAGATCAAACCCGCACGAGTGCCCCATAGTAAGAGGATTGTTATAGGGGCACTTGGAAGGGAGGAAGAGCCGGGAACACTGGCAGGGGACCAGTAAAGAGGAGGATCAGGAGGTGAATAATCATTGCACAGAACAGGCAAGTGCAAAATGTTTGTTATTTTAAAAATATGTTTAGAATCACTTTAAATCAAAGCAATGTATTTATTTATATATTGCCACGATCTTTCAGTCTCCTGTGACATTATCAATTCAGAAGATGCTACACCTGAGGTAGTATTCTCTGGAGTGTATGTATGTACTAATATATGCTGTGGTAATGACACAATATTAAATTATCCAGTAGTACACACAAAGTGCTGCAGAATAATCAATGAGACCAACTACCGCGGTCTGCTAATAAGCTGCAATATATTACATTTTTGGGTTTGAGTTTAATACCACTAAGGAGGATATACAGTATGATGTTATTAAATATATATTCTTTATTTATTATTGAAATACTGTACAAATATTTTTATTTATTAATTTTAGCCATCACTTATTGCTCTCTACTGCGTTTCCCCATTTTTTCTTTATCTCTTTGCAATCAATTGCTTATAGACTTCAATAGCTAAAGCTGATATGTATACACAGCTAAAAGATTCCCAGCCATGATCCATCCTAGCAACTTATCCTCTACCAGAAGTTCAAAGTATCAGTCAAAGTCAGCCACAAATCATGCTTGCTGCTGTGCTGACTTTTTATTCAGACCATAATGCTCTGGGAATCCTATGTCATATGTCATGTAGTAAATATTTTTTTTCCCCAACACTTCCTATTCCTGATATGTGCCTGTCGTACTATGTACTTGTATGTGAAAGTATCCTGTTCTCTTTTTGCTGCTTCATTTATGTAAAATCTCTGGTG
Organism: Rana kukunoris; assembly: GCA_029574335.1. Classification (NCBI taxonomy): domain Eukaryota; kingdom Metazoa; phylum Chordata; class Amphibia; order Anura; family Ranidae; genus Rana; species Rana kukunoris. The sequence continues at coordinate 237,022,630 of CM056052.1, read as the reverse complement.
TTCCTGCCAGTCCCTCTGCTTTCCTATTAAAAACTGACCACACTAAGTAGGAGAGCACACAGTGGTCAGTTCTCTAGCTATGCTGGGAACTCAGTGTACTCTTCTTCAATGATCAGACTTGTCCTGATACGCTTCTGCTGCACATCCATTCACTGGGAAGCTCAGTGTGCTGCTGCTCCTCTCCCCAGGTCATATGCAGCTGAGAACAGAGGAAATGTGATCACTTACAAAAAAGGGAAAATGGTATTTCTAATGTATTTTCTATATGTATACACACATGTTTTGCCTTTCATTTCTTTTTTAAACGGAATGTGTTATTTTACAAGGTGATCGTTTACAATCACTTACTAAATGTAATTGTAACACAGATGGTATACATATAGTAAAAACTTATAATACAACAGTAAAACAAAAAAGTGTGAACTAATTTTATAATATTGCCAGATCAAATGTGCCTCCCATTGGTCATCCAGTTGCATTCAACTGTTTATCAAGCCCACTACAGGTGGCTGCTGAACTGAGGAAGCCTCAATGAGCAGAGAGAGACCTGTCATCCCCCGACTCAGCGGAGATCAACGGAGCGATCTCCCGCTGAGCTGGCAGACCGCTGCAACGGATCTGCCCCATGTGGGAGGGGCCTTAGTGGGAAATTTTTTGAGAGGCAGAAATTGCTCCTTGCTCAAGGAACCCTTAGCAACCTCTTGAGAAACCCCGGGGGGTTCCATGGAACCCTGATTGAGAAAAACTGCTCTACAGAAATAATGAATTATCCGAAAACGGATTAGGGTAACTAACTATTCAGAGACTTTTTGTTTTTTTATTCAGTGGACTTTTTATTTATATGCTTATAATTTTATTTGTATATTTGCACATCGAGGAATTATATAGGAATTGCTATTTGCACTATATTTGCTTATTTTCACAGATTCTGGCTCTATTTCACTTTACATCAGGAGCTATTTGTTTGTATATGCACTGTGGTTTTTTATTTATTTCATAGTATATGTCAATATTTAAAGTTTTTTGTTTGCTACGTAATTGCAACACATTTACCCCATTAGCAGCGCCACACACGCTCTTAATATTTGTTACACTAAAGTAACATAACAAATATAACAGAACTAAATTATTTTTTTTACAAATGAAAATGAAACAAAACAACATTTTCCACTGTGCACAATTCTACCTGCCAGTGCCCCGCTGAGGTCCCCCAAAGAAAGCCGCTTGCTATGGGGGCTTTTGTAAATGCTCTCTCCTGAGTCCCGCTCTTTGTCTTCATTGATACACAGAATGGGGCTCAGCCCTGCCCCCTCTCTCCTAACTGGCTTTGATTGACAATGGAGGAGTGTAGGTCGAGTACAGTATGGGGCGTAAGCCCAATATGTGGCTGGGTGTACCTCGGACAGACTAGGTGACAATATGCCGTTGTGTGCTGTGCACAGTAAAGCTGGTAGTGAAGCAGGGGAGGGGCTGGAAGCTACCCTCTAACGCCTGTAACCACACTAAGTATATGTAGTGAGTGTGTGGGGTTCGAAAACATTTTTTTTTCATCCGGCTACTAATACACAGGCAGTTGCACATATATATGTTTTTATACCTTGAGTCACTTAGTCACATTTGTGAACTTGATTCCTAGTGTAAGGTTAATAATGGGTTTAGGATATCATATGTCTCCTATTACACATGCGGGCAGCATATCCTTAATATGGTGGATATGCGTGCCTTGCTGTAGATGTCATTTTAAATAGCTCTGTTGTAAACATCTTGACCGGTTGCTGTATCTCGGCTATTGATGTAATATACTTGTCAACCAGTAGGGTGAGTCACGCCGTGCTGTGGTAGTATTAACTCCAAGGGTGCTCCTGCTAAACCTCCTCTCGTTGATGTATATGGGCTGCCTGCATTATGATTGGCTGTTTCCCCCGGGGGAGGGTGCGTGACGTAGCACGGCGATACCCACTTATACTTGCTATGGACGGATGCGCAGTTATGCCTCAGAAGACGAATCTATTCGAAACGTACGTCAGGCATAGACGCACATACGTCACTTCCGGGTCAGCGTCTGGTGGAGCGCAACTGAAACGCACGCTGAACACCATCATACACACGCGCACACCCGTAGAGCCTACAGAGTGAGGCCGCGTACACACCATCGGACATATCCGATGAAAACGGTCCGCGGACCATTTCCATCGGATATGTCCGATCGGGAGTTTGATCCGATGGCGTGTACACACCATCGGATGAAATTCCCCGCCGCCGGACGGCGCGGTGACGCGGCGGTGACGTTGACGCCGCCGCGTCACCGCCACGTCACCGCACCAGGAAGTAAAACACTTCCGCGCATGCGCCAAATCCATTCGGCGGCGGCGCGGTGGCGGTGGGGGACGACATGTCTGCTGGTAAGTGTACTAACCAGCAGACATGTCGGGCGGACAGATTCCCACCGGATAGATTTCAAAGCATGCTTTGAAATCTGTCGGGTGGAGAAATCTGTCCGCTAGCCCATACACAAGAGCGGAGATGTCTGCTGAAACGGTCCATCGGACCGTTTTCAGCGGACATATCCCCTCGTGTGTACGAGGCCTTATACACTCTAATCGGCCTTGTTTGACTTTTTGATTTTGTTTTGATTTTGCTTTTATCTTTTGCCTTTTTGCTATTGTTTTTAAGTGGAGAGTTTTGTAGCTCTTGTTTATCTTGGCCTGCAGCTGCCCCCTGTCAGTGAGTGGCATTGTGGCATACAGGTCTTAATAAATTAGCGTTTTTTATATATAAAACATACTGCACCATCGAAGCCTTTATTATTTTTCCCTCTGAGGAACGGAGGAACCCTCATCATTTATCCACAAGGAGAAAATTGGCCGGATCAACTACTGGAGAGTTGTAGCCCTGGGGAGGAGTGAACATCAGCTGTGATCGGAGGATTTTGTGATCTATGCCTGTGACCCCTGGTGGGGTTGGCCGTCTGGTGAGTGGGGAACACTGAGGGGAGCACCGGGACCACCTCGTTGGCTGTTTGGCACTTAGAAGCACCCCCTCCACAGCAAGACAAACACCCCCCCTCCATTCATAGTTGGAACATATTACCATTGAATATAACTTGCATATGAGAGACTTTATTGGGCAGCCCTCTGCCAGTTTCATTTTATTACATTATATTCTTTTACTATCACTGGACTACTATTACTACTAATACTAATATTATTTTGCTGAGTTGTGATATTGTACTGATGCTGATATTGTGGCACCTATTAATGCATGGTGATTGCCATACATTTTTGTGGTTTGATACTCACTTTTGGGTGTGTTTTCGAACCCCACACACTCACTACATATACTTAGTGTGGTTACAGGCGTTAGAGGGTAGCTTCCAGCCCCTGCCCTGCTTCACTACCAGCTTTACTGTGCACAGCACACAACGGCATATTGTCACCTAGTCTGTCCGAGGTACACCCAGCCACATATTGGGCTTACGCCTCATACTGTACTCGACCTACACTCCTAGATTGTTCTATTGCTTGAGTATACATGGTTTCTAATGCGATTTTCTAGGTAGCGCCACCACCCCATTTTTTCCATTATTTATCTCTACCTACCTCCTCTTTGAGGGGTTAGGCTTTAGGGGGGCAGCAGCCTATACTTGTAGTCCTAGCGCAGGTTCCTATCTTACATCTTGATTGACAATGGAACCCACTGCTGTATATGAGCCAATGAGGAGGGAGAGAGAGCTGCTGCTCTTGGAGACAGCACTGGATCCAGATGGGGCTTAGGTATGTATAAGGGGTGGAAGGGTCGGGGTTGGGGAGCTGTATGCAAAAAGTAAAAAAAAACTTCTTACTTTACAACCACCTTAAGCACAAATTAAAGTCTTACACCTTTTTTATCGCTTTATAATCCATATTATGACTTATATTTGTGATTTATAAATGATATTTTTTTTTAAATGCTTTAAAATATATTATATTGTCAGCGAAAATGCTGCTTTCTGCCTCACCTCTGTGCTGGCAGAGCTGAATAACAGCCACACTTTTCAGCGCCCCTCTCTTTCTTTGTAAATACAAGTCTGTGTAAAGACAGTTGTAAGGGTTTACTGAGCACTGAATATGCTGCGTGCAATGGTTTAACACTGCTGTAACAGAAAAGGAAAGGCAGAACTGAAAATTGAGGTTGTAAAATGTCTACCTGACTGTATATTTACGTTTGTGGGTTCACTGCTATATTTTGCTTGTTGACATCTGCTATTTTGGATAAAACACACGTCTTTTCTTTAATTTATGGATAGTTTGGGACTTTTACTCTCCTAAATGTTTTTTTCTATATGAATATGATTTGTGCTGGAAATGTACATGAATCATATAAATAATCATGGACAATATGTGAAATACTGAAATAAATGTTTTGTAAAATCCCAAAATAAGAAAAAGCACCTAATAATTGCCTGTAAGAGTTAAAAGGACTTTCACAGCACACTGATTTCCACTTCTCTAAATGCTTAAAAAAATTAAAAAACAAACAAGCCAATGCACGTTACTGCTGCAGTGCCATATATTGTGAATGCACCTACTAAACGCATGTGCAAAGCGCAGTACAATAGGGTGTCCTGTGTGTTGTGCTGTGAAAAAATGGCTGGGGAACAGGAAAGATTGGTGATTATGTGACCACTATAATCTTTTGCCACAGTGGTCACATGATCAGGAGCCAATCCGGCCTGCTACTGAGTGTTAGTGAGGACCAAGAGCTGTCTTTCACAGCATGATCTCTGTATGGGGAGTGCACAGAGAGAACGCTCCCATCAGAGAAACATGGGCTGCTCAGCAACGCATATGTGCAGCGTTTGGCCGCTAAAGCCTTTGCCACCGCATATATGTGGTTAGTGGGTGTCAATAGGCTGCCTAATGCAGTATACTATGATGTGTGTCAGTGTACGAAGTGTACAGGGGCATGCTGCAGCTCATTGTGGTGTGCATGGCCCTAAACTGATTTCATTTTAGTGAACTAGATGCTGGTGTAAATGGGCCCTTAAGATTTATGAGTCCAGTAACAGGAAAGATAACAACTATGGTTAAATTCTATAACTGGCCATTGTCCTTTTCATGGGTATTTTCCATGCAGCAACACAGGAAATAATAGAAGCTCATAAAGTATACATTTTAAAATAAATCCCCTTGTCAGCCTTACTTTCTTCTAAATAACTACAATATTGTCTGTGATTATTTTTATGGATTTTAACAAACTGGATTTAAAGCAAAGCCTAATTTTCAAACTCAATGTTTATATTTTAATTAAAATGATTAAATAGCTGTAATAAATAAAAACATATTATAAGATAAGTAAATATGTATAAATTATACAATGAGGCACTGGCTGGCAGGATTGTGGATCATGTATATGTGTCACTGAGGTTTTTCACATATACATAGTGAGGGACTCCAGGTTTTATGACGAATATAGAGAAAGAAAACGTTTTGCTTTCTCAGAATCATACAAAGTTCTGTCCTGGGTCCTTGAGCCTGAAGTTGTTGAGCTTTGGGTGGGATAAAGTATCAATTTCTATATCCACGTCTTACCTGGTAGTCAGACCCCCATTATTAATCTTAGCTGTCCAAAGACCTTTATAGATGTGAGCTGACTAATACTCCATCTCACACTCTTTGCTGTGGGAGCCTGCTGCTGTGTGAAAGGCTGAGTGCTGTCAGACTACTAAAAAGGAACAGTATAGCCTGTTTATATGGGGAACCCATTAGAGGGCACCCTGTTATTTAGGAACTGACCTGAGTTCAGTCAATGGCTCAGACTAACAGATTTGTTTACAATATTTTATGCCGTACAAAGCCTTCTTTCAACAACAAATGTAGAGTATAAGATTTCCTATCATCTGTGCCCAGTCTTGCCACACAGAGTTAATCCAGCTCTGATCAATCTTCTTTTATTGTTCAGTGAAATAAAACAGACTTACAGAGAAAAACCTTAGTCCGTTCCGCCCCCTTGCTGTGAGTGACAGGTTATTTATATATCTCATGCACTAGCCTGGAGACAGCCATTATTTTTTAATTCCCACCCCACTCCTTTTCTGAAGTCATGTGGCTACTTTTCTGGATTTTGACTGGATGTTAGTGATCATAGCAGAATTTAGTGTAAGGAATACACAGGAAAAAACAAGGGGAGTGTAGAGGTGGGCGGGGAGTCTACTAACATCACGACTCCACCCACAGAGCTCCAGAAAACAGATCCACCCAAAGAATCTGCAGTTTTTCAGTTCTTATAACAGACAGAGGGGAAACATTTGATAGGTAAGGATACATGCGGGAGGCATGTATATCCTTTTAGATCAGCACTATGGCAGTAGTTTAGAAAGGATGAGAGTGGGTTTACATCCACTTTAAAGCAGAGGTTCTAGAGCGCTATTCCATGTAGCTTTAGCTTTTTCTTTCTGAGAATGTTGTGAACACACAGAACTAAATGAATTATACCAGTGACTCAACTTTCATCAGATAGCTCAATCAAATGTTTTAATAAAAACATTTACTTTTCTTCTTTGGATAAAGGGGATATGATCAACTTGTATAATTATATAAGTGGCCCATATAGTGAGCTTTGTGTTTTGTTATTTATGTTAAGGTAATCACAGAGCACAAGGGGGACTCTTTATGTCTGGAGGAAAAGAGATTTAATCTCCAAATACGGAAAGGCTTCTTCACAGTAAGAGCTGTGAAAATATGGAATAGACTCCCTCAAGGATCAGTTCAGTTTTGTCCAGTAAAGTAGATTGCTTTAAATAAGGCCTGGATTATTTCCTAAATGTACATAATATAACTGGGTACTAATATTTATAAGTAAAGTTGGTCCAGGGAATATCCAATTGCCTCTTGGGGGATCAAGAAGGATTTTTTCCCCCTGCTGTAGCAAATTGGTTAATGCTTTGCTGTTTTTTTTTGCCTTCCCCTGGACCAACTGTGGGTATAGAATTGGATATATAGGATTGTAAAAATAAATAGCTTCCTTTACCTTAATGCAGTCCTCCTTCACTTACCCCATCCTTCAATTTTGCTTTTAAATGTCCTTATTTCTTCTGAGAAATCCTCACTTCCTGTTCTTCTAGTACACACCGTAATGCGAGGCTTTCTCCCTGGTGTGGAGAAAGCCTCTTGAGGGGGAGGGGGCAGCAGGAGTGTCAGGACGCCCACTAACACACAGCTCCTTTCTATATCTGCAAAGTAGAGATTGTCCTGACTTGCCTGCTCGCCCCCTCCCTCCTCAAGAGGCTTTCTCCACACCAGGAAGAAAACCTCTTATTACGGTGTGTAGTTACAGACAGAAGAACAGGAAGTGAGCGTTTCTCAGAAGAAATAAGGACATTTAAAAGCAAAATGGAAGGATGAGGTAAGTGAAGAAGGACTGCACTAAGGTAAAGGAAACTATTTAGGGGATGTTTTTTTACCATTACAACCCCTTTAACTAGATGGACTTTGTGTCTTTTTTCAACCAGACTAACTATGTAACTATGTAACCCCTAGCACAATCCTTTGTCCTGTATTTCATGTTTATTGTAAAGAAAAGATTGTATACTAAATGTTTACAAATCTTTATAAAACGTGGAAAAAACAAATCAAACTGATTTAAAACCTTAATAGTTTCCTTTTAATGCCTCCCCTAAACGGATCACCATGCTCAAGACAGACCTGGACCATACACAGGAACTTTATAATATGTGTAGCGATGAGAAAGTCAAGCTAAAAATGTAATCAAAATTGGTAAATTTAACAATTTTAGAATCACCTGGTTATTTATTACCTGGCCTTTGTTATAAACGCCTGAGAAATCTCTTAGTGTTATGAAAAAGATGGCAGTGTCTGCCTGCCTTTAAAAGTAGATGGATCTTAGAAAGCATGTCACCAAAAACTGAACTCTTATTGGAATGGATGCCTGAAATTCAACCTGTATCTTAGTGCAGGCTATTTGAGAAAACAACAAGCCAATCACACAAGCAGAAAAATTAATTTGAGGGCAATGTACAAAACACCCGCAGGTTATATTGCAAGGAAGCATGAATAATAAAAAAAAATTAGCTGACTTTAAATTGAATTCCAAAGCTCATTTTAATAAGATTATTTTACATAATGGCTTATGTATGCAACTAGGTTTACAAAGTGGAGTTTTCCTCGAAAAGTATTTTTTACTTTAACCACTTAAGGACCCCCGCACGCACATATACGGCCACAGAATGGCACGTACAGGCACAAGGGCGTAAATTTACGTCCCCGCCTGAGTGCGGTTCGGGGGTCCCATCGGGACCCCCTCCGCGGCGTGCGGGGGTCCCCCTACCTCTGGGAGCGATCCGGGATCTGCGGGCGGATGTCCGTGATATCCGCCCCCCCCCGCGATCGCTCCCAGCCAATGGGAGCGCGCTCCCAACCTGTCACTTCCTCCTCCTGTGTTTACACAGGAAGGAGGAAATTATGTATTCTCTCATCGCAGCGCTGTTTCCCAGCGCTGCTGATGAGAGAAGACATCACAAGTAAGTGTGCACCAACACAACACTGACACACACTCACATAGGCATATTAACCCCTTGTGATCGCCCCCCCCCCACCCCCCTGTCACAGTGTCACTGAATGCAGTGATTTAATCACTGCATTTAGTGTCAGTGTGACAGGCACTGTAAAAAACAGTTAGTGTTAGGTTCAGGATAGCCCCCCCACCCCCCCTAATAAAGTTTTAACCCCCTGATCACCGCCCTAGTTAACCCTTTCACTCCCTATTGCCAGCGTCACTAAGCGCTCATTTTTCTGATCGCTGTATTAGTGTCGCTGTTCCCGCTAGGTAGCTATTTTTTTTTATTGCGATTTTTTTTTTTACTAAAGACATGTGGCTAAATAAATTTTGGCCTAAATGTTTGACTAAAATTTAGTTTATTTGATTTTTTTTTAACAAAAAGTAAAAAATAGTGTTTTTTTTCAAAAATGTCGCTCTATTTTTGTATATAGCGCAAAAAATAAAAATCGCAGAGGTGATCAAATACCACCAAAAGAAAGCTCTATTTGTGGGAAGAAAAGGACGCAAATTTTGTTTGGGAGCCACGTCGCACGACCGCGCAATTGTCTGTTAAAGCGACGCAGTGCCGAATCGCAAAAACACCTTGGGTCATTTACCAGCGTATTGGTCCGGGTCTTAAGTGGTTAAAGAAGTTCTATGGTCACAGCATACACTTTTAGTTTATAACATCAGCATTGTAATAACAATACAAACCATAGTAATTTCTGACAATCCAATGTCAGCTTACTTGAAAAAATGTCTTTCATACTGTAAGTGCTGCCTGTCTACTGTCCATCTATTTACACAACTTTATGGATTCCCTTCTAGCTTTTGCAGCTACTCATCTGTTGTTTACTTAAAAATGTTAAGTACTATATATCCCATGGTACCTTGCTGCCTGTAAACAGGGATTCCTAACTGACTGTGCCTCCTAAAACTCCTCCTTTCAGCACCTCTGTAGCTCAGAAGAGAGGCTCTGTGAAATGTGTGACACAGCACTGCCTACTCACAGGGTATAGTGAATACATATCACAGGAAGAAAATCTTCACAAAGTAAGTTTAAAACAAGAACGTTCAGATTAATAGGAGTAGGCTAGAAATAATTGAAATACAATGTGGACATGAATAAAAGATTTTAAATTTTAACCATAGATATGGTTTAAAGTGAATTTTTTTGACAATGACAATTAACTCCTAATTGCTACTTTATTAAGTATAGAGTTTAAAGTGTTTTCTATATCATTTCCATAAGTGTCTGATAAAATACCTGCTGATCTTCCTGTATTATTTTTAACTAGTCTTATCTTGGACTACAGAGAGCACTACCCCCGGAGGAGCTGCTGGTTTGTTTTGGGTGGCACGTTACCTCGTGGCTCTTCTGCCGTCCTAGGGGTGTATGGTATATATAGCAGTAACGGAATGTCCACAACAGGTGTCTTTTTCTGTGCTCTTTATTACCTAGCCGGGTAAAAACATTAAAACTTGTGATGAAGAGTAGAGGTGAAGTAAAAGAAGAAGTAGCAGACTCAGGCGCAACAATAGGGAAACAGTCCTGCTTCCAACAATGCTTTGTATTCTCCGCCACTCTTGCCAGAGTAGCTATAGTGTAACTGGACAGGCCCACTCTCACTGACCTGGCAGCCAGGGTATCGCTCGAACCTGAAGGGAAAGTCTCTGCCATAGACCCTCCTAAAATGGACTCAGGGAAAAACCTCTGCCACAGGCCCTCTCTGTGATTGTGATTACGGAGATGATCCTCCTTGATAGAATTGCATCTGGATCTCCTTCAAATAGTTTTCAGGTACCGACTGACAGGTGACCAGCCTTTCAGTGTCCGGCTACCTTGATACCCGGTGGTTTGTTGAGACCCTATTGGATTGCCAGCCTCTCATTGGCTCTCCTCAGATGGACTCCCCACCGAACAGCCACCTCGCTTGGGATCTTCAGGATTGGGAACCCGGTCGACTACTGGGCTCTCTGCCACAGCTCAGGAACCAGGAACACCGCGTGGCACGCGCACCCCATCCTGGAAGGCCATTACGCCGGGGCGATGTGATGCGCAGTCACCCTAAAGGTGGGTGCTGCACTCCGACGAAGAACTCAGTGGCTGCACTGCATGTGAGCATTGTGAGCGTCTGCCCCATAAATACCCTCCCCAGCATGCACAGCAAGGCTGAATCCTCCTGATAGGCTGCTGGGGAAAAGCACCCAAACCTCGACTCCACTGTTGCCACCCATCGCACCCCAGTAACAATAGACACCCCACAGCACAGCCAAGCTGAGACAGAGACTAGTTTTGAACATAATAATTGCAACACTCTGATCCCCCTCTAAATTTACCTAGCACCAGTACTTTTTAAGTAACCAGGCGCTACATCTATAAGGGGCAATACTGGGAGGTGGGTAGGAGGTGGAATCAAGGGACATTGCTCAGAGGCGGGTAGGGGGTGGAGACAAGGGGTGACTCAGAAGGGGAGAGTTCCTGCACCTATTCTCTAAGAAAAAAGGACTACATATTACATAACGCTTACCAGTGCAAATACATACATTTTTGCTTCATTGGACAAATGGCATGAGATTGTCCTTGCCTGATATTAACCTTGATGATGATGGCATCAATTTGAAAATTAGGCATGCATTGTGACATCTCCAAATTATCAAGGGAAAATGAATGTAGGACTCTACAGCATCTGGCTTATAGCTAAAGACATTCATAGACAAGACTATAGAACAGTACAATGCAAGATTTGTTTTAGAATTTGCATTCTTTAGAGACATTTAATGAAAGTGCTCCCAGGCATACAATTAATCCAAAAAGACAACAGGACAGCTAGGTATCAAACAGCTCATTTATAATAAATTAGCCTAACTCCAGAAACTTAGTTAGGACCAGTAAACCTGGCTGGTGTAACAATCAGTACAGTAATAACAGAACAACCAATTAATTAAAAAATGCAAGATACTTTTAATCAGATAATATTACAATTAAGCATATACTGCCCTAAAATAAAACTGCAGGTATGTATGTGTTAAAATCATTTCTTAGCATTGGTCTATACAGGATGTGTGAAAGTATCTTAACTGCTGCCACGTGGGAAATAATTAATGGGATGAAAATTCCAGAGGGAGCGTTCTGTTCAATCTGTCTCAGGTCTAATGGCAGGTCCCATATAGTCATTGCCTCAGGGATATTTAAACATTTAATTGATCCCCTTGCTATTGCACTTAGAACAAAGCTTTTTAACCCAGCATATGCAGCTTTATAAAGTGTCATCAACTGTATCATGGTACTGTGAGGCTGTATACATTTTATATACAGCTGTAGATCTGTGTAATATGTTCAGCAAAGTCCAGTGCGTTTATCTTAGAAGCTCTATTTTTTTGCGCTTAACTGGACCGATAAAAACATCACTAGCAATTTAACTCGTAAAAACTATAAACAATATGTGCAAGGTATTGTTATATGCTTCCCCACTCCTACCCTCAGGAGCTTTACTTTAAAAATAAAAGTAGTTTGCAGTGTTATTTTCTTTCGTCTGTGCTGTCCGGAATGCATACCTAACGTGCCTCTCTCTTTTTACTGTAAGGTTGCTGATTGGAGAGTTTTTATAATCTGTGTTTCCCAATACTGAAGATTGAGAACCAAATCTCAAAATGAGTACTGTTGTCCACATAATCCCCTAAATACAGAAGAAGTTATTTTTTTCTCAGTTGTGCACCCAGTGAACTACATATATGGCATTTAATGTCCATTCTAGAAAAATATAACTTTAAAGTAATACCTTGAAAAACAATGTTTGTTAGTTCTCATATATAGCAAGGTAGCCTTGTCGTACTGGGATTATAGATATATTAACACCTGAGAAACTGTGCCCTTTTATATTTTCCTATTGTTTGTGTGGGTTTCATACATTTACCAAAATAAAGTCCAGGAAACTGGCAACAAGAGTTAAAAGGAGGGCTATCTGAAGAGTGTTCTAAAAACCCCAGATAAAAAAAATTATATGAAAATACTTACTTAAACTAAAGTTATATGGCCTTTAAAATGCTGTGCAATTAGCAGGTGATAAACACAGTAAATATATGCAATGATAGTTATTATTATTATGAATGTATATAGTTTTGTAGAAGGAGACAGTACAGTTGCAATACAATTGAATACACGAGAATTAGGATGGCCCTGTTCTATAGAGCTTTCAATCTAACAGGGAGTGGCAAGTTATACAAAAAGTAATAACTGCAAGAGATGAGCTTTTGAGCTGCTGGACGAAGTAGAAGTAATGGGCCAGATTCACAAAGCGATTACGCTGGCGTTAAAGGAGATGCACGGCGTAAGTCTAAATTTGCGCATGCGTTTCGATGCGCCGCATCCCCAAAACGAGATACGCAAGAAATCTACTTTTTCTTGATCCCCCTTAATTTCGATAGACAGGCGCATCCGTCCGCGCAAAACTGCGCTAGACACACCACTGATTTGCTATTCAAATATGCAAATGAGGGAGTTACGGGGATCCACAAAAGAACGTTGGTGCAGCGCAGGCTACGCGTTGTGCGCAACAGCTGCACGTCCTGTCTAAAATTAGACCATATAAAAGGTGGTATAAAATTAGACAATCCGTCTACATGTCAGCTAAAGCAACACTGTTAGTGAGGAGCTGAGCAGTCACACTTGCTGCCCAACAAACTGTATGCCAACATGCCAGTGGCATCCATGCTCATAGCTATACTACTGACTTTAGATGAGCAAAGAAGGAGGAGTGCACGGAGGAGGGCACGGGAGAGTTTTTTTTTTTTTAAAAAAAAAATTCTTTGCTTTTATAAAATTTTTTACAAAAACAATACATACATATATACATCAATACATAACATACATACAAATTATAAACACGGTCTCACTATCTTTCAATAGCCCTTTAAAACCTTGATGGATATAATAATCTAATCTGATACAAGCCCCTCACTCTTCACTTGATATATCACACACGCATAGACATCTTTGGCATGAGTGATTCTGAGGTGTCTCGCATCTTCAGATTCACCCATCATGCCATCCTGGAATTAACCACAACCCTGCAGGAGCCCAACACCAGCCCAACACATGACACCACCCATGACACCCATGACAGCTACATATACAATCCTAGCCCCATTCCCACAGATTTCGAACAGAACATGTATGGGGACAGCTGGCTGGTTGGTGAGTGACATGGGTGGCAGGCATGACTTTCCCCCCCCATGATGCTGAAATCACAAGGGGCACATGCACTACTAACATCCTCCTGTCTTATCCCTTCAGGGTGACTTAATATGCACTGGGACCCCATCTCATGACTCCTATACGGAACCCCCCATGGTACCCTGTTATATTCCCCAAACTTTGTATGCCAGATCATTGGTGCATGTTGTATGCTGCACAACTTTGCAGTAAGAAAGGGCCTGCAGATTGACATATGTGATGACCTGACCCCTGAACCAGACAATCCCCCCCTAACCGAGGATACCCCGTCTTCTGAGGGAAGAGCAGCCAGGAGCCAGTTCACATTAGGCATCTTTGCACGTTAAACACACACATTAATCATGGCACAATGAGAATGCATGCATGCACACCACTGTGGTCCCTAGCACAGACACATCACATCCTCATCACATTGGATTGGCACAAGCCCACCATGCAGGACTAGTGAGCAGCAATGCCATGCCACGGCTCCAATTATGTCACTGTACATTCATACACCATTCACACGGACCTGGGGATCACTTCTCCACCACAAATGAGAGTGACACCCCTTTTCCGGCAGGAATGTCACCCCCACATTCCAAAAACATTCACAAACAGAACCCAAAAAACAAAAAAATTGACCAGCAAAAATAAAAAATGCCCAGCAAAAATCTAATTTAAAAAAAATAATAACAAAGAAAACACACAAAAGACAAAAATCACTCTGCAAAACAGTCCCCAAATATCTCAAAGACACGTCACAAACAAACAAACGCTAATAAACAACAGAACAAAAGCACCTTGCTGTATAGGAAGGGATACAAAGGGATGTACTTTTGCAAAGGAAGGGCGTTTGTCTCTGTCTATTTATGCTGTCTGCGTAGTTCACTAAGTTGCCCGGGTCCACTTCCAATTTCACTGATTGCGCCGTTCCCGAGTTGTGAGCATGCGCACAGAGGTGCTGACCATGGTCTGCTTCATATGCGCATGCGCGAGCCGGCCGGCCCTTCATTTGCATGGGTCATGGCTCATTTCAATGTAACACGTCCACGTCCTTCCCAATTTGAATTACTCCGCCTTACGCCTCTGAAATTACGTTGCACAGGCGCTAATTTCTGTGCAAATCAAACAAGAATACGGTGATTGCGCCGCTACATTGCGGCGGTCTAACGTAAAGGAGGTGCTCTTCGCAAGTCAAAAAATGTGCCGATGTACACTGGCAGAGAGTGCTGATTAGTAGTCAGTCAGCTGATGGTTTTCCAGCATGTCAGAAAGACCAACATACACATGGTCGTATGCCGGATGTTTTTTGTTTGTTTTTAAACTGGCAAAGGGATGGACCTCTGAAATAAGAGCTTTGGAGACAATTCAGGTTTGACCTACTTAAAAGAAAAATATCTGGGGGAATTCTAATTGTATAATTGCCATTTGTCCCATATAAAATAACCCTCATTCACTTTAGAAAGTCCTGTCTTCTTTTCAACAGACATCAAAGTGAATGAGAATGTGACTAGGGTGGGTGAGTTTGCCAAGGAAACCCTAGTTAAAGTGGTTGTAAAGGTTTCCTTTTAATAAAAATTACAAACATGTCATACTTACCTCCGTTGTGCAGCTCGTTTTGCACAGATTGGCCCCGATCCTCGTCTTCTGGGGTCCATCGGAGGCTGTCTCGGCTCCTTCCCGCATCAGCTAACCCCCCGTGTATTCCTGTATTCGGCTTCCTTAGCCGCCATCTCGTCATTTGAGTTCATTGACAGCAGTGCGAGCCAATGGCTGCGCTGCTATCAATCTATCCAATGAAAAGCCGAGAAGCCCGGACGAGAAGCCAGCGCATTCATGACGCTGGACTTTCGAGGGCTCAGGTAAGTAAACAGGGGCTCCCCAGCCCCCTGTTTACTTACCTGAGCCCTCGAAAGTCCAGGGCCTGTAAGCATCGGATGCATTAGGTGAAAAAACTCAAAACTTTACAACCCCTTTAAGCTGCCTACAAATATTAGATTACAGCCACCTTTAGTCTATTTTAAGATTGAGCAACCAGGTCACTAATTGGTATTTGAAAGGCATCAGGTGAACTTGCTTGTTTGATGCCTATAAAGGTGGAAGAGTGTAACACTGCATATTGGCCTGTCTTGGGAAAACACTAATGATGTGATGGGCTAGGAAAATCCAACCAGGTTCAGAGATCTGTAGGCACCTTATTACAGATCTTACACCAGGGTCTGACAAAAATATATAATTTACAAGGGTTGCTATAGGCACATCAGAAAGAGTAATAAAAATATAAATGATTTGATCTATAAAAGAAAAGGTAGGTAGAACTCAACCTAAACAATGAAAAATATATTAATGTATGTGACTATATTTACAGTATACAGAAATAAAACAGGCTTTATAAATCTATTTACCCTTGTTGCTTATAATGTTATCAGATGTAACCTTTACTTGTACTTTTAAAATACAAACTTTCCCTCTTATTCGTGCAGACTTTTAGGAGTGGCTACTATTACTTTTACTAAGGAGAGAGTGCACTTAAGATCATGTGACTTATAATCCAATGCACGCATATGCTGTCTACATTGTCAGCAAACAGAGTATGGTTATTGAAAATGGAAGTTTTTCAGGCATTTGTTATTCTTTGACAAAGACATTGTTTCTGTATGTAAAGCCTTTCAATGTCTAATGCAGAACAAGTTGAGTCAGGATTCTTGAAAGAGGGAGGAAGATATATATGGTAACTATACTCAATCAACAGACAAACTTGTTGATTCTAAAATCGTAGATATTAAAAAACTTGTAAAACTTTTAAAACTTGCTCCAAGATTTACAGCAGGGGTGTCCAACCTGTGGCCCATGGGACTGCATGCAACCCAAGACTGCAATGAATGTGGCCCAACAAAAAACTTACTTAAAATGTACTAAAGAAAAATATAACATCCTTTACAATCATGCCTTATTAACAACTTCCTGCTGATGATATGCATATACGTGGCCTCACTGGACTGGGCTTTTTCGTGAGGCCACAAATATGCATACGTTTCTTTGTGCTGGGTGCGCCGCACAGACTGCACCCAGCACAAAGACCAAGATCTCATTGAGAGCCCAGAGGTCTTGTACTAACGGTCGGCACTTGGGACTCCCGGTTACAGAGGGAGGACAGGACATGTGGACCTAAAAGCTTCTTGGAGTCTGAGTGACTAAAGAAAAATTACTAGTTAAAAAGCTGCAGTTCCATTTACAGCTTTTATCTGATAGCATAGCTGTAAAACTAGCCTTCAAAAATGTTTGAGTGTCATAAAATAAAAACAACTTTTCTGCCTTTAAACAGTAATCGGACAGTGCATGAAGTCAACAAAGCTGTAATCGATAATAGGTTTAATTCACAAAGCTTTATCACCAGCCTAAAACTTAACCTTGTGGGTTAAATGAAAGAAATCTGATAATTCCCCCTACCATGCTAAAATGGATGTTGGAATTTCCTGCTGCCAGCTATTCTTATTGCAAGGACCCATGTCTGTAGCAATACCAGAACAATGGCTCCAGCTGATTGGCTTAAGTTACTGTTCAGCCCACAACATTCCTCCCACCTCCTTCAATTTTCAGATTAAAAGATGAGTTGGGTGAGGTGGTGCCGACAGTACTACCCATGGTTTGAATTTTGTTTGGTTCATAGGGAACCAGCTAAAATTTGATCCGTGTATGGCCAACTTGATGCACTCTATTTTCAGTCACATGACTGTAATTTTTCACCTTCATTGGACTCAAAATAATTGTCTTATTTTTTCTTTTAGGGATATTTATTATGATGTGTTAACTTTATGTCAGGTCACCTGTGGCCAGGTGACAAATGCACCCCGATGGAGACAGGGGTGCACCGCAAGGTAGTGAACCCAATATTAGACTGCTGGATGGACAGGAAACGTGAACCCAAGATTCCCCAGGGGGCGGAGTCTAAGGTCCAGCAGGTGTTCACCAGAGCCTCTAGTGGTGAGGATGGCCTTCACTGCAACTGAACCGAGGTCGCGGCCCCTGGAGTCCCCCAGGTCATGCTTCGTAGGGAGAGAGGGGAAGCAGTCACTGAGGACACAAGGGATGGTGATGGGTAAGCCGAGGTCGGGGCAACAGGCAGACAAGGGTAACCAAGGGACAGGCCAAGAGGTCAGGGTCACAGGCAAACAGGAGTAGTCAGAGACAAGCCAAAATCCGTACACAGAAAGGTAAACGTAGCACACGGCAGACAGGAACAAGCTAACAAACAAAGTTGAACAGCAAAGCAGACCTGCAGTGCAACAGTTAATATGGACTTCCTGGGATGGCCTGGGTGGGGCCATACAGGGAGGAGAGATGGTAAAAGGTAGCCAGGAAAGGCAGTCAGGCCTCTAATGAACACATGGAGACAGGTAAGCTACCAGACATTATTGCATATCCATGACACTTTATAATCTGAGCCTAATACCAAGGAATATCGTTAGAACAAATATGTTGAAGCAAACAACATTTTTCAAGTTGTGAATGGGAAGATAGTGGGCTGCCCTGTATAACTTGCACTTAACAACACGTAGATAAATAGCTAGATAGAGGGGGGAAGGAAAGGTATATTGTATTTTTTCTATGTATTTTGTATATGCAAATTTAAAACCAATAAAATATAAATAAATAAATAAAAATTGCTAGATAGATAAATAGTACAAATCATGTCAATTCCTTGTATTTATAATACATGATTATACCTCTATTCCATGTACGTTTTTCCATTATTCCTTTACATTTTCTGTCACTTGTTACATGATATACTTCAACTGATTATTTGCCTACTAAAATAATAAAGGGGGTGGTGCTGAGTAGATGTGCATTTGCAAGACATTTGCCTGTGGTTGTCCTTGCTCTAAGTCCCTATGACAACGAAAATTCTAAATACAACTACATCTCCAAAATGTAGCTGTGTGCCTACAATTATCAGCGGGAACCTCCTAGTAACTGAAAATGTTTGTTCATTGGCATCAAACCACTGACTTAACCAGTTTCTCTAGCTCAATTTCCTTTAGCTAGTATCAAATCAAATGTTTAAAACATCACTTCACGAGAACAAAGATCTCTTCTTTTACCTTGCAAAAAATCAACATCCACGGCCAGTACTCGGCTGTTTATAACACAGCTGTTATTCAAAACAATTGTACATTTCTGTAATAATTCAGTGCTGTTCCCCGTGACAGCTTTGCCTGCAGATATAGTAGCGAACCTACTTTATTTTCATTAGTTGTTTAACGACTGAGAACATTGATGAGGGATTGTAATTATATGGTAAAATTACAAAAAATGTAGATTGACATTTTCAAACACTTCCATACACCCTAGAGACATGCAGAGCATATAATAAAGATCTGAACGGCTTTGATGGGATGATAGGAATATGCTCTGCAGGATATTTAAAGGTCACAAAAGTGACTTGTTTGGTTCACGGAAGTGTTATATTTAACTTAACGTGTTCATAACGACTAGGAACACAGATATTTTCTTTCCAAGCGACTTCTACAATTTACAGGAGGTACATTAACTTCAGGGCACCTACAAATGGGAGACATTTGGAAAGAAAATTAGTAGCTAATCCTCTCATAAAGATGGCTTTCGGGAACAGGTTCCTCCAAGATGGTGAAAGATATCTGGAAAGAGATGATGTCGATAACGTCACCCAGGTTTAGAACTGTTGTCTTTGCTCAGGTTTTACATTTTAGCTATTCCCACAAATGGGCTCTCATACTCAAAGTAAGATCAACCATTACCCTTTTAAAATTTCTGAAACCTCAGTGGCTGAAAAAACATGGTATATAGTATGCTGAACCTTCATTTGCCTTCTCCTTTCCATTCTTTATTACAATATGGCACCATGGTTTGCATGAATAGTTGAGGGCTGTTTAAAGTACAGGCTTTCCATAGCAGCAAACCCATCACGGGACCTCTAGTGAAGGGGACAAGGTCCACAAATCCGATCTCAAGGCTTAACATTAAGGTTGAGAAGCTGATAGCTGCATATCATATCACCAGTGATAAGTAAGCACGTCTGTGTGAAATGTGTCCACTGAGCACCTTTTTGGATTGATGTTTGTCATGTTCGCTTGATGTTATGGACTTTCAAAAAATTCTTTTGATTTTACTTCAGGATGTTCCACCATTCTTCTTTGTCCAGCAGCATATCATACATGCATTCTGAGATTCTATCATACTTGTGAGATGGTCAGAGCACTGACAGGATGACCCCTCACCCCTTGAACCTCTGCAGCAATGCTGGCAGCATGGGCACTCAACTTCTTTAGTAGACCATGGACAGGCCTGTTCTGAGTGGAAAACGTCCTGTTAAACTACTGTATGGTCTTGGTCACCATGCTACTGCTCAGTTTCAGGTTCTTTGCAATCTTCTTATAGCCTAGGCCATCTTTATGGAGAGCAACAATTATTTTTTTCAGATCCTCAGAGAGTTCTTTGCAATGAGGTGGCATGTTGAACTTCCAGTGACCAATATGAGAGAGTATGAGAGAGTGACGCCAAATTTAACACACCTACACCCCATTCACACCTGAGACCTTGTAACACTAACGTGTCACATGACACCGGGGAAGAAAAATGGGTAATTGAGCATGACATTTTCAAATATGGGTGTACTGACTTTTGTTACAAGCGGTTTAGACATTAATGGCTGTGTGTTGAGTTATTTTGAGTGGACAGCAAATTTACACTGTTACACTGTTATACAATCGTAGCAAAGTGTTATTTCTTCAGTGTTATAATAAAATATTAAAATATTTACAAAAATGTAGGGTGTACTCACTTTTGTGAGATACTGTATATAAAAACATATATTACATTAAACACATAAACAATTTCAGGTGAATTTAGGGAAATTCATATACCACCCACCCATTGCCACCAAACAGAAAAAATACAAAACACACAATTTTCCACAAAACAAGAAAAAAAATTATCTAAAAATCCCACAAATTAATGTAAGTTATATTAACCACTTGGTAACCACCCCATAGCAAAAATACATCCTGTTTTTAAAGATGGATATCTCGGTAACGGCAGCAGCTGCTGCAACAACCGAGATATCCATCTCTTCAGTGGGCGGTTCTGTTAATGATAACGGCAGTCTCCGCAGCGGATTCGCTGTTTAAATTTGACAGTTTAAATTTTTTTTTCTTTTTTGGCATTTAAGTCTAAATATGAGATCTGAGGTCTTTTTGACCCCAGATCTCATATTTAAGAGCACCTGTCATGCTTTTTTCTATTACAAGGGATGTTTACATTCCTTCTAATAGGAATAAAAGTGATAATTTTTTTTTTATTTCAGTGTAAAAAATTATAAACTAAATAAAAATAAATAAGAAAACAACATTTTTTTTTTTTAAAACGCCCCGTCCCGATGAGCTCGCGCACAGAAGCGAACGCATACGCGAGTAGCGCCCGCATATGAAAACTGTGTTCAAACCACACAAGTGAGGTATCGCTGCGTTCGTTAGAGCAAGAGCAATAATTCTAGCCTGTATCTCAAAAAATGCAACCTGTAGATTTTTTTAAACGTCGCCTATCGAGATTATTAAGGGTAAAAGTTTGATGCCATGCCACAAGCGCGTGCAATTTTTAAGCATGACATGTTGGGTATCATTTTACTCGGCGTAACATTATCTTTCACAATATATAAAAAAATTGGGCAAAATTTATTGTTGTCTTATTTTTTAATTCAAAAACTTGATTTTTTTCCAAAAAAAGTGCGCTTGTAAGACCGCTGCGCAAATACGGTGTGACAAAAAATATTGCAATGACTGCCATTTTATTCTCTATGGTGTTAGAAAAAAAAAATATATATATATATAATATTTGGGGGTTTTAAGTAATTTTCTAGCAAAAAAAATTGTTTTAGTCTCGTAAACACCGAATCTGAAAAACAGGCTCGGTGATCAAGTGGTTAAAGTTCCCATCACAGTTCCACTTAAGAAACCCTAACACAGCCACACTTGCATCAGAGTAATCCCTACAGATTTCCCATCACAGTCGCCCTTGCATCAGAGTCATCCTTAAATCAGGGTCCCCATTAGTGTTGCTCACGAATATTCGCATTGCGAATATTCGCTACGAATATTGCATATTCGAGTATTCGCGAATAACACGAATATCGCGGCGAATATTCGCTATTTCGAATATTCGTATTTTTTCAATTTTTTTTTAGAACAGATCACATCCTAGAGATCCCCATCGACGTCTAAAAGCATTGCTGGTATGATTAGAGACCTTGGGCCGAGTAGCTACAGCGCTCATTTTATATTCCCGAAAAATCGCAATGCGATTATTCGGCAATAGCGATATCGCACGATTATTTTGTATTGTAATATATCACGAATATTCTGAGCCAATCAGAGTGCTCCATTCCGCATTTCTCGAAATTTCGCAATTATTTTATATTGTAATATATCACGAATATTCTGAGCCAATCAGAGTGCTCCATTCCGCATTTCTCGAAATTTCGCAATTATTTTATATTGTAATATATCACGAATATTCTGAGCCAATCAGAGTGCTCCTTCCACATTTCTCGAATATTCGCAATTATTTGGTATTGTAATATATCACGAATGTTCTGAGCCAATCAGAGTGCTCCTTCCGCATTTCTCGAATATTCGCAATTATTGTGTATTGTAATATATCACAAATATTCTGAGCCAATCAGAGTGCTCCTTCCGCATTTGCCGAATATTCGCAATTATTGTGTATTGTAATATATCACGAATATTCTGAGCCAATCAGAGTGCTCCATTCCGCATTTCTCGAATATTCGCAATTATTTTATATTGTAATATATCACGAATATTCTGAGCCAATCAGAGTGCTCCATTCAGCATTTCTCGAAATTTCGCAATTATTTTATATTGTAATATATCACGAATATTCTGAGCCAATCAGAGTGCTCCATTCCGCATTTCTCGAAATTTCGCATTCGCATTCGCATTCGCATTCGCGATAGCGAAAATTTGCAATCATTTCATTTCCAAAAAATATCACGAATATTCGTATTTAGCGAATATATCTCGAATATTCGACTATATATTCGAGATATATCGCGAAATCGAATATGGCATATTCTGCTCAACACTAGTCCCCATATCAAATTCCCCCTTACATCAAAGTCCCCCCTTACATCAGGGTCCCCATGAGAGTCCCTTCTTTTATCAGAGGGCTGGATAAAATCCTGCAGAAAGCGGGATTTGGCCCGCGGGCCACAGTTTGGAGACCTGCGTTCTAAAAGACAGAGCAATGTTTTTTGTAGGTCATTAGAAAGTGTACCAATATGCTAAAATACAGTATTATTACCATCTGTTCATGAAAGCCAAGTTTTCTATCATAATTTTCTGTCCAGAGAACATATGTATTATATTTATTACAATGTATGATAGACATCTACAAATGCTTACATTGTCCTCTATGGTAAATGGTAAATGAAATATATATGTATATACATAGACTGAGAGAGAGTTTCAATATGATGCAAATTAAATTTAAGAAAGTTGCTCTAAGCAATACGCAAGAAATAGCAATTAAAAAGATAAATTGTGACAAAAAAATAAACAAAAAACAATAGTAGAAGCAGAAGACCACACATGGCTATAATTTCCGGTATGCCACGTGTACACTAACACAGAATTTTATTTAAGCAATCAGCTGTTGTTTATCATATCCCAGGTGCTCCTCACTTGTGCAAACAGATACAGTGCAATTCATAAGATGAAGTAGACAAGAAATTAAGACATTCACCTAAATATACACGTTTAAAAAGTGTCATTCCATGTGTGAGAGGTTTTAGATTTAGGACATTGCCGTAGTAAACACTCCACAGAGGAAATAGTTTGTTTGAATGGATAGGACTAAAGCTTAGGCCTGGCATGAGGAAGTGCAAGAAAAGGGCAGTAATAAGATTTTCATCCACAATAGCATGTTAAAGTTACATTTGCAGCTGGCAAAATAAGTCAGTGGTCTGTGGCACATGAAAATATTCTGTAAATATTGGGAATGGTATTTGAAAATGATGTAGTACAGAATTTTACCACATGTTTTATGTATGTTTATCTCTGCATGCCAATGCTCCTGAACTGGGTGGAAGATATACACTTTGTTAACACATTTTCTGCCTCCTGAAGGTTCTGGCATATCTCCTTTTTTTTTTTTTTTTTGTGTTGTGGATGACCTAACTGGTGCTGAAAAGATGCATAGAATATTAGTTTTACGGATGAGTGTTCCAAAGCAGCAGAGGATACATAGGAATGCCAAAGGCTTTAACATCATTACTGCTTAACATGGCAGTAATGCCCTCCACTCAAAGCGGAGTTCCAGCCTTTTAGTGTTTATTAAATGTCAGCAGCTACAAAAAGTGTAGCTGCTGACTTTTAATAAACAGACACTTACCTGCTCCACGGTGCAGCGACATGGTCACACTAAGCTCCGCTGCTCTCCCCCCTCTCCGGCCGGCGCCTCCATTCATAGTGTGGGCAGCCCAGCTGTGACAGCTTTCGGCTTCACGGCCGGGCACTCACTGCACATGCGTGGGTCACGCTGCGCTTTATGAGTGGACAGGCGATCTCCTCGGACCTGTCGCAGAGGTGGTCCCTGGGCGGAAGGAGGAAGTGGGACAGGAAGTCCCACTCCTATCGAAGCCCCCACTCCACCCCCCCCCCCCCAAAAAAAATGACATGCCAAATGTGGCATGTAAGGGGATGAGGAGTGCTTAAAGCGGAAGTTTCACTTTTGGGTGGAACTTCTCTTTAACTACCAAGGTAAGTAACGTGGCAGTCTCTCTGATAACTTAGCTGTCAGTCTAGAAAGATGAAACGTCCTTGATAAAATAGCACTCTCTCCATGTAAGAGTTTGTGTGATAACGCTGCAGTCTCAAAGTAATATGGTAGGTTTTTTCATTACTGTATGTGGCAATCTCTCAAATAACATCGCATTCTCTGTGTTAACAAACATAACAGTCTCCCTAAAGGTATGGTGGACAACATTACTCCCTTTGATACGATAGTTAATCTAATAACATAGCAGTTTCCCAGTAATATGATTGCTTTTCTAACTGCATAGCAGTCTCTCTGTTTGTCTAATATCATGCAGTCTCTCGGACAGTGGCGGAATTTTCAGTGTCGCAGCAGTCGCAGTTGTTACTGGGCCCTGTAATTTCGCCAAGTCCGGGGGGCCCCTGACTGTCACAGTGTGTTAGTTGGTTGGCTGATGATGCGGCGCGGCGTGCACTGCGTGCTGTTTGTTCAGCCGCGGGGCATGCTTTTGCCGCTGAGCCTAGAGAAACAATGCAGACTAGAGGCTGAGGCAGCACGTCCCCGCCCCCGCCTCCGCCTCAGTCTATCCAGAGACACAGATGTAGGGAGGCGGGGCAGACTCTGCAGCAAATGAGAGAAGATGGGGAGGAGCTTTCCCCTCTGTGGCAGCGTACGTGCGTGGAGTACCTACCCGGTGTGTCTACCCAGGCATGAGGCAAGGCATCCTGGCGGGTCGGCGGGAGAAGGCACAGTCGTGAAGGTGACTCAGTCAGACCCAGGCAGGCCACAGAACAGATCAAAGTCGACTCCAACGGAATTCCTGGGGGATATCGATTGACTGACGGTAAGTCAATCAAGAGTGACAGAGCTCAGCTCAGCAATTGATACCATCCTCCACCACCTGTGCCTCCTTACTGATCCCATCCCCCCACCACTGATCTCATCCCTATCCCACGCATTACTTCTAAAACAGAGGTGATGGGGGATAGTGATAAGATCAGTGGTGGGGGGGATGGGATCAGTAAGAGGCACAGGTGGTGGTGGGAGAGGATGGCACCGCTGCCCTGATGGTGGACAGAGGAGGAGACCACTGTAAGGGGGTGAGGAGGACACTATCGTATCCGCAGCCATTGTCTGAATGTTGGGGCATTTTGGTGGGCGTGATTTTTTTGGGGGGAGGGGCAGCATTTCATTCTTTGTACCAGGCAGCAAAATGTCTTGGGGGCGAGGGGCGAAGATGGGGAGGGGGAGGCGCCACAGGATCAACTTGCACAGGGAGCCTGAACACCTAAGGCCGGCCCTGGTGGTGGGAGAGGATGGCACTGCCACTGCAGCCACCCCCCCTCAAGTGAAATCAGAAACAGAATTGTTTTACTTTGTTATACAGTGTAAACAAATTAAGTATCAAAATCAGTCTTTTCGGGGGGGGGGGGGGCCTTCATGATTTCTTGCACCGGGGCCCTGAAGTCTCTAGTTACGCCACTGCTCTCGGATAATATATTGTTTCTCTAAAAAATATGGCTTCCTCCTTGATAAAATGACTTTCCCTCTTATATGGCAGTCTCTCAATAAATGTTAGTTTATGTAAGTATATGGCAGTCTATCAAATAACATGACATTCTCTCTTTTAAAAAAAAAAAAGTAAAGTCAGCAGCTACAAATACTGCAGCTACTGACTATTAATATATGGACACTTACCTGTCCTGGGCGCCTGCGATGTCGGCACAAAGCTGATCTGTTCCGTTGGCTCTCGGGTGCTGCCACCATCTTCGGTAAGGGTATCAGGAAGTGAAGCCTTCGCGCTGTGCGATCCCACTGGTCCCCGCTGTCTTCTGTGTGTCTCCCAGAAGACAGCAGGGGGGACAGAGTAGGTGCTGAATGCAGCGTAGGTCGCCGCGGCGACCTATGCCCGGAAGTGGGATGAAATACCTACACCCTGAAAGGTGGAAAATGTGACATCGGAGGGGTGGAGCGGAAGTTCCATTTTTGGGTGGATCTCCGGTTTAACATAACAGTCTCTCTGATAACATGGCAATCTCCCAGTAACGTGACTGCTTCTTTAACTAAATAGCAGTCTCTAAGATAATGTGGCTGTTTGTCTAATAACACAGTTTTTCTGAAAACATATCAGCCTCCCTAATAATATGGCAGCCTTTTTGATAAAACGACATTCCCACTTATGGGACAGTCTGTTAGTAAATGGCAGTTTTTTTAAGGGCTCATTTACACTTGCTTCGGCTTCAACACACATTAACAGCTAATTTACACTTGCTTCCAAACAAGGCTTCGGACAGGCTTTGTTAAAGCTCTCTGAATACTGTCACTAAATAAAATGGTTAGCATACAGTCCTGTTTACACCATGCTTTTGCTTTGCTTTGTAGCTTTAGTGGTGCTACAAAGCATCTTCAAAACCTCCATAGAAGTCTATGGCAAAGCTCGCTTGAAGCCCACTGAAGCCCCACCAAAGCTCCATCGAAGCTCCACCAAAGCCTCATCGAACCCCCAACAAAGCCTCATCGAAGACCCAGCAAAGCCTCATCGAAGTCCCACCGAAGTCTCATCGAAGCCACACCGAAGCCTCATCTAAGCCTCATCGATGCACCAATAAAGCCTCATCGAAGATCCACCAAAGCCTCATCGAACCCCTAACAAAGCCTCATCGAAGACCCAGCAAAGCCTCATCGAAGTCCCAACGAAGTCTCATCGAAGCCACACCGAAGCCTCATCTAAGCCTCATCGAAGCACCAATAAAGCCTCATCGAAGATCCACCAAAGCCTCATCGAACCCCTAACAAAGCCTCATCGAAGACCCAGCAAAGCCTCATCGAATTCCCACCGAAGTCTCATCGAAGCCACACCGAAGCCTCATCTAAGCCTCATCGAAGCACCAAGCAAAAGTAAGGTGTAAACAGGACTGTAAGCTAACCATTTTATTTAGTGACAGGGGATTTGACTGGTGTTCAGAGAGCTTTAACATTGCACGTCCACAGCCATGTTTTGAAGCAATTGTAAACTACTGTAGCCTTAAGGCTGAGTTCACATATGTCTTGCTGCTGGTTCGTGCCTGGGGTCCGATGCGTGTCTGTTTACAGGTTCAGGTGCGATTCAGGTCTTAATTTTTGCCTGAATTTGCACACGCATATGACCATTTTTTTTAATCCACTCTGCAGTTGCCTTGGACCTGTTTGAACTGGCTCCATTGAGAGACGATAACACTCTCCTGCCATGCAAATTTGCCTTTATGTTAACCCAGACTAACCAAGTGGGAGATTCTCAAATAACATGACATCGCAGCATCCCTAAAGCAGGCCATACACGAATTTCGAACAAATTTTTATTTCAAAATCAGAATGTTCGTTATTCTTTGTGATCCGATGATGCCACCATTGATTTTCGACCAAACCTTCATGTTGCCGGGAATATTCGTTTCTCTCTGGGAATATTCGTTTCTCTCCGGGAATATTCGTTTCTCTCCGGGAACATTCGTTTCTCTCCGGGAATATTCTTTTCTCTCCGGGAATATTTGTTTCTCTCCGGGAATATTTGTTTCTCTCCGGGAATATTCGTTTCTCTCTGGGAATATTCGTTTCTCTCCGGGAATATTCGTTTCTCTCCGGGAATATTCGTTTCTCTCCGGGAATATTCGTTTCTCTCCGGGAATATTTGTTTCTCTCCGGGAATATTCGTTTCTCTCTGGGAATATTCGTTTCTCTCCGGGAATATTTTTTTCTTGCACAAGCGCATTTTTTTCTATTACATTTCTCACACGATTCTCCCATCATTGATAAGAAAATTGTTTGTTTTTCAAAAAATTTCCAACATGTCGGATTTCTCAAATTTGTTTGCCGCACGAAAATCGGCTGTTGCTGCAGCCCACTAACAGTGCGAAATACGAACGAAAATTCTTTCATACGATTTTACGAAAAAAAATTCTTTTGAAATTCGAACCGTGTATGGCTGCCTTTAAAACTGGCCATAGATGAAGCGATTTTATAACTTGATTCCCCTTTAAACACAGTCAGTGTTGATAAGGGAATCCCTCCTGCTGAGCTATTGTTCTCATTCGGGGGGGGGGGGAGCCAATCTGGTCGCACTTCATTTAAATGATTCACGCCCCCTACCCGCGTAATTCAATTCCGCCGCGAGAAATACACTACGCCGCTGTACCTTACGGGCCGAAATCTTCCTAGATTCGAATTAGAGCCAGGTAAAATACGGCGGTGTAGTGTATCTCTGATACACTACGCTGGGGCAATTGTATGTGGATCTGGCCCATAGATCCTCATTCTCTTGCTCACACTGTTTTGTCTATTCAGCTCCGGTTTGTATTATGTTGACATTCTCAAATTTAACACAGTGACATAAAAATAAAAACAATTCAGTTGTTTGTGCTGGATTTTTCTTGAGCAAAGAGAGACCCTACAACCCCAACAGCCTGAAAACGTTATGGACTTTGAGCAGAATGACAAAATGGTGTTGGCATGAAATGGAACCTTCACCTTGACAAATACTAGGGGATACAGTGCATTTTTTGTTTTGATTGTGGAAACTTTAATACACATGGGGGGTTATTTACGAAAGGCAAATCCACTTTGCACTACAAGTGCACTTGAAATTGCACTGAAAGTGCACTTGGAAGTGCAATCGCTGTAAATCCGAGGGGTAGATCTGAAACAAGGGGAAGCTCTGCTGATTTTAATTTTCAATCACGTGCAAGCTAAAATGCTGTTTTTTATTGTACTTGCATGTCCCACTCGGATCTACAGCGACTACACTTCCAAGTGCACTTTCAGTGCAATTTCAAGTGCACTTTGCACTTGTAGTTTGCACTTGTAGTGCAAAGTGGATTTGCCTTTCATATATAACCCCTGTGGTGTTTTTATGTTAGCAGCCTGTCTAATGAACAGCAGTGGTATGAAGCAACCTAAAATACTCAGTCATATTTGACCTTTAATATATATAGTGGAAGTCTTTGAAATAAAGGGTTTGCGTGGACTAGCCTTGTATTTCTGTCTATGGCGTGCATTTGCATTTAAATCAATCTAATGGTGTAGACAGTAGTAAGGCTTGGTTTGGCTTGCTATGCTCTGGGTTTTTTCACAAGCCAGAGGTCCTATCAAGATCATTTGTGTTGTAAGCAAACCAGGTGAAATGCAACCCCTATTATGTTTTGCATTTAAACTCAGACATTTGGGTAACACTGCTTTCAAAGGCAATACCTAAAGCAGGGGTGCCCAACCTTTTAAAGAGCGAGGGCCACTTAAGCAACTTGGTAACCAGTCGAGGGACAAAATGAGCAGCGGGCGGATGACAGGTCACGGCTACTCTATAGGCCCTTCGATCCGCCCAGATGAAAGGGGAAGAATTCCCTTCTGTTTTTCGGATTGAAGGTAGGTGGGCTTAAACAGACATCTGTTGCTCTATAGAGGTGAATTGAGGGTCCCATTTGTTTGTGCTGATCGTGTGAAAAGGGCCTAAGACTGCTTTCACACTGATGTGCTGCAGTTTACCCACACCGCGGGTGCAGTGTAGTGCACCTGTGTCTATCCTGCGGGTTAGCTGAACTTTGCCATAGACTCAACCTGTGGCAAAAGCCGATGCTGTAGAGGAAGTATCGGTTTATGAGGCTCTGCAGCCGGTTTCTTCCTCTACCAACACTGATGCTGTGGTATAGGGGGTCGCAACCTGTGATCTGGGCTTGACAACCCACCATTCCAGAGCAGGAGGTTGCGGGCCATATCAGAGGGCTCCGTGGGCAACATGTGGCCCCCGGGCCACTGGTAGGGCACCCCTGATCTAAAGTTTCTTCAACAAAACCATCTACAGGTACCCCAAAAATGACTGCTAACTGGTTGCTTTGGGTTACTACAGTTTAGACTTTGCCCTCTTTACCTTATTATGAAAGAATGCAAGTTGTCCTAATTAGCATACGCTGATACGAATATACTTACTTTCATGAAAATGTTTTATGATAAATAAACCAACAGTGAATCACTGACTCTAAACTGAATATGTGCAGTTAAAAGTGACCTCTTTCTTTGAGTTTACAGCCTGAAATCAGACGTTCTCTTCAAAAGATCAACAACCTAAAATAAATACAGCAAATGTGAGTTCCCTGTAAAATTTCTGTTTATTATCAAACACATCTGACATTCGTATTCACTTCTAATAAAATATAATACTTTGAGGCTCCAGCTCAGGGGCCTCGCAGCCTCTTACAGTGAAGAATGTTTCTTTCAAGCTCACGTCATTTCAAGAGTCACTTACACTTTTGCTGTCTATTTTGTTAGTCTTTCATGATTTCTTAAGTTTTTCCTTCAAAGGCCCCACAAACTCAATTTTTTTTGTTGTTTTGTTTCTTGTTTTGTTTTTATAGACAGGCTGTTAATCCATCAAACTAGATTAAGTAAGGGCATGTTACCTTGAGTTATTTTTAAAAATTTCCAGTACATTTTAAGTTATAGGCTATAAACATATAACCTCAACTAAAGTCAAAATCTTTTTGCAAGTCTTGTATAAAGTTGAGTTCAAACTTCTGCTGTGTTTTTTTTCCTCTTTGTGTTTTTTATTCCCCTTTCTCTTCACAATACATGTGGTCAGTGAGACAGGGAAAAAACTATAAAGCAGTTTGAAGGAAGGGTTATAACCTTTTTCAGGTTTTATGTATATTATTAGCTGAAAGTACGTTGACACTCCTCCAAACTTTTGCAAAAGTTCAGGTCTTTCAGTGAAAGGTACTATTTTTTCTACAGTACACAAAGACAATTTTATGCTTCCAACCATTTGGCTACAGTTTGGAGAAGGTCAATTTTGTATTCCATCATGACTGTACTCCCCATAAATACAGGGGAGCAGTCATGCACATGGTTTGGAAAGTTTGGTGTTGAGGAACTCAAGTGACCTGCACAGAGCCCTGACTTCAATCCTACTGAACACCTTTGGGATGAAAAAGAATGAAGATTCTGGCCAAGTATTCTTGTCGCACCTAAGTACTTGACCTCACAAAAAATTCCTTTTGACCAAATGGGCACAAATCCCTGCAGACATGCACCAAAATCTTGTGGAAAGCCTTTCCAGAAGAGTTGAGGCTGTAATACCTGAAAAGGAAGGACCATTTCATTATTAATGTGCATGGTTTATGAATTGGATGTCCAACAAGTTCATAAAGATGTGATGACCTTTAGTGTTTAACACCTTTTCCGCCCGGCCTATTGTAATATGACGGCCAGACGGGAGCACTGTTGTTCTGAGTGGACAACAAATGATTTCTCCCAGGATCGCACCTCACGCGTTCCCCATGGCCGCGCTCCATCACAATCTGTCACCAGCAATTACCAGAGAACCCATTATTGTCTATCCCAGGGGTCTCCAAACATTCTAAACAAAGGGCTGGTTTATTGTCCTTCAGACTCTTGGAGGGCCGCACTATGGCCAGTGGGAGTGAACATTTTCCTGGCATCAGTGGGAGTAAACATCTGGTATTGGGGAAGGAATAGTGCCCCATTGCTGGAATCATAGGGAGGAATAGTGCCCTATTAGTGGTGTCAGTGGGAGAAATGATGCTCTATTGTCGGTGTCAGATGGCAGAATAGTATCTCGTATCATTGGGAGGGATAGTGCTCCAATGGCCGGATAAAGGCAAGCAAAGGGCCACATCCGGCCCTCAGGCCGCAGTTTGGAGACAGTTTGGAGACAGTCCGCGGCCGTCCTTTTCAGGATAGGCCACGACTGTGGCCCAACAAGAACGGAGCAACAACCTCAGGATATCGGCCTCCCTCACATCCCCCAGGCGCGCCGGCAGTCGCTCCTCAGGCGTTTTTCCAGACATCCGCACCGGCCTCTGGAGAGTCGCGCAGCCGCGATCTAGGAAAGACCGTGGCTTCACTTGCGGCCTAGCGGCGCGGGGCTTCACACACCCGGCAATCTCCGCCAAACTGCCCAAATTGCCCATAAATCCCCCCTACCCCAGAAGGACACCTTGTTTTCCCGGTCACCGATCCAGTCTTCCCCGGCAGCACCGATCCACCCAACTGACAGCCCCCAGCCTGGATCCTGCTGCCTGATCGGCGGCCATCTTGCTACACCCAGCACAAGGGTACCCCTCATCCCCACTCCCTCCTTCTCAATTAGAACTTGATCCTGGGCTTCGCCCGACTGCCTCTTAAGGTGTCAGGAGAGGGGAGGTGAAGCCTGGTGGACAGGAGAGGGGAGGTGCAGCCTGGTGGACAGGAGAGGGGAGGCGCAGCCAGGTTGACAGGAGAGGGGAGGTGCAGCTAGGTGGACAGGAGAGGGGATAAGCAGCCAGGTGGGGGAAGGATGGAGCCAGGTGGACAGGAGATAGGGGTGCAGCCAGGTGGACAGGAGAGGGAAGGTGCCGCCAGGTGGACAGGAGAGGGGAGGTTCAGCCAGGTGGACAGGAGAGGGGAGGTGCAGCCAGGTGGGCAGGAGAGGGGAGGTGCAGCCAGGTGGACAGGAGAGGGGAGGTGCAGCCAGGTGGACAGGAGAGGAGAGGTGCAGCCAGGTGGACAGGAGAGGGGAGGTGCAGCCAGGTGGACAGGAGAGGGGAGGTGCAGCCAGGTGGACAGGAGAGGGGAGGTGCTGCCAGGTGGACAGGAGAGGGGAGGTGCAGCCAGGTGGACAGGAGAGGGGAGGTGCAGCCAGGTGGACAGGAGAGGGGAGGTGCAGGCAAGTGGAGGGGGTCACACACCAGTGATAAGGTCTGACTGGAAGCCCTCATCCCAGCACTTCCCCCACCACCTTCTTACCTTGGGGCACTTCAGCTTCAGCTCCCTCTACATGCCAGGCAGCAGTTAGTGTCACCAGTCACGTACGGGAGACCTCCTCCAGCTCCTCCCCCATTCAGCTGATCATTCGGTTCCACCCCCATGCTCCGCCGGCCGCGGAGAGGGCTTTGGGCTCCTCATTCCTCCAGGACAAGCGTGTGTCCAGTCCGTGCCAGGGTCGATCTATCCTGTCTGTCTGTATGCACAATGCCGCCCGCCCTGCTCCTCAAATGGCTGCACATTACCCAGAGATGGAGGCGGGGCGGGGCGGGCAGAGAGCTCAGATGACACCCACGGCTGCTGCTGGACATCAGCATGGTCACCCCTGGCTTAGTCTGAGGAAGGAGATCTGCCTGCTCCTTCTCCCTGCCCAACCACTCTGCAGCCAGCCATCTGGAGCCGCCTCCCGCTACACTCCGCACCAGCCACCACCCATTAGTGGGGGAACCGATCCGCTGGAGGGGTCAAAAACGGCTGTGGCTGCGCCCTAGCGCACAGTGCGCTCTAGGCGGCTGCCTAGTTCGCCTAGTGGGAGCGCCGGCCCTGCCTAAACACCATTGGTTAAAAAAATGATCGGTGACCGATCGGTGACATAAAACACGACGTGCTGAAAAAAACGAAGTTCAATGCTTCCAGGCATGCTTCGACTTGATTCTGAGCATGCGCGGCTTTTTAACCAAGTAAGTTCTCTTTTTTTTGACCGAAGGATAACTGACCGATGGGGCCCACACACGATCGTTTTGGACCAATGAAAATGGACCGATCGTGTGTACACGACCTAATGTGGATTTAATGCAATTGTGCAACAAACTTGGGAAGCCTGGCAAGTCTAGCAATAGCTTAGAAAGTAATTTTCAAACTTGCAGCACAATTGTTTACTATCTGGGATGAAGGATGCTTAGAAAGGTCTTTTACATGTATTTTTTATTTTGTTATGGCTGCAAGTGTGATAATACCAAAACATTGGAAGTCATTGATTCCACCTACATTGAGGGAGTGGGTTGATGAAATGCAACGTCTACAGAGATTAGAGGAATTATCAGCCACCCTACACAATAATTATGCCAAATTCTTGGAAGCCTGGTCTTCCTGGTAATCCATTTGTTTCTCCACTAAATTCAGAAACAATGTTAAATATGGGAATAAATACGGGATTGAAGAAGTTGGGGAGATGTCACGTTGGGGCAGGGGGAGCTTCTCTATGTGTGGAGGAACCATGGGAAAAAAAATGGATTTTTTTTAATTCTTTCCTTTTTGTTTAATGTCTTTCTTTTCATAATGTAGTTATTTTTCTTTCAATTTTTTGCAGAATTGACGGTTGGATAACTGATGAGAATAAGTATATCATTTTAGGATAGTAGAGGTGTTAACTGACAGTAACTCGACATATTGTAAAGAGTATGAATTGTAATTGTGTGAAGCACTATGTGGAGAGATATATTTATATATATATTTTATTTCTTATTGTTTTAAAAATGTAACAAAAAAAAAATAGAAATTTAAAAAAAATAACTATGTTGTGGATGTTTCACTTTTTATTCGGTTACAGGGAGACACAAACTGGCTTTATATGACCGCATATATGTATAAATATGTGATGTCACAAGGGGCAGGTTCTCTGGATGGCCACGCTCCATGGCTATATAAGAACTGACAGACAGCGGAGCTGACACGGCGGAGTGAGCCAGCGTCGGAGGAGTACCATTTTTCTTACTTTTAGTGGGTCAGCGGTGGCAAAGAAAGAAGACATCACTGGAGGGAGAAGACAGCAAAGGGAGTTATGTCTATAAATAGCAAAATAACCAAAACGATCATTTCATTTTTACATCTGACAAATGTTAAACTGAAAATTAAAACTGTAGTATACACAGAACCCACACATTTAATGTAGTGTAACCTCAGTGCACCAAAGCACCAAAGCACAAACATTAGCTATCATACTGTTTATAGTGGCTCTAATATATAAGCAATAATTCTACACTTCTCTTAAAGTATATCATGCTAGTAGGGACAGGATCATCTTATCATCTTAATCTTATCCATAGGACAACAATCAGTCGTATACTGCACACATCTGGCCTTTATGGAAGAGTGGCAAGAAGAAAGTAATTTCTTAAAGATATCCATAAAAAGTGTTGTTTAAAGTTTGCCACAAGCCACCTGGGAGACACACCAAACATGTGGAAGAAGGTGCTCTGATCAGATGAAACCAAAATCAAACTTTTTGGCAACAATGCAAAACTTTATGTTTGGC
Organism: Rana kukunoris; assembly: GCA_029574335.1. NCBI lineage: Eukaryota > Metazoa > Chordata > Amphibia > Anura > Ranidae > Rana > Rana kukunoris. Next base: position 236,987,030 of record CM056052.1, on the reverse strand, counting down.
GTAAAAGCAACACAGCTCATCACCCTGAACACACCATCCCCACTGTGAAACATGGTGGTGGCAGCATCATGGTTTGGGCCTGCTTTTCTTCAGCAGGGACAGGAAAGATGGTTAAAATTGATGGGAATATGGATGGAGCCAAATATAAGACCATTCTGGAAGAAAACCTGATGGAGTCTGCAAAAGACCTGAGACTGGGACGGAGATTTGTCTTCCAACAAGACAATGATCCAAAACATAAAGCAAAATCTACAATGGAATGGTTCACAAATAAACATATTCAGGTGTTAGAATGGCCAAGTCAAAGTCCAGACCTGAATCCAATCGAGAATCTGTGGAAAGAACTGAAAACTGCTGTTCACAAACGCTCTCTATCCAACCTCACTGAGCTCAAGCTGTTTTGAAAGGAGAAATGGGCAAAAATGTCAGTCTCTCATTGTGCAAAACTGATAGAGACATACCCCAAACGACTTACAGCTGTAATCGCAGCAAAAGGTGGCGCTACAAAGTATTAACTTAAGGGGGCTGAATAATTTTGCACGCCCAATTTTTCAGTTTTTTATTTGTTAAAAAAGTTTGAAATATCCAATAAATGTTGTTCCACTTCATGATTGTGTCCCACTTGTTGTTGATTCTTCACAAAAAATTACAGTTTTATATCTTTATGTTTGAAGCCTGAAATGTGGCAAAAGGTCGCAAAGTTCAAGGGGGCCGAATACTTTCGCAAGGCACTGTATGCGATGCATAGTAGCCCATTATGCTTTACCTTTGCAGGGAAATAAAGAGAAAGTTTACATCCTCTTTAAGGCATGCAATGCAAGGCATTTAAGCTATAGATTGTCACAGTTGCTAGTGTGCATATATATATATATATATATATATATATACAGTATATATATATATATATGAATATACAGTACAGACCAAACGTTTGGACACACCTTCTCATTCCAAGAGTTTTCTTTATTTTCATGACTATGAAAATTGTAGATTCACACTGAAGGCATCAAAACTATGAATTAACACATGTGGAATTATATACATAACACAAAAGTGTGAAACAACTGAAAATATGTCATACTCTAGGTTCTTCAAAGTAAATTAATTATTTCCAGAATCCCCCCCGCAACCAAAACACCTAGACCAGTGACATAACACTGGACTAGATGCCAGAAGAAGCTCCACTCGGAACTCTTCAAAACCACATTAAGGAAAAAAATAAAAACAATTCAGCCGCATCAAACGGTGTGTCAGAACTGTCAGGATAAGTACTCACCGAGGCCGAGATGCCGAGGGCGGCTGCCTTTGCGACTCTGTGCACTTCACCCCCTGGAGGTGGAGACAGCGGGGAAGGGCACAAAGGGGCACCGGCTACCAGCGGTAGGTGTTGTACTGATAGTAGATCTCTGAGGACTTGGCCTATGGTCACAGGACAGGGCCGTGGCAGGCGTGGATAGTGATCCAGGAGCAACAAAGTTCAGCAAGCAGAGAATCAGTTCAGGTCAGGACTATAAGCAGATCCGGGATGCGAGCCAATGGTCAGGGATTGGAGAAGGCAGAAGGTCCACGATACAAGCCGGGGGTCAAGAGGTACAGACAGCAGCATAACCGATGAGACGAGCCGAGGGTCAAAGTGCAGGAGAAGGCGTAGAGAAGTCAGGTCCGATCCGGGTCAAATAGGTCAAGGCTTTCAGGTTAACTAAGGTACTATAGCAGGATAGCTGACAACAAACCAGCAACCCACCATGAGCCTGGGGCTGGTTTAAATAGGCCGGGCTGAGACTTGATTGGCGGACGTGCGCTTGGATGCGCACGCCGACGTGCGCGCGCGTGCGCCGTAGCATAGAACCATGTTGGAACGCAGCTGGAGTTACTGGTACCCTGACACGGTGGTAAAAACACTGGATGCCATAAACTCAGCCCTACTAAAGTCAGCTGACTTAGTAGCTCCGAAATGTAAAACCTGCATCCGGAAAAACAACTGCAGCTGGTTTAACAACCAGCTGTCGTTACTGAAGCAAGAGTGCAGAAGGGCGGAAGCCGCCTGGAAAAGAAGCTCTTCAGAAGTAAACCTCTCCATCTACAAGACAATAACAAGAAAATACCATTAAGAAATCTTCAAAGCCAAGAAAAATTATTTTTCCGAGGCTATCAACAGCGTCCTAAACCGCCCACGCTAACTCTTCAAGATGGTCACCCAGACCATGAATCCAAGATGTCTTGAAGCCCCCGGACACACAAGAATTTTGCAATGAATTATCGGATTACATCATTAATAAAATCGAGGGAATCCGTGAAAGCATTCAGCAAAACAATTCCCCCCTCAGCCCCCCCCCCGCAATTTTTCACACAATACCCACAGTAATTCACCACTGTCAGGTAAGTTCACCCTGGAGCCCATCACCATCGACGCCACAGAATATATCATTGGAGCTTTGCGTAATGGCACTGCGCCTAATGATATTATTCCCACTAAACTGCTGAAGGAATGCGCCGACATCCTGGCGCCTCCCATCACGCAGCTTATTAACCAGTCTTTCAAGGAAGGCATAGTGCCCTCACAGTTGAAAGAGGGCATAATCCAACCCATCCTGAAGAAACCCACCCTAGACCCCAAGGACCCACTACACCGCCGTCCCATAACAGGCCTAAATGTACTCTCAAAGGTAATGGAAAAAGCAGTGGTACAACAGCTGCAACAGCATCTAGATACCCACAAGCTACTTGATCCATTTCAATAGGGTTTCCGTCCCCGACATGGGACGGAAACCGCATTGCTCAAAATATGGGACGACGCTCTCGAGGCCGCAGACAAAGGAGGATCTTGTCTTCTGGTTCTGCTGGACCTAAGCGCAGCTTTCGACACTGTAGACCACAAACTATTATTGACACGGCTAGCTGAAGTAGCCAGAGTCGCAGAAGGCGATTTATCCTGGTTCTCCTCTATTTTGGAAAACCGATCGCAAACAGTGAAGTTAGAAACTTTTACTTCTGAGAAACGCACAGTATCATGCGGAGTCCCTCAAGGATCGCCTCTGTCACCGGTGCTGTTTAACATCTATCTTTGTCCTCTTTTTAAAATTATCAGCAGACAAAAACTGCTTTACCACTCATATGCAGACGACACGCAACTGTATTTCCGCATTGGCAACAAAAAGGATCACCACCTCAATCTAGAGACATGCCTCTCTTTGATAGAGGACTGGATGACAAAGAGTTATCTTAAACTCAACGGAGCGAAAACAGAACTTCTCCTGTTTCATGCCAAGCGTAGGAATCAACCTGCAACAACATGGACACCCCCGCCCATTCTGGGCAAAATCATCTCCCCTAGCGCCAAAGTCAAAAGTCTAGGGGTCATTTTTGACTCCTATATGACAATGGACGCACAAATAGGGTCAGTAGTCAGCGGATCACACCATCTGCTGCGCCTACTACGCAGACGTACTCCTTTCATTCCCAAAGAAGACTTAGCGGTCGTGGTGGGAACAATTGTAAACTCCAGACTGGACTATGCAAATGCCCTTTACCTCGGACTCCCCAAGTACCAAATCGCTCGTCTGCAAGTCGTTCAGAACACGGCCGCCAGACTTGTGACTGGGAAAAAACCCTGGGAATCAATCTCACCTTCACTGAGAGCCCTTCACTGGCTGCCAGTAGAAGACAGAATTGCTTTTAAAGCACTCTGTCTAATGCATAGATGTATCCATGGGAATGCTCCCCATTATTTATGCGAAAAAATAAAAGCTTACAATCCCAATCGCGTTCTGCGATCCGCCAATCAAAACCTGTTTCAGATTCCGAAAGCCAACTACAAGTCTAAAGGAGAAAGAAGATTCACGATCCAAGGTCCCAGACTATGGAACGCTTTACCAACCAGTATTCGGTTGGAGGAGAACCACTTAGCGTTCAGGAGAAAGATCAAGACTCATCTCTTTTGATATCAAAGGAGACAGGAACAACAAGCGCCCAGAGGTGATTTAGTTTGCATGTGCCGCGCTATATAAGTTTTCATTCATTCATTTAGCCACCTTTTGCTTTGATTACTGCTTTGCACACTCTTGTCATTCTCTTCATGAGCTTCAAGAGGTAGTCACTTGAAATGGTCTTTCAACAGTCTTGAAGGAGTTCCCAGAGATGCTTAGCACTTGTTGGCCCTTTTGCCTTCACTCTGCGGTCCAGCTCACCCCAAACCATCTCGATTGGGTTCAGGTTCGGTGACTGTGGAGGCCAGGTCATCTGGCGCAGCACCCCATCACTCTCCTTCTTGGTCAAATAGCCCTTACACAGCCGGAAGGAAATGCATGCCGCTGCAAGATGCTGTGGTAGCCATGCTGGTTCAGTATGCCTTCAATTTTGAATAAATCCCCAACAGTGTCACCAGCAAAGCACCCCCACACCATCACACCTCCTCCTCCATGCTTCACGGTGGGAACCAGGCATGTAGAGTCCATCCGTTCACATTTTCTGCGTCGCACAAAGACACGGTGGTTGGAACCAAAGATCTCAAGTTTGGACTCATCAGACCAAAGCACAGATTTCCACTGGTCTAATGTCCATTCCTTGTGTTCTTTAGCCCAAACAAGTCTTTTCTGCTTGTTGCCTTTCTTTAGCAGTGGTTTCCTAGCAGATATTCTACTATGAAGGCCTGATTCACACAGTCTCCTCTTAACAGTTGTTCTAGAGTAGGGATGAGCCGAACACCCCCACGTTCGGTTCGCACCAGAACCGTCAAACAGACCGACCATTCACGCAAACATTTAGAACCTCATTGAAGTCTATGGGACTCGAACGTTCGAATTCAAAAACGCTCATTTTAAAGACCAATATTCAAGTTATTGTTGGAAAACGTCTTTGAGAACCCGGGTCTTGCCCCAGGGAACGTGTATCAATGGAAAAAAGTTAAAAAAACGGTTGTTTTTTCAGGAGCAGGACTCTTGAAAAAATTACCGTTTTTAAAAAAAAAATTTCCATTGATACATGTTCCCTCGGGCAAGACCCGGGTTCTCAAAGATGTTTTCACAGGCAAACTATAGACACCCAGCAGGTACAATATTTAAAGGAATTTTTTTTTTTTTTTTAAGTTAAGCATCATTAAAATCACTGCTCCAGGAGCAGTGATTTTATTGATGATTAAATAAAAATAAAATAAAAATTCCTTTAAATATTTTACCTGCTGGGTGTCTATATCTGTGATAACGTCTTTAAATAGCACAATCACCTGCCTGCCAGTAAATTAGGAAGAACTGATCTATCTAAGCTATACAGTGTATAAATATATGTACAACTCCTAGGGATGTATATATAATCTCTACACACTGTAAATTAAGCTAAACTGACTAGCCTGCCTGCTCTATCTAGCTATCTAAAAAGACATTCTCTCTGTCTCTCTGACTGCTCTCATTAACAAGCCGGAACCCACTACACGAGGCCGCCCAGCAGGCGGCCTTATATAGTGTGGGGCGAGTGCTAAAGCCCTGAGCCATAATTGGCCAAAGTCACCCAGGCTTTGGCCAATTATGGCTCTTCGTTTTTTGCGCGCTGTAATTGGCCAAGCATGCGAACCATACAGCATGCTTGGCCAATCATCAGCGCGCAATGCCGCAGTGAATTATGGGCCATTTTCGTCACTCGAATTTGGCGCGAACGACCACTTTTGTTCGAATTTCATCAAACGTACGAACAGACAATGTTTGAGTCGAACATACGTTCGTATCGAACGCAAAGCTCATCCCTATTCTAGAGATGTGTTTGCTGCAAAAGGTGGCTACTTTGAAGAACCTAGAATATGACATATTTTCAGTTGTTTCACACTTTTTTTGTTATGTATATAATTCCACATGTGTTAATTCATAGTTTTGATGCCTTCAGTGTGACTCTACAATTTTCTTTTTTATCAATACATTTTTATTGGGTTTATCAATTTACAACACTTGAGGTAGTTGCATTCAATATACAACTTAAGTAGTATAATCACCTTGTACAGGCAAACATTTAACAGAAAAAGAATACGGTACTCGGCGACCTAGGCCAGCCTACCCCAATTGGGTACAAACTGTAGGACTTGGAGGTCACCAAGATGATCAGTGGTACACCTATACAGCTAAAGTAAATACAAATAAAGGAGGGGGAGGGATGGAGAAAACTGAAATAAAGGCTGCCGTTAGTCATTATCTATACCAAAGATTCAGTATTTTATAATGTTATTCTTCAGACTATAGGAAGATTATTAAAGTAAGGAATGTTTTAAATATTTGGAAGCTTTCAGGTGGGTTAACCACATTATCTATTTTCTACGATAGGGGATTATAGAATCATCCTTATGGGCTAATAATAGTTCTAATTGAGCTTGGGTGTTTAACCACTTAAGGACCCCCGCACGCACATATACGGCCACAGAATGGCACGTACAGGCACAAGGGCGTAAATTTACGTCCCCGCCTAAGTGCGGTTCGGGGGTCCCATCGGGACCCCCTCCGCGGCGTGCGGGGGTCCCCCTGGCTCCGGGAGCGATCCGGGATCAGCGGGCGGATGTCGGCGCTTACCCGCCCCCCCCGCGATCGCTCCCAGCCAATGGGAGCGCGCTCCCATCCTGTCAGTTCCTCCTCCTGTGTTTACACAGGAAGGAGGAAATGATGTCACCTCTCATCACAGCGCTGTTTCCCAGCGCTGCTGATGAGAGAAGACATCACAAGTAAGTGTGCACCAACACAACACTGACACACACTCACATAGGCGGCATATTAACCCCTTGTGATCGCCCCCCCCACCCCCCTGTCACAGTGTCACTGAATGCAGTGATCTAATCACTGCATTTAGTGTCAGTGTGACAGGCAGTGTAAAAAACAGTTAGTGTTAGGTTCAGGATAGCCCCCCCACCCCCCCTAATAAAGTTTTAACCCCCTGATCACCGCCCTAGTTAACCCTTTCACTCCCTATTGCCAGCGTCACTAAGCGATCATTTTTCTGTTCGCTGTATTAGTGTCGCTGTTCCCGCTAGGTAGCTATTTTTTTTTATTGCGATTTTTTTTTTACTAAAGACATGTGGCTAAATAAATTTTGGCCTAAATGTTTGACTAAAATTTAGTTTATTTGATTTTTTTTTAACAAAAAGTAAAAAATAGTGTTTTTTTTTCAAAAATGTCGCTCTATTTTTGTATATAGCGCAAAAAATAAAAATCGCAGAGGTGATCAAATACCACCAAAAGAAAGCTCTATTTGTGGGAAGAAAAGGACGCAAATTTTGTTTTGGAGCCACGTTGCACGACCGCGCAATTGTCTGTTAAAGCGACGCAGTGCCGAATCGCAAAAACACCTTGGGTCATTTACCAGCGTATTGGTCCGGGTCTTAAGTGGTTAATCTGGAGTTGACCATTGGTAGGTTTGGGGCATCTGCGAATTTCCATAGAGGACTCTACAATTTTCATAGTCATGGAAATAAAGAAAATTCTTGGAATGAGAAGGTGTGTCCAAACCTTTGGTCTGTACTGTGTATATATATATATACATATATACACATATATATAAGCTTTCAAATGGCTGGCATCATAGAAGATCATATGCTAAAGGCTAAGATGGCACGGACTTTGGCTGCTAAAAGATACAGTTCTAGTTCCATTTTAAAGTTCCTATGCTCCCAATTACTTTGTTTAATTTTACTGCTTCATTTCCCAGGAAGGGAATACCCTCTGTTTACAGAAGTCCTGTCTTGGGTGGATGCACTGCCAACTTTAATATCAAACTCCTTTTCTACTTAGGCCCCTTTCACACTGAGGCAGTTTGCAGATGCTATTGCACTAATAATAGCGCCTGCAAACCGACCCTAAACAGCGGCTGCTGTTTCTTCAGTGTGAAAGCCCGAGAGCAGGGCCAATCCAAAATTCCTGCTAGCAGCATCTTTGGGGCAGTGAGAGGAGCGGTGTGTTTACCGCTCCTCCACCGCTCCTTCCCATTGAAAGCAATGGGAAACTGCTGCTATACCGCCGGCAATGCGCCCAGGCGGTATTAACCCTTTTTCAGCGGCTAGTGGGGATTAAAACCGCACCACTAGCGGCAGAGAACCGCCGCAATTCCGACGGCATAGCGCCACTATTTTTACACTGGACCTCCCGTCCCAGTGTGAAAGGGGCCTAAGTGAATGTACTTCTGGTTCTCTTATTTATCTACAGATTTAGTGCAATATTCTGTTTGGGGAAGTCCATTTGTCAAACCCCCCCCCCCCCCAAAAAATATTATAGTGGGCTACATAGGCTTTTGAGGCATTTATTTAAATGAAAGTTCTTGTGCCCGGAGTTTAGCTTTAGGCAGAGAGAACTCAATGAGGTACCAATGACTCAACAGCACAGCCTGCATTTAATAAATTGGACATAAAATGAAGGCTGTATTATTATGTATTTGAAGGGCAGGTATTATTGATTTCTGCGTTTCATTATAAATCAGTCCATAATTGTTGATTGACTTATAAATCCATTATATTTAGTAGGTTCGAGCACTGCATGGCAGAACACTATAGCTGCAATGGGTGCAAGTAGGTAGAATAAGATACAGGGAACACTTGCTGATTAAAAAATATGGAGATTGCCACTGCTGACCGCCTTCTGAAAACACTAATTGCCTGGCTGTCATGCTCATATGATGAAGATCAGCAATGGTAGCCACTGTGCTTGAAAGCTCTGCAGATCTTTATTGAATTCTGATATATGTGTTCCTGTAACAATGTAAGTCCTGTCTGATGTGACAACATGAAATATTGTTTAAGGGAACAGTGAATAATAAATTCATATAAGAAATTGTTTAAACCACTGAACAGCAGTTGTATTTACTTTCTTTGAAAATGAAAGAGCAGCAGATATTACGTCATCACTGTGAAAATGTTGTGTCCCCATTGTATATTGTAGATAGTAGAAATAAGGATGAAAAAATTTAAGTTTTTTTTTTCCATTGTTGTAAATTGTATAAGAAAATTATCATGGGTCTATATTAGGTGGGCATTTTATATCTAGATCGTTGTTCTGTACGAATAATATGAAGATGCACTCAAACATAGCTTCCTGCTCTGACAACATACTAATTAGACGCCAGAGGGAAAGATTGCATTCTATGTTATTTGAATACCATGCTGTGTCTGAAGGAAGGCCATGACCAATGAAAGCATACATTACCATTGTTTGACTTAAAAGCATATGCAAGGTCATCTAGATGATTTATAGCATTAGTTATGTTTAATAGAAAGTTGACAAGTACTCTTGTGTTAGATATTTCTCATGAAACCACATTGTTGTTTCCACAACATGAAGCGTTGCCCATTGTTTTGCTGACAACAGAAAAGGATTTTAATCATTCATTCATGACTTCCTCTAAAACTATGACAGCTAGGATAGGACACATTGCCTGATGCGGAAGTCCTTTTTTATCACATTTCTATTTTGATTTATTAAAGCAGGAATGCAAAATAATCAACTGTGTAAATCATGCAGGTGGGATAACTAAGAGATAACTAAGCCCAATAAACATGGTGGGAGGGGTCACATGGGGGGCGGCATTACTGAGGGTCCAAGGGGGTGATCAGGCAGCTTTACAGCCACCTGATCACTTTCATCTGAAAGCCACATGCATTTACTTTGAGATTTTTTCCACAGTACTTTTTTCTGCCACTGGATGTCCTTAGTCTGGTGGCTAGCATAATTTAATCACTTAAGACCCGGACCATTATGCAGGTTAAGGACCTTGCCCCTTTTTTGCCATTCTGCACTGCGTCACTTTAACTGACAATTGCGCGGTCGTGCAACATGGCTCCCAAACAAAATTGGCGTCCTTTTTTCCCCACAAATAGAGCTTTCTTTTGGTGGTAATTGATCACCTCTACGGTTTTTATTTTTTTGCACTATTAAACAAAAATAGAGTGACAATTTTGAAAAAATGCTATATTTATAAATTTTTGCTATAATAAATATCCCCCAAAAATATATATAAAAAAAAACAATTTTTTCCTCGGTTTAGGCTGATATGTATTCTTCTACCTATTTTTGGTAAAAAAAATCGCAATAAGTATCGTTTTTGTTTAGCGCAAAATTTATAGCGTTTACAAAATAGGGGATCGTTTTATTGCATTTCTATTAATATTTTTTTTTTTTACTACTAATGACGGCGATCAGCGATTTTTTTCGTGACTGTGACATTATGGCGGACACATTGGACAATTTTGACACATTTTTGGGACCATTGTCAAGTGCTATAAAAAATGAACTGATTACTGTGAAAATTACAATTGCAGTTTAGGAGTTAACCACTAGTGGGCACTGTAGGGGTTAAGTGTGACCTCATATGTGTTTCTAACTGTAGGGGGGCGGGGCTGGACGTCTGACGTCAGTGATCGTCTTTCCCTAAATCAGGGAACAGACGATCACTGACATTGCCACAATTCTTCAGCTCTAGTGACCGATCGTGGGACACCGGCGGCGATCGGGTCCATGGGTCCCGCTGGTGCGGTCACGGAGCTTCGGACCTGACCCCACGGCTGGGCACTTAAAGAGGACATACAGGTACGTGCTTGTGCCCAGCTGTACCATTCTGCCGGCGTATATTGGCGTGAAGGGGTCCTTAAGTGGTTAACCCACTTCCTCAGAGCCCAGGTGGTACTGGACCCTCCCTCAGCCTGTGACTGGACAGTGAAAGGAGAAGCATGAATAAAGCAATGATTTCATCACTCTGTCACCCACTTTTCTCTTCATATTACCATGCTCCTTGTCAGCACAATATAATTGGTTCCTTATACAGCTTTTTCCTCTTAGGCCTCGTACACACGACCGAGGAACTCGTAGTTTCAGACATATCCTTTTCCTCGACAAGTTCCTTGTTAGGCTTGTTGAGAAACTTGACAAGCTGTATTTGCGTACACACTGTCAAGACAAAATCTTGTTGTTCTCAAACGCAGTGACTTCAACACATACGACGGCAGGGGAAGTTCGTTCCACTGGCACAACCCTTGGGGCTGCTTTTGCTAATCTCATTTTACTGCGTCTTAAGTAAAAGTTTGGTAAGAGACGATTTGCAATTTTCAGTCTGTTACAGCATGACAAATGTGCTATTTCCATTACAAGCGCTACTTTTACCGAAGGTGCGCGGGTTTCTTAGCATACACACGAACATGTTTCTTGTCGAAAACCAGCCCGACGAGGAACACGGCAAAGAAAATTGAGAATCCCCACGAGGAAAAAGAGAACTTGTTCTCTTTTTTTCTCGTCGAGTTCCTCAACAGTTTTCTTGATGAAGAACATACACACGACCGGTTTCCTCTGCAAAAAAGCTCTGCCACCAAGTTTCTTGATGGATTCTGTCGAGGAAAACGGTCGTGTGTATGAGGCCTAATACATTTTTATCATCTATTAAAGAGATAGTAAACAGCATGTGGTTAAAAACAACAAAAAAATCCCTGCAAGACAATGTCCCAATGTATAGCATAGCATACTAGCACATTATGAGAGACTTACCTTAGAACAAAATGCTCCAGCGCAACAACGTTACAGCTGAGAGGGCTGCCATCTTCTCCTGTTCTTCCCTCTGGGTTTAAGGCCTCCAGCTACATGAGTGGCCAGGGGCGCAATGACGTCACTCCCACACATGTGGCATTAAGGCATTGGCTCTGAGGGCATGTGCCAGTGATATCATCAGATACATGCACTCTAAATATCTCCTAATCTATGCAAGTTTAGGAGATATTCGCAATACTTACAGGTGAGCCTTAATATTGGACCATTTTAATGATTAAATAGTTGTGCTAATTCATGTATTTTATATCTACTTAAATTCAGCTTTAACAAACCCTTCCCATCCCTAGCAACATGGACATACTTTTCTGTCAATCATCCACTCATGGAGTAATTTAGCACTAGGATCTAAAGGGAATACATGTTACCAGGGATGGAGGAGCATTTAAGTCACTCATCACCTAGAGATTGTATAGCAACATGTAATCTACGACCCCAGCAACTCATAGTTACCTTTCTACTTTTTATGATATGGTGACAACAGTGTCTGTTGTACAGTGTTTGTACAACAGCTTTGTCACCCTGTGGACTTGTACTTTTAAGTGGAATTTAAGTAAGAGACAAACAAATTAAACACTTTCTCCATATAACACTTTAGGTAGTTACAGGGCCAGTTTTTTTTTCTCTTGGGAAAATAAGTTTGAATCATATGAATAAGCGCTCATTCAGACGGGTACTGAAGGGATCCAGAAGTGCAGGGTGCTGTGTGAAGGGATCCAGAGGTGCAGGGTGCGGTGTGAAGGGGTCCAAAGGTGCAGGGTGCTGTGTGAAGGGGTCCAGAGGTGCAGGGTGCTGTGTGAAGGGGTCCAGAGGTGCAGGGTGCTGTGTGAAGGGGTCCAGAGGTGCAGGGTGCTGTGTGAAAGAATCCAGAAGTGCAGGGTGCTGTGTGAAGGGATCCAGAGGTGCAGGGTGTGGTGTGAAGGGGTCCAGAGGTGCAGGGTGCTGTGTAATGTAAAGGGGGTCAGTGATACAGGGTGTTGTGTAATGTAAAGGGGTCCAGAGCTGTGGGGTGCTGTGTGATGTAAAGGGGCCCAGAGGTCCAGTTGCGGAGAGGGGGTACACAGTGGTGACAAAGAGATATTGAAAGATGCAGGCGGCATCTGGGGTGCTTTTAAATTTTAATGGGGGGGTCGCTTTTAACTCCCGCTAGCGTTCGAAGAAAAGGCAAAAAATGTGTACCGCCGCTGCCGAAGCGCCCCCCCCCCCCCCTGAAAAAATTTCAGCGGACACCCATGTTAACAGGTTGCACCATATAGGTCATTGTTTATTGTGCCCATAGTTTAACTTTAGAAATAAGATCTCTGTTATTGATAAAGTAGTAAATTAACATTTTTAGACATGGCAGTTGGAAAATGCTGTGAAAAATATGTATTTTTTTTTTTCATTTTTATGCCATGCTTGCATCAGAGAGGTATGTTTGTTAGTGCAGCACTACCCCTGTAGGAGTTGCTAAAGTCAGGGTTCCCCACTGCTGCACAGCCAGTCAGACAGCATTTCCTTCTTTCGTTCAGACACAGAAATCAGCCTTCGGTTTGTTTTGTAGTTTTATTAGGGGATGATAACTTGGATGGGGTGAAAGATTAACTACATTTCAGGAACACTTTCTCCCTATTTACAGACGTCTCTTCTTCCTTCCACGTGCGCAAATTGTCTGCTGGTTCACTCCTGGGGAAACTAACAGTCTATTGTCTTTTCAACAATGGCCCATCACAAGCAGGAACTCTCAGTCCCTTAGAAATATAGCACTTAAGGCTTGGACAGCACACAGTTCCACTGCTTACAGCCACAGCTGCCCTTGGCTGCTTTTCTCTTCCAAGTCCTCCTGACTGACATGTACATTCCCCAGGGAAAAGTTTGATGAAGACTTAGCATACCTCTGTCTTCAAGAGAGACCTGCTGCAGCTGGCAATCTGTCCCCTTTTCTGTCCCTGCACTGTGCTGATCTACTCACTGTCTCTGCTTGCTCTGTCCTCTGCCTCTCTGGCTTGAATCCCTCAAACTGCCTCCTGTGATGTAATGCTTCCAGGTCAGCCTCCCAAGCTCCAGCCCGAAGTAAAGCCCCCCCCCCCCAAGTAAGGGGTCCCTTGAGGGCCACGACAGCCTCCCTCAGCACTGCTTCTGCATCTTCCACCAGCCTTCCCGCCCAGCATACCTCATTCCTATTTATGGGTTCCTCAGACCCGTGCCAGGCCCATTCATGTGGAATGGCTAAGACCCCATACATGTAAAGAACAGCCCCTCCTCACTTCCACCCACTAGTTCCAGAATGTTCTCTGACTTTCCAGATACCAGGGGGAGGCACCAGAGGGCTGTCTGTATGAGTCATGTTGTCCTGGCCTCTAGTAACGCTGACCCAGATTCAATGACTCATGTTTAGCCCGGAGCCAGACTATATTTGCCTGTACCAACACTAGTAGCATACACTAGAGAGTGCTTCACTAGTATAGTATACAAACACAAGAGCAGCCAGTCAAGGGGAGCCTGCAGAGATCATAGGCTTTCCACAGTTATATATAAAGTTGGCTACACACTGCTCCAATCTGGGACAATTCCTGTTGGCTTGACCTAAAGTCAAGCAGTGTATGGTCCTCCTGGCACTGCTCTGTTTGACAAAAATCATTTGTTCAAATGACTTTTGTTGAAAACGCCTTTTAGAAAAAATGCAGATTGAACAGTCATTACAGCAGCACAGCCAGATGCTGTCAGTATTCTAAAAACTGGCACTGGCTGTCAGAATATATTGGCTCAGTCACCTGGTAGTTCCCAGTAGTATGTTAGTGTGTATGCAGCAACCTGTTAGGGTGAACCTAAAAAAAATCTATCTGTGTATGGCCAGCTTTAATGTTCAAATCCAACTATACAATATGTGGTCTGAAAGAGCAACAGTGAATTCAATTATTTGGGTACCTTAAGGCTTACATCATTTATTTGGGTACATATGATTCTGGCTTACAATATCACATTTATGAGTAAATGGAAGGTGGAGTGGCATTTTACCTACCAGAAATGCTTGTTCAGTCTGTCTTCACATATGGTTATGAGACTGGGGAGCAAGAAACAAAGAGATTAGGCACAGACCTAGTCAAAGTACATAGTTCTGAAACAAATGGCTAGCGTGATACATTACTAGTTTGCATGTGCCTTTGACTAAGAAAATGTTAATTCATTGTGATTGAACCACTTTAAGAATGTCATCCCCAGGATTTCCTTTATACTGGGATCCGTTAAGTTTTTTTTTTCTATGCCCTGCAGGCTGCAATTTCAAATGTTTCCTATAATGAAACTGCCATTTTCACTGTGAAAAATACACAGCAGGTCCCAATTTGTGAAATTGTGTGCAATACCCCGAAGTCATAACATGAAGTGGAAGTTTTCCAGACCACCTCATCCAATAGTCAAGCAGCACAATGCTTTGCACAGCTCCAACAAGCAGCCTCCATGAGTTTTTGCAATGGTGCTGCTTCCAGGGTGAGGAGTATGGGGAATCTATTTCAGAATAAAATCTTTTCCGGGGTTTACTAGTAAATCTAAACAAAGGATAAAAACAGTAGTTGCCTATTTTCTAAAACAATCCAACTGAGTTGTCGACTAGTTATTTCATTAATCAACAAATCAATCAGTTAATCACAATCTTAAAGCCAGTTATGTGGGTCCAATTTAGCCAAATTGTGCAACATTTGTTGAAGTGTCTCTTTGTGTAGCAGATTACTGATTGTATATTAATGAGCACTGGTAATGAGGAAAAGACAAGCTAAAGAAATAATCTGGTGTACTGGCATATTTATCTTGTGTATGCACATGTTTAGACTGGCAAGAGCCACTGTTATTATGATACAGGATTTATATAGCGCCAACATTTGCACAGTGCTTCACAAGATGGAAGTAGACACTACAATTGCAATACAATTCAATACAAGAGGGATGAGAGGGTCTGCTCATTAGAGCTCGCAATCTAAAAGGGAAGGTAGGGTAATACAAAAATGAATAACTGTGGGAGATGAGCTAATAAAGAAAGTAAAAGTTGAGCTTATTAGCTTGAGAGATGGATTTTCAGGGATTGCCTAATGATAGATAGAATAGGAGATATTTCGACAAATTGGGGTAAGGAGGTCCAGAGAATGAGAGATGTTGGGTGGAGCAAAGAGTACAGTTTGGTTGGTTATTTAAGATGTAGTTGGTGGTAGCTGGGGCCAGAGTGGTGAATGGCTTTGTTGTTAGTATTTAGAAATGTTTTCTTTGGGTGAGCAGAAGCCAAAGGAGGGATTGGTAGGAAGGGGTAGTGGACACTGGGTACTTGGTAAGGTGGATAAGTCTGACAGCAGCATTTATGAATGACCAAAGAAGGGATCATCATTTTAAAGATGTTATGAAGGCTAAGTTGACAAGATTTGGTAAGTGATTTGATTCGGGGTCGAAAGGAAAGGTTTGTCCAGGAATACATCTATCACCCCGGCAGGCATGCAGGGAGGGACTGCTAGTTGTGTATGGGTGGGGGGGGGTGCGAGTAGCTTGTCTAGCCTAGCACACAAAATAGTTTAGCACTGGCCCTGTCCATCCTACACTCTCTAACTCACATTTTCAATCTCTACGTCTTTAATAGCATCTCCCCCAATCTCCTAAACATACACTGTTCACCCCTATACTTAAAAAGCCTTTGCTGGACCACACCAAAAACCTAAGACCCCTTTCCTTGCTCCAGTGTACCTCCAATTTCATGTAATACCTAGTCTATACCTGCCTAAGCTACTGTCAGGTGACAGATGCACAATGTTGGAGTCCAGGTGACAAATGCACACTGCCCTGGGCCAAACACTCAGGAAGTGGGTGCGCCCCTGAAACGCATGAGCTTAGACCTTGTGAAAGGTATGTGACACATGGTTCCATATTGTGTGTTTTTATGGCTCAATTGAATTGCTGTTTGTGAGTACCCACCTTTTATGAATTTTATTATTTATTAAATGTCATTGGTAATGCATTAGATGTGCGCGTCGTAATTTTTTTTGTCTTTTTTTGTCAGATTACCCCATAAGCTCTAACGAGCAGGGCCCTCTGATCCTTCCTGTATTGATATTTATTGTGACTGTACTGTCTTCCCTGATGTAAAGCGTTGCGCAAACTGTTGGCGCTATATAAATCCTGTATAATAATAATAATAATCAGAGGAAGGCAGAATCCACCCAGTCCTGAGATACCGATGTCCCTGTTGCCCTTCTTTGCAGTAGTTTTTCAGTAATACATTTCTTTCACAAGCCCCCATAGCAATAATTGCTAACCCACATTCATTTCTAAAAGTCTCCCTTTAAACTGTATCCTACGATTATCAGCAGGACATCGCCAACTTATGTGGGCTGGCATAACACAGTGGCAAGCTATCTTATCCTTTTGTCCACTCATTGTCTATTAGAGCTCAGCTTCAACGTCTGACGTGTCTGATACAGGCATTGGGTCCCTGATTGTCTGCAACTTCACAGAGGGCAATTACCTGTCGGAGAAATCTCAATCTTGTGTAGAAGTGGCCACTCGGAGTGCTTGTTTAATTCCAGACATACCAGAAAAAGCAGGAGAGGTTGTCCTGCAAAAGCCTTGAAATTCCAGCAGCCCATAATGTAGAGGAGATGAAGACTTTTAGTACCATCTAGGAGATGTCTTCCTCAACTTTATCATGTGAGGAATATAGCAAGCATGACACTTTCTGGAAAATATCAGACAGATGGAAATGGTAATTGATATTAAGCCAGCTTATTACAGAAATGCAAGGTCTTCCATCCTTTCTATTTAATTGTGGGGTTAATGCTTAGAGCAAGGCACATAATGACTATTTCACATATAAATAATCTAATATTTAGCACAGACCTGGAAATGGATAGTTGATGAATGATATCTTTTTCTTCCTCTAATGTTTACTAAGGTCTTATCTGTAAGTATCTACTTCAGCTATTTTAAATATTTGCTCTATAATAACAAACACCAGATTTAGCAGTACTTCGCTTGGGCAATGTCATCTGTGTTAAAGTGCACTTTGCTATTTATTTTCAAGTCTTTAAAAAATGTAACATTACGTGCAAGGCGCCCAAGGTTGCTGCAAAAGTTTCTGTAAAAAAGGTGGTCTTTTCATCTTCTTACAAACTTTATCATTACCGTGCAAAGCTCCCATCTCCATCAACAAGGTTTTGAATAGACGGGCTGGGAAGAGTCATTTGTCTTCGGGGACGGCTGATTTTCATGAATAAAAAAAAAGACATTATTCTTCTGCACTTGATGGGATTTTGGAGGAAAACACAGATTTATTTTATCAGGAGTGAAAATGACTCCTTTTAGTCAATCACACCCTAGGAGTCTCAAAGGTGTAAAGAAACAGGAGACGCTGCCCAGGAATACAGAGAAGAACAACTGTTAAAAGACATAGGAGATGTTGAAATGAAAATGACTCCGGGGTCTATGCATATGAATGGCTGAAATTTACAAGACTACTTTAACTATTAAAAGTAATGCATTTTTAATAGTCCATTAATTTTCTGATACTTTATCACTATACAGTCCCTCCTTTCCCTTTGTGTTGTAAAACTACATCATGCAATGTTTTTTTGGTGTGTTCATTATTCTTATATCATTTTTTAAAACTCTATAAAACATTTAAAAATTTCTTACAAATTATAAAAAAATTTAAAAGCAGGTGTTTGTTTTTCAGCTGTTTATTATTTATTTTTTGACAGGTAATTATGTAGCGCCGTCCATTTACGCAGCATACTAAGAGCCGGTTCACACAGCCGCGGCACGACTTTGGGGGCGACTCTGCAAGGCGTCCTGAAGACGACTTCAGAGGCGACCTGCAAAACGACTTCTGTATAGAAGTCAATGCAGGTCGCTTCGAGCCGCCCCTGAAGTCGTACAGGTACCTTTTTCTAAGTCAGAGCGACTTGCGTCCCTTCTATTAGAACGGTTCCATTGCATTGAATGGGACACGACTCGAGTGACTAAGAGTCAACCCAGTGTGAACCGGTTCTCACCGGTCATTTTATCAGGTACACCTGTTCAATTGCTTGGTATCACAAATTGATAATCAGATAATTACATGGCAGCAACTCAATGCATTAACCTCCCTGGCGGTATGATTCTTTAAGATTTTAGGTGCTAAAAGCGGTACCATTATTTGCAAGGGAATTTGGCGTTTTATACTGTAGGCTTGTAATTCTTAGGAATGACTCACTTAAATCTATCCAAACAAGAGTCTAATAGGCATCCCGGGTATGATTTTTTATTTTTTTTTAATTAAAAATTATAATATAATAAATAATTATAAAAAATGATCACAAATGATAATATAATTATAGTAAAAATTATTCAATAATGTAATCAAATCAAAATCACTGAAATTTGCTCAGTTGCAGAATTTTTGCTGTCATTTTTTTTTTTTTTTATGACGAATTTCCCCATAAATCGCTATCGCTAAATTCTGCAAGTGATTCTGATTTATTATCGCTGTTTTTTAGCTGCTCTAAAACAATTTTTGCCATAAAGGGACACTTTTGGTTGCTATGGGCAATCTACAGTTTGCAGGGAGAAAGAACAGTTTTTATTATATAAAAGGACATGTAGTGTACAGGGCAGACCACTAGGGACATGGGGGGTGTGTATTTTTTACATACAGTACTGTAATCTATAAGATTACAGTGTACTGTATGTATAGTGTTTGTTTACTTTTTTGAATTTGGCGCCGTTCCCCCCCCTACGTCGCGACGCTCGCAGGGAAGGGAATCGGCGGAACACACAGCATCAGGCGGACATCCGCCCGCCGTGTACTGCGGGGATTCATCGCTGGATCGCAGAGAAAAGGTAAGTAAACTTTTTTCTGCATCCAGCGAGGCAAGTCCGTGTGTGGCACGGGGTTACCGATCGTAGCTTAAAAATCTCACCCCGTGCCACACACGTGAATACCGCCAGGGAGGTTAAGGCATCTAGATGTGCTGAAGACGTCTTGCTAAAGTTCAAACGGAGCATCGGAATGGGGAAGAAAAGAGATTTAAAGCGGAGGTTCACCCAAAAATCAACTTTCTGACATTAGATCCAGCATACTGCTAACATCTGCAGTATGCTGTTTTTTTTTTGTACTTATCGTTTTATGAGCCGTTGTTATCCGGGTCCGAGCGGGGAATCCTGCGGGGAATGGGCGTTCCTAAGCCAAGAGGAGTTGATTGACGGGCTGCTAAGGCGTGTCACGCCTTCCGAAAATACCTGAGTGCAGCCCGTCAATCAACTCCTCTTGGCTTAGGAACGCCCATTCCCCGCAGGATTCCCCGCTCGGACCCGGATAACAACGGCTCATAAAACGATAAGTACAAAAAAAAAACAGCATACTGCAGATGTTAGCAGTATGCTGGATCTAATGTCAGAAAGTTGATTTTTGGGTGAACCTCCACTTTAAGTGACTTTGAACATGACATGGTTGTTGGTCTGAGTATTTAAAAACTGCTAATGTACTGGGATTTTCACCCATAAAAAAATTCTAGGGTTTACAGAGCATGGTCCGAAAAAGAGAACATATCCATCAAGCAGCAGTTGTGTGGAGAAAAATGCCTTGTTGATGTCAGAGGTCAGAGGAGAATAGGGCAGACTGGTTCAAGATGATAGAAAGGCAACAGTAACTCAAGTAACCACTTGTTACAACTAAGGTAAGCAGAATATCATCTCTGAATACACAACACATTGAACCTTGAAGCAGATGGGCTACAGCAGCAGAAGACCACACTGGTTGCCACTCCTGTCAGCTAACAACAGGAAACTGAAGCTACAATTCACACAGGCTCACCAAAATTGGACAATAGAAGGTCGGAAAAATGAAATCTCTATTTCAGCTGCGGCATTCAGATGTAATGCCGCGTACACACGATCATTTTTTGTGATGAAAAAAAACGACGTTTTCTGTGAAGTAAAAAACAACGTTTTTGAAACGTCACTTTTCAAAGACAATTTTGCATACACACCATCGTTTTTTCACAAAAAGCGAGGTTACGTTCACCACTCTTTTCCATTGAAGCTCGCTTCATAACTAGCTTCTGGGCATGCGCGGCTTGAAAAACGTCGTTTTAAACAACGTTTTTGCTACACACGGTGATTTTTTGTGAAACAAAAAACGACGTTTTGAAAAACGACACAAAAAATTCAAGCATGTTGGAATTTTTTTTGGTCGTTTTTTTGAAGACAAAAAACGACGTTTTACACGATTAATTTAAATGACGTTTTAAAAAACGTCGGTTTTTTTCATCGCAAAAAACGACCGTGTGTACGCGGCATTAGGGTCAGAATTTGGTGTAAACAGCATGAAAGCATAGATCCATCCTGCCTTGTATCAACAGTTCAGGCTGGTGGTGGTGATGAAATGGTGTAGGGGATATTTTTTTGGAACACTTTGGGCCCCTTAGTATAAGTTGAACAGTGTTTTAATGCCATGGGCTACCTGAGTATTGTTGTTGACTCTGTCTATCCCTTTATGACTTCAGTGTACCCATCTTCTGATGGCTCATTTCAGAAGGATAATGCACCATGTCACAAAGCTCAAAACATCTCATCACTGGTTTCTTGAACATGACAGTGAGGTCACTGTACTTTAATGGCCTCCACAGTCACCAGATCTCAATCCAATAGAGCACCTTTGGGATTTGGTGTAACATGAGATTTACATCATGGATGTGCAGCCGACAAATCTTCAGCAGCTGCGTGATACTATTGTGTCAATATGGACCAAAATCTCAGAGGAATGTTTGAAATGCCTTGCTAAATCTATGCCATGAAGAATTAAGGCAGTTGTATAGGCAAAGGGGGGGTCCAACCCAATGTAATAAGGTGTACCCAATAAAACCCCTGCCCTCAAGGAGCCTACAATCTAAGGTACTTATGCAGGCACAGGGAGAACATGCAAATTCCTTGTAGGTAATGTTGTGGTTGGGATTTGAATCAATGATCCTAGTACTGCTAGGTGGAAGTGCTAAAGTGTTTTGTAACTTTTTTTAATTAAAATTTAATGAATTCATTCATGAATTAATTAATTAAAATTCTTGATTTACATTTTTTCATCCTGACATAGTGGAGAGTTTACATTAAAATTCAAGAACATAGACCTTGAGGAGGCCATATACATGTACAAATGTTTGTGTAGACAATACATCTCAAGTATACATGGTACCCATCCCGCCTTGCAACAATAATCGGCGTGAGCAGATAAGTTGGCTGCCACAGATGTTTAGAAGTAGAACCGAAAAATAAGTTGAAGGGGAGGAGAAAACAGGCATGTAGGGAAAAAAGAATAAGAAAAAAGCACAAAGAGGAAAAAATTGAGAAAAGGAAGCAGGCAGGGGAGCTATGCCACTCAATCCTCAGTTGTCCATGTGTGAAGGTAGGTCCACTGATTATATTCATTGCCAGCAAGCATTGTCTCATATTGCAGAGATCATGTGTACATGGTCCAATAGAACCATGTTTGTCTGATCTTTTCTTCTTTTCCTTGAAGTGTAGCAATAATGTTTTCCATCTGGTGTATTTTGGTGATCTTGGAGAACCCCAGTCTGAGTGATGGGGGGAGGTCTCCTGTTTCCAGAGGGCAGGAATGTACACCTGAGCTGCATTCACAAGATAAATCAGCATCATATTCTTGTATCTGTAACTGGGCACATGTAAGAAATGTAACATGTATTTTGCTGGATCAGTCCCCAGGTCAAAGTCTGTCAAATATATATTGATAGTCCTCTCCTGGGACCAAAAGCTCTAGAGAATGTCTCATGACCAGAAGCTATAAAGAAGAGAGCCTATATCTTTTCTGCAGTGCCAGCATCTCTTAGATGTGGAGACTTTATACCACTTTATACCACCTGGTCAGGATCTTATACCCCCGTTCCTTATATTTGTTTGCTATAGAGGAGTATTGTGCAAAGTGTAGGATATCCTCCCTTTGGTTGGGAGAGATTATAGTCTTGAGGTCTCTTTCCCATTTGAGTACAAATGGGGGCATGAAATTGTCTGACGGCCATATCAGGAGTTTGTATGTGGCTGAGAACGTGTGGGAAGATGGTCTGGAATCTAAGTAGAAGGGCGATTCCAAGCATAATGAGTAACCCCTACTGGAGACTGAAGACAAATATTGTTAAGCCTTGTACACACAGCCAGGAATCCCGACGGGAAAACTACGGGGAGAACTTTTGGCCGGGAATCCCGGCCGTGTGTACAGGGCTTATGCTCCCTCGGCACTGCCTCGCAGTGTTTTCCTATGGCAAGTGTAGTAAATCTTGCTGAAAAAAAAAACACAGGTTCTCTACTTTTCCCGCCGGGATTCCCTGCAGTTTTCCCAGCAAGGGACCATACGTCCACCCCCGGTGTTTTACAGCAAAAAGCTCTCCCAGCAGCTTTCTTGCCGGGAAAATCGGTCGTGTGTACGAGGCTATAGAAGTGTTAGAGGGCACCATTAATGTAACTTTTATTTTTGATCCGTTCGATTCGTCCATTAAAAAAGCATTTAATACATCGTAACTCTATTTCATAGATGAAGTGACTACATCAGTTTTCTTTATTTTTTTTAAAGATTTTTTCACAATTTTTTTTGACTCTTTTTTTTATTGTCAAACAAGCATTTCGGCCGTTGTTCATCTCCATTACAAGGTGGGTTAATAAAACCAGTAGTTTACCTGAGAAAGATAAGGATATTTGTCCTTTCTTTTGAGCTCAAAGAAAGTGACAAGGGCACTGTATATCTGGTAAGATATACAGCTCATTTCTGTATTTGATGAAAATGTACCTACCTATTCAAGTATAAGCCGACTTGAATATAAGCCGAGTACCCCAATTTTACCACAAAAAATGGGAAACATATTAACTCGAGTATAAGCCTAGGTAAGGAAATGCAGCAGCTACTGGAAGTGGAAAAGAGGGTCAACAATGCCCATTTGCAGCTTGACTGTGCCCATTTGCAGCTTGACTGTGCACATTTGCAGCTTCACTGTGCCCATTTACAGCCTCACTGTGCCCATTGCATGCCTCACTGCACCCATTTGCAGCCTCACTGTGCCCATTGCATGCCTCACCGTGCCCATTGCATGCCTCACTGTGGCCATTTGCAGCCTCACTGTGCCCATTGCATGCCTCACTGCGCCCATTGTATGCCTCACTGTGCCCATTGCATGCCCCACTGTGCCCATTGCATGCCTCACTGTGCCGATCTGCATACCTGATCTTCGTGCCACACAGTCAGTCGGCAGCCGCCCAGTGTAACAAAGCCCCGCCTCTTACTCATCTGTGATAGACGGAACACTCAGTTTCCCTGCAGTGAGTCAGTGTTCAGTGTTCTGCCTATCACGGGTGAGGACGAGGAGTAGGCAGGGCTTTGTTACACTGGACGGCCACAGTCTGACTGCATGACACAGGGAATGATCAAAAAAAATTTGCTGAAAAAGCTTATACTCGAGTATATACGGTAGCTTGAAAATAAAAAGAAGAAAACTAAAGCAACCATCACATCTAAAGACTGGTAGGCTGCAATATATTACTTTTTTTGTTTTTGGATTTAGATATGCTTTAACTTCTATAAGTCCCAGAGGTGCGCAAGTTGCTGTCCATGCTGTTTGCTTTACTATGAGATTCACAGAAGTGATTGCACATTTACCATTAAAGGAAAAACATCTTTGACATTTGTTATGTACCAATAAACAACGTCTAATGGGTGAGTCATGTGTAGATGATGCAGCTAAAGGTAAATCCCATACTTTCCTTCATCCTCACAACTACCGTAATTGCCAAACCTCTGGCACTGTAAATCACAGTTCTGTCTCTCATACAGCCAAGAAGAGCGTCACTCACTCTTACCTCCCTTCAAATGTTAAATGTCTTGTATTCTTTGTACAGAATACAAGAGGTTCTGTGATAGATAAAAGAGCGAGGAGGTGCAAACATCAAGACCACCTTTTGTCCATTCACAGAAAGCTTTGTATTCTGTAAAAATATATATATATATTATGTATTTATTAAAGTAAGGTGACCAGATTTTTAAAATGAAATCCGGGGACATATTTTTTCTTTACTAGTAATGGCAACAATCAGCGACTCTCTGCCCGTCGCCGCCCTCCTCACAGCCTCTCAAGTCCCACTCTCCGGGCCCCCGGCTACTACTGGGAGGGAAGTGGAGGAAGATCACTCCGCCAGCGAAGGCAAGGAGATAGGCAGGTGGTTGGCCAGAATTTGAGCCAAAACAGAAGAACATGTGAGCGGAGCTGAATGGGCATGGACCCGAAACTGAAGAAATATTCCCTCCGCTCCGACCAGCACATGATCATCAGAAAGGGGCACAGATAATGGGAGCAATACAACCCCCCAAGCTAGTAGGCATGGTGGAGCGGGGGGGTGTAATTCTATTTTTTTTATTTAAATTCTG
The DNA here is from genome assembly GCA_029574335.1 of Rana kukunoris. NCBI lineage: Eukaryota > Metazoa > Chordata > Amphibia > Anura > Ranidae > Rana > Rana kukunoris. The sequence goes on along the minus strand of CM056052.1, from coordinate 236,962,073 downwards.
CACTGATTGTCTTTGAAATTGCCCCTGCCCCCTATTAAATCCAATCTGGGGACAAAACCGGGGACAGACTTGGTCCGGGGACAGTGTCCTCAATCAGGGGACTGTCCCCTGAAACTGGGGATGTCTGGTCACCCTATATTAAAGGAACTTCTATAGTGCTGTCATTTTACACAGAGCTTTACATATACACTCACCGGCCACTTTATTAGGTACACCTTGCTAGTACCGGGTCGGACCCCATTTTGCCTTCAGAACTGCCTTATTTCTTTGTGACATAGATTCAACAAGGTGTTGTAATCATTCCTCAGAGAATTTGGTCCATATTGACATGATGGCATCACACAGTTGCTGCAGATTTGTCAGCTGCATATCCATGATCTAAATCTCCTGTTCCTCCACATCCCAAAGGTGCTCTATTAGATTGAGATCTGGTGACTGTGGAGGCCATTGGAGTACAGTGATCTCATTGTCATGTTCAAGAAAACAGTGGTGAGATAATTTGTGCTTTGTGACATGGTGCATTATCCTGCTGGAAGCAGCCATCAGAAGATGGGTACACTGTAGTCATAAAGGGATGGACATGATCAACAACAATACTGCGGTAGGCCGTGGCATTTAAACAATGCTCAATTGGTACTAAAGGGCCCAAAGTGTGCCAAGAAAATATCCCCCACACCATTACATCATCACCAGCATGAACCATTATTGCAAGGCAGGAAGGATCCATGCTTTCATGTTGTTGTCAAATTCTGACCCTACTATCTGAATGTCGCAGCTGAAATTGAGACTTGTCAGACCAGGATTTTTTTTCCAATCTTCTATTGTCCAATATTGGTGATATTTACTGTGCAAGGTTTGATGTGTTGGGCTTTCAGAGATCACATTCTGCTTACCTTGGTTGAAACACGTGGTTATTTGAGTTACTGGAGCCTTTCTATCATCCTAACCATCTGCCTATTCTCCTCTGACCTCTGACAAGGCATTTTCGTCCACCTGATTGCCACTCACTGGATATTTTCTCCTTTTCTGACAATTTAAAAACTAGAGCTCCTGGGAGCAGGTGTTGAGCCCAATGAATGCCAGATTGATGGATATCCTTGTTGGTTGCCCACACAGTACTGTCTTCATAGTGGGGCACTTCCGCCCACTCCCCCCGGTGGTGACAAGCCCTGACCGCAGCTGTTATTTCTGGCTGTGCTGGCCCTTGCCGGCTCCGTCTATTGATCCGTCATCCATTGGGCTCACCACCTGCCCCCAGGAGCTCCAGGGCTGGAGGCAGCCATTCAATCCACCAGGCTCAGCAGAGTAAACTACAGAACCCGTGAGTCACAGTGCCTTACTGGCACACTACCATCTCCCTGCATGGGCTTGTGGTCTATTTACCTAATGTCATCAGTCTGTTCGGTTTTCCAATAAATGATTGCTGCTTTAAACTTCTATCTGTCTCTACCTACTTACTGGAACAGTGCTCCTTCTGCTGATTTTTGTGAGTTCTAAATTGCCCACTAGATGGCGCTTCTATATACACTCACACACACGGAAATTGCATGCGATTCTTTGCAGTGCGATTTTCACCATTTTTTTTTCTGTTGATACAAATTGCACCGCAAAGTATTTGTACTCTGTATCGTTGAGTATTGTCCAAAAGTATTTGTACTTGTACGCATCAATAAAAATAAAAAAAACAGTATTGGTGCACCCCTAGTTCAAAGTCACTTAATTCCCCCTTCTTTCCCATTTTGATGCTTGGTTTTAACTTCAGCAAGTAGTCTTCATCACATCTAGATGCCTAAATGCATTGCTGCCATGTGATTGGCTGATTAGCAATTTGTGTCACCAAGCAATTCAACAGGGGTACCTTATAAAGCAGCCAGTGAAAGTATATTGCACATTCACATCAGTTTTGCTTTAAAAAGAGCAGAGAAGGGATAAAGCCTCTTGTTTTCTGTGTCTCTCCTGGGGAGATTTCCCCTCCCTATCTGTCAGAACAGGAAGTGGTGGGAAATCTCTCTAATGTAGGGTGACCAGACATCCCCAGTTTCAGGGGACAGTCCCCGAAATGAGGACACTGTCCCCGGACCAAGTCTGTCCCCAGTTTTGTCCCTGGATTGGATTTGAACAGGGGCTGGGGCATTTCAGACAGTCAGTGCAGAATTTTAAAAAAATCATTCTGAATTACACACCCCCACTTTGCTACTAGCTTAACCACTTCGGGTCCGCGCTATTGACAAAATACGTCAACAGCGCGGACCTGAGGCGCCAGGGTCACATCTTTGGACGTGATGTATTTGTAATTCCCTGCACGCGCCACTGGGTGGCGCGCGGCGGGAAAAACCAGTCCCGTCGCATCACCGAGGATTTGATGCGTGTACCCGGCGGCCGCGGTGTCCGTCAGGTACACGCGATCGGCGGTGACAGAGCAGGGACGTGGAGCTCTGTGTGTAAACACAGAGCTCCACGTCCTGTCAGGGAAAGAGGAGATCGATCTGTGTCTCTTGTACATAGAGACACAGCATCGGTCACCTCCCCCAGTCACCCCCCTCCCCCCACACAGTTAGAACACCCAGGCAATACATTTAACCCCTTCCTCACCCCCTAGTGTTAACCCCTTCAATGCCAGTCACATTTATACAGTAATTAGTGCATATTTATAGCACTGGTCGCTGTATAAATGTAAATGGCGCCAAAAATGTGTCAAAAGTGTCCAATGTGTCCGCCGTAATGTCGCAGTCCCAATAAAAATCGCAGATCGCCGCTATTACTAGTAAAAAAAAAATATTAAAAAAAATCATAATTCTGTCTCCTATTTTGTAGGCGCTATAACTTTTGCGCAAAAATACGTAGAAGAATATGCATCGGCCTTAACTGAGAAAAAAATATATAAAAAAATAAAAAAAATTGGGATATTTATTATAGCAACAAGTAAAAAATATATATATATTTATAAATTGTCGCTCTATTTTTTTTTATAACACAAAAAATAAAAACCGCAGGGGTGATCAAATACCACCAAAAGAAAGCTCTATTTGTGGGGGAAAAAAGGACGCCAATTTTGTTTGGGAGCCACGTTGCACGACCGCGCAATTGTCAGTTAAAGCGACGCAGTGCCGGAAGCTGAAATTTTGCCTGGGCACGAAGGGGGTTTATGTGCCCAGTAAGCAAGTGGTTAAGGTGGTGTATTTTCTTATCTGTGCCCCTTTCTGATGATCATGTGCTGGTCGGAGCGGAGGGAATATTTCTTCAGTTTTGGGTGCATGCCTGTTCAGCTCCTCTCGCATGTTCTTCTGCCTTGGCTCAAGTCTCTGCTTATCGCCTTGCCTTCCCTGATGGAGTGATCTTCCTCTGCACCCCACCTAGTAGTAGCCGGGGCCGGAGAGTAACACTTGACAGGCTGTGAGGCGGAGGGCGATGGGCAGAGAGTCGCTGATTACCGCCATTACTAGTTAAAAAAATATATGTCCCATTTTAAAAATCTGGTCACCTTACTCTATGGCCCCATACACACGAGCGGACAGATTTGTTCAAATCTGTCCGTCCGACAGATTTGAACAAATCTGTCTGCTGGGATTTTGGTTTGCTCGCGTGTACACACGAGCAAACCAAAATCCCCGCCAGCAGACGGCGCGCTGACGTGTCGGTGACGTGGCGGTGACGTTGACACCGCCACGTCACCGCACCAGGAAGTAAAACACTTCCGCGCATGCGCCGAATCAATTCGGCGGCGTTGCGGCGGCGGTGCGGGACGACATGTCTGCTGGTAAGTGTACTAACCAGCAGACATGTCGGGCGGACACATTCCCACCCGATAGATTTCAAAGCATGCTTTGAAATCTGTCGGGTGGACAAATCTGTCCGCTAGCCCATACACACGATCGGAGATGTCTGCTGAAACGGTCCATCGGACCGTTTTCAGCGGACAAATTCGATCGTGTGTACGCGGCCTAATGGTAACATAGGCAAATATTTTTTTTATTATTAACGGTTAGGACTTCTGATAATGGGGGTGATTTACTAAAGGCAAATTCACTTTGCACTACAAGTGCAAACTACAAGTGCAAAGTGCACTTGAAATTGCTTTGAAATTGCACTTGGAAGTGCAGTCGCTGTAAATCTGATGGGTAGATCTGAAACGAGGGAAAGCTCTGCTAATTTTATTATCCAATCATGTACAAGCTAAAATGATGTTTTTATCTTCCTTGCATGTCCCCCTCAGATCTACAGCGACTGCACTTGTAGTTTGCATTTGTAGTGCAAAGTGTATTTGCCTATTCATAAATAACCCCCATTGTTTACATTTCTATTATTGTCTGTCCTGTTGTCAATCTCTCCTTTCCTGTACAAGTGTCATAGGCACAGGAATTCAGGAAGTGAGGAAACATCTTCTGATGGGGGCACAAAGATTAAAAAAAAAAAAAAGATAAGAATTACAGAAATGTAAACTGTATCTAAACTAAAAATAATACTTTGCTAAGAACTAAAAATAAACAAGTAAAAGAATTTCCTATTAACGCTAAGTTTAATTTGACATCAATGAATTGCTCACAATAGTCGTCCCTTATTATAAGAGAAAAACGATTTTAGTGACAAGTGACATCAGCTGAGTAGACCATCCCGGGTGACTGACACGTCCCCTCTGGTAAAATCTATTACAAGGAGACTCCTGTATTGTGACATGAACCTTCAGAAAGAGTTCATATCTTTAAGGGTTTTATGATTCATTACATTCAAACAACCGTCATGATAAGTATTCTGTTACAACATTTCTAGACAAGAGGAAGTTCCCGAAAATTTTGCCTGGGGATCTAGACTCTTTAAACTGGGAATTACAGGAACTGAACTTTCAGAAGCGCGTTATTTGTGACAATGCCTGCCAATATAACAGAAAATAACCGAACACAACATTTTTCTAATTAACTTTTATTGACATTTTAAGGTCTCTATTTATATTTTAATAAAGCGATACAACAAACCGTACAAAAAAAAAAGAAGACAAACAAAGCTAGCTCAGATGGCAAATCAAAGGCATGCTAAGAAAAAAGAAACAATTTAAGTCTCAAGGGCAGAAAAACAGGTTTTTAATGAGACTGTCCAGTGGGTGATCAGATTTTATCATTTATTGACATTTTTGTAAGTAAACAGTACTAAACTAAACCATGGAATGGAATTCACTGACAAGACAAGGTCCACATAACACATCACATTTACTGCTGTGCTTTCCGTCAACCTTCATGCTTTAATTGGCTTATATAAGAAAACTCGCTGTCTGTTGCATATTAACTTCCAATAGTAATACACACAAACAGCATAGATACATCATTTTCTAGGTTTATATGTGTCAATTACTGGTGTGGCCTTACATTCATTTTTAAACAATTGCAGTCTATTCATACTTTAAAACCAGAAATAAAAACATATTTGCAAGGGAATGCTGAGATTCTTATCTCTTACTATTCTTGGTGACTAATGTCAAGCTGGATGGAGCAGTCAGACCAGAAACTAGGGATGACTGCATCTGCCTGGGTTTGATTCATGTACAGTGTCATAAAACGTCACAAAATTTGCCTTAAACGCCTTAAAATTCACAAAATCTAAACGTTTCCCATTAAACCATTGAAGTCTACAGTGGTCAAATCTTGATCTTAATGAAACCTGTACAAGTAGCAAAATAAAAAAATAAAAAAATCGTTGTACCATGGATCTGATATATTTTTGTTTTTGTTCTTGCTATTGTTTTTATTTTCTTTATTTTTATTTGCTTTTCTTTGTTTTTCTGTATTCTGATATGTATGGTACTTTTCCATATACATGGATTTATATGTATCGTTTGTGCATCACTGCATCCCATTGTACTGTACAAACTCCAATAAAAATATAAAAAAAAGAAAAAAGACTATGGTACAGCAGGGAGAGGACTGTTTTATGCAACTTTGAGGACTATATTGAAGATTCTTCAAATTACAGGTTGGGGGGATGTGTTGAAACTGTTTGTGGTATAACGGAACCAATGCTGTATGCTGGCCTAGGCCAACAAGGCCCAGGCTTAGGGCAGTACTATGCAGGGTGGCAGCACGGAAAGAGTCCCGCTGGCTTGCTGTACACTGTTAGTGTAGCGCCAGTCTTATGGGCTGGACTGGGCAGAGAGGCAAATTAGTCTAGAGCTCCCATAAAGTGGCAGCACTGCTTTCGGTATGCAGGTGGCCGGCGTTGCTTCTCATTTTGACTGTACTATCATCCTGGACCACAAACCTTTCTCACTGTGCTATATGTTTTCTGCTGCACCATTGGCATGGTTATATCTTCTTAGTCCTCTCCATAAAATTATCAGAAATTTGTGCTTAAAGTATAACTGTAGACACCACTTTTTTTCACTTTGGATAGAGCAAGGGAGGGTTATAGCCCTTGTCAGTTTATTTTTTACCATCCCTGTCCCATTGCAGAGATTTCCTTTCACTTCCTGCCCCATAGCCAAACAGGAAGTGAGAGGAGATCTATGCAAATTAAGGGAATTCATTTCCCCCCAGGCCCTCAAAACTAGTGTCCCCACTCCAAAACTACAGAGTGGGTCTTAAACAGAAAGATGTGTGGCTTTGACAGGAAGGTGTGGGGGGATGTGTTGAAACTGTTTGTGGTATTACGGAACCAATGCTGTATGCTGGCCTAGGCCAACAAGGCCCAGGCCTAGGGCAGCACTATGCAGAGTGGCAGCACGGAAAGAGTCCCCGCCGGTTTGCTGTACACTGTTAGTGTAGCGCCCGTCTTATGGGCCAGACTGGGCAGAGAGGCAAATTAGTCCAGCGCCCCCATAAAGTGGCCGCACTGCTTCTAGTATGCGGGCGGCCGGCGCTGCTTCTAATTTTGACTGTCCTATCATCCTGGACCACAAACCTTTCTCACTGTGCTGTATGTTTTCTGCTGCACCATTGGCATGGTTATATCTTCTTAGTCCTCTCCATAAAATTATCAGAAATTTGTGCTTAAAGTAGAACTACAGGCAACACTTTTTTTTTCACTTTGGATAGAGTAAGGGAGGGTTATAGCCCTTGTCAGTTTATTTTTTACCATCCCTGTCCCATTGCAGAAATTTCCTTTCACTTCCTGCCCCATAGCCAAACAGGAAGTGAGAGGAGATCTATGCAAATGAAGGGAATTAATTGCCCCACAGGCCCTCAGAACTAGTGTCCCCATTAAAAAACTACAGGGTGGGTCCTAAACAGAAAGGTGTGTGGCCTTGACAAGAAGGGGTGGGTCATATTTAAACTAGGGGGTACAGGAGTTTAGTCAGGCCTAGGGCAGCACAAAACCTAAATACACTACTGAACGGAACAGCACAATGTTAACAGGCAGCCTTATAGAGGTAGAAAGCATATTGAGGTACAGGTCACATGGATCAAATTTGGGACCTCATACACAGACAGATGCCTCACCTGGCTGAGCTAATGTTGAGAGATCTATACATTGTCATTACAATTGTTAAAGGGTTTGTAAAGGAAAACAATTTTTTTTTATTTTAATAGCTTTCTTTACCTTAATGCAGTGCTGTTTTCATGTCCTTATTGTTTGTTTTTGCTCTCAAGTTGCTGTAATTCTTCTCTGATCTCCACATTTCCTGGTTGTCTGTTTCCAGATAACCACAGTCCTGGGAGCTTTCTCTCTGTGGTCACTAATCAAGGAGGTGTAATTACTGTCTAAAACCACTCAGCACCAATCACTTTCGTTTTCCAAACAATCACTGCCATGTATTGGCTCTGTGGCTCTGTACATCAGAGAAGCCGGAAACATGCAAAAACGAAACTAGAAACTGAAGGTACATTATATGATTGATTTTTATCTATTTAATCTATATCTATTTATCTATTATTTAGTTAATCTATAGTTAACTAGTATGTCTCTATACCCTGTAAACAGTCATTTCAGCAAAAAAAATATGTTTTTATTTACAACTCCTTTAAGCACTTATGTTACTTCTCCACCATTTGTTTTTTTACTGGTTTCAGAAAAGAAAATCACTTGGTTCCCCCAATAGCACAGTCAGTATTGAAGGGGGAATCCGTCTTAACCACTTAAGACCCGGACCTTTAGGCAGCTAAAGGCCCCGGCCAGGTTTTTGTGATTCGGCACTGCGTCGTTTTAACAGACAATTGCGCGGTCGTGCGACGTGGCTCCCAAACAAAATTGGCGTCCTTTTTTTCCCACAAATAGAGCTTTCTTTTGGTAGTATTTGATCACCTCTGCGGTTTTTATTTTTTGCGCTATAAACAAAAATAGAGCGACAATTTTGAAAAAAAATCAATATTTTTTGTTTTTTGCTATAATAAATATCCCCCAAAAATACATAAAAAAATGTTTTTTTTTTTTCTCAGTTTAGGCCGATACGTATTCTTCTACCTATTTTTGGTAAAAAAAAATCGCAATAAGCGTTTATCGGTTGGTTTGCGCGAAATTTATAGCGTCTACAAAATCGGTGATAGTGGCGGCGATCAGCGATTTTTTTCGTGACTGCGACATTATGGCGGACACATTTTTGGGACCATTGTCATTTTCACAGCAAAAAATGCATTTAAAATGCATTGTTTATTGTGAAAATAACAATTGCAGTTTGGGAGTTAACCACAAGGGGGCGCTGAAGGGGTTATGTGTGACCTAATGTGTGTTTACAACTGTAGGGGGGTGTGGCTGTAGGTGTGACGTCATCGATTGTGTATCCCTATAAACAGGGATCACACGATCGATGACGCCGCCACAGTGAAGAATGGGGAAGCCGTGTTTACACACGGCTCTCCCCGTTCTTCAGCTCCGGGGACCCGATCGCGGGACTCCAATGGTGATCGGGTCCGCAGGTCCCGGAGCTTCGGACCGGGTCGTGGGAGCGCGCCGCGGGCGCGCACCCGCGACCCACGGCTGGGCACTAGCACAGGACGTATCTGTACGTGCATGTGCCCAGCCGTGCCATTCTGCCGATGTAAATGTGCAGGAAGCAGTCATTAAGTGGTTAAGAAGCTATTGGGGGTTTTTACGAAAGGCAAATCCACTTTGCACTGCAAGTGCACTTGGAAGTACAGTCGCTGTAAATCTGAGGGGTAGATCTGAAACGAGGGGAAGCTCTGCTGATTTTATTATCCAATCATGTAGAAGCTAAAATGCCATTTTTTATTTTCCTTGCATGTCCCCCTCAGATCTACAGCGACTGCACATCCAAGGGCACTTTCAATGCAATTTCAAATGTAGTTTGCACTTGTAGTGCAAAGTGGACTTGCCTTTCGTAAATAACTCCCATTGTGTTCTTCTGGCCAGGAGAACATAGTGATTATTTCTAGCGGCTATAGCCACTGGCAATAATTGTATTCTAAAAATCTGACATGCCAATTGTATCCAAGTCAATCGATGGGACAACTTGAGTACAATCAGCCTGCCCATACATGGTTCGAATGGTCTATGATCAGCCTTTAGCCAGACATAGATGGTTTGAACCTTGGCCAGTTCAGCAGGGACTAAACCTGGCAATAGACCATTTGAATTTTGAGCCATGGGTGGTCTTGTAAGCACTACCCAACTACTCGACAAAGTCGATTCATAAAATTGGAAAAGGCAGGTGGAAAATTATCAGCCAGTGCCTGCATATTTTCTGATACAGTCACTGTTCAGCAGTTCCACTGTACTTAAGCACACACGGGCGAGTGTCGGGAGACAAAAGCCGGTTAAATAAAACGGCCAACGTTCGGCCCATATGTATGTCGGTCTGTCCGACAGAAGCCTGCTTCTGTTGGACACACATGCTGGAAAACCAGCAGTCGACCGACTCCCGATCAGCATTCCCAATGGCGGGGAAGATCGCGGAACTAACCTTGCATGGTTAGTACAGCAGCTCCGGCCAGAGCTGTAATTTTTCTTTTCATGCAACCCATTGGGTTGCAAAAAAAAATAACTATTAGTGTGTACCAGGCTTTAAGCAGCTCTGGGTGTTGCAGCTGCTAAATACAATATATAAGAAGGCCAGTATGGTGGCCTGAGTTTATGGGAGGAGCCCGGAGGGTATTTAAGCAGCCCACTCACACATGCTCTTTGTCGGTTCAGTGTGCAGTACTACACGTCACTGGGCCGACTCTTCCCAGCTCACCTCATGTCCGTGAGTCTGCGCATTCAATCGCATTCGACATCGCAATCGCTTTGTGGCTTCTCCCTTCATGGTCTTCGCCGGCGGTTCCCGCTTACTGTCGCAGGTAGGATTCAAACCTTTTCGTATCTTGTGCAATCTTGCAAATCCTGCATCTCTTTTGGAAAAAAAATCTGCCTCTGAGTTATTGTTGCTCATGTTCCAACATCATTTGGCTCAGGCGTAGTACATTTGTAACTTCCTTCTGCCAAACATACGATTCATTTGTAAATCCATTTGGAGATTAAAAAAAAAACGCAAAAATAAAAATAAAAAAACGCAAAAAAATAAAAAATAAAAACCCTTTGCCACCACGCAATCTCAGCCCCTCGGCAACCTGACACCTGTTGAGACCGTTGTAACCACGCAAAATAGTCTCAGCAGCCTGACACCCTTGTTGAGACCCTTTCAAACGCAATATCGTCTCAGCAGCCCTCACACTCATTGACATCCTTGCAACCACTCGTATATCGTCTCAGCAGCCTGACACCCTTAAGACCCTTGCAACACATGACCCTTACAAAAGGCAAAAAAAAAAAAAGATATATAAAAACGCAAAAAAAAAAAAAAGCAAAATTAAATATTAAAGTGCAAAAAATAAATAAAAAACTTTGCCACCACACAATCTCAGCCCAGCAACCTGACACCTGTTTAGACCATTGCAACCACGCAAAATCGTCTCAGCAGCCTGACACCCTTGTTGAGATCCTTGCAAACGCAATACCGTCTCAGCAGACCCACACTCATCGAGACCCTTGAAACCACACAAAATCATCTCAGCAGCCTGACACCCTTGACGCAAAGGAAAAATATATATATATTAAAAAAAAAACGTTGCCACCACGCAATCTCGGCCCAGCAACCTGACACCTGTTGAGATCATTGCAACCACGCAAAATCATCTCAGCAGCCCTACATTCATCAAGGCCCTTGCAACCACGCAAAACCGTCTCAGCAGCTTGACACCCTTGTTGAGATCCTTGCAAACGCAATACCATCTCAGCAGCCCCACATTCATCAAGGCCCTTGCAACCACGCAATACCGTCTCGGCAACCTCACACCATTGTTGAGACCCTTGCAAACGCAATACTGTCTCAGCAGCCCCACATTCATCAAGGCCCTTGCAACCACGCAATACCATCTCGGCAGCCTCACACCATTGTGGAGACCCTTGCAAACGCAATACCGTCTCAGCAGCCCCACATTCATCAAGGCCCTTGCAACCACGCAATACCGTCTCGGCAGCCTCACACCATTGTTGAGACCCTTGCAAACGCAATACCGTCTCAGCAGCCCCACACTCATCGAGAGCCTTGCATCCACGCAATACCGTCTCGAGCAACCTCCCACTCATCAAAGACCTTTGTGACCACGCAGTCTCGTCCCAGCAACATGGCATTCATTGAGACCCTTGCAGCCAGAAAAATGGGTGTTTTTCAGCCGCCCCTGATCTCTCCTCTATGTTATCTTACCAGTACGTCTACACAGGATCCCCAATCACTCCTCTATGTTATATTATCAGTACATGTACACAGGATCATTTATCGTAATTTCTAGGCAGTTGAGTTCAGAAACCTTCTCGAAAAAAAAAAAATGGGTTCAGACGGATGTTCAAAGGCATTCAAAACGCCGATGCCTGTAACAGCTTGTAAACACAGCCAGATGTGGTAACTCATGTTTACCAGCGTTTCATTTACAGTCGTTTTTATAAAAAAAAAAAGAGGGGGGAATATTGTCTCAGCAACTTGACACTCATTTGAGACCCTTGCAAAATGTAATATCATCTCAGCTACCTCACACTCGTCTAGACCTTTGCAACCACACAATCTCATCTCAGCAACCCAACGCCCGTTCAGACCTTTGCAGCCATACAAAGTCGTCTTAGCAAACTGACACTCATTTGACACCATTGCAAACGCAATATCATCTCAGCAACCTGACACCCGTTCAGACCTTTGCAGCCATACATAGTCATCTCAGCAGCCCGACACTCACTTGAGACCATTGCAAACGCAACATCGTCTCAGCAACCCCTCACTTGTTGAGACCCGTGCAACCACACAAGGCCATCTCAAAACAAACCTCATAATCATCGAGACCTTTGCAACCACGCAATATCGTCTCAGCAAACCAGACTGAGACCCTTGCAACCACACAATATTGTTTGCAGCAGTATAAAACACTTTGCAGCACGCACCTACGTGCAAACCCGAATACAAACTAAACTTGCAAACACACCTCAGTGACAATCAGCCAAACAAACACACAGTGGCACCCAGTTGGCCATTCATCTTTAGTGGCACGCGGGCCACTCATCTTTCCCCTCTCTTTTTCCCTGCACTTAGTTCAGGTTTCCATCCAGCACCAGCGAGTGCACGTTGGTCTGCGAGTGCACGTTGGTCTGCGAGTGCACGTTGGTCTGCGAGTGCACGTTGGTCAGCGAGTGCACGTTGGTCAGCGGGTGCACGTTGGTCAGCGGGTGCACGTTGGTCAGCGAGTGCACGTTGGTCAGCGGGTGCACATTGGTCAGCGGTTGCACGTTGGTCAGCGGGTGCACGTTGGTCAGCGAGGGCACGTTGGTCAGCGAGTGCACGTTGGTCAGTGAGTGCACGTATATCGTCTTGTTGAGCACCTGTGTATTGTCTTGATTTTTTCACACCAATGCAAGATCCAGTCCAAGTTCTCAAACTAGACCAAGCATCAGTAGCAGACTTAGCTATGTGGGACAACTTCCCCACCTGATAGAACAGCATTTCAATCTTCATCCCGGCAGTGTCAGCCGAGCCACCACAGGCTTTTGCGTGCATTTTTCGTCCGCCACTGGTTCTCCAAACCTTGGCCCCCAGAAATTCTCTTAAATTTCTGCTTCACCCAGTCTTCATCACGTCTCGTGCTGTACCCCATTGTGACAGCTGCCCAGGTTTGGGGCCACACTTGAACTGGACAGACAGGGTTCTTCACCACAGACAATCAGGCCACAGTTGACAATTAAGGTAGATCAAGCCTCTCCCCATCACGTCCTTCTTGCGCAGGCTCGCGCAGCTGTCACTCCGTCACCAGTTTAATATCTTCTGTAGTCATATTCCAGGCAAATGCAAAATCGCAGCTCATGCTCTGTCCCATTCTACCCTTATTTGTTTTTCCAGCAAGAGCCTGGAGCTGACCCAATAACCATCCCTGTCCCACCCTGGTCATTGCTGACGATGGACTGAAGTAGCATCTCACCAACTCAACCCAGCTTTTTAACCACTCCTTGGCACGCAACACACTGAAGGCCTATCGCACTGCTTGGAACACTAACTGCTAATTTTTGGCCACTTGCCTCGGAGCAGCAATAGGCAACGTTAGACACGTCCTAGCCCTCATATCGTATTGCCACACGCAGCTGACCCTTTCTCACAATACTATCACGCCATATCTAGATGGCGTCCAGCATTTCCTGTCCCTGCAGGACCCCAGTAAACTGTCAGTATTCTCGAGCCCATGCAGTCAAGTTCCTCCTACAGAGCATACAGAAGCACCAACCTGTAGTCAGTGGCAAGCGCCTATCTTTCAAGAGTGCCCTTTTTAGGGACATGTCTGAAATCCTTACTCGTTCCCCATTTAGGGCCTTGCCCAGCATAGTCATCCTAGCAGCCATCTACCAGGCCTTCTACGGTTCCCTACGACCTAGTGAATTTACAGCCAGTGGCTCCGGCAGTCAGACACTGCTCCGACGCCACCCGACTCGCTTTCGAACCCCTACACTCTGAGTCTGCAAACGCAACAAACCAGCCCCGGGGGTTGACATCAACCTGTTTCAGACTAACAATGCCTGACGCCCAGTGACGGTGCTTGATCGACTACTGCTTCATCTACCCAGCCAATCTGATTGTAGCTCGATGCTACCCTTTCTAAACCAGCTCCCTGAGTGGAAGCCAGTTTGTCAAGCATGTCAGAATCCCAAGCAACTTGGGCTTCAAATCCCAGTCTGTTCTCAGGACATTCTTTCCGAATTAGAGCAGCCTCAACTGCCTCCCAACAGGGAGTACCAGACCACGTAATCAAGATACCAGGCTGATGGGAAGTCTCCTTGTTTTGCCACATACATCCCAAATCCTCAGGAAGGAATGGCACAAGCCTTTACCAAGCTGGCTCAATAAATACAAGAAATCAATATAAGCTATTTTCCTATCTGAGTCTTTTGCCCCCTTTTCTTGGCATACTGACCAGACCACCAAGGCACACTTCAGGTCTATTTATGTTGTAAGTCTTGTCGCGTGTTTATGTGATCCACATCACTCTCAGTCAGAGGGCCACGACCATAAATAAGAAGGCCAGTATGGTGGCCTGAGTTTATGGGAGGAGCCCGGAGGGTATTTAAGCAGCCCACTCACACATGCTCTTTGTCGGTTCAGTGTGCAGTACTACACGTCACTGGGCCGACTCTTCCCAGCTCACCTCATGTGCGTGAGTCTGCGCATTCAATCGCATTCGACACCCTCCCGCCCTTCCCTTTTTCAGGGCACTTCTCAGCATATCCTTCTTCAATTAACTACCCATTACTTACTTTGGGTATGCCCCCTTTTCTTGGCATACTGACCAGACCACCAAGGCACACTTCAGGTCTATTTATGTTGTAAGTCTTGTCGCGTGTTTATGTGATCCACATCACTCTCGGTCAGAGGGCCACGACCATAAACAATACAGTGGAGATTCCTCCAGCCATGCTGTTTAGCATAGATGAGGGGAAGATCAACTGATTTCTCTTGTTTAGTCTGTGGGGAGAAAATCCAGCCATGTATGGCTAGCCGAAGTAGTAAAGCAAGGTAACAACCCTAGCAGCTGCACCTTTCAAAACAATTTGGCAAGGACAGCTATCTCATATTTCTATTCTGAAAGGTTTCCTTCTAAATTCCATTTGCTTTTAACATTTAATTTAGTTATAAATGCAATTTCTCAAACAAAAAGCACCTACACTATTAGAAAAGTGTTCATCCAAGAACATTTTTCCATCCTGCTCCTTCATTTGCTAATCACAATGGACAAGAACGGATGACAATTTCACCCCACTAACCATTACAAAATTGAAAGTTCCGAAGACAAGTATTTTCAAACTTAATTCTACTCTGGAATTTTTTACACTTTTACAATACAGTGTAAATTAGGAGTCCTGGGCCTCTGATAAATTGGAGTATAGTGTCCTGATATCCCATCCTTTTTTACAGTTCTTGCATGTAGAAGAGCATTGAGTTTGCAAATAGGACTCTCTCCAAGAAAACTGTGTCCCCCCTGGTAGTTCACCTACTGGAAGCCTGCATTAAAATTCAGGTCCTGAACTTAACCACTTCCCCACCGAGCCATTGTAAAATGACGTGGGTGGGGACCTTTCGTCTTTCAGACTGGACATCATATGACGTCCTTGCATTTTCCGGCCACTAGGTGGTACGCGCCCCGCCGACGGCACGCACGCGCCCCCGCCGCATTCCTTCGGGACCCGGTGCGTGTGCCCGGCGGTCGGGATGACCGCCGGGCACCCGCGATCTCCCGCAATCACGGCAGAAGCATGGATCTGTGTGTGTAAACACACAGATCCATGCCTGTCAGCGGTGAGGAGACTGATGTGTGTTCCCAGTACAGAGGAACACACATCGATCTCCTCCCCTTGTGAGTCCCCCTCTCCCTAACAGTTAGAACACACTTTAAGTAACATATTTAACCCCTTCCCTGCCAGTCACATTTACACAGTAATCAGTGCAGTTTTATAGCACAAATCGATGTGTAAATGTGAATGGCCCCAAAAATGTGTCAAAAGTGTCTGATGTGTGCGCCGCAATGCCACGGTCACAATAAAAAAATTGCAGATCGCCGCCATTACTAGTAATAAAATTAAATAAAAAAATGCCATAATTCTATTTCCTACTTTGTAGACGCTAGAACTTTTGCGCAAACCGATCAAATACGCTTATTGCAATTTTTTACCAAAAATATGTAGAAGAATACGTATTGGTCTAAACTGAAAAAAAAAAGTAAAAAAAAAAAAAAATTATGATATTTATTACATCAAAAAGTAAAAAATATTGTGTTTTTTTTCAAAATTTACGCTTTCTTTTGTTTATAGCACAAAAAATAAAAACCACAGAGGTGATCAAATACCACCAAAAGAAAGCTCTATTTGTGAGAAAAAAAGGGTGTAAATTTTGTTTGGGAACCACGTCGCACGACCGCGCAATTGTCATTCAAAATGCGACAGCGCTGAAAACTAAAAATTGGTCTGGGCAGGAAGGGGGTGAAAATGCCCAGTATTGAAGTAGTTATAGGTTGAAGAAATAAGAAGACGCAGTTACATTCTAGGGCTTCTAGAGCTTCTCTGGCTGGCATGTGCTGAGTAGGCGCACAGTTACCATTGGAACCATGTAACCACAAAACAGTCAGCAATCTCACTCTAGAAAAAGACACAACCAACAAAAGGGCCACACCCTCTAGACCCAGGCTCAAACCCAAAAAACGAATTTCCCCTAACAGGAGGACTGAAGGCCTGTGAGAGTAAACTCTCATGCATGACTTTTACCTATAGGTAAGCCTATTGTAAGGCTACAGGTGCACCCTTTAGGAGATATTTTCTTTTAATGCAGCTGGGGATGTCACCGATGCATGCACTCTGAAGGAATAGCATACATTGCATTTTTTTCAGAGTCCTGTGCTGTGAACGGCAGCTCTCACACGCATGCATGGGAGTCATTGTGGCTATAGCCACTCACACAGTCCGCAGACCCAGAGAAAGCCCGGGTGAATATGGAAGTGTCTTCAACGGTGATAGTGTGTCGCTGGAGGCCTTTGTTTCAAGGTAGGTTCCACATAATGTGCTTGTATGCAATGCATACTAGCACATTATGGCATTGCCCTGGAGGATTTAAAAAAAAAAACTGCGGCTTACAGTACTACCGCTTTAATGACAAACTCACTTGAAATTGGCCAGCAATCAATACATACAGAACTCTTTGTATCTTACCTCAGTCACAAAATGTTGAAAAGGCCTTGTAAAAATAACAAAAACACAAACATAGCAAGGCTGCTATGGATCATCCCTACATTTGTATACAGGCCTAATACAGATCACCACCCAAGTTACAATGCACAGTCTGAATGATCACTGGGGCAGAAGAGGCTGAGGAAAATATTTCATATCTTAGAGCAGACTGATGACATTACTTTCCAAACACCTTGCAACCTAGCCATAATCACTTGCCTGGAGCTCAAGGACTATTTTTTTTTATTTTAAAAAGTTAAGCTTTTTTACAGTGTAAAAAAATATATACTATTTCTCTATGCAGATTTTTTAAGTGCTGATAGATCTAATTTAAAGGAAAGCTTCAGTCGGATAACAGCCCATTATTTGATTTGTAAAGTTATATGCGGATGGTTGTTTTTATTTCCATCTGTATTTCATTTTTGCTTCAAAACGAGAGCCTGTGTCTCTCATCTGGTTGTGAAACAAATGCAAATGTATATGTAAATAATCATTAAAATAGCTGAAGTAAGAGCTTACTTTCTCTGCATTCTGAGCAGGGAAGTAAAGAGAACATTTCCATTCCCCACAGAGAACAAAGTGAAAAGTTAACTTAACTCCCCCTCTACCTAGCAGCGTATACGTACTTGGCCGTCACGTAGCTTATACTCATAATTATAAATTCACAACGATCAAATTCACTGCATTGGACCAGGTACATATTCCCGAAAGAAGGGGAGATTGGAACAAATCTCTTCTTCAATTAGAACAGAAATGGATTTATAAACTTAAAGCAACCTCCCCTCCGAGGTTAAATGATAACATCACATTTAAACCCTTTTTAAAAGGTTTCTCTTCAGGCAAAACAGATTGATTTTTTTGCCTAAATGCTGGATTGTATACACATACATATATGTGTTTCTCTGTCTTGGTTAGTTTTTTTTCTATCCAGTCTCAGCTCATTGTTTATTACATTTCTGGCAATGTTTAATTGTAATTATATTTTACTTTCAATTACATACAAATTGTCCAAAGAACACAGCGATCACAAAACTCGCTCAATGCGTGCCCGGAAGGGGGCATGTGGAGGCAGGATTTTGGGACAACGTCAATAGATGCCCTCCCATAACTGGATAGCTGCTCAGTAGCTGTCTTACAGCTATAGCACGACCGGAAAGTGGTTATACTAGCCCTAGCACCAACACTATACAATAAAAAAAAAGAAAACAATTAAACCTGTTGAATTATATACCTAGAATATTTACACCTGATTGGTAAAATGTGACATAATTGTAAGTGGGTATAGCGTGGTGCGGTGGCAATAGTTTACACAGTCAGGTGCAGTATAAAACTTGTATTGAAGAAATGCAGCAACAGGTAACAACAAACTTGGTGGGCAGACTACCAAACTGGATGCATTCAAGGGTTCACACAACAGGACAAGAGCAGATTGCAGCCAGATTGACACTTTACAGTAACCCACTTGCATAAAGCACACCAAATCCTGGAGCCAGGGCCTTAAATAGGCTCTGCCTGAGCCAAGATGGCCACCAGAGTCACATGGGATGACAGCATCCAACCAGTCCTGTTCCCCATTACTTCCTCTCCAGCTGCAGAACCACTATGGTTGGCCGCCACCTTCAGTGGATAAAACAGGCTGCACCTGCCTACACAATTATTTACACAACCCCACTCTGTGGTATGAGGCTCATGGGTAATTGAAATTCTCCTAAAAGTTGGAAGACCTATGAATTGATTGAAACAATTTTCCTCATTTAAAACTCCTTATATAAAATATGTATATATAATACATTGGTATTCAAAAAGGTATAATTGTGAGATACACCCCTGTGTAAAATATATGAAACAGATAAATTAATATTTTCTCTATGTGAAACCATACTGGCACAATATGGACTTTTATTGCATGCCTTTAGGTATTTCTATTTCTAACAATAGTGATTTCCAATATTTAATAACACACAGACAATGTATTTGAATGGAAAAATGGAAAAGCTGGGTGAATTATGACAATCTGTTCTAGATTAAGCAAGACCCAAGAGTATTTGCACTGTTGTTTTGAAAAAATGCCTTCCTCTACATTGTGGTTAGTTAAAGCATACACCTATTCCTGTTCCTCTGAAGACATGTTTGTTCTTTAATAAAGCCGACAAGCTTTAAATAAAATACCAGGGCTGATTTATAAAAATTAGAGCTAAGGAAAATTAGGAAATTTGCTCTTAACAACCAGGGTATTCTTTTCTGCTTTTATGATATTAAAAAAGGAATATGAACTGGTGCTATGTGCAATGGCTGATTTGTGTTTTATTTTTCTATTAGAGGGTTTATATAGCACTAACAGTTTCCCCATCCTTTACAAGATACGTTTTAATAGGTGTAATGGATTGGTAAATAGGTTTTTCTGGATATTATGAGAACAGAACTTTTTTATGTATTTCAGAATTAATCAATAAATATTATGACCCATTCACTCATGTGGCAACATGTATGTTGGACCACAACATTCGGCAACATCAGTTATGTGGTTCATTGTGGTGTCCTTTACATTAGATAGCACCCCAGGGCAGGACGGTTCATACCTGAATTGTACAGGAAAGCGGCCTGCATTCCTGTACGATTCCTGTGCAATTCTGCGCATTGCGATCTTCAGCCAATTTATCTGAATGGACTGAAATCGCGCTAAATCGCACTACTGTTAAAGACACGCTGCAACTGAATAGCATGGTGCTGCGGTACTACCGTGTTCCCCCCCCCCCCAAAAACGGGTCTTATATTAATTTTAGTCTCAAAAAACACACTGGGCTTATTTTCAGGGTAGGGCTTATTTATTTACGGGAAATAAAATGATGATCTAAAAGTGGTTGTAACCCTAAAAGAAAAAAATTATATATCCTGTTCTTTTAAAGCACAGTGATTGTGCTTGATGCTGTGTCACTTACCCCTAAATACATAAAATTATTCCTGTGTACCCTGTCTTCTCTCCGTCTCCCCCAGTCAGGTCAGTATTTTGACATCATTTAAAAAAAAACATCTTGCTTAAAATTAGGGTTGTCCCGATACCACTTTTTTAGGACCGAGTACAAGTACCGATAATTTTTTTTTTTAAAGTAGTCGCCGATACTGAATACCGATACTTTTTTTAAATGTGTCCCCAAATGCAACCATGTCCCCCACATATGCAGCCATGTCCCTTCAGCCATGTCCCCCACATATGCAGCCATGTCCCTCCAGCCATGTCCCCCACATATGCAGCCATGTCCCTCCAGCCATGTCCCCCACATATGCAGCCATGTGCCTCCAGCCATGTCCCCCACATATGCAGCCATGTCCCTCTAGCCATGTCCCCCACATATGCAGCCATGTCCCTCCAGCCATGTCCCCCACATATGCAGACATGTCCCTCCAGCCATGTCCCCCACATATGCAGCCATGTCCCTCCAGCCATGTCCCCCACATATGCAGCCATGTCCCTCCAGCCATGTCCCTCCAGCCATGCCCCCCCATACCTAGCCGCCAAAAGCCGCCGCCGCACAGAGAACATCACAGCATTCATTTGAATAGCTGTTTTGCCCACGCGTATAGACACTCCACCTTACTCGGGATGGGACAGATCACGATCACCCATCCAATCCCGAGCAAGGGGGAGTGTCTATTCAAATGAAAGCTGTGATGTTCCTGCACGCTGTTTAACCCATGCGGCGGCTTTCGATGCGGCGGCTTTCGATGCGGCAGCGGCGGGGGGGGGGGAGTATTCTATTTAGGTATCGGTATCGGGACAACCCTACTTAAAATTATGTAATCAGTTTTAATAAAAAATATTATACTGGTATAAGTGTATATACTGGCAGCCTTCCTTTGCAACATTTGCAACAGTTTTATCGGAAATACGGTACGGTTCCTTTCTAACAAGTGCCCTGGGCCTGCACGTGATCTGCTCTTCTCCGCTCCGAGATCCCTGCTGACGTCAGCCCACTTCGAGCTTTGAGAAGGGAGGGGCCCCAGACGTCAGCCAGATGGAAGGAGGAGCCGAGATCCCCGTCAGCCCACTCTGAGCGATGAAGAGGGAGGGGCCGCAAACATCGC
Organism: Rana kukunoris; assembly: GCA_029574335.1. Classification (NCBI taxonomy): domain Eukaryota; kingdom Metazoa; phylum Chordata; class Amphibia; order Anura; family Ranidae; genus Rana; species Rana kukunoris. The sequence goes on along the minus strand of CM056052.1, from coordinate 236,940,830 downwards.
CGGGAGGAAGGAAGAGCCGGGATCCTGCTGACATCAGCCCGCTCCGAGCTCGGGAGGAGAGAAAGAAACCTCCTGCAGAGCGGTGGCTGTAAATACTGTATGGAATTATTAAATACAGTTACAAACGGAGATGCACACTGCAACTTATATCAGTTTAACTGGTTTTTAATGAACGTTACTAGGGCTTATTTTTGGGGTAGGGCTTATATTGCAGCCCTCCCTGATAATCAGGCTAGGTCTTATTTTAGGGGAGGGCTTATTTTCGGGGAAACACGGTATTTAGTACGGTGCAGGCACATGCGCTGTGTTTGCAATCTGCATTTGGGGTGCCATTAGGTATAAATTAACACCTACAGCAGATTGCACACCCAGTGTCATATGTGTGTACCACAAAGGGTGTAGTGGTCAGGAGTATGTAAATTGCAGAGTGAAGAGGACAGGGATGCGAACCATGCAGACTGCAGAGGCGCTAGGAGTATATAATGTAAACAGTGCAGTGGTTAGTATTAGTTAACACACTGAGCGAAAGGTTCAGGAGTGCATAACAAGAGGTGTGTTTCCAGCATGATTTTGGCCCCATAGAATATGTCAATCATTTCTAAGTAGCATCCAAGCTAGTAAAACTGTACATATCATTGCAACTGCTTCGTGTATCCATGTGGAATATACCTTGGGTTCTATTTCAGGACAAATTGGGCTTTTGTTTGGTGGTAAATGGTAATTGATATCTCCTGATTTTTTATTATCAAAATAAACTGGCACCAAATAGCAATAATATATATATATATATATATATATATATATATATATATCTTTTAATTAGTTGCATGGTTGCCAATCAAACCATGTGCTGATAATAGTCATGCTTATAGGATGAAAAAGCAGAGTGACAGAAGGATGAGCTCATTATTGTGCTGCTTCTCCTTTCACTGTTCAGTCACAGGCTGGGGTAGGTCCAGGGTGACGTAGGTTTTACAAATAGAAATATTTATTGAATAAAAGATACAATGCAAGCGGTACACAATTTGACTGTGGTAAGGATGACATAGGTTTAAGAAATGGGCTGGATGGAATCCCTGGAAGCACAAAAAGGGCTGTGGGGAAATCACTGGATTAAAGTTGTATATTGCAGAAAAATCTGTTTTTCCTATTTTTTTTTATTGTTTTGTTTTGTTTATTAAACTTTTCATTTTTATCTGGAGTTTATCTGGAGTTTTGCCTAAAGCTTAGTGATACTTTAGATCTTGGAATATTTGCAGGTAACATTATTTTAAACCAGGGCCAATATATATCGGGTGATTGGAAACATAAATACCTCTGCTGCAGCTATGGGGACTGATCAACATATTCTTATTAAAAAATATTGTTATCTCTTCACCATTATTTGGGTTCAAAACCTCTCTGAGGGTAAGGTTTCGAACCTATTTGGTAGCTATGTGTAATTTCCCTGTTCTTTGTAAGAACATGTTGATACATAAAGATCAGAGTGGCTAAGAAGGTTCTAGTAGTACAACAGGTTTAGCATCTGTGTGTACTGTACACAGCTTTTTGGCTATAGGGTCCTTATTTTTAGACCAAGAGATGTAGGCAGATATAGCAGTAATAATTACACAAAGATATTTTGATTCATAGCGGAACTCTAATTTGGTAATTTACTGGTACATGCTATGCAACCAATAATTGTGAAGTATGTAGGGTACAATATTATCCTTAAAGCTGCTTCACAGACATTGTTAACAATGGAAGATCTTTGGCTGAAATGCTTGGCTGGTTGTCTTTCTATTGTGTCACCTTCAGAACAGACATGGCCCTGATGCTTCAGATTACAGTCACTACTGCCATACAGAGGCATACATACTGTAGCTGTCTGTGTTAGGAGGAGATATGAGATTTGGCAGGTTGGATTCATTCTTAAAATCTGACTACTATCTCCCTTATGGTTTTGACTGCCTTCTCCCTTATGGTTTTGACTTGAGTGTAATTCAACTCTTTCACTGAATACAAAGACAATAATATCTAAAGACATTACAGACTAATATCTAAAGACCTTAAAAATGATGTTCACGTGCCAAAGTGAGATAATATGATAATGTGAAAGATATCGAAAATGTGGGCAAATTTGTTTAATAAGTCACTGCATTCATCTGCAAAGCATGCAATGCAAAATACTAAAATTCCAAACATGAAGATGAAAGAGATTGACACTGAAAAGGTGCAAAAACATTCTCTTAAATAGACACATCTTTTCTCAAAAATATTTGATGCATCCTTCTCTAGGGGATGCTGATTGTTAAAGAGCATTCAACTATATGGTACAGACAAGACAATTTCTAGCATAAGGACAATTAAGTATTTTACATCAGGTGTCAGCTTATTGTAACTTGTTATCGCCCCTCCCCATTGCTTCTTCACGTGGAATCGTTATGTCCTCTTTTTGCCCCCTTATATCACGTTATGGCGGTAGCATTGTAAAAACACGCCAGTGCTCTTAGAATATACTCAAGGTAAGATGCAATAATAAGTACCATGATAAAAAAGAAGAAGAAGAAGACAAATGGATAAGTACAGAGTATTTTAATGTAATGAAGGGTAAAGAAAAGCAATAAAATTAAACATTTTTTAAGTATTAGGCCCCGTACACACGACCGAGGAACTCGTCGGAAAAGACACATCGTTTTCCTCGACGAGTTCCTTGTTAGGCTTGTCGAGAAACTTGACAATCTGTCTTTGAGTACACACAGTCGAGACCAAATCTCCTCGTTCTCAAACGCAGTGACTTTAACACATAGACGGCAGGGAAAGTTTGATTCCACTGGCACAACCCTTATGGCTGCTTTTGCTAATCTCATGTTACTGCGTGTTAGGTAAAAGTTTGGTAAGAGACATTTGCACTTTTCAGTCTGTTACAGCGTGACAAATGTGCTATTTCCATTACAAGCGCTACTTTTACCGAAAGTGCGCTCCCGTCTCATACTTTATTCTGAGCATGCATCTAAGCATACACACGAACGTGTTTTTCGTCGAAAACCACGACAAGGAAATTGAGACTCCCGACGAGGAACTTGTTCTCTTTTTTTCTCGTCGAGTTCCACGTCAGTTTTCTCAATGAAAAGCATACACAAGGCCGTTTTCCACGGCAAAAAAGCTCTGTCACCAAGTTTCTTGATGGATTCTGTCGAGGAAAGCGGTCGTGTGTACAAGGCCTTACACACTGCTAGAAAAGGCATCTAGAAACATTTATATTCATCCCTGCCTCAGAAAGGGCTTAAAGTTTTCACTCTTACCACGCTCATACAAGTACATGCACTCACGCTATAGAGCAACTTTGGTCAGATGAAAGTTAAAGTATATTTCCACTTTTGCAGCCAAATTGGCATAGAACCTACTTTACATCATTACATGTTCATATTCATATAGGACAACGAGAAAAAAAAAGTTAAATTGCTCATTACATTTTACTTGCTCTTTTTTTGAAATGCCAAAACTGAAGTTTTGATCTGCCATGCAAAGGGGGCTGGGAAGTTAAACATTAACCTTGCCTGGACTGCTCTGGCCTTATCAGTGGTAAACTATTTTGAACTCTGTCTGTCCTAACAAAGGGTTAAGGATATAGATGCTTCTGTATTGTATGTTAAAGGGGAACTCAATAAGGGGAATTACATTTTTTTATGTCACTATTCTGGTGGTATGGGTTCATTAACCACTTGCCTCAAAATCACAAACCTGGTACGTTATTTGGCTTCAACTGGTTGTACCAGGGTGATGCCTGTACCATACAGTTGGTTAGCTATTACATGCAGTGGAAGGGGAAGCTTCACCCCCCTCATGTGGCTCTCTTGGGCTCTGCCATCCCACGAGAGACCCAAGCTACCACCTGGCATGTCTACTGGCTGGTCGGAGACCCATACAAAGTCAGAATTGGCTTTGATCGGGTCTCCACTATGGTAACACAGAAGCAATGACATGACATCACTTCCAGCTTACCTGGCTGTCATTGGTGGCATTTTTAGAAAATTTTAAGTATTCAGAAACGCAGATCTTGGTGCTTTCAATGCTTTCAAGTGCAAAGGAGGGATTTGGGGTCTTATTGGCATCAGATCCCTCCATAAAGAGTACCTGTCACAAACCTATTGCTGTCACATGGATGTCTACATTCCTTGTGGCAGCAATAAAAGTGATAAAAAAAAAGCAATTTAAAGCAACAGTGTAAAAATAAATAAATAAAAATAAATAAATTAATAACTATTTGGAAGTGCCCCTGTCCCCCCGTGTTAGTGTGCAAAGGTGAACGTGTGTGTCGGTCCCAGATAGTGATTGTCTCGCGAACATCAGATCATGGGCAGTAATTACAACACTAGACCTCCTCTGTAGATATAAAGTGGTAACCCGTAAATGCGTTTAAAGCATTTCTTCTGGATAGTAAAATTTTACTCATTTGTCGCCGCTGTGCAAGCAAGAGCAATTTCAAGGCATGGCATGTTTGGTATCTAGGAATTGCAAAAAGTGAGGGCCTGTTTAGGAGTGGAAGCAAAGTCCCACACGCTACACAACTTAAGGGACACCATATAAAAAGTGGGCTTTTAAATGGTGATCTTCATAGTGGAACTATCATATATGTACATCAGTCGTATTAATAAAGATAAAAAAGTTTATTAATTAATACATATAATATATTAGTAAAAAAAAGAACAGAAAGGGCAACTAGAGACCCAAGTGCATATACAAAACACGTCACATAGACATCAAATGCAATATCACATGTGTAATAAGGAATCTGCCCATATTACATATGTGTATTGTGGGGGGGGGGGGGGTATGGGTTGTGTTCAATTTTGTATATTTAGAAAAAGAAGGTGTATTTTTTTCCCCAAAAATTGTATTTGAAAACCACTGTGCAAATACCGTGTGACATAGAAAATTGCAATGACCGGCCATTTTATTATCTAGGATCTCTTCTAAAAATATATATAATGTAAGGGGGTTCAAAGTAGTTTTCTTGCGAAAAATATTGATTTTTACTTGTAAACAACAAATTCCAGAAAAAGGCTGGGTTCTTAAGTGGTTAAAATGTGTTGCTTCTAACTCAGGAATGTATTGGAACTGCATTGCTCCAGGTTCCGACTCACACAGATTCAGGTAGTTCTTGTTTGCGCCAATTTAAGAATCTGTCGCTATGACTGAGACAGATTCTTAAACAATTACTGTGAATTAACATATTGGGAAACTGGTGGTATTTAAGACTAAGTCTGAGTTGGTTGGCATACAAAGAGTGCTATATACAATCTTTATGTATTGCCTCTCTGTTACCAAGCACAGATGACATTTTCTTTCATTTCAAATTGTTCAGAGTAGCTTGCAGTCTGCCAAGAGGTCTGCTTCAAACAAACACCTTGAAAGGTGAAAATATTTTTCTAAAATAACTTTTAAGTATGCATTGTGAATGGGAACACATAACAAACATATAATAGCATTTTCTAAAATTTTACTGCAAAAGTGGAAATCCACTTTAAGTAATCTGTTTGTATTTGAGCTGCAGGAGAACACTAGAATGCCTGCAGGAAACTCACATAAACACAGCAGACAGACAAACTTTATATGATAGTGTTCCAGGTGAAGGTGATTAGTGCACCTGCAACAAGACAGAGTTAAAAGAGAAGTTTGGAAATTAAAATAAACAAACATTTATACTCACCTAGGTGGATGCAGCAATAGCCTCTAATAGCCTCTAAAGCTGGCCACACACTATACAAAAAATCAGCCAAATGAGCCGGAAAAAAAACAAAGGACAAGTTTGGAAATTTTCTGCCGAACAAACGATAAATTGAAAGGGTAATGTCATGGACCTGCCACCTAAGAGTTAACAGTGCAGACTGATTCCAATGATTGGCAACAGGCTGCCTTATTTAAACACCTCAGCAGCACTGTGTCTTTGCTGCCTGATCTGCAGTTCTTACCTGACTTCCTGTTCCTGTGATCTGACCTGTTTCCTGTGTTTGACCCGGCTTGTTTGACTACGATTGATCTCTGTTATGCTGATCCCGGCCTGCCTTGTGACCATGCTCGGCTCTACATTGTTTGATTTCCCATTGCCGAACTTGCCTGTATACTGACCATTCTCTGCCTGTCGTTAATACCTATATCTGATCATCTGTTACCAAACCCGGCTTGTCTGACTACATATTCAGTGTCTCCCCAGCCAGTGCACCCACCAGCCTGCTTCCTGTTTCCTGCTGCACCTGCTGAACCGACAAGACCCAAGACGAACCAGGCACCCATACACCGCCAGGCTCTTGCGGCCACTGTCGCAACATTGGTGGCCCTTGGAGGGTTGTATGAGAAGCCTTCCCACTACACGTCAGGCTCATCTGGCAGGTACGTAACAGTTAATGTGTTTCCTGTCCGAACTGTTTGCACTAGGTATATGTAAAAAAAATTAACAAAAAATTGATTCATTTATGTCATACGGTCGAATGTCTGTGTTTTTTTAAATAGGTTCGGCCGATTTTTCGTATAGTGTATGGCTAGCATTAGGCTGAGAACCAAGAGATCAACCAGCTGCCGGTCAGCCATCTAGATGGATCCTGACGGGATCACTCCAGAGCCTGGACTGGTTGAGTGACAAACTTTAGCCCACTGTTGGCTGAATACAGGTCACAGGACTGCAGAACTAAGTGCACTCCTGTGAAACACAGAAGAGGACCTAAATAGCTCTGGTCCTTCCTCTCCTTTAGGTACTGTCTGCACTATTTTTCTTTTTATTCCCAATACATTTTCTGAGGTAAGTTTTCGGGGGTTACCCCCATGTTCTCAGTCCAAGCAGTACTGATACATATAGGTTTAAGAAAATGTTGCTTAGAATGACAAGAAGGGGGTAGACCCCTGAAAGCCTGTCCTGAATAAATGAACTGCTACTTCTAATATAAAAATAAATATCACAGACAATACTCAACGCTGTGTTTTTGCAGGTGCACTAATCACCTTTACCTAGAACATATGATGTTTGTCTGTCTTCTGCGTTTGTGTGAGTTTCCTGCAGGCATTCCAATATCCTCCCACAACAACTGAAATCAGGTGCACCTGTGTTAGGAATGGAGTCATTTACAATTACATATGACACTTGAAGAATCTTCGGACTAAAAGCTTCAGAAGTGCTCTTGGGCTTAGTGTGATTTTAGAATACTGTGATTTTTCATACCAAAGGCCTATCACTAAAGGATCAAGCTGACCCCACCCTAGCTCCCCAAAGTCCTAATAACTGCTAAATATGAGTCAAATAAACAAAGCACTTGAAGAAAGGAAGTGAAACATTCTAACAGCAAAGAAGGATGACCATTATTTAGTTTTATAACCCATGCACAGACAAAGTGCTGCAAACAAAGAGTAACGTGGCTCTGAACAAGCTGAACATTTCAATCCACTGGCTCAGCGCTCATGTGGTTTTCATTATACCTTTAATATGGCTTGTTTAAGGTTATTTGCACTATTTATTTGTGTATGAATGCCTTTAGCTTTGTACTTTCTATTGCTAATATATATATGCATTTGTTTGTTTATATCTACTTTCAATTATAACACTATCTTTGGTGTATTTTGTAAACTTAGCTTTAATCAACTTTTGCAGCAATTAAACTTTTTTAACTGCAGTAAAATAACTTTGCTACACTTCCTAAAAGAATAAAGAAGTCTTGAGGAAGAATAATTAAACTTTTTGGGGAAGAATTTTTTTTTTTCTATTTTAGGTTATAGAATAGATTGATTTACAAGGATCTTGCAACAATCAATGTTCATCATGGTATAAAGTATATTTTATTACATACAATTGTTTCTAAATTAAGGAAACTGGTTTGTATTATTGTATTTGTAAAGTAAAACCGTGTTGAAGAAATCCTAAATGGTCTGTTTTTGAAAATTGTACTGCACAGAACAAAGTAACCTGATCAGTTAGTACAACCTTGTCTTCTGTGTAAATAGCCCAAGGCTAGCAGCACAATATATGTACATATTTATCAAAGTCCTAATGTCTCTATGATGAAAGAAGAATGCTGAATATTTTTCATATATATTTAATTACTGAGTGCCCTTGCTCACTGCTGTTGAATCTTCAAAGTTTATCCATTGTGGTACCTTTTCCTACTAATGCCAGCAACCCTATGCACTAACTAAATTACTAAGAAAAAGAACAGTTTCCTCCATAAAACATTAAGCATAAGCCATTCTATAGCTTATGTTCTTATGGAGATTTCCAGAACTACTTCAGGGAATACCTGGCTGTATTTGGTTAAAGTAACTTAAATACATGTATATATAAAGTGATCTTGTGCTAAAAAAAAAAATACACTAAGAACACATCTAAAACCAATATCAAATAAGTGCAATAAAGGTGAATAAAAAATGGATAAATAATAAAAATGAACAATAAAAAATCTATAAAATGTGCAAATGATATATACAATGAGTAGATAGTCCTAGAAAGTCACTATAAAATGTCCCAGAATGAGGATGCCCCTCCTAGGGGCAGGTGACTGACTATATCTGTGAAAACGATGGAAAAAATTCCATGGGGGATTTCACTGGGGATCCTTTCACAATCAGGATAATGAATAAAGCAGGGAATCCACAATCTCCCAGAACTCTCACCTCTGTGGTAAATGATAAGGCATTCATAAATCTCCCATTACTTCCATGCGCCCTCTCCAGCTGTGGCTGTTATGGCTAATAGCTTCCACTACTCTCATGAGCCTCCGCTAACCTGTCTCCATACACTACAGCAAGGGGCACCAGAGCGGGAGGGAAGAGGAGAAAGAAGCCTCCAATAGTGTAGTAAATTCGTAAAAACGTTATTGTGTGCTAAATAAAGGTTACATAAGTGAATGTAAAATAAGCAAAGATCACAACTCGCGGCATTCTAAGCGCCATCTTACTTCTCCTCTGGTCACTTCCAGTCTACGGTAGCCTCGCTTCCTCCCTACGGTGTTACATCACGTACCTCATGACTTCTCAGATCCCATGAAGAAGTCACAAGGTACGTGATGTAATGCCGTAAGGAGGAAGTGAGGCTACCGTAGACCGGAAGTGACCGGAGGAGAGGCTACTGTAGACCGGAAGTGACCGGAGGAGAAGTAAGACGGCGCATAGAACGCCGCAATTTGTGATCTTGGCTTATTTTACATTTGCTTATGTAAGAGTCCACCTTCATTTAGCACACAATAAAGTTTTTACGAATTTACTACACTATTGGAGGCTTCTTTGTCCTCTTCCCTCCCGCTCTGGTGCCCCTTGCTGGAGTGTATGGAGACAGGTTAGCGGGGGCTCATGAAACCCCCAGGAGTAGCGGAAGCTATTAGCCATAACAGCCACAGCTGGAGAAGAAGCAGAGAACTAATGGGAGATTTATGAATGCCTTATCATTTACCATAGAGGTGAGATTTCTGGAAGACTGATTGTGGATTCCCTGCTTGATTCATTATCCTGATTGTGAAAGGATCCCCAGTAAAATCCCCCATGGAATTTTTTCCATAATTTTCACACATATAGTCAGTCACCTGCCCCTAGGAGGGGCATCCTCATTCTGGGACATTTTATAGTGACTTTATAGGACCATCCACTCATTGTATATATCATTTGCAAATTTTATGCATTTTTTATTGTTCATTTTTATTATTTATCCATTTTTTATTTACCTTTATTGCACTTATTTTATATTGGTTTTAGATGTGTTCTTAGTGTATTTTTCTTTATTGCAAGATCACTTTATATATAGATTGACCACATTTGTGTAAGGTGAACACGGACAGATTTTGCAGATTTGAGCATTTTATCACTAACATTCACATTTACTATTTACCGGTACTCTTCATTAGCGCAAAAGACTTATACACATACTAATTTAAATTAATTGTATTAGAAATAGTACGCACAGACTGCTAAATTATATATTTCCCCAGCCTATATTTTCCTATTGCACTGAGCACACATCTAATGCTAATGCCGCGTACACACGATCACTTTTTGTGATGAAAAAAAACGTCAATTTATCTGACGAAACAAAACAACGTTTTTCAAACTTCATTTTCAAAAACGACATTGCATACACACCATCGTTTTTCCACAATGCTCTTGCAAAGCGCGGTTACGTAAGACAATTTAGACGGCACTCTGTTCCATTGAAGCTCCCATCTCATAACTTGCATGCGCGGGTTTAAAAACGTCATTTTAAACAACGTTTTGCCCACACACCATCACTTTTTATGACACAATAAACGACACAAAAAAATCAAGCATGTTGGAATTTTTTTTTGGTCGTTTTTTTGAAGACTTAAAACGACGTTTTGCCCACACACGATTAGTTTAAATGAAGTTTTTTAAAACGTCGTTTTTTTTCATCACAAAAAGTGATCGTGTGTACGCGGCATAAGAGTGTGATCAGTGAGTATTCATTTGAGTTTCATATAGTAGGTAGTACTCCACTATTGTGAGCTTCTTCAGCTCGGCATATAAAATGCATTCAAATTACCAGTCAAGCTTTTTGTTTTTCAATGATAAAGCTTCACAAATGCTCATCTAATCTCATGCCCTGTACACACAATCGGTCAATCCGATGAGAACGGTCTGATGGATTTTTCCATCAGTTAACCGATGAAGCTGACTGATGATCAGTCGTGCCTACACACCATCGGTTAAAAAAACTATCGTGTCAGAACATGGTGGCGTAAAACACAACGACGTGCTGAAAAAATGAAGTTCAATGTTTCTAAGCATGTGTCGACTTGATTCTGAGCATGCGTGGATTTTTAACTGATGGACGTGCCTACAAAGGATCATTTTTTTTCTATCGGTTAGGTATCCATCGGTTAAATTTAAAACAAGTTTGATTTTCTTTGAACCGATGGATGAATAACCGATGGCGCCCACACACAATCGGTTTGGTCTGATGAAAATGGTCCATCAGACCGTTCTCATCGGTTTGACCGATCGTGTGTACGCGGCCTTAGTCTAAGTAGTACATGTGCTAATATTTCTCCAGCAGTGAAAAATAATTACGAGAAGCTTGCGAAAACTGGGCAGTGTATGAGTCACAAACCATTACAAAAAGCATTGTGTACTAAATAAAATCTACAGAAATCTTCCAAAAGCTGAAAAGTGTATATAGTTCAATTGTAAAAAATAATTTACAAAAGGAAGCAACTGGCCAAGTCATATAAAGGACCCCATTCACATAAGAGTTGTTTGTTACATCATTTTCCAGGCTTTTATATTGGAAAAAAAAGAATATACGTGCGCCATGCTGTTCTATTATTCCATCAAATACTATATCCACAAATTGAATCCAAAGAGAAAACAAAAATGACTTCAACAATAAATCTTATGTAAAATAGAAATATGTGCCTAATGTAATCAAAAACAGATATCCTAGAAATCTGAATTTAAATGCTACACTTACCAAAAACGAATATTTCACGCTTGTGTGTATGTTGGCAGAAGAGGGCTGGGTGGGTCCTGGACCAAGCTATGTTGTGTAAAGGCCAACTCTAGCCCAAAAAAAAAGCTTTGGTTTTGAATAGAATATCATTAATACTTCTTTCTTTCAAGTTTCCATTACTGTCCATGACCACACAGGGAAGATTTCACTTCACTTTCTGTCCCTGTCACAGCAGGGAAGTAGCTGTCACTAAGAAAAGAAGAAGCAGGCAGTAAAACAGTAAAAAAATAGTTTTTTCTTATATAGATGTGAGAAAAGCAGAACGTTTCTTCAGTTTTGTCTCTAACCCTTGTGAGATGCTTTCACTTCATCTCTTGTACAATAAAGAAGGCTGGATATATAAAGCAAAATCAAATATTTTATTTGTTTTGGCAGGTAGGAAGTTATCCAATGTCCCTTGGCTACAAGCTACCGTCAGAGGTCTTTCCCAAAGTAAACCCTCTTAGCAATTAAAATCTCAATGCATATAGGCATTTTTATCAAAGACAATTCACGTCCAATTACTCTTTTAGCATGCATTAACTGGTTACTAATTCATTATCTGAGATCAAGAGCTATATTTCATCAGATAATTATACATTCTCTAGTTTACTATCAAGAAAGCCAAACTCCAAGCTAATCAAGAACTATCTTAAAACCAAACTTCCAGCTATTTGCTTTTTAAATATCCCTCTGACCCCCCCCCCCCCCCCACCCACACACACATACAAAAAATAAATAACTACTCATTTGCTATCTAGAGCTGCCCCCCACAATACACATGGGATGTCCTTAGTCTTAAGCCCCGTACACACGACCAGGCTTCTCTGCAAAAACCAGCAAGAAAACTGCTTCTTGCCGAGATTCCCGTTTGTGTGTATGAGGCATTCAGGTTTCTCGTCTGGAAATCTGGCCAGAATCTCAACTAGAAAAAAAAAGAGAACCTGCTCTCTTTTTTCTCGTCGAGATTCATGTCGGCCTGTTTCCCAATGAGAAACCTGAAAGTGTGTATACTTACCTGTCGCCGCAAAAAACCTGCGCATTCTCAAAATGACTTTTACGCATGCACGGTAGCTTCCACGGCATATGTAGGGTGAAGCAAGATGGAGGCGACGGCATCGAATGTGACGAGCGCATGCTCGTCCTATGCGATGACATCACTGCGTTCTTTACTTTCAAGAGAACCGCAGTTCTTTTGAAACAAAAGTCTGTACACTCCGGCGGCAAGAGTTTCTTGCCAAGAATCTCGTCAGGGAAAACAACAGGTTTTTCCTGACGAGATTCTCGGTCGTGTGTACAAGGCATTAGGGGCTGAATGTCATCCAGCATTACTCAACTGTTGTAGAAAACTAAAGAAAGACTGGCAGAGTAGGGCACTTTGGTTCTGCCCCTGAGCAGGGCACCCATGCATTCAGGATGTGTTGAAGCAAAGAGAGGTGATGATGTTATCATGTCAGTGTTGATCTCTGCATCACCCTGCACTGCCATTACTGTTAAAAAACAATCTGAAATAGATTACCAATCTGATAGATTGATTTTAATAAAAGCACAGACCAATTTGTTTTTCTTAAAAGGAAAGCTTTACTGTAGAGATGTGACCTGCAAATATCTCTTGTAAAATCTTGATTGATGTTTTGTAAAGTCATAGGGCCAGATTCAGGTAGATCAGAGCATCTTTGCTCTGGAGTAACGCTTCTCATTTACGTTACTCTGCCTAAATTTTAGGAGCAAGTGCTGTTATTCATGAAGCACTTGCTCCTAAAGTTGCCAAATGAGCCGGCAGAATTCAAATTGGGCGGGTACAGGGCGTGTAGTATTCAAACTAAGCGCGATCCCGCGGCGAACGTACTGCGCATGCGTCGAGTGTCAATGCATCCCAGTGCGCATGCTCCAAATTCTGTCAGTGAACGTCAATGACGTCACATCCCCATTCATGAATGTTTTACGCAAGCGACGCGATTTGTTTTTTTTCCGACGCGATGATGACGCCTATACTTAACATAGGATACTCCACTAGGGGGCTGCTTTATCTATACGCCGCGTATCGCTTCCGGAAACGTCGTAAAGTCACTGCGTCGCGCCCGAAAAAGATCGTGAATTGCCGATTCCCGCTCATTAACATATTTTTTGAGCGTAAATCGGCGGGAACGCCCCCGGCGCCATTTTTTAGTTGAAGTTACGATGCGATGGCGAAATTCAATTGCGCCGATCGCATCGGAACTCCAACCCGGCGTTTCTTGTTTTCTGGTTACAGAAAACAAAAACGCCGGCTTAAAGTGACAGTTAGGCTGGCGGATCCATTGATCCGCCAGCCTAACTCTACCTGAATCTGGCCCATAATGTAGACTCCTGTACTTAACTTACCCCATTCCCATACTCTTCCTTTTTCGTTGGAAAAATTCCATGACCTGTAGCAAAGGAACACAATTTAAGGCATCTACATGTTCAGATAATTTACATAGTGTTCAATAGAATCATATCTTAACAGCTTCTGAAAGGATTCAGCTGGCTCTTATGTTTGCCACACTAACTCTCAAATGTCATATGATATTGTTTAACCTGTACTTTTCTGCAAGGAAGATAGGATATTTCCATTTCAACAAAATAAATTACCATACCTCAGCTCTCTATGCTTTAAAGGTCAGAATGCAGACCATGGGGGAGAAAACTCATGTTCACCAACCTCCTTGTTACTGCAAATGAACTCAAAAGTATTGAATCCTGATCACTTTCAGGTTCGTGCTCAGTGCTTTGAGAACCTGTCAACCCCTGTTTATATTATGACGTAGGGTTTTTTAGTTGGTAAACTGAAAAAAATATATTATAAATGAACACATAAAAAAGAAAAAATAATTAAACACATTTTAACAAGCACATACATAATTCTACCACATACACAAAACATACACAATATAGCAGGTATAAGCTAGTCCCTTATTGCAGAGAACATATTGGGTATTTATGTACATGTCAGAGAATTATGAATGATAAGGGACTTGGCTTTAATATAACCTTAAAGGGTCTATAAATGTTTTCTGCTAAGATTCACACAGCTTTCATCCAAGGTTCACTCATTTTTACATAACATTTACATAGGATAATGGGTCCTGGGTGAACGTCTTGATTGAAAACAATGTAAATAGACCCTTAACCTCCCTGGCAGTAATCCCAAGAGTGTTTCTGGGTTTAATTTTAGTACCATTAGTGGTAAACACGAGACACTCACGGGATTGCATCTCAGTATCCTGGTACAGGTTACTTACCTTGTCCCCAGGATCCTGCCATTTCTCCCTGCTGTGTCTGGCGGCCAGATCCTCTGCCCGATGTACTCTCTTGCGGGCTCTGTTCCCTGCAAGCATCATGACGCATGGGGACAGAGCCGACGGGAATTTTTATTTTTTTTAGAACACAGAACATGAAGTAAACTATAATGTTACAGATTACATTACTTTATCAAATCATTTCACCTCCCATTTGTCCCTAGTGCTTTGTCCAGTGCCCTGTCTGCAGTTTTATATATATACTGTTCTTTCTGCCTGGAAACTTGAGAATGTCCATGGCAACCAAAAGGTGTTCCTTTACGTCAAAAGCGGTTTTAGACCAGCTAGACAACAGTGATAGTAAATTAGAATCACTTGCAGAATTGAGCGATAGTGATTTGTGGGGAAATTTGACATCTGAAAGGGAAATTGCGATCGTGTGTACAGAGCAATAGGCTTTTATGGAGGGGAATTAGGCAAAAAAAACGCCAAAAGCCCCCAAAATGTCATTTTAGGAGCAACAGTGTGCATGAGGCCTTACTCTTTATATTTAGTAGGCATTTGGTTGTGTTTGCATGTCCTAATATTACATTTTAGAACATTTCCAGAAGCTCTTCTACATCTAAAATGCAACATACAATATCAGAAATACCATCTTTTAATTCAATAGTTCCTGCATTTTTACAAAATAAAAGGATTTCAGGGGGTTTTAAAAAAATGTGGGGCTTTAAGTTGCTTGAGAAAAAAACTAAATTGGATTAACCGCCTAAGGTTGAAAATAGGAGGCAGGTACAGCCCAATCCTGCTACAGCCCTTAAACCTTAAACCGGAAACCTAATAGCATCATAGAGAATTTTGCCTTCTTTTACAGCTACTAACAACCGCAAAACAAACCATTGCTGAGGCATTAAAAAAAAATATATTTAATTCTAGCTGAATCCATGCACAAAATTAATAAAGCTTTTAATCATGCTAAAATGGAAGCAATCAAAAGAGATCAAATTGGTCAATTTGGCTTCCTTGGGTTAAGCATTGTTTACCTCCAGACTTTGATGACACACTATTACTGCCTTGGTAATTTTACTCAATTTGCCTTGACTATAATTTCTATTCATTTGGGATCGCATCATCACTTGTAACCCCCCCCCCCCATTTCCCCTTCTCCCCTTTTCTTTCTCGTACATCACGGGACACAGAGCGGCATATTCATTACTATATGGGTTATATGGAGTACCTTCAGGTGTGGACACTGGCAATCTCAAACAAACAGGAAGTCCCTCCCTATATAACCCCCTCCCCTAGAGGGAGTCCCTCAGTTTTTTCGCCAGTGTCTTAGGTGTTGGTCACGGAATAGCTTTGCTCCACATCCTTGGGATTAAGGGCGGGCTAACCGGATCTGTCCAAGGAGCCTCAGTGCCAAAGTGGACAGTACCCGGGCCCCAAACCGTGGGGTTTTGCCTATAATGCTCCTCTTTGGAGGGCTGGACCCTGGGCCCAGGACTTGGAGTTTGTAAAGACCATAAGTTCCTGTTTGCCAGGGTGCTATATAGGTCCAGGACAGTGGGTACCTTCATAGGACCCCAGGGCCTGAAGGTCTACTACGCTACCCACGGAGATGGGAGAAGATTGGACCGTTTTGCAAAACGTCCTGCGGCATGGAGCAGGTAAGAGGGGAGCCTGCGGGACTTGGTTCGACAGCAGGCTCTCCAGGGGAGATCTTAAGGGGGGTAGCCTGAGTATGCTCTGCATTGGCACCATGGTCACTATGTCTGATAGACAGGATGCCCTGAAATGTTTCCCCCCATAACTTGATCCCCCTACCTATCTATGTATGTTTGCTAGCTACCTGCTGCTCGCTGGTTGAAGATCTTTTAAAAAAAAAAAAAAAAAAAAAAAGATCTGTCTCTAGGCTAAAGGGACTCCTTAGGGGCCTGTGTTAGCCTTACCTTGCCGGGATTCAAATCTGCCGCCTGATGCGTCCTCCAACCTGCATTCCTGGGCTCCAGAATGCGTCTCCTCCTGGGCTCTCCTCCCCCGACAGTCGCGCGTGCACGCGCGCATGCATATAGAAAATTTTCGCGCCGTTCGGGAGGGGGGGGGGGGGGGGGGCGGGGAGTGTGACTGCAGTGTAGAGTGGGCGGGCCTTTAATTGCTGTTATACACAGCAGGCGCGTTCTTAGCTCAGTTCAGAGCTGAGCTGGAGAGAGAGAGGACGTAGAGCTGGCAGCACAGTGACTCCCGGTGGCGAGAAGGGGTACTACATACTGGAGTCAGCTCCAATACTTTTTGTTAAGCCAAAATCCCCTTGGCAACAGGTTGAATGCTGGCAAACATGTTGGGGGTGGGGCTGTATGTGGTGAATAATATATAAAAGAAAACATACTGAGCCCCACCAGTTTTGGGGCATTAGTGATCCTATTGTGCCCTAAACCTTATTTTTTTGTACTCCTGGCTATAACAGTCTGTTGTTGTAAGCGGAGTCCTTCGGTTTTGTATTATGGCTTCCAAGGGTTCAGGATCAAAACAAAAAAAAAATAAAGAGAAAAGGCAAAGACAAAGGGGTTCATCCTCTGGTTCTGATAATATGCCAATACTTTCCCCACAGGTTATTCCTATAGGGGTCACCCTGGATAAGCCATTAAGGGGGTCTGGTGCTGAGGCTGGCCCAGGTCGGCCCAACCCTGTGTTATCACAGAGGAGATGCTAGCCGTCACCCTAGGGGGGCTAGAGAAAAGAGGTTAACAGCTATGATCGCTGGCTCTTTTTCTGGCAAGAAGCGGACTAGATCCCCATCGCCAAAAGGGACAGAACCTAGAGGATCTACCACTGTAGAATCGTTTTCAGCCTCCCAGGCGGAGAGTCTGTGGGTCCAGTCTTTGACAGACATGGCCCGCTTGGCATTCAATTTGCCATTTCCAGAGCCTCAGGTTCCTGCGCTATCCTCTTTGGGTTCTTTTAAAAGCGCCTTTAAGCAACGCAGCTTTTCTGGCCCATCCTCTGTTAGAGGAATTGGTTTTTCCAGGATTGGGACGACCGGACAGAATTTTTTCTGCCGCCTAAAGCTGACGAGAGGGTAGTCTTTATGCACGTCTGCCAGGAAATATTTGTGCTTGCAGGCACTCTTTCCCCTGACCAAGTGCTCTTTAAAAGGGGCCCGGATGGCTCAGTTGGTAGAGCATCGGACTTTTGATCTGAGGGTCCAGGGTTCAGGTCCCGGTTCGGGCACTGCTTTTCAACTACCCGTGAGGTCCTTGAGGCCGCATCTCCCGGAAAGCGCCCGATCTCGTCTGATCTCGGAGGCTAAGCAGGGTAGGGCCTGGTTAGTGCCTGGATGGGAGACCACCTGGAAGGTTTTCTGTTATTTACCCTATGGAAAAGACATTTTTCTAAAGAAAGGGGGCGCTCCCAACGGTGGACGCAGCCATCTCATGGGTGAATAAATCATTAACTGGCCTAAGGGGAAACATACAAATGTTTAAGGTCCCGGTCGATAAACGTTTAGAGACACTTTTTCCAGCATCCCTGGCTACAGCCAGCAGTGGCTACAATTGGAGTTTTTTTTTTCAGGCATTAAGGAACCAGACAAAACAGATGCTTAGACATCCCTGCCCGATAGGCAGAGGAGTTATTGGATATTCCCAGAGCTCTGTGCTTTGCGGTAGAGGCTATAAAAAGACTCCATCCAGCAGGCGTCTCGTTGTCACTATTTTAGTGCATATGAGAAGGCTCTTTTGGTTGAAGAACTGGGCGGCCGAGCCCCATGTAAAAGACTCCTGGCAGGTTTGCCCTTCCATGGAAAGATCTGGATAAATACATTCAGACTGTTTCAAGTGGCAAAAGTACCCTTTTACCAGTCAAAGGAGGTTCCGGGGTCCTGCGTTTAAAAGGGCAGCTCCCCCCGGTTCCAAGGCCCTCAAATTTCAGGCAGTACGGACCTCCTGCGCGATCAAACTTTTAACAATGGATCGCAAGGACAGGCCTCTGGGGATCAGTCCCCGACAGAAGGGGTCCGATCATCTGTGGCCGCAAGCTACAGATTAGAATTTCTAAAATTTCCTCCACAAGGAAGGCCTCAATGCGAGCAGCATTGGATCACCTGCTTTACCAGGGCATAAGGGTAGAGGTACCAGCCCAAGAACAGGGGCTAGGTTTCTATTCCAATCTGTTTGTCATACCAAGGCTCATCGGCAATGTCGGACCAATTTTGGACCTAAAAGGTTTAAATGCTTACCTAAGGGTTCGCTCTTTCCGGATAGAATCCGTTTGGCCAGCAGCCGCCACACTCCAGAAGGATCGGGCTTCTATAGACATAAAGGAGGGTTACCTTCATGTACCAGGTCTTTCAGCCACATCAAATATTTTTGTTTTTACGCTTCGCAGTGATACAGCGTCACTTCCAGTTTGTGGCGCCCCCCTTCGGGCTGGCTACGGCCCCCGGGTATTCACGAAGGTCCTAGCTCCTATTCTAGTCAGTCCAAAGGATCCAAGGGATCTCGGTCCTAGCATACCTGGACGACCTCTTAATCATAAGATCACTCGCTTCCTTGGTGGAATGCGTAGTAGCCCTCATGGTTCAGTACCTCGAGAGGTTCGGCTGAGTCCTAAACCGGGGAAAGATCAGCATTTCAACCTACAAAGCAGTTGGAATATCTCGGCACGAGATTAGACACAGAACAGAAGATGGATGTTCCTGCCCCTGGTAAAGGTCGAGGCTATCAAGAGATTGATTCAGTTGGTTCTAAGCAAAAAAGAGCCAACTATTCGCCTATGTATGCGATGGCCATGTTCGAGGCAATACCACACGCTTCCACGCTCGTGTCCTACAGGCAGCAATTCTAGCAGCTTGGTTCTGCCCAGTGGTCTGGAAGGCTGGAGAGCGGTCTTGAACAAGTTCACTCGCCAAGGAACTTGGGCAGAGGCGGAGAGGCAGCTGCCCATCAAGGTCTGGGAGTTCTGAGCGGCTCAGCTAGCCCTCCTGGCATAGACATCCAGATTACAGGGGTCCTCGGTGAGAAGTCATTCAGACAAGGCCACAGCGGTGGCATATAGGTGAACCACCAAGGGGGAACCAAGAGTCAAGCCACTCAGAGTGAGAGGAGCTTGATTTTTCGGTGGGCAGAGGTTTATGTACCCTGCATATCGGCGACATTCATTCCCGAGGTGGACAACCTGCAGGCGTACTTTCTAAGTCGCCAAACCCTGTCGCCGGGGGAGTGGTCTCTGCATCCACAAGTTTTTTTCAGACAATCTGCCAGAAGTGGGGAGTGCCAGACGTGGAGGTCATGGCATCAGGATTCAACAAGAAGCTAGACAGGTTCATGTCTCGAACGAGGGACCCTATGGCCTGCGGAACCGATGTGTTGGTTTGCCCTTGGCATCAATCATAACTTCTATATGCATTTCCCTCACTGCAGTTACTACCCCTCCTGCGGCGCAGGATCATACCACAGGCTGGTTATCCTGGTAGCCCCAGCTTGGTACCGGAGGGCATGGTACTCACTAGTCCTGAAATTGGCAGCGGGAGGCCCTTGGACTCTTCCTCTAGGGCCAGACCTACTCTCACAAGGCCCGATCCTCCACCCTGCATTACGGCGTCTAAATTTGACGGCCTGGCGGCTGAATCCCTAATTCTCAGGGGTAGAGGTCTGTCTAGGCAGGTAATCCCTACCCTCATTAAGGCTAGAAAGCCGGCCTCCAGGGTAATTTGTTACAGGGTTTGGAGGGCCTACGTAGGCTGGTGTGAGTCTAAGAGATGGTTTTCCCGCAAGTATACCATTGATAGAGTATTACGTTTTCTCCAGCTAGGAGTGGATAAAGGCCTGGCATTAAGCACGATCTAAGGACAGATTTCAGCCTTATCAGTGTGGTTTCAGAGGCCGCTGGCCGCCCACTCGCTGGTTAAGATCTTCGTACAGGGAGTCTTACGTGTTAATCCTCCGGTCAAATCACCACTTTGTCCATGGGACTTAAATCTTGTTCTGTCAACTCTACAGAAACAACCCCTTGAGCCGTTGGCTGAGGTACCTTTGGTTTTACTGACTAGAAAGTCGGTATTTCTGGTCGCCATAGTTTCGGCCAGGAGAGTATCGGAATTGGCAGCCTTATCTTGTAAGGAACCATATCTCATTTTACATAAGGATAGGGCGGGTTTCCGTCCTCATCCTTCCTTTCTACCAAAGGTTATATCCAGTTTCCACCTGAACCAGGATGTGGTACTTCCATCCTTCTTCCAAAACCCACCTCTAGAAAGGAGGGGTTGCTGCATACGTTGGATATTGTCAGGGCCATAAAGGCCTATCTTAAAGCTACAGAGAAGGTTCGGAAAACAGATGTGGTGTTCGTTTTACCGGAAGGGCCCAAGATGGGTCAGGCAGCTGCTTGATCCACCATCGCAAGATGGATTAAACAATTAATCATTCAGGCCTGCGGTTTGAAGAGGTTGCCTCCTCCTTTGTCGGCAAAGGCCCATTCTACCAGGGCCATGGGCACCTCCTGGGCAGCACATCATCAGATCTCTATGGCTCGAATATGCAAGGCAGCAACGTGGTCGTCAGTCCACATGTTTACAAAATTTTATCAAATGGACGTAAGAAGGAATGCGGATACAGCCTTTGGGCAGTCAGTACTACAGGCCGCGATTCAAGCTCCTCAGGATCTGAGGGGGCTCCCTTGATTTGATTTGAGATTTACATTTCTCGTTTAAGTTGGATTTACTAGTATTTGAGTATACCTCTAAATTAAATCCTTCTTTGGAAGATGTCTCCCTCCCCTCATTAAAGCATTGCTTTCGGACATCCCATATAGTAATGAATATGCCGCTCTGTGTCCCGTGATGTACGAGAAAGAAAAAGGGATTTTTAAATACAGCTTACCTGTAAAATCCTTTTCTTGGAGTACATCACGGGACACAGAGCTCCCACCCCTCTTTTTGGGAACATTTTGGGAGGCATACTGCTTGCTACAAAACTGAGGGACTCCCTCTAGGGGAGGGGGTTATATAGGGAGGGACTTCCTGTTTGTTTGAGATTGCCAGTGTCCACACCTGAAGGTACTCCATATAACCCATATAGTAATGAATATGCCGCTCTGTGTCCCGTGATGTACTCCAATAAAAGGATTTTACAGGTAAGCTGTATTTAAAAATCCCTTTTTTTCTACCCTCTTCTCTCTATCTACTCCTATTTTTTGTTGTCTCCCTTTCTTTTCATATTATGTGGTACTTATAAACAGATTATCTCTTCTGTTTTTAATATATACCTGTTGGATTGATCTCCTTATTACTGCTCTTGCAAAATAAACCAAAAGAATAGAATAGAATTTTATAATGCGCTACTCATTACATTTTTCGATTGTTAAATACTCATCCTGTTCATAAATCGATATCTTTAGCTCTATTGCTATTTGAATATTGCACTACCATCGTTATATGTACTCATATTGTCAAGTTTTGTTATATTTAAAAAATAATAAACAAATTTGATGAGAAAATGGGAGACAGGGACCCCAGATAGAGTGGGGAAGAGTTAGGCTATCCATAATGGATGAACGAAATAAATTAGCCCATTCACCATCCACGCTAAACAGCTTGGATGTACAAATCTTCAATACCAGCTATTCAGACTCCCGTGGCTACCTGAATACCTGAACAGTGACTGCATTTTATTGGATGCACTCACTGTTTGGCCAACAATTTTCCACCCAGATCCTTTGATTTTGAAATTGACTTTTATTGAACCATATGATGCTGGCAGAGCAACCCTTGGCTCGAATTTCAAACTATTCAGTGTGAATCAGCTGAAATTTGAGACATATATGGCCAGCTTTAGACCCTTGTTTAAAGTTTTTATGTCTATCTGTATCTCAATGGGAAGATTTATTCTTATATTTGTACCAGTGACTATTGTACAACTCACCAAAGTGAGTGGAAATCCAGCATTTTAGAGCTGTCACCAAAACAAGAGGTGAGTGTAAATTTTCAAATGGGGAGATTTGTTCTAGTGACAACTGTCTAAGATTTGAATTCCAATGGATTTAGGAGATTTCCTCTAACTTTATTTTGCATTTCTGGAACAGTGAAAGGATTTGTTTTCCTAACAGTACAAAAACTGCAAAAAATGGACAAGAGTTTTAACCCTTACCTACTCTTCCTATAACTTATAACTAACTCCAGCATGTTGAGATCCCTCTGGGTAAATGACCGCGCTATATCAAGATGCAACTCAACTCCTATAAATATGTTTTGACTGAACATAGACTTTGGGGACATACAACAAATATTAAAATATTTTCCCATAGCCAATGTCACTTTCCAGTTGGCCTAATCAAAGTACCAGCAATTAAAGATTATCTGATTTATTTTTCAGCTTTTTGGTTTCTTTAAATTCATATAACAACCTGTGGGTCAGGCTCCATGCACACTGCACTTAAAAAAACGCCAGTTCCCTTGACAAAAAAAAAAACATTCATATGAAGCGTTTTTTGTACAAATGTTATACAAGTTTAAGAGAGTTTTGCTTTTTTTCTGACAGAGAACTCCAATCAGAAATGAAAATTGGAAGGTTTTTTTTTTTCCTGCCTCTAAACACTAAGCTTAAAATATGCCTCTAACTGTCATAATGTGCATGGATACATAGGAAAACATTGAGCTGCTTCTGCAGGCAAAACACAAAAAACTCTTGTAGAAGCAGTGTTCGTTAAATGAGAGTTTAGCATTTTTTCTGCCAGAAAGCTCCAAATAGAAACGCTAACCAAAGTTTTTTTTTATTCCTGCCTTTACATTAAGCTCAAAATATGCCTGTAATCAACTTAATGTGCATGGAGACCTAGGATAACATTGAGCTGCTTCTACAGGCAAAACACAAAACTCCTGTAGAAGCAGCAATTTTTAAGTGTGCATGGAGCCCCAAGCTGTCTGATGTGTCCTTTTCCCCAACTCCATACAAGCCATCCACTGCACTGATGATGGCTAACACACCTGAAACAGTTGTATGCAGTTTGAAATGAATGGCTCTATAATGGTATGTCTGTATTATACTAGCAATTCTGGATGCAAAGCTAGCCCGGGGCAAAAAGGAGTGGCAGTTCACTATCCTAAAAAAGACAATTGACCCTTTTATTTTTTGGGATTTGTGATGGGAGTGGAGATCATTTGTGTTTTAGGAAGAGCCTAATTTTACAGTGCTTTAGGGGAGGGCTTCATGATGCCTTTTTGCCCACTTCATCATAACTTTTCTGGTTATACCGGTCATTTTATAGCCAAAGACAACTTACTGAATAGACCTTGAAAACACAAATTACAATTATGATAACTTGTGTCTTATTTTAGGCATTGTTCAGATGAATGCTGGCACCCATATTGCATGCAGGAAGTGTTTATTTTGGTGTCTGAATCCACACCCAGCCGCACATAGGCTGCCTATAGGAGTGGATTGCAGAGAGAGAGAGAGAGAGAGATGCAGCGGCTAAATAAACAGAAAGGCTACAGTATATGCACAGAGCATCATGTCAACATTTGACACCAATGCAGTATTGCAAGGCCCTGAATGCAGACAGTGTGGGCCAGATTCAGCAACACTTGCGCTGGAGTATTTCGATATGCGCCGCGTAACTGTGAAGATGCGCCGTCGTTTCTATGTGCCCGTACCCACCAAACTAGATGCGCCCGAAGACGCGGCATTTGCGACCGGCGGAACGTTCCGACGCCAGAGTATCGTCAGCGCATAATTTCGTTTGGCGCATCAGTCGCGCCTATTGATTTCCCCTGCAAATATGCAAATGAGGGAGATTTCCCGATTCGCGAACGGATAAGCACCATACGCTGGCTACATGCGCCGCGCGTATCTCGTCCGTCCGGCGCAAAGTTATTTCTACAAAAGGCTGCTTTATCTTTACTCCAGACGGTCAGAGGTCAGCAGGAGAGCAGCTACAGCAGCGTTACCGACGATAGGAGCTAGCTGAACAACCACACTTGCAAGGACAACACCTCTGTGTGCCAACATGCCAGGAGCAATTGTGGTCCTCGAACTACTGATGGGTCCCCCGGAACGAAGGAGGCGGGCACGTGAGAGGATATACCGCACTCGTATGAGCCTCTTTGGCATGGGTGATGAGGAGGTG
The DNA here is from genome assembly GCA_029574335.1 of Rana kukunoris. Taxonomy (NCBI): domain Eukaryota; kingdom Metazoa; phylum Chordata; class Amphibia; order Anura; family Ranidae; genus Rana; species Rana kukunoris. Next base: position 236,915,996 of record CM056052.1, on the reverse strand, counting down.
TATCGCCTCTTCAGATTCAGCCCTGATGCAATACTTGAACTAACCACAACCCTGCAGGATGACATCACCAGCAAGACACACCGCTCACAAGCAGTGCAGCCACTGGTGAAGGTCCTGGCAACACTTCATTTCCTTGCAACTGGATCATTCCAGCGTACAAGTGGAGTGGTGGCTGGGATGTCACAGTCCTCCATAAGCAGATGTGTGCACCAGGTTGTCCCTGCAATCCTCAGACGCATGTCCAACCAGTTCATCAGACCAACCACTGAGGAGCTGCGGCTGAAGGCAATGACAGATTTCTACAACATTGCCAGATTCCCACGCACTGTGGGGGCCATTGATTGCACACATGTGGCCCTACAGCCCCCCAGTGCCACAGAGCACATATACCGCAATCGGAAGCATTGGCATTCCATCAACGTACAGGTGATAGCTGATGCCCAACGCCTCATATGGCACGTCCGTGCCAAACACCCCGGGTCCAGCCATGACAGCTTCATATACAATCAGAGCCCCATCCCAGCAGAATTTAACCAGAACATGTATGGGGACAGCTGGCTGGTTGGTGAGTGACATGGGAGTCGGGCATGACTATCCCCTCCCGTGATGCACAACAGAAGTGGCACATGCATGACTAACATTCTCCTGTCTTTTACCTTACAGGTGACTCTGCATATGCATTGGGACCCCATCTAATGACTCCTTTCCGGAACCCCCAAACCAGAGGAGAGAGAAAATACAATGAAGCACACATCAAAACACGTGGAGTGGTGGAGCAAACATTTGGGCTCCTGAAGTCCCGTTTCCGCTGCCTGGATAAGTCCGGGGGGACCCTATTGTATTCCCCTACCTTCGTGTGTCAGATCATCGGTGCATGTTGTATTCTGCACAACTTTGCTATGAGAAAAGGCCTGCAGATTGACATACGTGATGACCTGACCCCCGACCCACACAGTCCCCACCTGCCAGAGGACACCCAGTCTGCTGATGGAAGAGCAGTCAGGAGGGTCCTCACCGTAAGCATCTTTGGACACTAAACCAAAACATTAATAACACAGACAGTGCACGCGTGTACACCACTGATGTCCCTAGATCACATACACATCGCATTGGATTAGCCCAAGTCCAGCATGTAGGACTTGGGAGCAGCAACGCCAGCGTCAAGGCCCCAATGATGTCACTGTCCATTTATACACCTTTCACACGTCATTCATACAGCCGTGGGGTTAACTTCACCACCACGGCCGAGGGTGACACCCCTTACTGTCAGGAGTGCCACCCTCTCACATTCACACACCATTCACACTGTCCCCTGCACTCCTGACCGTGTGCAGTAAAAAAAGAAATACAAAATCTCATAACCTGAGAAAAAAAATAAACAAAAACTCATGACCTGAGTATAAAATAAAGAATACAAAATAAACAAAAACTCATGACCTGAGTCTAATTAAAAAAATCATAGAAACCAAAACAAAAAAAAAGCCTCATCGGGGATGCCGGGGGCTTCTTCTGGGGGCCCCTGTCTGCCTCCTCAGCTGCCTGGATGGAGTGGGTGGGGGTGGGGGGGCATCTGGAGGTGGCTGATCCCCAGGTGGGCCACTCCTGGCAGGTGTGGCCTGCATGCCCTCCAAGGCCATGGCTATCCGGCCGAGGTAATTGTTCGTCTGGGCCTGCATCCGGAGCTGACGGGTGACCTGGTATTGCTGGGCCCGCCGACTCAGCCTCCCCTGGTCCCGGATGGCAGCACTGTTACCCTGGATGGCAGCAGTGTTGGCCTGGACGGCTGCAGTGAGTTGCGTAATTTCACCATGCACCTCCCCCAAACTGGTGACCACTGCAGCGCAATTACAGCTGACATCCTGGACTGCGTTGCTTATCTGGGCAACGGAGCCCAGGCTGTCAGACACTTTCTGTAAGTGGCCAACTATGGCCCCCATTTGTTCAGTCTGTCTGGCGTGATCCCTCGCCAACTGGTCCTGGACAACATCAGACACCCCCCTGGTCTTCTGGGTCGCCTTCCTGGGGCCAGAAGATGGTTGTCCCCGGGGGGAAGGAGTCACCCTTGAGGGGCTTCCAAGGATGGGGGAGGGGATAACAGATGGCCCAGGAGAAGGGGAGGAGACCTCCAAAACTAAAGTAAAGTCCTGCTCTGCCACAGCAGGCTCCTCCTCAACGACCTCGGCAGGTGTGGTGTGGCCACTCTCCTCCACCACCTCTTCACCACCCAGGGGCTCGGGCACACGATGGCGTGGGGGGGATGGGGTGGAATGGACGCTGACCGATGATGGCCCAGCTCCGTCATCTGTGGATGACACAAAGCAGACACATGTTGGTGGTCCCACACACTTGGCACATGTACCCTCCCCCCCAAATGCAACAAATCAAATAGGGGATAAAAAACACTTACCTGTCCTGGAGCCTTCCTCCATGGAGTCATAGCCTGGGACCCCCTCCACCTGCTCCCTCTCCAGGCAGCGTGCGACCACCTCCTCCTCCGCGGTCAGGGTGACAGGACATGGGGGACCACCACCTGTGCCCCTCTCATGCCTCCTGATGGTGGACACCTTGCCCCTCACCTTGCGCCGCAGGTCATTAATTTTCTTCTGAATGTCCCCAGCAGTCCGGGTGGAGTACCCCAAAATATTGACCCGGCCAGCAATGGTGTCCAGGATGCCCTGCTTCCTCTCCCGGCTGGTCTTACGGCTCTTTTTCCCATGGAGAAAATGATTATAAGTCTCCATCGCGGATATGATCACTGAGACCTCCTGTGAATTAAAGTTCAGGTTCCTCCTCTTTCTGGGGGTAGCGGGAGCAGCCATCACAGCACAAAAGTATCTTCCCTGGGGTGGGGGGAAACGGATATACTTTTGCGCCGGAATGGCGTTTCCGCCTGCGCTTTTAAGCGCCCAACGGAAGGCATTGCGCTGACGTTTCCCGGGAAGTGGTGCCGACGGAAGTTGTGAGCATGCGCACAAGGGGGCGAGTGGAGCCGCACTCACTGCGCATGCTCCGTGGATGATGCGCTGAACGTAAGCCTCTGCGCTGGGCTCCGCCCATCATTTACATATGATCACACCCACTTCCACTTGCGTCGGGTTACGCCAGCGCATTATCGTTACTCTGGCGCAAGTTTACGCGCAACTGCTATGTGAATAACAGTACTTGCGCTGAAAGGGTCTTCAGAGTAACGTAAATAAGAAGCGTTACTCTGGAGCAAAGATGCTCCCATCTACCTGAATCTGGCCCTGTATGTTCAGGGCTGGGAGCCTAATCCTGCATAGATTTCAAATCTTGGCGTGCAGCTGTGTTCTTGCGGCCGCTGCAATTGCATTTACTTCCATGGTCTGCATGCATGGGATAGCACAAAGGAGTTAAATAGAAAATAACGCAGAGCACACAGTAATTAATTAACTTTCCACACTTTATTGAAATTAATTTTGGCCATGGTGCTATTTATGGGGCAACCTTAATTAAACCAATCAATAAACAGATTTATTTATCTAATATATAGCTGAATTTGGTAAAAAATAATAAAAAAAAAAACAATAAACAATATTAGTCATGATGTCCATCCTGATAAACTGGAAGATTAATCCCCACTAAATAGGCACCATGACCGAATTTGGACAATAAGAAGGGAGGATGGGTGGGAGCCGCGTTCCGGTCCTTCTAAGCTTTTAAAGGGGTTGTAAAGGATAATTTTTTTTTTAAATAACACACATGTTATACTTGCCTCCACTGTGCAGCTCGTTTTGCACAGAGTGACCCCGAACCTGGTTTTCTGGGGTCCCTCGGCGGCTGTCTCAACTCCTCCACGCAAGAACTAACACCCTTCATGGGAGCTCTCTCCCATGGGGGTTAGTTCTTGTGGACGCTCTCCTGTGATACAGCCGGCGGTTCACTGTATCACTTGGCCCTGCCCCATCACGCGGCATCATTGGATGTAATTGACAGCAGCGTGAGCCAATGGCTACGTTGCTATCAATCCATCCACTCTAGCCAATCAATGCCCAGACTGGGCTGAAGGCTAGGGACCCTGTCAAGAGATAGCACAAAGAAGTTAAATAGCAAATTACATGGTAATTAATTAACATTACACACGTTATTGAAATTTATTTTGGCCACAGTGTTATTTATGGGGTAAACTTAATTAAACCGATTAATAAACAGATTTTTTTTTATCCGATATATAGCCGTCTTTGGCTAAACCATCAACAATAAACAAAATTATTAACAATGTCTGTCCAGATAAACTGGACAAATAATTCCCACTAGCCGAGACCAGCCAGGAACTGGCTGGTCTAGGGCCCCCAACATCATTGCTTAATCAATCTGGTTTTGCCGACTCATGTTGAATATGTCAAGGCCAATGTCTGATAGATGCACCAGGTCATGCCTAAGTAGATCAGGCAAAAAACCCTCAAGTTCAACATGTCCATAGGACAGTCCACCAGAGGAAACAAAAAATTTATTTTTTATTTATTTTTAGTTTGTCCTAAAAGAAAAAAAATGAACGGCTCACTTTTCTTTAAAGTATGTGCGGACGAGATGCATCCACATGTGAATTGTCTTTGATATTATTTTCATGTCGTTTTTTGTGGTTTTACCATCGGTCTACTATTGTTGGACATGATATATGCTTTACAATTGGACGCACTGCTGTCTGTATAATATGGTTGTGATATCCCAAGACTTGGCTTTTCTTGATTTAAATAAAAAAATTGAAAAACGAAATGTATGGACTGTCCTATTCGGCATCTCCGAATCTTATCAATTAGTGAAAATTACCCTGTGTAGACCACATAAGCCTGGCAATCATCTCAGAATAGGCCAGGACAGTGTGAGGGAATAACAGTTTAAAAGAGATCAAGTCCCTTTTCATCCCGCAGAGAAGATCCCATGTCTAAATTTTCCCAACATCATTAACCCCGGCGTGAATAATTAAAATGAGGGCGGAGGCCAAATACTTGACAAATAGATTAGTCTCTAACATTCCTGAGGCCACTAATGTCCCACCAAAGAATCTGGAAAACATTAGCGTTCAAACCTAAATTGGCAGAATAAGTCTTGGTCTCAGCTTGATTCTTGTCCCAATAAATAAATGAGTGACCAACTATCCAAATTGTTAGCATGGAGGAACCAGAAAAAAAGAACAAAATGTATTAATCAACAAGTTAGGATGGATATAAATGTTGTACCTATCACTATCCCAACACCCCACCCTTCTAAGATCAGCAAAGGATAAACCTAAATGATTGGCAATTGTGACAGCACCAATCCTAAAGGAATGGGAAGTAAAGTGGAAACCAGAAAAAATACATTTCTTGAGACATGAAGAAAGAATAGCCGAATCACATATCTTGTGAGCGGGGAAAAATCGTCACAGAATAAAGTAATACGTCTGCCCAGGCCCAGTGAGTCTGTCTTAGATCTACTGATGAATAATTTAATAGAATTATCATCCAAAGAGGAATGAGAAGATAAAAGCTGTATGACGATTTATTTGGAGTGGTAAATTCACCAATTCACCCAGTCTTAACGCTTCAAAGAAGGCTAAACTAAAGGCAGATTGAAACAGCAGAACCTTAAAGGGAGAAAAACAGACAACCTCATGAACAGAGACTAGATTACCCAGTAAATCAATGGATATAAGACTTCTGGTGTGCAAACTCGGGCGAGATTTCTTGAAACCCTTCAGAACCTGCAAAACTTGATAAAGAGATTTTAGGCTGGAAAGGCCAGAAAAAAAAAAGGATACTCCCGTTAGTATTTTATTATTTTATGTATTGAGGCTGGACTGAAATTCTAATGCATTAAAAAGCACACAAAAGGACACCTACTTCTAATGGATTGATACTTATATTAGAAAAAAAGAAGACCATTTGTACCAGGAATTCATGTTATCCTCCCAGTTCTTGACTGAGGGTGACAGAGATCAATCCCAGATCAAGCCCAAGAGGAAATCTGGGCAAAGGAATCTGATCGGATCTGCCCCTAGAGTCAGCTCTTGGAACCTGCAAAACTGAAAATGGAATAAAGCATCCACTATGTTATTCTCGACTCCGGGAATGTATTTTGCCTTTTATTAAACCTCATTCAATGTATCACAGGAAAACTGAGTAATTTAACAACCAATTCTGATCTAGAGGATAACTGATTAATTGCTTATAATACATCAATATTATCTATGTGCAAGAGAATGCACTTATTCTTGAACATATCACACAAGATAACCTACAAAACTACCACTGGAAATAGTTCCAGTAAAATGAAGATATGTAGAAAGTCCATTCAGCAGCTCACCAGTGGTCTTGCAGAAATGTACCAAAGCCTACAGAGCAAGAGAAATCATTGAAAAATTTAAGCTGAAGTCATTAGTCAACTCTTTCTACCATATGGTAATACCGTAAAAACTGCTCAAGAAAATATCACAAATCTTTAAGTCTTCCTTAATTTGTTCAGAAAAAGTAAAATGCGCAAAAGCGATTTTTATGCCCCCTGTAGTGAAAACCAATCGACGAGAAAATATTCTAACCAGTGGTATCACCCTAACCACAAAAGCAAAAAGACCAAGAAGGAATTGGATTTCCTTTAGCAAAGCTTTATGCCTGGACAGGAGGGAAGTAATTATGAACTTCATATGGACCAATTTATTCATAGGTATCCTAAACTCTATTTTACAGGAATGAATAGTAATGCCAAGGAATTCAATAACAGTAGTTGGGAACACTGTCTTTTCTTGTGCCAGCTGGACCCCAAATGATTTGCAGATATTAACCACTTGCTTACTGGGCACATAAACCCCCTTCGTGCCCAGGCGAAATTTCAGCTTCCGGCACTGCTTCGCTTTAACTGACATTTGCGCGGTCGTGCGACGTGGCTCCCAAACAAAATTGACGTAATTTTTTTCCCCACAAATAGAGCTTTATTTTGATGGTATTTGATCGCCTGTGCGGTTTTTATTTTTTGCGCTATAAACAAAAAAAGAGCGACAATTTAAAAATATATATATATTTCTTTTACTTGTTGCTATAATAAATATCCCAATTAAAAAAAAAAAAAAACTATTTTTTTTCTCAGTTAAGGACGATACGTATTCTTCTATGTATTTTTGTAAAAAAAAAAAAAAAAAATAAGCGACTGCTTTGCACAAAAGTTATAGCGCCTACAAAATAGGGGACAGCATTATGATTTTTTTTTTACTATTTTTTTTTTTACTAGTAATGGCGGCGATCTGCGATTTTTATTGGGACTGCGACATTACGGCGGACACATCGGACACTTTTGACACATTTTTGGGACCATTCACATTTATACAGCGACCAGTGCTAAAATATATACACTAATTACTGTATAAATGTGACTGGCATTGGAGGGGTTAACACTAGGGGGTGAGGAAGGGGTTAAATGTATTCCCAGGGTGTGTTCTAACTGTGTGGAGGGAGGGGGACTGACTGGGGGAGGTGACCGATGCTGTGTCCCTATGTACAAGGGAAACAGCATCTGTCTCCTCTCTCCCTGACAGGACGTGGAGCTCTGTGTTTACACACAGAGCTCCACGTCCCTGCTCTGTCACCACCGATCACGTGTACCTGATGGACACCGCGGCCGCCGGGTACACGCATCGAATCCTCAGCTATGCGACGACACTGGGGAATTACAATAACATGACGTCCAAAGACGTGATCCCGGCACTTCAGGTCCGTGCTGTTGACGTCTTTTGTCTATAGCGTGGATCTGAAGTGGTTAAAGAAGCAGTATAATGAATCATAATAGAAACTTGAATCGGGGGGGCAAAAAGAGCGTCATCTAAATAGTGAAGGAAAACACTTCTGTAAGTTTTCACCCCCATCACAAAACACTTACCTACTGTCCCTTGTCACTGCTGTTAGGACATTCCACGTTGTTCTCCAAACTTCCATTTTGTAGAGGAGAAATTAGGGTAGTGATAGACACCTGCAGTTATCTATCAGCTGGGATCAGATTTGTGACTTGCCAGAAATTTTAATGGAAGCACACAGCCCCAGGTGGGAGAACACATGTATGGGTGTTTCCTTAGCAGCCGCCTCACTAAAGGAGACATCTGCAAATGAAAAGGGGGCATTGTGGGTGGGTTAGCAGTTTTGGGACTGACTGAAAAGCCCCAAAAAAATTGTCAGGTCACCTGAGGCCAGGTGACAGATGCACGCTGTTGGAGTCAGGAGTGCACCGCTGAGGTAGTGGACCCTACAGCTGACTGCTGCGGATGGAGATCTGGGTGATTTAGGAAAGCAGGTCCACTGGAGCACCAACACGGATCCCATTGGGAGCTTGAGCATAAGATTCCCCAGGGCGCAGAGTCTAAGAGCCAGCAGGTGTTCACCAGAGCCTCTAGTGGTGAGGATGGACTGGGCTGCAACTCATTCTAGGTCACAGCCCCCAGGGTCTCTAAGCTCACACTCATGGTAGGCTACTGGGCTACCAGGACAACAAGGGATAGTCAGGAGATAAGCCAAAGGTAGGGGCAACTAGCAGACAAGGATTAGACAAAGAACATGCCAAAGGTGAGGGTAACAAGCAGGCAGGGATAGTCAAAGAACAAGCCAAGATCAGAGAACAGAAACAGACAAAGCGCACATGGCAAGAAACACACAGGAAGCCAAACACACAATATTGATCAGCGAGGCTGGCTTGCAGTGCACAGGTTAATATAGTGTTCCTAGTTAGAGGCTGGGGTGGAGCCATGCTTGAGGGAAGATTACTTAAGCAGACAGGTGTGAGAGTCCAGGCCCCAAGGCTGATACACAACCAGAGGTAAGTGGACAGACAGGGCATGAAAGTATTCGTGCATATTCATGACAAAAATGTTTCAAAGGAAGTGGACCATATGGTAAGTTAAACTAAACCCTATTTTTTTATTCATTTATTTCAGGACTGAAATAATAAAAAGGGCTTAGTATCACTTTACCTTAATTCTTACTATTTTGTTTACATGAGAACATTTATTATAAACCAAACAAGGGAGAAGATTAAGACAAAAGCAGTTCACTATAAGCACAAGAGTAGCAGGAAGAAGGAAAAAAGAAATGACTACTATTTAGCTTAAGGTTTAGTGCAGGCGCTTTAATAATGTTTAGTCATTAAAAATGCATGCTGATGCACCAATCATTAAAATCAAGCATCAAAGCCAGGTTAGGGTATAACTTTGATAGCTCTTCTACTGCATTCACTCGGAATGTTAAGCCCAAAAAAGACTGCAAGAGATGGAAAGAGTTACTATAATGCAATAATAATAAAATAAGTTGTCTGGCACATAATAAGAAACACTCTGTACTTTACCACGGTAAATTCACAAGGAATAAAACAAAAAGGCTTCACTGCAAAGGTAATGGACCTTGTAGTACTTTCCTTTCAGGAAGACTGAGAATAATGGTCATATAATGCTTTGGGGTTGTGCAATGTGCTAGTGCTACATACGATATTTATTATTCACATGACTGCAAAGCCCTAAAATGTTATGTGACTGTTTTTCTGCATTATTCTAAAATGCAAAGACCTTGAGTTTGCACCTGTTTAAAGGAGAACTATGCGGGAAAGGTCAAGTCACACAACGAGCTTTGTCTCCATCACTTCTGGGTCTTAGACATCTTAAAGTAGAAGGAAAGGCTAAACAAAACTTTCCAATTGCCCTACTTTCTAGCATAAATCACAATGGGGTTGATTTACTAAACCTGAAGAATTCAAAATCTGGTGCAGCAGTGCATGGGGGCCAATCAGCTTCTAATTTCAACTCGCTCAATTAAAGTGCTTGTAAAGCTTTAGGCCCCTTTCACACGATTGGACAGTTCCGGTCCGCCTGTCAGTTTTGATGGCGGACCTGAACGGCCACTCCATGCAGTGCTATGGAGCGTCGGATGTCAGCTGACATCTGACCCGATCCGCCAAAATCAGACGGATGGCGATACGTCCCTATCTGTCCATGGTGGATCGGATCGGATGAGATCTGATGAAAACGGACATGCTGTCTGTTTTCTTCAGATCTCCCCATAGGAGACAGCGGAGCTGCACAAGCCCCTTCCCGCTCAGTGAGCAGAGGGGGACTTCTCATCCGCCTGCTCAGCCGCTGAGCCGGCAGGAGCTGGCAGACTCTGTAGCTACAGAGTCAGCCTGTGTGGAAGAGGGCTTAAGGTTTTTCACCTTAATGAATTCTATGCATTAAGGTAAAAAAAAAAAATACTGTGCTGCAGCTCCTTTCCAGACTCGCCCCCTTTACTTACCTGAGCTGTCAATGGACGCAGCAGAGGGGACTCAGGAGCGAGTGTGCACGGGCTCCCCTAGGGAAAGTGAGGAGGAGGAGCCAGGAGCACTGGTGGGACACCCCAGAAGAAGAGGATTGGGGCTGCTCTATGCAGAACCATTGCGCTAGAGCAGGTAAGTATACACGTTTCTTATTTTTATTTAGAATAATCAAAGGTTTGCTATCACTTTAAGCTTAGACAATAAAACCTAGAAGCTGATTGGTTTCTATGCACAGCTGCACCAGATTTTGCACTCTCCAGTTTTAGTAAATCAACACCAATGTTACTACTTTTTTTTTCAAGTTTTCTAAGCAGAAACAACTTGAGTGATGCACACTGGTAAGTACATTTTCTACTCTATGAAATCAGTCCCACTGTCAGCCCTTCACATTATGTAGATGTTGGAGCTTTGCAGTCACATGACCACATACCAAAACTCCCAAAAAGTTTTTTTTTTTATTATAATAGTTTGTACTGAGGACAAAGCAACAAAGGACATGTTCAGTCATGGAAGTGTGCAGTTGCAACTGTAGTTGGTCGCTGTAATGTAATGGCTTTTAATTTAACGTTGGTAAAATGTCAGATCACACTGTTGCGTGATTCATATGAAATGTATGATACCTTTATCAATTTTTTATTGCTGCCTTGTTCCCATCACATAGCTGACGGGGACAGCTATGTCTTGCTATGTCTTGCACACAACAATGTGATTTTCTAATAGGAGCGTTTTACCCATTTGGGAGATTTCCTTTTATATCCTATTTTATATCCTGTTCCCCTGCCACCACAACAGGAACCAGGACAAATCTTTCCAGTTGTGTCACTGTCATGGATCCATGACAGTCACAACTGTCATAAAAAAAATAATGTTTATACTGTGTTCATGTCACAATGGTTGTTAGGTAACTATTGAAGACTGTGTCCTAATTGGATGATTTTCCCCTTACCTTCTGTCCCAGTGTCACCTATGTGCAAGGTTGAAGGGTGTCACTAGGACCGGAAATCAGGGGAATTTCCCAGCAAAGACTCACAGCAATTATTACCTGAAAGAGGTACCACTCCTTCTTCCCTCTATTTAAAACTGCAAAGAGAAAAAACTTTTGGCTGAAGTTTGGCATTGAGCAAGTCCATTAACATAAGTGGTCTTGAAACGTTGTTGTGTTTTCTCTATGCCTCTGGAGGATTAACCTTGTTAGAAAAATCTTAAGAGTTGCCAACAGTTATCTTTTAACCACTGTTGACTGATGAGTTGTACGTTTAAACTTTCTCTTGTTGTTTTCCCTAATACTAATGAGCCACAAACAGGTATTAGTAAATATTGCAGTTTCTGAGGCAACTACTATATCTGAAATTAATGATGCATTGAAAAAATATTAAATTAGACACTAAACTGGTTCTAAAGGCAGAAGGTTTTTCTTTGCTGAATGCATTCTATGAAGCCCCCTTATACTTACCTGAGCCCAATCTTGATCCAGCGATGTGCATCAAGCCCCGTACACACGGCCGAGGTTCTCGGCAGAAACCAGCGAGAACCTCGCTGGGAGCCGCATTCTGCCGAGAACCTCGGCCATGTGTACGCTCTCGACGAGCCCCGCCCGTCGGGAAACCCGATTCTGACGGCCGGCAGAGAACCTCGATGGGCGGAACGATGTGTTCCGCCCGTCGAGGTTCTCTGCCATGTGTACGGGGCCTGAGAGTAGTGGCTCTCCCGGTCTCTTTCCTCATTGGCCCACACAGCAGCAGGGCCAATGAGGCGAGAGCGGGGGCAGGGCCAAGCCGTGTGTGACTGAACAATGTCTATTCACAGGAGCGTGGCCCGGGAGTGAGACTGCTCGAGTGCCCCATAGCAAGAGGCATGCTATTGGGGGCACTAAACAGGGGGGAGGAGCCAGGACCACCAGTAAGTATCATGAATTATATAGTAAATGAATGAAGAAGCCAAAGTTTTAAAGGTGCACTGCCATATGCTCAACTCAACAGAGGACACCAAAAACCACTGAAGCCGCGTACACACGGCAGAGAACCTCGTTCCGCCCGTCGAGGTTCTCAGATTCGGCGACCCGCCCGTCGGGAATGGCAACCAGCCATTCATCCAGGTGGGCCGTCGAGCAAATAGAGAACATGCTCTCTATTTCTGCTCGACGGCATTCCCGACGGGATGCTCGCCGAGAGCGTACACACGGCCGAGGTTCTCGCTGGAATGCAGCTTCCAGCGAGGTTCTCGCTGGTTTCTAGCGAGAACCTCGGTCGTGTGTACGCCGCCTATGGCTTGAAAGGTGAAATCCTATAATTTGGACATGGTGTTACCACATATCCATGTATGGAAAATATTTATGGTTCTTTTAGAACCCTTTTAAGACATGGAAGATCTAGGCTAGTAATGATCACATGTATATTGGAATGATAGCCCTGGAAGTGTCGTTTTTTTAAATTGTTCTCTGGTTCTAAAAAAAATTGTTCCCAATGCACTATAAATGCAATAATAGCACCTAAACGTGGTGTGGTTTTGCCACGATTGTAAAACGGTATTGCGCAAAGCGTGTCGCTCAAAATGGAGCAGGAGATTATTTTCGTGGACAAGCTTCACACAATGCAATTTATCATGATTTCGACAATTGCAGCGAAACTGCACTGCGTTTAGGTGCTATTAAAAATGTATAGCACCTTAACCACTTACCTACTGTGCACCTACACCCCCTTCCTGCCCAGACAAAATATAAGCTTCCGGCACTGCGTCGCTTTAACTGACAATTGCGCGGTCGTGCGACGTGGCTCCCAAACAAAATTGGCGTCCTTTTTTTCCCACAAATAGAGCTTTCTTTTGGTGGTATTTGATCACCTCTGCGGTTTTTATTTTTTGCGCTATAAACAAAAATAGAGTGTCAATTTTTAAAAAAATGCAATATTTTTTCCTTTTTGCTATAATAAATAACCCAAAAAATATATAAAAAAAATATTTTTTCCCTCAGTTTAGGCCGATACGTATTCTTCTACATATTTTTGGTAAAAAAAAAATGCAATAAGCGTTTATCGATTGGTTTGCGCAAAATTTATAGCGTTTACAAAATAGGGGATAGTTTATGGCATTTTTTTTATTTTTTATTTTTTTACTATTAATGGCGGCGATCTGCGATTTTTTTATTGGGACTGCGACGTTATGGCGGACATTTCGGACACTTTTCTGACATTTTTGGGACCATTTACATTTATACAGTGAAAAATGCTATAAATATGCATTGATTACTGTATAAATGTGACTGGCAGTGAAGGGGTTAACCACTAGGGGGCGGGGAAGGGGTTAAATGTGTGTCCTATGAGTGTTCTAACTGTAGGGGGAGGGGGGGTGACTGGGGGAGGTGACCGATTGTGTCCCTATATACAAGGGACACAACCGCTCTCCTCTCTCCCTGACAGGGACGTGCAGCTCTGTGTTTACACACAGAGCTGCACGTCCCAGCTCAGTTACTGAGCAATCGCGTGTGCCCGGCGGCGATCGTTGCCACCGGGCACTCGCACGGGATCCCCGCAGAGCGGCGGGTGCGCGCGCGCGCCGCCGGCGACGCGCGCCCGCCCGCAGCTTTAAAGGGACATCACGTCATATGACGTGATGTCAGAACAATGGAGTCGTCTGCCCGCCGTCATTTGACGGTGGGCAGATGACAAGTGGTTAACAAGTGTGCTGTTTTTTGCCAGCATTGCAGTATGATTTGGAATCCTGGACAGAATCATGGCGATTCTGCCTATGATCTCAAATCACTACATGTAAATGGGGCCGAGCACGTGTGCTGCATTTTGCCAGCATTCCAGTTCAATTTGGAATTGCGTGCAGAATCAAAGCAATTCTACCCACAACCTCAAATCGATAGATGTGAACAGGGCCTTCGGGCATTCTTCTTGTGATCTAAATACTTAGGGCCAGATTCCCGTAGAATTGCCGCTGGCGTAGCGTAAGCCATTTACACTACACCGCTGCAATTTAACAGAGCAAGTGCTGTATTCCCAAAGCACTTGCTCCGTAAGTTGCGTCGGCGTAGTGTAAATGGCTCTGCGTATCCCGGCATAATTCAAAGGGGGCGGCTTGTATTTAAATTAAGCGCGCCCCCGCGTCGATCGAACTGCGCATGCGCCGGGCTCAAAATAGCCCAGTGCGCATGTTCCAGCTCACGTCCGAAAAAGTGAATGAAACCGACGTGAGCGTCATTTACATAAATCCCTATTTGCGAACGACTTAGTAAAACGACGTAACCGACAGAAAGACAACGCTGACCCGACGCCATACTTAACATAGCAACGACGGAACTTCGTAAGGTTACCCCTCATATAGCAGGGGTAACCTTACGCGTACGGAAACAACGTAAACTACGATGGGGCGGCGTAAAAACGTTCGTCAGATTAGGCTCATTTGCATAGGCAAATGAGAAAACAACGTACAGGCCACCTAGCGGCCGGCGATGTCATTACATCTATGATCTGCCAGTGTTATGGTTTTACACATGTCGGATCTTCACTGTATCTATGCGTAAGTGATTCTAGGAATCACACGCATAGATACCCAGTAAAAAAAACAGAGATACGACGGTGTTTCCTACGAAACGCCGGCGTATCTCTTCTGAGAATCTGGCCCTCTATCTTAGTTTGGGCTAGGGCCTAGATTGCCAAACTATTAGGGCGGTGGGAGAATGTCACTATCTTACCACGTGTATTTTTATGTATCCCTATGATATGCATAAGGCATTTATGTTTTATTTCCTGCATCTTATGTTTTTTTTATTTTTTTTAAGTATAAGTTATATGCAATTGTAACCCGATAGGCAATTGTGGTTAAAGGAGGTAAGAGAAAATGTCAACTCCAAGCTGCCCATACACTAACAGATTTCCAGCCTACAGGCTAAACAAGTCAAGCTGGCAGAGTCACCCAGTGCTAGAATTGCTCTGAATTGGCTGAATTTCTAGCAGTGTATGTCCAGTATGATACTGACCATGAGTAAGTGATTTCAAGACTTTATGGTCATCATTTTTCCTGGTCCAGCCTACACAACTTTAAAGTATGATCCACATATACAGAATTTATTCTTTCACCTTAAATGCCTGGGTAATAAAACACTATATAGAAATATAAAAACAGCCGAGCCAGCATCATAATAATTTAATGTTTTTCTTGGAAAATGGGTTTTAGCCTATAGGTTAATAGGTTCAACCTTCCCCAAACCACAAAGTGGTCTTAGAACACAGTTATTGTTGTGGCATTTACTTTGTGCAGGGAAATATTACTTATTTATAAAGAGAAATAAATGTGGTCAGAAGTCTGAAGTCCAGGCTGATTGCCCTCTGTAGCATTCCTTTCCCTCCCATACACCTCCAGCTGTGCACACGCACACTGCAACCAAACAGACCATAAATTCAAGAGCACAAATTACAAAAACATGTAACTTGGAATACCAGGAAACAGACATAATAACTCCATCACAATCCACAGTCACCATTTGTTATTTCATTTGCTTTCTACTCTGAGAACAAAACATAATGTAGCGTTCAGTTTACTGGGAAAACCAGAAATTTGGTGGTACATTGTTCTACGTTTCCATATCTGGCATACTGATTTTTCATTGGTTCAGTCTAGACGAAAATGCCCCCATTAATGACAATGGACCTGGGTGAAGACCCCAGTGAATTTTTTTTAAAGGTTAAAGTAGTACTCATGTGGGGAAAAGGAGGCAAAGCAGGCATAGAGGCTGAGCCAAGAGCTGGTTTTAGTATTGGAGTAGGGAGGTAAGTATTAAGGGTTCAAGCAATGGAGGGGTTAAGGGGATGCTTTTGTGAGGACACAATTCTGATATCTCTCTATCTCTATTTTTATATATATAGATATAGATATAGATATAGATATAGATATAGATATAGATACAGATACATATAATATATAGATATACTTGTATATATTTAGATAGATAGATAGATAGATCTATACTGTAGATATAGATATTTTGAGCTCCATGGTGCAGCAAAAAGAGCCCATGTAATGTAAAAAAATTATAAGTTTAGGACCATAACTGTTGCAGCACATGATAGATCATAGATCCCAAGACATAAGGGGCCAGATTCACGTACATCAGCGCATTTTTGGACCGGCGTAGTGCAACTCCTTTAAGTTAGACCGGCTTAATTTCGAGGTGCAAGTACCCGTATCCTCGTAGTATTTTCGGCCAAATTTGCACTGGTGCAATGTAAATTCCGAGGCATAAGGCGGTGTAATTCAAAGTGGGAAGGACGTGGGCGTGTTCCATTGAAATGAGCCGTGACCCCATGCAAATGAAGGACTGGGCATGTGCACATGAAGCAGACTATGGTCAGTACCTCTCTGAGCATACTCAGAACTCGGCACGGCGCAATCAGTTAGATAGGAACTAGGCCCGTCAGACTTAGTGAGCTATGCACAGTGCTTAAATAGACCGAGAGAAATGCCCTTCCATTGCAAAAGTACATCCAATTTTTTTCCCTTCCTGAAGCAAGGTGCTTTTATTCCGTTGTCTGTTGCTGTTTGGAGGTTTGTGTCGTGTCGGTGTGTGTGTGTATATATATATATATATATATATATATATATATATATATAAAAACTATTAAATAAGATAATTATAATAATATTAAAATTAGTACATTTATATTAGTTAAAAAAAATATATATATATATTTATTATATTAATTATTATAAAATATATACTAAACAGAAAAAAATGTATATAAAATATATATTTACCCATTAGGGTGAAAAGAGCCACTGGCAAGGAAATGGAGTGTTGCCAGTACCTTGCCCAGTGGCGGTTGGCAGATCCTCTCCCGTGTTAGAACAGGGGAGTCCGCGCTATGGTGAATAAAGTAGCTGTTGCCTCCCAGTAGGATCCCTATGTGGGGAGCTAATATAAATATGGATAGTAGAAAGGGAAATGGCGCTGCTAAATTAATACCTTTGTCGGGTATATCCGTGGGGTGAGCCCAATGGTAATAGGCCCCCCTTTTGGCTGAAATTAGGGTGCAATTGGAGAGATATCCTGTGTTAATAGGAGGGTAGATGTTGGTTCCTCAGCTTCCACTAATTTCAGTGAAATTGAGTAAAGGTGGATTAATTAGGTCAGGAGCCTGTGCAGGCCAGCAGGCCCAAAGATTGCTAAAGTAAAATGATCCTATGCTGCTATAAGGATGCCAGTTGTGACCGATGCACCCTAAACCATATAAAACAAAGAAAAAAATGTGTCTCTAGAGTGTAATAGGTAGGAATCCCTACTAGTGTGGTTACTAGTGTAATCAACCACACTAGTTGGTGTACAAAATCCCCGCCAGCAGACAGCGCGCTGACGTGTCGGTGACGTGGCGGTGACGTTGACGCCGCCACGTCACCGCACCAGGAAGTAAAACACTTCCGCGCATGCGTCGAAATCATTCGGCGCGTGTGCGAGAAGACATGTCTGCTGGTTAGCTTACTAACCTGCAGATATGTCGGGCGGAAGGGTTCCCAGCCGACAGATTTCAAAGCATGCTTTGAAATCTGTCGGGTGGCCAAATCCGTCTGTTTGCCCGTACACACGATCGAATCTGTCTGCTGAAAGCAGACCGTTTCCAGCAGACAGATTTGATCGTGTGTACGAGGCCTTAAAAAAAGTATTTGTCTTCTGTTGTCTCTTTAGGTAACCTATAGTGCATTAAGAATTATTTGCCATGTTTTAAAAGTATACTTGTAAAAAAAAAAACATCCAGAATTAAATATTTTAATTTAATTTACCCAAAACCATTATGTTTATATGTGGTTGTGTATTTACACATACTGTAAGTGTACAGGTAAATCAACAAAGATGAACAAACTTTCATCAGTTTCATCCATTTTGACAGTGCAAGTACTGTACTGAAAATCCAACCAAGAGAATTAACATATACCATTGTGGAAACTGTAGACACAGCTTTTAGTTTGTGGTGAAAAATAAACTACTAAGCTGTCTAAGAAAAGCAACAATTGGAGGTAAGCTGGGAGAAGAGCCTGTTATTAAGATATTTTATTGCCCATTTTACATAAAGACCACATTCAGAGCCGGCCCTACCATGGGACCCAATGGTACCCATGGTACCAGGCGGCATATTGGAGGGAGCGGCAATCCGGCCGCCGGCCGGCAGAATTTGAAAGTCACTCTCACTCTCTTACATACGAGCGCTGCGGAGAGCCGTGCTGACAGCGTCGGCCGGCGCCTAGCAACCAGAAATACAGAGACCCAGTGAGTGATTTGTGATTACATCAGGAGGAGGAGGAGGAGCCGAGGAGGTTGCGACCGCCCCAGCATTCACAGCGCGCCGCTCCTCCGCGCCAAATTGCTCCGCACGAGTCGACCGACTGTCTGCACCTCCTCCATGATCGGATTCGGATGATCCATCCTGATCGAGTCCTGGGTCTGTGCTTGCTGCCTGTGGACGTGGACCGGACGACGCCGACCACCACCGACCAGACTGTCTGACTGACAGTGTGAGCCCTCCCCCTCTAAGACAGTGAGTGACTCCTCTTAAATAAAATGCAACTAAACTAAAATGGAATCCATGAGCAATAAATAAGAGCTGCCCTGCCTAGGCCCCAGCACATGCTACACAGACATGGATGGTACTGTGCATCATGACTGACTCCTAAAGAAAAGGTTACTAAACTTACAGTTCAGTAGCTGTGGCATGTGCTGGGCCGGGCCTGGGCAGCTGTGCACTGCCTGTCTTATCTATCTGCAAACTAATATTCATTTGTTTGTCCAGTGGCCGGCGACTGGTGCTCAAAATGTTTTGGGGGGAGGCGGCGCAAACGAAAAAAAAAAAACGATTGCAGCCTCACTGACTGTGCTCATCATATGCAACCACTGGGCCCATCAATTGTCACCACTGTGCCATGCCATCAAACGCAGCCACTGTGCCATCAATTGTCACTACTGTGCCATACCATTAAACGCAGCCATGGTTCCATCAATTGTCACCACTATGCCATGCCATCAAACGCAGCCACTGTGCCATCAATTGTCACCACTGTGCCATAAATTGTCACCACTGTGCCATAAATTGTCACCACTGTGCCATACCATTAAATGCAACCACTGTGCCATCAATTGTCACCACTGTGCCATACCATTAAACGCAGCCACTGTGCCATCAATTGTCACCACTGTGCCATGCCATCAAAAGCAGCCACTGTGCCATTAATTGTCACCACTGTGCCATCAATTGTCACCACTGTGCCATACCATTAAACGCAACCACTGTGCCATTAATTGTCACCACTGTGCCATCAATTGCCTTTTGGTGGGCGTATTTATTATATTTTTTGGGGGGGCAGCATTTCATTCTTGGTCCCAGGCAGCACCATGTCTTGGGCCGGCACTGACCACATTGAAAGGCTTTTCTTGTAATAATGATTTTTCATTCATTTCTGCCTTTTTACATTTTGCTTGGAGTAGGAAAGAGTTAAGTCCTCTGTCAGCTTTTAATTGGTGTCTGTGGTCCCCACTGGGAAGATTCACATCTCGGTGTGTCTTAGAGACCATTGACACAGTACAGAAAGTTGAAATTCAAAATGTTAGAGTTGTCAATGAAGGAAGAGATGAGGGAAGATCTTTTAGTGATGACTAATGTTCTAGTGACAATGGCATACAGTGGAAATTCCCTGCACTCAGGGGAGGATTTCTTTCTGAGGCATTCCCAAGACAGGGAGTTAAGAAAAGTCTCCCCAGCAGGATACAGAATGTAAAAAATAACCTGATGTTGGTGTAACTTCCCTACTTCATTGAGATTAAAAATGCTGGGACTGCACTTTACAGAGGCTTCTTGATGAGGGTGTGTGGCTTCCACATAATTGCAAATGCTTTGCAACTAAAACATCTGTTTTTAACACAAATTTTTTGATAGTTTAATTTTATTTTTAGCTTGATAGCTGGTAATTGTGTTTGGAAATGTGTTGTTTTGTTTGTGTTGTTCAAAGCCCTTTCATGTGCACCTTACTTTAATAGCTAGTTATAAATTGGGGTGGTATCTAATTTTGTTTAGGTGGCTGGAATTGGCATGAGGACACCTTAAGCCGTGTACACGCGATCGGTTCAAACCGATGAAAACGGACTGAAGTTTGTTTTCATCAGTCCAAACCGATTGTGTGTAGGCCCCATCGGTCCGTTATCCTTCGGTCCAAAAACAGATGGCTTGCTTTAAAATCGAACCGATGGACGGCTAACCGATAGGTCAAAACCAATCATTAGTACGCACGAGCATCGATTAAAAATCCATGCATGCTCAGAATCAAGTCGACGCATGCTTGGAAGCATTCAACTTCGTTTTTTTCATCACATTGTTGTGTTTTACGTCACCGCATTCTGACACGATCGGTTCATGAACCGATGGTGTGTAGGCACATCAGTCTATCAGTCAGCTTCATCGGTGGACCGATGAAAACGGTCCTTTGGACTGTTCTCATCGAAAGGACCGATCGTGTGTACAGGGCTTTAGATGCCTACAGCTTTGCTTGGCCTCTGGTGTGTCCCTGCATCTTTAAAGAAGAATGGGCTGCCTCCAGGCATACCTGCTCTTAATTTGTCCATTGTTACGGTATGTTTCAACACAGAAGCTCTCATACTAGAGTTCAGACTGCACTTTACAGAGGGGATTTGATGAGGCAGTGCGGCCTCCATATATTTGAAAATGTTTTGGAACTAAAACCTCTGTTTTAGTTGCACACATCCCCTCTTCCTTTGCATTCCTCTTGTCTTGGTAAATTTTCCGAGCCGAGACAACCTGTAATTAGGATGGATCCATCTTCTCCCTATTCATTGTTAGATTTGCCGCATAGGCAAGTGAGGAGGTCAGTTCGGTCTTCATAATTACATTTACTACACCTAGCTACATGGAACAAAGTACTAAAGGTACTCTGTCTGTCCCATGGGAGGAAGAACAGTGTAAACAAGTGTAAAGATGTTTTACTGTTAGTCAAAATAATGTAAATTATGTAATGTCTATAGTCTGAGCCCAAGAACATTTTAAACATGTCCACTGCTCTTTGACATAAAGCACCTGTACTACAATGACTAGGATTCTGGCAGAACAATAAAAGAGCCAAGCAGTGATCTGAAAATTGAATGATACTAGTATCTGTCTTTATGTGCACAACCAGCCTCTGTGGGCGGATATAGGTGTTATCATGCACAGATGTATACACAGTACCGTATGACTACTTGATTACAGAAGTTTGAAGCAGTGGTACATTCTCAGCAGTGTAAGTGTGCATGTGTCCATAAATGTATAAAAGCACTTTAGAGTGCTATTAACTCTTCTTACTATGTAAAATGTACTTGTGAGACTGTGCAGACCTGTACGTGAACAAGCATATCAGTGCAATTGGGTCCACGTTTTAATGAGTGTATGGAGATGTAAAGAAAGTAAACCTAACCTTTTATCTTTTAAAATGTATTAAAAAGAATCAAATATTATATTAAAAAAATTGGCCAAAAAATAAAGTAGGCTATGTACATAAAAACTTGAAAAAAATGTAAAATAAATTATTACACTACTTCAAAACCCATGAATTATTCACAGATATTTCCATTGCCATGGGCCTTCTACTTCTGGGAGCATAAAATAATTATCAAAAATGTGATGGCACAGGTTTACCACTACTAATATTTCATTGCATCTGCTCTAGCTGATGTCCCAAGGAGTTGAAAGCATCTCTCTGTCTCACAAAATTATGCAGTACATGGGTTACCTTGACAACCAAGATGAATATCTTGTGCTCTTTTGGTTGGTGGGATGCAGTACGTGACATTTTTGTACACCTATCTTGAATATGCATTCTTTATACTACTTCATGTTTAATTAAAAAAAGGTAATTGAAGACCATTTTCTTAGTTCTGAGACCTCACTGGAAATAAGGTGCTGCACATACATATGGAGAGGATGTGCTACTGTTATTGCTAGAACAGCATATTCTTAAATTCAAGGAAATGGTTATATAGTATGTGTCCCAGAAGTTTGAGAAAATGTTGGACTCTTGGTGAAAACATGCAATACATCACACACAAACATAAAGACATCTGCAACTGCAAGCATAACTGAGAAGTTTTACGATACTCCCATTGGCATCTGTATTTCAATGTACTTGTCATCTATTGCACAGATGCAACTGGGGATAGTGCGCTGGCTGTAGACCAGGTGATCTGTCTCCTCCAACTTGGCCAGTTTAGGTTTGGAATTACTGTCCTTGCTAACAATTTTTAACCTCCCTGGCTGTATGATTATGTCTGATTTTTCGATGTCAAAGCGGTACATTGTTTTGCATGGAAATTTGTTTTTATATTGTACGCTTCTAATTCTTAGGAATAACTCACTTAAATCTGTCCAAACAAGAGTCTAGTAGACATCCCATGTATGATAATGCTTGAAACACAAAATCATAATATAATAAATAACTATAAATAATTATAAAAAATAATAATATAATAATAATACATTTTTATTCATTAGTGTAATCAAATTAAAAACACTGACATTTGTCCAAACAAGGGTGCAATATTACTAGTCACTGTAATACTAGAAACGTCATCTTGGTTTAGTAAACATCCCGGGTATGAACATTTTTGAAACATGGGACTGCACAAAGTCCGACATCGCAATTAGGACAATGGAACATGTTCCTTTATGTCAAAACCGGTTTTAGACCAGCTAGAAAACCGCGATAGTGAATTAGAAATAACTTGTAGAATTGAGGGATAGTGATTTGTGGATAAATTTATTATCAGGCACTGAAAGTGACAACAGCGATAATTCTGCCCCTGAGTTCAGTGCTACGTGATCCATACCACTGAGCACCAAGTTCGCACATTACTAAGCTCAGTCGCAGAATTGTCGCTGTCGTCACTTTCAGTGTTTGATGACGAATTTCCCCACGACTCACTATGGCTCAATTTTGCAAGTAATTCAAATTCACTATCACTGTTTTCTAACTGGTCGAAAACCACTTTTGACATAGAGGGATGCTTTTTGGATGCCATGGACAATCTCAAGTTTCCAGGCTGAAAGAATGGTAAAAGTGCAGGCAGGCAACTGGACAAAGCACTAGGGACAAAACTGAGGTGAAATGATTTTAAAAAGTAATGTAATCTACAGATTACAATGTATTGTGTGTGTTATGTTTTTTGTACTTTTTTGAATATGCCATTGGGCTACGCCCCCATGCGTTGTGACACTCGCAGGGAACTGAGCCCGTAACAGTGATACATCGGGTGGAGGATCGGCCCGGAGGATACAGCGGGATGACATTGCAGGATCTAGGGACAAGGCACCTGTCCCTTGATACTGTGGTGTTTTGGTACTGACAATTACCCCGAGCCACATTTGGGATTACCGCCAGGAAGGTTATAGGGTTGGCCAATATCTTTTTGTAATAATTATGCTGATCATTGGTTTTCCAAAGCAGAATTGAAAATGCATAGAAGAATATGAGTGTCCTGTGGCGAAAGACATGCAATGACAAAATAAAAATAAATTATGTTTACAATATTGAATTAACATTTCTTTTTTTTTTCTAGTCAACACTTTGAAGATTAGGAAAAGAAAAAGACAACTTTTACCGTCAAGTTTGGAAAATGAAAACATCAAAGAGAAATTCAGCTGGAGGGTTGTTGCATGTATGTATCCATGACTTGCAATCTCTGCTGCTAACAACTGACGATGACAATTATGTTTTTTCCTTCCTTTCTTTAATTGGTACAGTAACTACATTTTAATTTACAGAACTGAAAGAATAATTCCTAAATAAGTCGTCATCAAATGCTAAACACTGAGGTGGAAGAAAACAACATCTTGAAGTTGGAGGAATAGTAGAGATCTCCTAGGGCTGTACTTCCTGAAGTAAGAATTTAGAAGGCAATGAACTAAAACAAAAAGACAGGAAAATCAGAGAAGAGTTCGGAAATCCAGGTTCAGTCATTTAAAAAAAATGGAAAGAAAATGCATAGGGCAGGGATATGCAATTAGCGGACCTCCAGCTGTTGCAAAACTACAAGTCCCATCATGCCTCTGAGTGTCATGCTTGTGGCTGTGAGAGTCTTGCTATGCCTCATGGAACCTGTAGTTCTGCAACAGCTGGAGGTCCGCTAATTGCATATCCCTGACATAGGTGGTTGGGTTAAACTGAAAACTGCATCTTAAAATGATCAATGGCTCCAGCAATATAGGCAACTAAAGTTCTACACAAATCTTGATTTTCCCCTTAAAAATGAAGCATAGCTCCAAGTATCCACTTTTAAAGCCTAATACACAAATATTGAGTGACATTGGCTGGTTCAATAAATACAGGTCAACATTCGGCCCGTGTGTTAGGCAGCTGGTCCAACAGAAGCCAGCCGCTTGGCTGGCTCCTGTCGGACGAGCATGCTGAAAAATCAGCAGCCGATCAGCACAAGATAAGCCAATGGCATAGAGCGCTCATGGGAGTGTTCGGTGGGTGTGTACCAAGCTTAAACCTCCCAGTTGGTCCTAGCTGAGCATTAGGGAATCCTAGGAGATGGGAGGGAATGAGGACAAGTTTGTACAGGTGATTTACAAATAACGTCAGTTACCTGTATCTAGGGAATTATCTCCCACTATACTTACAGATATGCAAGAAAGGGTTTTTAAAAGGGTTCACAGATTTCTGACAAATGGCAGTGGTACACTTTTGCCTGGATTGAAAACGGAGTCCCTGGGGAAGTAGTGCTCCCTGAGTACATTTCATGGCTACATTTTCTATTTTGACTGGAATGTACATATAATCTCATGAGCTCATCTACCTATCAATCCATCAGTCCTTCTATTTACTCTACTGCAGCAATGTACCCACCACTAATTCTTGTCTAGCCATTCAGTAAAATCTGACTCTTTGGAACATCATAGACTTTAGCTCATTAGATATATCTGTCAGCATCTGCATATCTGATCTCAGTCAGGTTGAAGATTACATCTTCAGAAATAAGCCACCTTAGCTTGGCATCCAAATTTATGCTGGCTTCATTCTTTCCCAACATTAGTGTTTTCTCTACCTATGTCTCCTCACTATACGGCCATAGTATTTTCACTGTTGACTTTTCTAGTGAGCAGCCTGCTTTTATTTTCTGGAGTAGTGAACTTCGGAAAGTTCAGGAAATGTTCTAAAAATACACAGTCCCAATTCATCAATTCTTGGGAACTCAGCTTTAAGCTTCCTATGTTCCAACCAACACACCACCCATGGTCCATTTATTTTGGAGCCTCATGACCCCCCCACCCTCCCCCAAAACACAATAAAAGCTAAAATACTTACCTCTAACCCTGGCTTTAGACTGCTTCTTGGAGGTGCTGCTCAAGATGCAGAACTGTTCAGGAGCTCATTCTTGCAGCTTTTGAAGTACCCAGTATTCCCTAAAGCAGTGGTTAGGCACAGTGTGCAGGAAGCACAGAAACGCTGGGACCCAATGTATTTTTTTTTGTTTTTACTTACATTTTTTGTTTTATTTAATATATGTTTTTATTTGCGGGATGAGGAGGAGTTCCAGATAAGCAAACCGAATTTTCATGCAAGTGAATCATCCTATCTAGAAAAACATTTTACTATGTTCTACTATTTATTACTGTAAAACTAATAATACTGTGGTGAGTCATATATTTTTCACGTTGATGCAAATTATTTCAGCAAGAATGACCTTAACAACTCATGGAGAAAAGCACATAAAGGTGTTTCTACTTGCCTGTAAAAAAAACATGCCTTAATATTCAATAGCACAGCATTAAGGTAAATTAGAATTGTCTTCCTTAGAGACTGGCCAATTATCACCGTAAGAAAATAAGAGACAAACTGAGAACACAGTTTAAAAAAACCTAATCACTCTTTTATGTGTTGTATCATGCAGCTTCACAGTGTCAGTTAAGCCTGAACGTATACAGGTCAATAGCACCACGAGTTTATATAAAGGATTGTGCAAGAAAGATATTATGGTCATTCAGGCATTAACAGTGCTTTAGGCCGCGTACACATGATCAGACCGGTCCGTTGAAACTGGCCTGAAGACCAGTTTCATCGGACCAAATTGATCGTGTGTACGGCCCATCGGACCGTTGTCCATCGGACCAAAGTTTTAAAACTTGCTTTAAAATCTGTCCGATGGACACCTGTCCGTTGGACCAAAACGATGGTTAGTACACAAAAGCATCGGACCAAAAACCTGCGCATGCTCAGAATCAAGTCGACGCATGCTTGGAAGCATTGAACTTAATTTTTTCAGCACGTCGTTGTGTTTTACATCACTGCGTTCTGGCCCGATGGGATTTTGGACTGAAGGTGTGTACGCACATCAGACCATCAGACCACTTCAGCGGTGGTCCGATGAAAACGGTCCGTCGAACCAGTCTCATCGGTTTGGTCAGATCGTGTGTACGTGGCCTAAGGCCGCGTACACACGGAGGGACATGTCCGATGGAAACGGTCCGCGGACCGTTTTCATCGGACATGTCTCCTCGGGATTTTCGTCTGGCGGTGTGTACACACCATCAGATCAAAATCACGGCCAGCAGACATCGTGGTGACGCTGCCACGTCACCGCACCAGGAAGTAAAAAACGTCCACGCATGCGTCGCATCCATTCGACGCTTGTGCGGGCAGATATGTCCGCTGGTTAGTGTACTAACCAGCGGACATATCCGACGGACATGTCTACGGCAGGCAAATTTTAAAGCATATTTGTCCGTCGGACCAGTTTCAGCGGACAAATTTGATCGTGTGTACACGGAGTTGCTAAACACACTTGGTGCATGAAAAATTAAATAAACATTGAATATAAAATGTGTGGTTTAACACAATCACCACTAAATAAAAAAACATACAGTCCATAATGTGTATGGGGTGATCCGTATCCAATCAAGAGCATAAGTGAGCCCGATGTAATACCTATATAACATCACTGATACACCACGTGCACTTATTTACCCTATGGTAATAAACTCACCACAGGTATGGGTAAAACAAGCCTTGTATCTCCAAAAATCTTTGATTTGCAACTGTTCAAGCACAGTGAAGGCTCCTCATAAGGTAGCGCAGGGGTACACCATGGAAAACAAAGGAACACTCTGCATAGCGTAACACGGTTTCTTTATTAACACCAAATCCCCCACAATAAAAACATGCTTACCAGATGCAAGATTAAAATCAGCATTGAATCATTAACTTGTGCAAACGGCGTGTGTCCTCTCACCACTTCCTGGAAAGCTGGCGTGCCTCGCGAGTGCGGTCGCGGGTCCCAGGAACTCGATGTTCCCGGGAGTCCCGCGATTGCGGTCGGCAAGAGCAGAACAGGGGAATGCCTTTGTAAACAAGGCATTCCCCTATTCTGCCTAGTGACACTGGGATATTTATCATAGTAAAAAATATAGAATTTTTTTTTTTTAAATTGTCGCTCTTTTTTTGTTTATAGTGCAAAAAAAATAAAAAATCTATTTGTGGGGAAAAAAGAAGGTCAAATTTGTTTGGGAGCCACGTTGCATGGCCATGCAATTGTCAGTTAAAGGGGTTGTAAAGGTAAAAAATGTTTTCTCTAAATAGCTTCCTTTACCTTACTGCAGTGCTCCTTCACTTACCTCAACCTTCCATTTTACTTTTAAATGTCCTTATTTCTTTAGAGAAATCCTCACTTCCTGTTCTTCCTGCTCGCCCCCTCCCCCCTCAAGAGGCTTTCTCCCTGGTGTGGAGAAAACCTCTTGAGGGGAGAGGGGGCGAGCAGGCAAGTCAGGACGCTCTCTACTTTGCAGATAGAGAAAGGAATTGTGTGTTAGTGGGCATCCTGACACTCCTGTTCGCCCCCTCAAGAGGCTTTCTCCACACCAGGGAGAAAGCCTTGCATTTCTGTGTGGAGTTACAGACAGAAGAACAGGAAGTAAGGATTTCTCAGAAGAAATAAGGACATTTAAAAGCAATATGGAAGGATGAGGTAAGTGAAGGAGGACTGCACTAAGGTAAAGGAAGCTATTTAGGGAAAACATTTTTACCTTTACAACCGCTTTAAAGCGACGCAGTGTCGAATCGCAAAAAGTGGCCTGGTCTTTGACCACCAAAATTGTCCGGGGATGAAGCTGTTAAAGCACTATTAATGCTTGGATGATCATCATATCTTTCTTGCATATTCCTTTATGTAAATTATTTTGTTTATAATAGCAGCTGATGTGCATGAACCTTTAATGCAGCGTACACACAATTGGAATTTCCGAGGAAAAAAGTCCGATTGTGTGTGGGCCATCAGACTTTTTTCTATCTGTGTTTAGAACTAGAACATGTTTTATTTTTTTACGATGGAAAAAAAAAACCGATAGGAAATTCCTATCGTCTGTGTACAACTTAGACGGAGAAAAAACCCATGCATGCTCAGAATCAAGTCGCGCATGCTCGGAAGCATTGAAATTAATTTCTGGGCTCGTCGTAGTGTTTTACGTCACCGCGTTTTGGACGGTCGGAATTTAGTCTGACAGTGTGTATGCAAGACTGATGGAAGTCAGCTTTATCGGAATTCCGACAGAAAATTCCATCGGAAATTCCGATCGTGTGTACGCGGCATTAGTCTTTTGAGTGCTTGGATCAGTAACATAGCGGAACTGATATTCTGAGCAGCAAGAGTTTGTGTAGGAATATTTGTCAGAGATATTGTAGCAGCAAAATGGCACATTTAAAGCAGTCTGCTACATTGAGTTATTTATGCATGTTCTCATGTCTGAAAGCTGAACACTCAGCTAGTTTCGTTTAACACATTTTTTTTTTTAACAGACTCTCTTACCTAGTCACCACATAGCATTCACACTATGGAAACATACATATGTAAGTTGGATCAACTTTCACGAGAGTGCAGCCTATAAATTCATTAGGAATGACATAACTTCCTAGTGAATATTAATGTGTCTCAAAATGCTTTCCTTCACTATATGTAAGTAAAAAGCCATTATTAATGATTATTATTTATTTATAAATGACCATCATTTTAACTCCTTAATGAATGACTTGAGGTCTTTTAGACCTTTAATACACACGATTAGCATACTTACTTAAAGGAGGACATTGTTTTCCTTCAAGGTAGTTAAGTATTTAAAAAAAAATAATTGTTAGTTCGCTAACATTCCTTAAGATTTATAGCATAAATTGTAAGAAAATAATAAAAAGAGTCTACTATGTATTTTTCACAGTAATAATAAAAGTAATATTTTACAGTGACAATATATTTCTTGTGTTCTAATGTTGTATGCTTCATTTAGGTAAGTTTTATGGAAAGGTACTGTAAATGGTAGTTAGGGATTGCAGTTCACTTTCTTTAGTGTTGTTCGGCAAATTACATTAAATTCAAAATCAAATGTTAAAAGCAAATTACATTTTTAAGTCCTTTTGAATGACATTTGTTCAGCCATCAATGCATACATTTTTGTACTTCAAAAATCTACTATTGTATAGTCAGCTTAATTACTTTCAGTCAAAGCCATATTCCAGTATTCTAGAGCACGGTTATCACCTTAATGCATCCTCCGGTGCCACATTTGGCACCTTTCTGGAGAAGGGGGGAGCAGATACCTGTATAATACAGGTATTTTCTCCCACTTCGAGTGAAAGAGCGCCGCAGAATCTGCTGTAAACTACGCCATATCCGGCCCCTCCTCCGTCCCCCGTCCTTCGCTGTCTTCTGGGAGACACACAGGTCCCAGAAGACAGCAGGGACCATTCGACTCACAAATGCGCATTAGGGAACCAGGCTGAAGATGCGGGCACCTGCACCCGGAGCCGAGGGACGGATCGGCTTAGGGTGAGGACATCGCAGTTGCCCAGGACAGGTAAGTGTCCTTATTTTAAATGTCAGCAGCTGCCAAATTTGTGTTTTTGGACTGTATTTGTATTTGTGTCCTGCTCGTCCCCTCTCTTGGACTACAGGAGAGTCAGGACGCTCTCTATGTTGCAGATAGAGAAAGGAGCTGTGTGTTAGTGGGCGTCCTGACTCTCCTGTAGTCCAAGGGAGGGGGCGAGCACGACATTCCACACCAGGGAGAAAGTCTTGCATTACTGTGTGTAGAATGAAGCCCCCGCAGCGGAGCCTGGTCACAGCGTAGGGGGCTGACATGTTCCCCCAGATGTTTCTTCTGGGTTTGCAGGCTCCGGCACTGTGAATGGCTGGAGTTGCAATGACATCACTCCCGCATGCGGAGGCACTCCGTTCCAGCAGGAAGCTCTGAAGTTCCATCACGATACACTGGACGTTCAGAACACATGCGCCGCTGATGCCAGTGGCTGAATGCAGGGTAAATATTCCTAAACCGTGCAGGTTTAGGAGATATTCATTTTACTTACAGGTAAGCCCTATTATAGGCCTTATTATGGGTTTATCTGTAGGTAAAAATCATCAAGCGGCATATACAACCGCTTTAAGGGTTAGGCTTATTTATTTTTTTATTTTTTTAATAATCAATTTCCATCAATTTTCACAGCACTTTGCATATTTATTATACATTCACATCAGTCACTGCCTGTAAGTTTTTTACGATCTAAGGTCCCTAAACCACATTCATTTTTTTATTATTTTATTACAGCTATGTGAATATCGACATCAATTTACACAGCACTTTACATATAGCATATATTGCACATTTGCATCAGTCCCTGGCCTCAAGGAGCTTACAATCTAACAAGTCCCTAACTCACATTCAGGGCCGCCATCAGGAATTGTACACAGCTTCAGGCATTGACCCCCTGGAAAAGAAAAACGGGGGGGGGGGGATTGTCGCGAATTGAGAAGCGGGGGGTGCTGCAGCTGCGAATTGAGGTGGGAGGGGGCTTGGGTAGCTAAAAAAAAGGGGGGGGGTGCCGGCAGGGCCCCTGGGGACCATCAGGTGTACTGCCTGTACCCCCCTGAATGTGACCCTGCTCACATTCATACATGCACATACAAGGGTATATTTAGACAAGAGCCAATTAACCTACCAGCATGTCTATGGAGTGTGGGAGGAAACTGCAGTACTCAAAGGAAATCCACGCAGGCACAAGGGGAACATGCAAACTCTAGGCAGGTAGTGCCGTGGTTGGGTTTTGAACCGACAAACCTAGTGCTGCTAGGCAAAAGTGCTAACCACTTAGTTAATATGCTGCCCACCATTCATGCATTTACATAGTAGGGCCAGTTTAGACAGGAGCCAATTAACCTACCAGAATGTCTTTGGAGCAGTGGCGGCTAGTGCTCAACATTTTTGGGGGGCGCAAACAAACTGAAAAATTCTGAAAAAAAACTCAATTGCAGCTTCACTGTGCCCATCAAACGCAGCCACTGTGCCCATCAATTACAGCCACTGTGCCATCAAATGTTACCACTGTGCCCATCAAACGTTGCCACTGTGCCCATCAAACGCTGCCATTGTGCCCATAAAATGCTGCCACTGTCCAATCAAATGCTGCCACTGTGCCCATCAACAACCCTAGTGCTGCCGGGCAGAAGCGCTAACCACATGCTGCCAAAAAGAAACAAGCTGAGGAGAGAACAAAGTGAAATGAGAGATGGCCTCCTGCTGCTCCTTTACTGTCCAATAAGCAGGCTGGGGTGGGGGGATAACCACCACAATGATACTTCAATTGGCAAATCAATTTGGGCTCTAAGCCTTTGTTTTTTCATCCAGAGTAACAATATGAGTTTTTTTTATTTTGGGGGAGGGCTGATTTTTTTGTGACCCCTGAACCCCGCTGTCATTCTGGCCTAGATCAGAATGATGTATCCTGGCCCTTCACATATTCCAGGAGGTAGTGGGAGCCCATTCACATAATGGCCAGGAGGAAGGTTGCCTGAACCCAGAAGAGGAAAAAAGCTGAAGAGGACCAAGATGTTGGTTTGGGACATAGGCATAGAGTTGGACAGAGGAGGACTGCAGGACAATGCTGGATCTGGTGATCAGGCGAGTATGTATTTTACATTTGAAGCCCTGTACACATGACCGGGATTCCCGGCGTTAAAAAGTTAGCCAGGAATCCCGGGGGGGGAACCGAGAACCTGCTCTGTAACCGTACCCCTGTACACACTTGAGGTTTTCCCGTCTGGAAAACTGTGGTGAGAGCTTTGGCTGGGAATTCCAGGCCTGTGTATGCTCCACCGAAGTGTTTCCCATAGGGAAACTGCCGGGAAAAAGACCGCCGGAAATCGCGGCAGGAAAAAAGAGAACATTATCTTATTTTTTCTGCCAGGATTCCCGGCAATTTTCCTGTTGGGAAAACTGCCATGGAGCACACACACACGGCCGGTTTTCCCGCACAAAAGCTGTCATGGCAGTTTTACAGACGGGAAAACTGGTCGTGTGTACGAGGCATAAATCAGCATAACAGGTAAGTGCGGATGAAGGAGGAAATGGTAAGTTCGAGGTAAATTCCACTTTAGCTGTAAACGTGAAAGTGGTGTCATTTACCCAACTGTGCTATGTGACAGAGTTGTACATATCTCAGCAAAGAATGGATAGAAATACAAATCCTTCGGTGGGTAAAACAACTCAGATATAGTCATCTGTGTGTTTAGATAATTGCCTTGAGTTCAGCTTTCAGATCTAATTTCTGCACCCAGCTATACGAATAAGCACGATGATTTAAACAAAGAATTTTGAGTTTGTATGCTTGGGAATCCATCAATCTTACAGTTAAGTACACACACAATGAATAGGACTTCATGCACTCACATATGTTCCAAGGCCGCCAAACACACAGACAAAGATCTTTCATAATAAGCTTGATAGTGCTAAATATTCTGTGCTGTGTACTCCAGAGCTTATGGAAATTGTTTGCTGAGTCTGCTAATGTTTTCCATATGACAGAGAAATCAAATGAAGCTGATCCTAGCAGAACATACACAAATGTGCTAGCTCTGTGCCCATGCCAGACATAGATACAGCCTCTCAGATCTGCACATTCCCTCCACCTAATACTGAAGGAATGTTATCATGCTTCAGATCAGAACCTTCTCTGCTGTTCCACAATGGTTTGTTGCAATTTTACCAAGCCATTGTAATAAAACATGTAAAACGAAAAACGATGTCCGTGTGCTAATGATTTGGCGTCTCGTTTTCAGGATTGGGACAAGATGGCAAACCCGTCTTATGATTGGAAGCTTTCCTGAAAGCTCAGATTTTCCAACTGGAAGGTCTCTGGATGCAGCTGGGTAAAGAGGGAGAGCCAGGCAAACAAGAGGCATTTCATTCCAAGAACATCCGCTCTGCAGGCTGAATTTTATCAGTCTGTGTCCGTGTTCTTACATAACAGTGGGGCTTTTGAGAAAAAGATTTAAAATGAAGTGTGCTACAGTTTCATATAATGGGGCTTATTTAATAGCATGTACACAATGTACTGTATGCCATGGCATACAATCAAATACCAGGCCCCAGTGTTTAGCATTCCATTGCTGGCAGAGAGATGGATATAAGAC
Organism: Rana kukunoris; assembly: GCA_029574335.1. NCBI lineage: Eukaryota > Metazoa > Chordata > Amphibia > Anura > Ranidae > Rana > Rana kukunoris. Next base: position 236,882,242 of record CM056052.1, on the reverse strand, counting down.
TTGTGTTTTTTATTGATCACAGCTCAAACACAGTTACCAGCTGATTTCTGGGGACAGTCCCAAGTGCTATCAAATTATTCTTTTTGTCTATGCAAGATTGAACTACTGTTATCTCTTTATACCATTGAAGCTTTTTTAATTAATATAAATATTAAAGCTTTAGAATTCAAAATGATCATGTTCCACTTTAATTAAGGAACTTAAAATTGTGGAAATCGCTGTGAATTTGTAATCTTCATAGACAGTTTTATGCCTGATGGAGTTTAAATAAGTGTCCCTGCTTGTTGGAGCGCAGCCCAAATGTGTATTACACATATGCTTATCTTGATTTGTGTATGAATGATCCAGACTTTGGAAAGTTTTGTTGGCAAGTCAAAGTCATTTTTATAATGTCTAGCGAAATAAAAGATTTAAAGTCTGCAATAGCTGAGTGTTATACAACTGAAAAACAACTGATAATAAGCACTTTGGAAAAATGTGGGATCCGTTGCATCAGTCTAAGAAAACATCTAACCAGCTGTCACTTTCTGTCATTCTAGTGCTGTATCATTTGCAAAAATAGTGATCGGTGGAGACAAAGAAACGTTCCTTTTGCAACCCGGGCTTTTGCCAGTAAAAAGATTTAAGGTACACAGGCATTTGAGATCAGATTGAGGTCACTTTGAGTGTACACTGTTCTATAAAATCTAGGTCAACAATCAAAGAACGCATTTCACATCTAGCAAAAATGATTTAAAAGTTGATGTCACAAGAAAAACGCAAATATCCGTTGTACAGAAGCCATAAATCTATCTCCCTTCTAGAAAAGGAAGGGGAATCATGACCATTAAACGAGGTTGCAAAGCTTTGTTTTTTATTTTCTAAATAGGTTCCTTTAAGCTAGTGCATTGTTGGTTCACTTACCTTTTCCTTCGATTTCCCTTCTAAATGTTTTTTTTCTTTGTCTGAATTTCTCACTTCCTGTTTCTCCTCGGTAAACTTGCCACCATCATCCGAGCTGTGTTTAGTCAGCCAGAACAGCTTACTCAGGAGGAACAGGAAGTGAGAAATTCAGACAAAGAAAACAAAGAAAAAAAAAAACATTTAGAAGGGAATTTGAAGGAAAAGGTAAGTGAACCAACAATGCACTAGCTTAAAGGAACCTATTAAAAACCTAATAAAAAACAAACCTTTACAACCCCTTTAAGCTATCTATATTTAGCGATACTCCCTCAGAAGCCGCTGGTTAGATGTGGGATCGGCATAAGTTAAGTTACCTTTGACGATGTCTAGGAAAATTGATTGCAGCAACTGTGAGAGCAGTAATAGAATGTCCAAGCCAAAGGTTGACGTTTTCTAAATGCTTTATTCCTCGGTCAAACATGACCAACATCAACAGAAGGTAGACAGGACAGGTTGATGAAGTAAAGGAACCTTGCAGTATCAGGCTTGGATAAACATGAAAGTAAGCCTGCTTTCAGTAGAATAGTCACTTTTCATCGCCATTCTAGCCAGAGTGGGTGAAGTGCCCCCGGACAGACTTCTGCCACAAACCTGGCAGCCGAAGTGTCACTTTAGATTGCTGGGAGGTAACAGGCCCCTGCCACGGACCTGGCTCTGAGGATGCCTCTGCCACAGGCCTAGTACTTTGTAGTTTCTGATTAGGTGAGCAGATCCTCCCAGTAAATCACAGTTGGGTGACCGGTTGACAGTGGAAGTGTACCTGTCAGTGTGACGGTCACTAGATCCCCGATGGTTTGTTCGAGTCTCCCAGATCACCTGCCTCTGGGTTCTCTTTGAGCCAATCCCCCACCTGGAAGGCCATATCGCCGGGGCCCGTTGGATGAACACACCCTAAAGGTGGGTGCCGCACCTGGAACCTGGACCCAGCTAAGAACCAAAGAAAATGGCGTCCGCCACAGATATACCCACCCCCAGCATGCCCCGCAAGGTAAAACTCCTCTGATTGGCTGCTGGGGAAAAGTGGCTCTGTCAGAACCCCTCTAGCGCCACCTGCCGCCCAGGGGTGGGGACATCACCACCCGGAGCGCAGACTGACCTTCAGGACAGTTCGGAAATGACATCAGCCCAAACTTTAACACAATTATGAATGGGAGCAAAATAACTCTCCCATTCCCCACTAACTTTAGCGTAGTGCCCATACTGAAAGTAAGGGGGCGCTACATATAAGAAGGACATCTCCACAATAATTACCTTCAAACCCAGTGCCATTTTAATTGGTACGAGGGCTAGATTCAAGAGGTAAAGATACTATTGCCCCTGTGTCCTGAGTTATGGGATTGAGTTTTAGCTTGTATGGTACCCAGACTATTCTGATGCCCTGCTGGCATGAGAATATTGATCCGGTATCTAATAAATATCCTTCCTCTCCTCATCGGCCTGTGATTCTATTCTGTTTCCTTTCATACAGTGAAGGGGCACAGGGTTTGGCCAAGGACCCATTTTTAAAAGCATTTCTGAAATTCTTTTTTTTTTCTGAGCCCTGATGATTTTTCAAGTCCAATTTGCATCTGCTTCATCCATCGTCAAAATGCTAATGATTTTAGCAAAATTCTCATGAACTTCTTGAACAAAAGCAATACTCTAACTGATGGATTTTTGTGTAGTCCAGTCAGCATAGATAATATTCAAATCCTAACAGCTAAGGTTTGGGGCTTAAATATTTGATTTTCACTTTATACCAATAGAAGAAAAAGAGTCACCACTCCAGGTGGGTCTTCTATATGGTCACATGTTTTTTCAGGATACCGAGGGTGCTGGGCTGGCGGTGCACTAGGCAAGCATATGGAATGAATGAAGGATGGATGGCCGCACTCCAAAGAACCGTTAAGGTTGTCTTTATTAAACAAACAGCAAATACATCACAGGGTCACAACAACAGAAACAAGGGAGCAGCCCCTTGTTTCTGTTGTTGTGACCCTGTGATGTATTTGCTGTTTGTTTAATAAAGACAACCTCAACGGTTCTTTGGAGTGCAGCCATCCATCCTTCATTCATTCCATATTCATTTTATACCAAACTACAAACAACAAAATCATTGATTTTTTTTAAATAAGACTAGGATACCAATCACCAACACATGCACCTTTACTTTTCTTCCCCACAATGGCCAAGAACAATATATTTTGTTACCATGAAACATGAATAAAAAAAAAAACATATTAAAGTAGAACAGCCGTGAATCCCGAAGGGAAAATAGAGATCCCTGCTCTCTATTTTCCAATCAGGATTCCCGGCAGAGTGTTTCCTGCCGAGAAAACCGGTCGTCTGTGTAGCAAGATGGTGGCGACGTAATCGAATGTGACGCCATTCAAAAGAACGGCAGGTTTTTGTGTGGCCGTGTCTATACAGTTTTTCAGGTCAAGCCTGCCAGTAATCCCGTCTGGAAAACCAAAGTTTTTTTTCCCCGACGGAATTTCTGGTCGTGTGTACAGGGCTTTACTTGAAAAACCTGTCAAACTATGTATAGTAATAAAATGTAGCATCCAAAGGAACTTGCGCATAATTTCTGACATTTTGATTTGAGCTTTGTTGGTGCTCTTATAGGTAAATTCCTGTACTTATGCTTAATAGCTCAGTCTTGTGCTGGACCCACCCCCTTCCATCCCCAGCATCTCTCTTCACATTGATAAGTGAATAGAACCGTATAAGAGGCACAAAGTAGAGGGAGTCATGTCAGAACATACCTAAACAGGAAGCATAAAGAAGTTTCAGAATCTGTCCTTTTGAAATTTCCAAGATTTGGGGCTGCAGAGGCTACTATGGAGATATCTTTAGATATGTTTATACACTGTTATACTTCATATTCCCATCGCACACTTTCCTGGATCCGCTCTTGGATTTGGGTCCAGCTGGATACTGGTACACGTTACAGTAGAAATATTTGCCAGCACACCATGGAGCGACGTAAATAGCGTCCAAACAAATGTTTTATTGCATGATCACAACACAAAGAAAGTGCAACTTTTCGGAGCCACGTAGGGCCCCTTCGTCAGGCAGGTGATGCCTGACGAAGGGGCCCTACGCGGCTCCGAAACGTTGCACTTTATTTGTGTTGTGATCATGCAATAGAACATCTGTTTTATTGCATGTAGCATTTTTATTTACAATAGAAATAAAACATACGTTTTATTTCTACTGTAATGTTTATACACTGCAGAGCCTAAAAGGCATATTTTCTTTATTTCCATTATCAGTCAAATTATACAATGTAGTCATCCAATAGGTTTATTTACATATTTTCACAATACACTAAAGAGTTGGTTTGGGCACCAAAACTTTTGTGCCTACAGGCTGTTGGAATAGAAATCCAGCCCTGATGACAGGTGTACTTCAAGATAATCATTGTTTATATGTAACATCTATACATGCATTTGTTTAGCTAAATAACAAGTTATGTTACCGCCTAAACTCTTCGCATTTACTAAAGTCAGGCACCATACCAGCATTTTATTCCAGTCTTAACAACCCTGGTACTTTTTATTAAACATCTTCATCAGCTGTTTTCTACCCTCGCATTCACACCACATTTCAGTTGAGCAATGCAATTAAAACCTGCCCTTACAAAGATTCTGGAGTCATCGATGATTTTCATATATTGTAAAGACTCCATCTCAACTCTTGCAAAGAGTCAGGCATTTAGAGGTTTTATTTATACCAGTGCCATGTATCAGTGACATTTTTCAGTCATTCTTCCTCAGTTTCCAGGAACTGTATCTTGGGTTTTATAGGCTACAAACAACAATACAAACAAATGGCCACTGCCCCTGCCTATAACTGGCTTTTGCCGCAAGCAGCACATGGAAGCATGCATGTCAAACAGCAACAAAGAAAATTCCCAGCTCTACTTACTTACCGACAAGTCTGCAAAAAAAATATCTGTATCTGTATCTGTAATGTAATGCTGATTTGTCTAATAAATCTTGCACACATTTGCAAATACATGCATAAGCAGTAGAGCCTCTTCATGGCACCCCGATATGATCTATAGTCCTAATGCTAAATTTTGAGAGCCTCCACAGTAGAAGCACATGCATTATAATTGATAGGCACAGGGCCGGTTATAAGAGAGGTTTGCCCCATCTAATCGACCAGGCTGCTTTTAATCCCATCCCGAATACATAAAGTAAATACATTTTCCTCAAATTGGGATTTTAAATAGACCACAGGCAGTCAGTTATAAAAATTATTACAAATTTATTAATGAACATAGAAAGTAGACATAGAACATAGAAAAATGATTAAATTGGACAATGATAAAAAAACATATGAGATTGAGGACAAGTAAAAACCAGCTAAAAAAAGACCAGAAACTCTCAACCGACAGTTAGTGTGGATCTTCCTTAGGGACTGAAAGGGCTTGGAGCTTCCAAAGCTGTGACTTAAATCCCAAATGTATACGTTTCACCGACCAATTGGCAATAATTAAAAAAATGGAGAGTAATCGACTGAAATAGCTACCACATGTCACTCTATCACAGGTAACTGGAATGAAGGATTTCCCTTCTGACAGATTTCGGTGGAGCAACCACCAATTAAAGCTCTGGTGAATCCCTAGAGATAAGATCATAGGAAGATCCAGGGCCTGAACATCTTTGTTCCAAGCTGACAGAATTTTGCCCTGGAACGGTCTTGAGTGAAACTGGGCGAAAAGGAACAGCCTCGAATGAGGCTACCATCTTTCCCAACAATCTCATGCATAGATGGATGGGAGGCCTTTTTTTTGCCTTTACCACTTAGACCAAGTCTCCTATGGCTTTCGCCTTTGCCTTGGGAAGAAATACCTTGCTTAGGGATGTGTCTAATATCATGCCCAATTACTCTAGCCTTTTTTGAGGCTGCAAGGAAGATTTCTCCAGATTGCAGACTGATCTATGATCAACAGGTCGTCCAGGTAGGCTGTTATCGTGTAAACAGCGCTGTTTGGCGTATTGCGTTCCACGCTGGAACTCATACAGCAACCGCGCAATGACATCATTGCCCGGTGCCGCGTGCATTCCAGCTTGAAACGCGGAAGTGCCGAGCGCAATCACACTGCATTCCGCACACACGCCTCTCAGGTATAAACAAAACGCTCTATTATTGTCAGCCGTACCGGCTACGCTACAATACTGCTACCATCGCTCCCACACCGGACATCAAGCCATGCTGGAACATTAAGGCCTTCTAGCCAATACCTTCACTATGTCCAGGCTGCCATTGCTGGGCACACCCTAAGAGATCTTCCTTGCTGACACCCTACACTACAGAATCCCTTGCTGCTAAACATCCACCAAGACTCAAGCCCTGCAAACGGATAAGTAGCAATTGTTTCACTTGTAGTGCTTTAGGAATACCTGCTACATATATTGCTGCTAAACAATTGCTGTATTTAACTCTGGCTTGCTAGAAACTAACATACTGCTTGGGACTGTTTTGTCTTTGGCTCCTTGCTGTGGATCATCTTAAAGGGAACATACATTCTCAAATTAGCTGAGCTATATTTGCCTCTCTTACACAAACATTAGCTGCAATCACGATTCCTAATTACTACGTGCTTGACATAAGTTGTTACTTGTTTTGGGGCCCATGCCCTAAGTTACAGAACACCCACCCCTAATAAAGCCTTTTTCATATTTTTGTACCTTAAGCCGTTGTTGACCCGCCTTTTTTTACTTTCTGGGGGCTCCCTTGTCCCCTCCAACCCCCCCATTTTGTATATAGCTTTTTTGCCTGTTGGCAGGTATCCCGTCTAGTCCTGGTGAATCGGCTGGTACACTAATTAATTATTTAAGTTATCACTAAAGGGAGTGTGGTTTCAAAGATTCTTTTATTTTCTATTGTACAGAGCATGTTCGCCTTAACTTTTCTATGCTAAGGGTTGAAGGTATTTTCATACCTGCTCCCTTAGTGGCCTAATGCATTTCTTTATGTTAAAGTGATATGATGTAGAGAACCCCCAAAGTCCTGTTCTCTGATTTGAGTGACGCCTGAGGTCCAGTATTGATAATCACTTGCATACAGAAGTGAATTGGAATCTTCACGTGCATCATAACCTTTTAACGCTAGGGCTTGGACGCATGTTGTAATACGTCCATCCTTAGTAGCCCAACGCATTCCTTTATATGAGAGAGAGATGATGTAGAGAACCCCCAAACTCATGTTGTCTGATTGGAGTGAGGCCTGGGGTCCAATACTGAATTCTCACATAACGTAGAGCAGTGCATTGAAATCCTTTCTAGCCACAGTTGTGGTTCACTCCCATTCACCATAGTTTGTGACATATCGCTATGCCTCATGCCCTTAGCATTGCCAGGGCCGAGGCCTGTATTTTCGTGAACACTCGAGGTGCTGTAGCCAGCCCAAAAGGAAGGGTCACAAACTGAAAGTGGCGCTGATCCACCACAAACCTCAGAAATTGTTGGTGAGCGAGAAATATTGGCACATGTAGATATGCATTTCTGATGTCTATTGATGAAGGGTGTAAACAACTGAAGGAACAGACTCCATGCGGAATGAGCGAATGTTCAGAAACTGATTCAGACTCTTTAGATGTAGGATAGGTCTGACATCCCGTTTGGTTTTGGAACTGTAAACAGTTTTGAATAGAATCCTGACCCCTGATCCTCTGAGGATAACTCCAAGCTCACCCATTGGGACAACAGGTGTTCCAAGTCCAACAGTAGAGGCCTTCTTTTTTCTGGATCTTTGGCAACTCTTGATCTCAGAAAACGGGGTGGCGGAAGTTCTCTGAATTCTAGCTTGTAGCCTGAGGACACTGTGGCGATGACCCACTTTTCCTAAACCTCGTTCTACCAGGTGTTTTCAAAATGCAGTAGCCTTTCCCCCCACTCAAGTGAGCGGGGGCATCCCTTCATAGGGAAGCTTTGGGGGTCTGTTTAGACTTTGAACCCCAAGTCCTTTTCTGCCCTTGGGCTTGGCTCTGGGCTATACCCCTAGTGTTAGACTGGGGCGGCCGTCGCCACTGCCTGGAGACTGAGTTTCCAGGGGCTGGAGAAAGAGTATGTTTAAATGAGGGACACTTACTCTTTCTTTTAACTGCCAATAGAGTAGACTTACCACTGGTAATCTTTTGGATGTATTTATCCGGGTCATCTCCAAACAGGCATTCTCCCCCCAAAGGGGAACGCTGCCAAGTATTTTTTTGCAGGAAGCCTCTGCCTCCCAATGTTTTAACCAAAGGGACCTGCGCATGTGTACCTGCAGGAGATTAAAGCGAGATGCTTGCTGAACAGAGTCCATAATCGCATCAATCGCAAAGCACAAGGCCTTAGAAAGGTCTTCATAAACCTCAATCTCCTCTGAAGGGAGGAGGTTAATCATCTGCTTCATTTGTTTCTTGAGGAACTGACATACACCAATGGCTGCAACTGCAGGTTATACTACAGCCCCGGCCATGGCAGAGAAAGCTTTTAACAGGGACTCCAGCTTTTTATCAGTTAGATTCTTGAAACCCTGCGCGTTGTTTAAAGGATAGGTCAGGTTTTTGTTTGCACGAGAAATAGCTGCATAAATAGCAGGTACCCCCAATTTCTTGGTGAAACCTTCCTCCATAGGATAAAGGAGGGAAAACTGTCTAGAAGGAGAAAACAGTTTTCTGGGTGAACCCAGTCATCATACATCAGTACATCACCAGGGATTTCAGAGATCCCAAAGAAGAAACAGAGGGCCCAGGAGAGACTAGGAAGAGGGGGGAGAGATTACTGGCACAGCCTGCAGCGGAAGGAGGTGAGTGGTGTTTGTATTTGACCAACTTGACTGAGCATGTCCTGGAAGGCTATGTAAGAAAACACCAGCTTGCACTTACTCCCTTCAGTGGTGAAAACCAGGAAATACATTCTACTCCAAGAAGATAATACATAAATAAAAAGTATCTTCTTCTTACCTGATCCACGCCGCAGGAAAGCTACCCAAAGTAGTTCCAGCTTTCACCCATCACAGCGGGCAAGTTGTGCCAACCTTCAGGTTTACAAAGGGTTTTATTAGAGAAAACCTCATACCTGGACCTGTAGAAGACTCTGCCAGAAATTTTTCGTGCCACTGATGTATTAGTACACCAAAGTCTGGATCCCAGAGCCCAGACCTCCGCAGAGAGACATTACAGGCAAACCTCGTTTCTTCTTACACGAGGCCCAGGTACCAACCACCTTAGACCTTTGATATCAGCCCGAGGAATGAATCCGGTTATAGCTCCTAGGTCTCCGCAGCCAGACCATCAAAAGAGCATTTTTCTTATTAGCACATGTTGAATGTAAACAACCACCTTAACACTGGCGAAAAAACTGAGGTACTCTCCATTTGGGAGGGGTTATATAGGGGAGGAACTAAATTTTAATTTGGTTTGCCAGTTTCCAATCACCTGTGGTGACTACATAACTCATTAAGTAATTAAGGCTCTGTGTCCCGTGCTGTATGATCAAGAAATATGTGTGTACATAATCAAAAGGTATTTGTTCTGTAATTAAAGGGCCAGGTTAGGCCTGTACAAATATATTTTAACTTTAGTGACAAGTTTTGAAGAATTTTCTTTGTGTGTGTGTGTGTGTGTGTGTGTAGTTTCAGCAGATGTTTATTTTTTTGTCAGTCATCAATACCTTTCATAGTAGAAATGAGCATTTTTGCTCACAGGGATCACACATTGCAAGTTGAACTCTAGGCAACACAAAAATTATATAATTGGCTATGCTTCCACATTACAAGAATGACAGGCAATGCCAATGACAGTTTTACAGATTGTAAGAAATGAATCTGTTTATTTTCAGTATAACACTTTTCTACCCCCTTATCTGTCAGCCAAAAGTCTGCTTTTTTCCACTCGCTCATTCAGCACAAAAAAGTCTAATCTCTAGCACACCCTTTTACTCCTCAGACGCGTGCCTGTATTGTATCATTGGTGGATATTATATGGAGCAGGGTACTGCCAACTAGACATGTGCATTCGTTTTCGTTAGAATGCATTTTCATCCGAAAATCTGTTTTTTTTTCGTTATCGTTTTAACAAACGATAACGAAAGTGCAAATAACGAAAACCGAAAGATCCGACATAAAAAATGCTTTATTTTCATTTTCGTTGCAGTAAAAATTTGATATAGAGAGATTCGACATTATAGGGAAAATATTCGACATAATAGAGAAAAGATTCGACATTATAGAGAAAAGATTCGACACTATAGAAATAATAGATTCGACATTACAGAGAATAGATTTCGATTTATAAGAAAATAGATTCGACATTATAGAGAATAGATTCAACATTATTACTAGTCATACAACATTAGAATTCTTGTAGGCGGAATATTCATACGGAAATGTACGATTCGATGTAAAGATTATTCCGTCGAATATTCTTTGACCATTCAACATCAACCAAAAGGATTCGACGTTCCGTTGAATATTCTTTTGACCATTCGAACAGAAACCAAGTATTATTGGATTTTCGGATGAAAGCTATTCCCCAACGAAAAACGAAATAAATCAAAACGATTTTCGGGAGTAACTAAATAAATGTATTTTCCAAACGAAAACGAAAAAAACGAAACAAAATATTCCAGTCTGCACATGTCTACTGCCAACTAGTATTGAAATTAAAGCCCTTTTTTAAAGGTAAGCATTGAAGCAGCAAAAAAATAAAGACTCTTAATCTGAAAAAGGGTCCTATCAACATCTAATAAAAAAAATACACCACCACAATAAAGCAAAACCCCCAAACAGCATCCCCTGAAATTAAAAATCTATTGTTTTTAATTTGAAAATAGAAGCCTTGCAGCTAAAGGAAAAAAAGCAACCAATGGTAAAATAAAGTCTTTTAGTGCTAGCTATATTAAGGTGGACCACTGATTCCATTCAGTCCTGTGCAGACTCTGAAAGCCCTGCTGGCTGCAGCTACCCAACTTCAATGCCAGTAACTTCACAGTCTCTCCCACTGGCTCTATGTCCTTTCCTGCTCCTGTTCAGGCCCCCCCCCCTTTGGGTTGTGTGGGGTTCCTTCACAGCTCCAAGCCCCTGGCCCAATGTCCCCCCCTCCATAGACTGGGGGCTCCCTCTAAGGCCCCGACAGCCTAACACTCCATCTCTCAGTTCTTCCACCTGAACAACTCCTCCCCAGCTGGGCTGACCCAAGGTATTTAAGGAGAATTTTCTAGAGGCCAGAGGGAGGTAACCAAAAGGTGATGCTATCTTTGAGTCACCAGCCTACACTAAACCACTCCTCAGCCCCCAGATCAAAACAAACAGGCCTAGTCTTTAGCTAGTTCTGCTTAAATTGACCAGCTCTGACCAAAAAAAATAACTCCAGCACCTACCTAAGGTAGAGGGTGCTACAATATGTTCTCTCAAAAGTGATTTCTGACTGTTGCCAAGGGATAATTAACTAAATGATATTAGTTTACAGAGTTCAGCTTTAAAGTTAAAGTTGTTGTAGACCTCAGACATGAAATTTAAAACAAAGTATATCCTTCTATAGTGTTTAGTCTCAATCCAGAGCATGAAGTGTCTTTTCTGTCTGCTGCTTTGTTTCTCTGCTATCTGCATGAGTCACTTCTGATAAGTTTTCCTGACACCAAGAGAAAAAATGTGACAGGGGAGGGATCTCTAGGTGATTGACAGACTCAGCTCTGTTCCTGTGTGCTGTGTGAAGGGGGGTGTGTCTCTTCCCTCAAATCAGCTTTTGGAGCTCTCCCCTCTGAGCTCCGCCGAGAGTAATTTAAGTTCTCCCCCCCCCCCTTTTTTTGACATGCTTTATAAATTCTGGGGTTTGAATTGATGTAGAGAAAAGAAGACAGCAGATAAACAGGTTTACCTTATGACTCTATGTAGGAGGATTTGTGCAACACCTACGGCAGGCCTCAAAATTTCCACTCGCCTACTAGCATTTGGCGAGTGGATTTAAGCTGGGGGCGAGTGATGACAGGGCTGCATGACCAATCTCCCTCCAATCTGTGCCTACACTTAGAGTCCCGATGCGATTGGGAGCCGCACACACAGGCTCCTAATGATGAAATGAATAGGAGAGGGGGAGAGAGAGAGGATGAATGGGAGTTGCAGAGGAGACTGGATGGATGGGAGTTGCAAAAGAAAGGGGAAGAGACCCAGTTCTAGTGCCCTGTCCCTCTGGTCTGCCCCCAGTGCCCTGTCCCTCTGGTCTGCCCCCAGTGCCCTGTCCCTCTGGTCTGCCCCCAGTGCCCTGTCCCATGTTGTTGTTAATATTTAATTGTGTAACTTGATTCTGCATAAAACATTTAACAGTGTCATTCCATGAGATAATCTACGAGGGCGTGTTTATGGGTGCAATTAGGCACAGGGCAGTGTATGAATTAGGTGGGGCAACTGGTGGCGAGTAACTCTTGAGGCCTGGCTAGTAGCTCAGGGCTTGAAATTTTGAGCCCTGACCTACGGGCCAGTTACTTCACTGGTTTACAACTTACTGTTTCCTTTTTGGAGGATAACGTTGTTTAATAAAGTAGTAAAGTGAAAAGAATGTGCAAAGCGCATTGATAAGTAACTGGAGATAGTGTTTAATGATATATCACCCCCCTGACCACCGGAGGCATGATGGGACCCCCAGAGACAGGGTTGGCTGACATTTTACCTCATGGATAAGTCTCTTAGGCATGGTGGGACAGGTGAATAGATGGGCACCAGTCACTTCTAGGTAAACAAAAAGGGGTTTGTTACAGTCAAATGGGAGAGAGGATTAGGGGTGCAGATGCTCAGGACAAGGAAGTAATTAGCTCAGATGGCCTCAGGAAATGTGAACACAAGTGAAAGTACTGCTTTGCCTCTTTTGAAGCACTACTTACATTCAGAGAGTAATGGGTTTAAAGAAAGCTCACGGCTGTTACTGTTTTGTTCAGACAGCTCCTGGCTATCATGTAAAAGTAATCTGGGCAGCTGATCTGGCATCACATAACAGAGCGTGATTCCTGGGCTTTCCCCTTCCTCCCTGGAGCTTTGGACCATAAAAAATGAGCCAAAGGAAGGTAAAGGGACATCCATTCCCCAATCTCCTCTGCTGTTTGGGAAGCCAGAAGAACTCAGCTTTGAGCATTTCCGGTTTCAGAGCCATCATTCCCTACCTGCTGTAGCTAAGGAAGTAGCTAATCAAGCACAGTTTGTGCTTGATAGGTACATTGGAGGGCAGGGGAGACAATGGGCAGATGACAGGGGCTCTTGAGAAAATAAGGAGTTTATTAGACCCCTGGTGTCTCCATAAAGACGACCTGTTACCTGCCCAATGCTATCACATATTAGCCCCCTTTTGATAGCAATAAAGTTAAAATGAAAAAAAAAGTAAAAAAAATTACTATAAAAATAATATAAAATTGAATGTTAAAAAAAATGAGATATGTGTTTGATAAACCAATTAATTAATTAATTCCCGGGGGGGCACTTTAAGTAATTTTATAGCCAAAAATGCACATTTTAACATGTGTGCAAAGATTGAAAAAGAGAGGAGAAAAGGTTAAAAGAATACATAAAGAGTGACAGTCTGTCATTCAGCTAAGCATAATTTTTAATTAAAATGTTCATATAGCGTCATCCATTATCATTAAAAAAAAAAAAAACTTCTGTGAAAACAAACATACATTTATGGTTTCCCAATACTGCCACCCACACATGCAGGATATAAATGTGCCTTCCTGTGTGTAGGTAATCCTCCTCAGCTTGTCATAGATGAGAATGACTAAATCAGGGAAGAAGTGCAACTCCCATGATACAATATAAGCTTCCCTATCCTGGTTTATGTACAGTATACTGCATTGTCAGTATGATATAGTGGAGCTGTGTGCAGTCACAGCACTTTTAAGGGTGTAATGCATTGCATGTACAGTATATAGCTCTCCAAACTGCAAAACATACACAAAAGTATTCATCTATTACACTAAAATGTGGACAAATGTTTTCTCTTTGAGTGGGTCCCAACATCCCATATACATATTCTGACCTCAAAAACATTCATGGATGTCTCCCGGGACTTTTTAGGTACACATTAGATCTTTTATCACATCTCATCATCAATGCTCTGTTCAAAAATTCAAATCACTTAGCTTCCATCCTACTCATTATAACTTTTACTTGTAATACACATACTGTATAATACAATGAACCAAAAATAAATAAACCCAACAAGACTTTTAGAGTGCATCAGTAGAAACCATTGAACGGTTATTTGATTGTAAACCCTCACCTTGTAAAACAACCCATTATGTTTAAAAATAGAAATTAAAGGCAAAACATTTGTGTATAGATATAAAAATAAATTGTAAATACCTTCTGTTTTCAGCTGAATAAGAGCTAGGGGAAGGGAAACAACAGCACACTGATATTCCCAGAGAATGGCTGTGCAAGGGGGGCACTGATTGATTATCAGTGCAGCCCCCGAGGATGCCCACATAGGACCACCAGGGATGCCACAGGACCACCAGGGATGCCCACCACTGATGACCACTAGGTAGGCCACCCATGGCCACCAGGGATGCCAATCTGTGCTAACAAATGATTCCAATCTTTACCCACAAATGATGCCAATCTGTGCCCACAAATGATGACAATCAATGCCCATCAGTGCCACCTATCAGTGCCCATGAGTGCCGCCTATCAGTGACCATCAGTGCCATCCATAAGTACCCAGCAGTGCAGCCTTTCAGTGCCTAGTGTCGCCTATTAGTGCTCATCAGTGCCGCCTATCAATGCCCATCAGTGCTGCATATTAGTGCCCATCAGTGTCACCTTATTGGTGTCATTGGTGCCACCTCATCAGTCCGCCTTATCAGTGCCCATCAGTGCAGCCTCATCAGTGCCCATAAGCGAAGGAGAAAACGTACTTATTTACAAACTTGTATAACAGGAACTAAGAAAAAAAATCTGTCTTTATTTGTTTAGCAAAAAATAAAAACCCCAGAGGTGATCAAATACCACCAAAAGAAAGCTCTTCTTTTGGGAACAAAATAATAAAAATGTAGTTTGGGTACAGTGTAGCATGACTGTGCAATTGTCATTTAAAAAGTGACAGCGCTGAAAGCTGAAAAATGGCTTTAGTAGGAAGGGGGAGAAGTGCCTGATATTGAAGTGGTTAAATAACTTATTTTTATTCCCAACAAAAGTTTTAAATAAGCCACCTAAAACAGATGTACAGTGCTGCCTAAATTGATGGCACTGTATAAGTACCTGTAATAAATAAATAAGTAAATAATGTATTCTGCATCTTTTAGTAACATTAATTCTTGAATTTTCCTCTTCAATGTTATCAATGTTATTATTTCTTCCTCCCAGTGTAGTTCTAGTTTTAATTGAACTAATGCTTCCTGCTCTCCATTTAATTACCTTAGGTGGTGTAGCGCTTACCCCCTAAGGAGCGGCTGAATTTGTTGGGTCTTCTGGTCCTCCTCCGCAACACTCGATCCACCGCACACCAGCACACCTGAGGAAAGTCCCTAATACCAATCCCCCTGACTGAGTTATGATGCAATAGCACCAGAATTTTTCTGAGTGACAAGTAACTCTTCAAGACACCAGAAAATTAAAGCAAATATCAATTTTACTCATGAAAGATCAATACCAGTTAACAAATTAATCATCACACATACAGTTAATATAATACATATAGTACAAGGTGATAGCTCCCTAACACCCTCTTCCTGCGGCCGCAGGGATTGAAACTGGTAAGATTATGTATGCTGCGCAGCAGTCAGCAAGATTACTTTAAACTAACTGTGGTACTTTACCCACTAGAAACCCCTTTGAACAGTTTACTGAACTATATGTCCCAATCTGCAAGGCCTTGCTGCAGGAGTGTAAGTGCACTAGTCCGAGGTCTTCGTTTTCTTCGCTAGCAAAAAATAGAAAGGGCCCTATTTGTAATCCAACAGGGGTATCTGTAGTATCCGATGCAAACAACCGGTGAGCGAATCTTTTAGCAGCAGACCGCTCAACAGTGGGCTAACGTTTTCGGGCCCTGCGACAAGTATTTGAGTATGTCTCTGGAACCCTCCGATGGTACTGGTCTAGTGTTCTCCACAACACAGCTCAGATAGTCCCTCAGATGTGTGTGTGTGAGTGTGGTATAGTACGAAACAGTTGGGCGCAAGCCCTCTCACCACACACGGCCCTGGTGACTGGGATCCTCTCGGCACGCGACCCCCGTCGGATCTCCAACGCTCGTCCGATCACACGGCTCTTGTCTCAGGGGAACTGCAGGAAACTCTTTACTGCTGCCCAGACATCGCTGGCTGCTTTCCACGAGGTAGGCCGGAGTTCAGTCACACACTCACAGGAACAGTTCCTCACAGGTCTGTGTCCCAGGCTGGAGAGCGAGTTAAACACCTGCCATCCGGTCTTTTTTTCTGTTCCCAAGATCCTTTGCTCCCCTGGGCGTTCCTGGGAGTGGCATTCCCCTCCTTCCTGGGTTGTTCCAGAAAAAAGTAAAACTTTGAGCCCGACGTCCCACTTCTGGTCAGCAGAGGGCACCAAATGTCTATTTTACATACACTCCTGCATAATCCTCTCTAAAGCATAAGCTGACACCGCTACACTCTCCCCCCACTTAAATCCTTTGGGTCCCCCCAAAGGGTAATCTGTATCAATCTTAGATGCAACATAAAATTTGGCTAGACCGCTCTACTATCTATATTGCACATAGATATGTGCAGTCTGTGACAACGTCTAGCAAGTGGGACAGGCAGAGGGACACTCCACCAAGGTGTGCTGATGTCCCGTTTTGGGCACGTGGCCTTTGACACTTCCGTGAGTACAGTGGGCACTTCAGGAGATCTGTGTACAGTCACAATAGCTTCTTCTGTGCTGTTTCCTACTGAATTGTACGTGAGTCTCTGAGGAGGTCGCACCAGGCGTTTTGGCCTTGCTTCTAGAAGCCTGGATGGACCTTCGTCTGCTGAGCTCTCTTCTTTCCTGTTGTGTTAGCTGAGGCAGTTCAGTGACCTCCTCTTCCTGAGCAACAGAAACATCCTCAGGTTCGGAGGCTTCCGGCAAAGAATCCTCCATTTGAGAAGATAAGGAGACATTCTCATCAGTTTGGGGCACAAATTCCGGAGCATCCGGTCTCAAGGTACTTGAGTCCTGCTCAGAAATTGGATTGACTGAATGAACATCCATAGAGTCAGATGGCCACATCCAGCTCGGACACCCATCCCCCTCATCACTATCATCCTCACTTTCTAATGTGGGTGGTGGTTGCTGTGACCGAGTGACAGGTGTTTTCCGAGAGGTGGAAGGAGTGGGTGAAGGAGACTCATCTCTCTCTGGTATCCGAACAGCCTCATTTAAGGGTAGGAGATGGTTCCGATGCCAATTCTTCAATGGCCCAGTTTTTCCCTCTGGTCTGATTTGGTACACTGGCAGGCCAGGCAATTGCTGACAAATGACATAAATTTGGGAACTCCATCTATCGGCCAGTTTGTGCTTGGCTGAGGCACCTACATTTTTCAATAGAACTCGATCGCCAGGCTGTAGATCCTGCACACGAACTCTCAGATCATAATTTCGCTTATTCCTCTGTTCTCTACCCCCCGGATGTTGAACGGGCCTTTTCAAAGGCAGAAACCAAATTCTTCCTCAGTCGGTCTACGTAACCTTCATGAGAGGCAACAGACGTTTGGTCAAGAGAGAGACCAAAGGCCAAATCCACAGGCAGCCGGGCTTCTCTTCCGAACATGAGCCGGTATGGTGAGTATCCGGTCACATCACTTTCTGTACTGTTGTAGGCATGCACAATGGTAGAGATATGCCGACTCCAGTGCTGTTTTTCTTTGGTGGACAGTGTTCCCAACATATTTAATAAAGTCCGATTGAACCTCTCTGGTTGTGCGTCACCCTGGGGGTGGTAAGGGGAAGTTCTTGATTTCTGAATCCCTAACAGATCCAAGAGCTGCCGGATGAGTCGACTCTCAAAATCTCTGCCTTGGTCGGAATGAATTCTTTTGGGGTAGCCCATAATGGACAAAGAACTTCTCCACTAGTACCTTGGCCACTGTGGGAGCACGTTGATCCTTGGTTGGAAAGGCTTGAGCATAGCGAGTAAAGTGGTCTGTCACCACCAGGATATTTCCTTGTCCACTGGTGTCGGGCTCTAAACACAAAAAGTCTATGCACACTAAATCCATAGGGCCTTGACTCTGCAGATGGCTCATTGGAGCCGTTTTAGAAGGTAGAGTTTTCCTCTGGATACACCTCAAGCAGGAATGGCAATAGCCTTCGACCTCGGATCTCATACAGGGCCAATAAAATCTGTCACGGACCAGTTTGAAAGTTCTCTCTGTGCCCAAATGACCATGATCATCGTGTAAAGCCTTCAACACACTTTCTCTATGTTTCTCGGGGAGGAACAATTGCTGTTTCTCTTCTGCGCCATCCGAGGGGCCCCTTCGGTAGACCACCCCGTCTAGCACTCTCACCTCTCCACACTTTGTGGATCAACCGAGCCTCCTTCGGCGAATCAGTTAGCAAAAGTCCCCTTTGGTTGTCTCTCAAGGCCCTCAGTGTCAATCCGATTAAGGGGTCTTCGGCCTGATCCACCTTAAATCCTTTTTTGTGAAAGTAGGCAGGCCTTCACTCCTCAGTTGTGCAGGATGGCAGTACAGCTTGGGACACCGGCAGCCATGACTCCCTATGGCCTCTGCGCCAATCACTCCCCTGGCTCTACATTCCACCCCTTGGCATAGGGCATTGAACCCCGTCTGGGTGTTAAATGGGTCCATTCTGATTCTGGGGCCTCTGTACTGTAAGGTCTCCTGGACAGGGCATCCGCATCCTGGTTGTTGGCCCCGGGGCGGTACTTGAGACTGAAGCGGAACCCTGACAAGGCGGCTAACCACCTGTGTCCAGTGGCATCCAGTTTGGCTGTGGTGAGGATATAGGTAAGCGGGTTGTTGTCCGTTCTGATTACAAAGTCGGCTCCATACAAATAATCCTTCAGTTTATCCACCACTGCCCATTTGAGAGCCAAGAACTCCAATTTATGTGTAGGATAATTCCTCTCTGAAAGCGTCAAACTTCGGCTTACGTAGGCAATGGGACGCAGATGCCCGTCATGCTCCTGATAGAGTACCCCACCTAATCCATCTCGACTGGCGTCTACATGTAACTCATAGGGCCTTGTGGGGTCTGCATAGGCCAAGACTGGGGCAGATGTGAGACTTCCCTTCAGCTGCACAAAGGCTTCTTCACACCGTGGGGTCCATTCATCTACAATTGGCTCCTTTTTTTTTCTGGGCCCCTCTTTGGGTTTTCCAAGCCCTTCAGAGTCTGTCTCAGCCTCCTCCTCATTTTTTAACAGTTCAGTGAGTGGACGGGCTATTCTGGCAAACCCTTCCACAAATCTTCTATAATAGGAACAAAATCCTAGGAAAGACCTGAGCTCAGTCACATTGGTTGGTCGGGGCCAGGAGGTGACAGCCTCCAGCTTCTGTGGATCCGTGGCCACCCCTTCTTCGGACACTATATGCCCCAAATAGCTTACTGATGACTGATAAAACCTGCACTTTTCCATAGACAGTTTTAAGCCTTCCTCATGCAGTCTACTCAGAACTTTCTCTCCAGTCTTTCTTCGTGCTCTTCAAGTGTCCGGCCGAACACTATCACGTCATCTAGGTACACTAACACCTCGATCAGATTCATGTCGCCCACGGTCTTTTCCATCAACCGCTGAAAAGTAGCTGGGGCCCCTGACAGACCTTGTGGCATCCTGTTAAACTCAAAGAACCCCACTGGGGTGATGAAAGCCGTTTTCTCTCTGTCTTCAGGGTGCATGGGGATCTGATAATATCCGCTCTTCAAATCCAGTACACTAAACCACTTCGCCCCAGACAGGCTTTGCAAGGCGTCCTCTATCCTGGGGGTGGTGTACTGATCGGGAATGGTCCTCCGATTCAGTGTTCGGTAGTCAATACAGAGCCGCAATGACCCATTCTTTTTCCTGACCACCACTATGGGGGAAGCGTAGGGGCTTCGGGACTCCCGAATGATGCCCGTCCTCTTCAGCTCAGCCAGCTGTTCTCGTAAATCTTCCAGGTCTCCCAATGGGATACGCCTGACCCTCTCCCGAAAGGGCTTGTCCTCTTCCAGCCGGATCCTATGCTCAGCACTTTTGGCCAACCCCACATCGAATTCGTTCTTCGAGAACGCCATCCTCCATCTTAATAGCTGAGTCTTCGCTCTCTCCAGCCAACAGGGGGGGAGGGGGGTGTCTGTTGGGAAACACTCTTCAAAAAGGGTCTCCTCTTCCGCTTCTGGTATGCCTTGGGGAGGCACTGGGGTTGCTGATATCACTTCCCCTAGCAAGGCTTTAGCTGGTACTTTTATAGGAGATGCTGTGGTGTTCTTAACGCGGATTTGGAGACCTTCCCTCGGTTCCTTTTAACAATTTGGTCGGCAACAATTCGGGCACTATCTCCAGTCTGTTATCCCCTTGTCTTGGGTCTGTCTCAAGGACAATGAAGGGTCCTGGCTGCTTCCAAGATAACTTGACCGAAGCCCTCAGACAGACTACTTCGCCAGGCTGTACCACTTTCTCCCATCTATCCAGGCGCCAGACTCTTCCCACTCTGTCTTCAGGCGCTCTCTGCTCCTGAAGCAGGTTCCGGTACACTTGGGTCAGCATTGGGTGCACCCTGGTGTCTGGTGTGGCCTTTTTGTTGCATAAGCGGGGACAGGAGCCTCCGGACCAATGGGTT